>OZ038476.1:30545316-30637816 GCA_964036315.1 Acanthosepion esculentum
TCATTTCAAACGACGCGACTTGTTACATAGAATTTTATACATACATATGCATATGCGAGTGTTTGTGTGTATTTAGTCATACATACATACATGAATATATATATATATATATATATATATATATATATATAGACATCTATATAAATATATATATACATATATATAGACATCTATATAAATATATATATATAAATATATATATATAGAGACATTTATATAAATATATATATAGACATCTATATAAATATATATATATATGTGTATATATATATATATATATATATATATATATATATATATAGAGAGAGAGAGAGAGAGAGAGAGAGAGACATGGGATTTAAACAGATGACAAAATTCACATGGTACATTTTGCGTGTGAAAAGAAATAACGAATTATCAATAAAAAAAATTAATAATTGAATTATTATCGATCCCAGGCGAGAAAAGCAATGCAACATTTTAGTCTGAGAAGCACGCCTACAGGGCATAAAGGATGATTTCCTCCTCGCACTCCACCCCAACACACAAAAGAATTGTCTTCTATCGGCGAATTTTGGTCTTGGTACAAGAAGATGAAGGTCGTTATCAGGCCCATGTACTTGTGAAAATCTTCGTTGGTGCTTAAGCATTCTTCTTTTTCTATTCCCACTGAATATTGTAAATTTAAATCTCGAATAAATACTTTCCTAGCACAGGATGTGTCTTCCAGTGAAATGAAGAAGAAAGAGTTGTCAGTAGTCATATATTAAAAACAAAATCCTTACTGAGAAAAAAGAATATTGCTTTTATATGTATAAATATCCCAGAAGAGAGAGATAGAGAGACGTTGATCCTGAAGCCAGTCTTTAAAAGTAATTACGTATTACTGGATTGGATCTAAAAAAAATGTAAGTTAAATTTATTTAAATATGATATGTCCAAAAATAATGACCTTGATAATAATAATAATAACATTTACCGACCTGAATGTCCGAGAAATATTCATAGAAAATTTTCGTTCTCCGACAGGAATCGAATCTGTATCCTATACGGAACCATCATTTCGCGTGATGTGCCTTAACCGTTCGGCCACAGAGAAGCGTCTGCTTAGCAACGTCGATTTTACTATCTTCAAACTTAAATCTTCCATGAATCTCTTCTATTCATATCTGCTCTAGCGTATCAAATGTAAACAAATGACGTCATATATTTTTGAATTGGACATAGTCCGACAATTTATTTAAAGACATTTATTTATAATCATTTCGCGTGATGTGCCTTAACCGTTATTTAATACTGTTTATTGTAAAACAGAGCATTTGCTTAAATACTTGTATCTATAAAAAGAACGTTAAACATATTATAAATGTCTTTAAATAAATTGTCGGACTATAGCAACAGAAATTAGCATTATGTTCACGGAGATAAAAGCATGTTTGACATGCAGAAATAACAGAAAAAGCATGGTAAATTTATGTTAATTTCATACAGTTTATTTATATTTTTCTGTGTATTGGCGTGCGTATTTTTAGGTTACATTTCTTTTATGGAACATGTGATAAAAGAATGAATTTATTCCGTATTATTACAAGCCATATCACAGGAAAATGTCGGATACGTGTTGCCCGTATCATAGTCCGCGGCGAAGAGATTGCATTTAACGACTTTTGGCAAGTTGTCCGTATTTCCGACGGGAACAGTTTTTGGTCATCCTGAGATTATTCTAAATCTTTATTAAATTTATTATATGCAACGTTTTTATGTTGTTGTTTTTTTTTATATAATTTTCATTATTATTATTATTTATATTTTATTTTTATTTATTTTGAATAATAATAATAATAATAATAATAATAATAATAATAATAATAATAATAATAATAATAATAATAATAATAATCCTACAACACTCATTTCTTTACGGGTTACATTCAGAGACTTAAGGTCACAAATGACATCATGACATCTTTCACTGAGCATTTTTTAAGGGAAAAAACAACCCAAGATCACAGAAATTTACATAGATAAAGTCCTTCGTGAAATTTACATATATAAATTCTTTCGTATGGGATGTATTTGCGAG
Organism: Acanthosepion esculentum; assembly: GCA_964036315.1. NCBI lineage: Eukaryota > Metazoa > Mollusca > Cephalopoda > Sepiida > Sepiidae > Acanthosepion > Acanthosepion esculentum. Next base: position 30,547,379 of record OZ038476.1, read on the forward strand.
TACAATTTTTTTGTATTTATTTAAGTCTCGGGCTACCAGGAATCCCTTCAGTGATTCTTTCGGAAACTTTTCCAATCAATTCGACGTCTCCAATTATAACTAGAATTGATGTTCTCATATGCTACATTCTTGAGCTTTCGATTTCAAGGAGCTAATATTTTGCTCCTTTTTTTTTGAAGATATTAAAAGATACATTGCAGTCTGCATGGACTGCCATGTCAATAGGAAAATACATTTTGTTTCTGCGGTCTCTGATCAAGATGTCTGAACAATTGGTTTGATTTTTTTTGTCTGTGTGTATTGTAAATTCCCATAAAATTGTTACAGGTCCTATCTTTGTAACTGTTTTTTGTTTTGTTTTGATTTTACGGCATATCAACATCAGTGGGTTATTTAATGCCGACAAAATTTTATTGTTGGTATTATCTTTTTTAAATCCATTTTTGGTAATATTTTTACTTCGAAAATTCTATTTCTGGTAAAATTTTTTCCTTCAAAAATTCTATTTCTGGTAAAAAATTTTCTTCAAAAATTCTATTTCTGGTAAATGTTTTCCTTCAAAAATTCTATTTCTGGTAATATTTTTCCATCAAAAATTCTATTTCTGGTAACAATTTTTTTCATTTATGTATCGCTGGTAATATCTTTCTTTTTTAAAAAAAATGTATAGCAGGTAATATATATTTTCTTTTTTTTTTCTTCAAAAATATATAGCTGGTAATATTTGTTTTTCAAAAATGCATTGTTTTTTTCGTTTTATTTTTTTAGATTTTTCTTTAGATCCCAATTTCGTTAGTGAAATTTATGATGTTTCTTGGATTAGTATTTTCGAATAGATCCTTTAGATTATCCGATTTGTATTCTTTACTACGGATTCGTCGGAGATTATGGCAATTTAGTAGGATGTGTTTGACTGTATAAAATTCTTGGCAAGGGATGCATGTTAGAGGATATTTTAGGAGATGTTGGTGGGTTATGTATGTGTGACCAATATGGAGTCTGGCTAGAACCACCTCCTCTCTCCTTATCTCTTTGTGATGGGGTCAGGGTGGTGTTCATACCAATTTCTTGCATTTTCCTTTCCGTAAAAGTAGTATATTTTCCAATGCAGAGATTGGCCCAGTCTATCATTCCGGGTTTTATATTCAGTGGTTGCCATACCGTGTAGCTGAATACAGGATGGTTTTCGGATATTTATCACAAAATCTGCATTTTGGGCTAATACAATTTTTCAGTGAGTGTGCTTGGAGATTTATAGTCATCAAGCATTGGTCCTGCGTAGCAAGAATAAAAAACTTAAGTTTCAGCTTTTAAACCCTGCACTACCTAGCCAGTGATGGGTACAGGATTTGTCCACATCAACTTGTTTTGTACGGGCAAAATATATTGACAGTGAAACGGTTTGTTTTGCGATGCTTTCTGTATCTGGTCCATTGCATTTGATTTTGCATTCTATTTTTGGGGGGGGTTGAAACTAGAGTAGATGTAGTTTTACTTGAAATATCATTTTGAACTTGTTGGCTTCCTTTATTACTGAATCAAGTTTCTTAGTTCTTTCATGTTCTTTGACACAGATCATCGTCTGGTTTTCTGTAGTTTCCAGGTATCTTTGAAGGCAGAGAAAAAAATAGATGTCAACCAATACGATCTTTACACACACACACACGCACACACACACACAAACACACACACACACATATATATATATATATATATTTATAGATACACACGCACACATTGACAAAGACATATTATGCTTAGTTAGATAACGGAATTCAGTTACGGATAGGTCCGCTGGAAGTGTGGAAAATTTTAAAAAAGAAAAATTAAAAGAAAAAAATCGAATGTAAAAACTTCAAGTGATTATTATTATTATTATTATTATTATTATTATTATTATTATTATTATTGAGTTAGTGGGTGAGAAGGTAAATTGATAAATCATCTCAGAGTTTTCGAAATATAAACTCTGAATATGTTGGCTTTGCTATGAATCGCTCGATCAAGATAAACAATACTGGACTTCAACTTAGACGGCAAGGAATTTAAACGCTCGTAAAATAATACACACAAAAGGTCTGGGAATAAAGGCAAAATACTGATATAGATTCAAACGAACAGAAGTAACTTTGACTACACAAACGCACATAATTACCTAATAGAGGGCATATATAGCAATATTAACAATCGTACTAATGGCATTTAAACAAAACTGAATAATGGTTCGTCTAGTTAAATAAATATCAATTATATTTGGATTTGAAATCATGGTCTCCGTTTTGTATACCATATAAAAACGTTAACAGCGTGGAGATTACAAGCGCCGTTGTTGGAGCGGATATAATACAATGAAATCTGCATTAATTGCCTTACTAAATCGATATTTCTTACTACATCTACTACTATTACTGCAAATACTAGTACCACTAATAATATCAAAGTGTAAGTTATTTATACTAAAAACAATAATATTATCTTAATCTCTGCTTACAGAAAATGGTTTCTCAAAAACAACTTCATTTTATAAATACTTAGCAAAATAAAAAATAACGTAATTATAATAATGTCTATGTGATATAATCTGACATTTCGTGCGTGTACAGGTTTCGGTTCTCATGTTGAACGGGCAATAAATAAAGTCTATATTTTCTAATGAATGCCGAAATCATTCGAGATAATAAAGAGTGTTTCATTAAGACGGATTATATATAATGGTGTTTCATTAAGACGGATCAAAACCCGCATATATAAATCAGTGTTATTGGTGAAAATTTATTTATTTCTCTATTGGATCCTGTTATTTAAGTCATGGCAATTATGTGTGAAACATTATATCACCCAAATATCCGCCAAATCTAAAAGTAAAAAAAAATCATTCACATTTCAAATCGGTCCAATTGGAACACAATTTATCGGTTATTGGAACACAATTTATTCTAATAAAGATCGGATAACTTAAAAATTAGAATAATGTATTTTCAAAATATAAATCACCGAAGAAAAGGTTTTATTTATTTATTTTACTTTTTATTTTTTTACAACAATACAAGACCGAGGGGACACCGAATTTAGAGTTAGATTTTTGAGGGGAAATGAGATAATAAAAAGTGCATATCATAAGGACGCGTGGGAAAGATATCAGTCCAGTCACTTTCTCACCGACGTGACGTGGCTTCCCTATGCCTTTTCTACAAATATTTTCATAGCGACCTCTTTGATGAGTTTTTCCCTTGGTTCCCCGATTATACGAATTTAAGCGTACTACTAGATTGCCATTTAGGTCCAATCTCTTGCTACTGTTGAAATAGCTAAATGCAGCCGCCACTTCTACTCCAACGATTTCTTTTCTCACACTTCCCACATGTGTAACTCCTTTCCGTTTCTGTGCTTCCCTGATAACTACAAAGAAAATTTAGAGTATTTAGAAAAACAAAGCTAAAAGTAAAGAGAAACGGCGTAAGCGTAAAACTACATGGTTCTATCCACTTTTCATCGTAATGCTCAAACTAATATTTTCCTAAATTTAATCTCTAACTATTTTAAACATTCACCAATGATAAAAAATGATTTTTCACAAAAATGAATGTTACAATCATTCATAGCCGTGTTAATGACACAGATAAAACCATATCCCAGCACAGTAACATATTAAGCAAATAACAATTACATTAAACATATATATTTCCAACAAAGACAAGGCAAATATTTCTAAAAACAAATCCAAGTGCCGAATATACATGTATATTCTAATTCTAACAGTTAAAATATAATCCTTGAAAATGGCTAAATGTATAGCCGAAAGCGCTCGGATCAAAAGAACATTCGGACAGTTTTTATATAATTTATCCTCCGAAAAGAAAATCATTGATAGATCGCATGAGAAATTGTATAAAAACCTAAATAAAAGCACCTTGTCAGTCGTTTTTAATGAAATGTGCATGAAAGAAGGATTGCTGCCTAAATACACAAATGCACACACACACACAAACACACACACACACACACACACACATATATATATATATATATATATATATATATATATATATATATATATATATATATATATATATATATATATATATAAATATAAAGGAAGATATTATTCCCCATTAATAAAAAAAATTAATATTCGCCACACTAATATAAATTATTTGGTATGAATTTTCCCTATTATCTATATATCAAGCTACGGAATTATTGACCTACCCTTGTTTGATGTGTTAGAAATATACCGTTATGGGAAGTTTTCTTTTTCGTTGAGATTTTCAAAAGTGCTAATTCTACTGGCATTGTGCGTCACGAGCTTACTTATGCCTAAAGTGTTCTGCCGTGACGAGTTCAAATTCCAGGTGAAGCCGTTATTCTGGCTTTCACACAAACATATTTGGGAAGGTTGTGAATGTTTAATGTCCTCAGTTAGCATTTAATAGAAAGGCAGACTTTTTTTGCTATGGTTGGCAACCACTCTAAAGAAAGGAAATCTCTGATTTCAAAACTGGTTAGGCACGGGACTAGCATCTCCATTGTGCAAACTAAATTTCTATTTAAAGCACAGCAGTAAGCGCTTGCGTGACGAAGATGTGGCCCTAGATTCCAGCAGTGGAATATACAGGCTTAGCATACATTCAATTTTAATGATAATGTAATTTCGATTCTAGCTTTTCTACGTCTTCTCTATTGCTTTTGTTTCACTATTTCCACACATCTAACTGTAAAGAAAAGCAAAAGAAACGTTAATGGAACAATTACTGATTCCCAAAAAAGGGGGGACTTTTCTTAAAGCAGTGTGCATATATTAGATCCCCGGATGAACGACACAAGAGTTGCTTATCCTTTTTTAAAATAACAGGAATAAACCGAAGTAGATCGAAAAATAAAGAGACAGCATAGAATCGTTATGTGACGTTGGGAAATATAATGGAGAATTTTGAAGGGAAAGGAAACTCAAGAACGTGGCGCATCAAGTTGACAGATTGATAGTTAATATCAAAGCAAGGGGCCCCTTTTCACCCGCGCGTTACTGGCGGACGTACGCAAAAATCAATAAAGTATATTTGATTTGACGAATCGACACTGTACTGCCATTCGCGAACACGAAGGGTCATTTCAATATGGAGATGAGTCAATTTTTTTCTTAACAATCTATAAAAAGGATATCTGTGATGATACATGTTTACACATTCAGATTCACATATTATCAAAATTCTTCTACAGCGAGCTATCTTTCCCTCCTTCTTTCACACACACATTAACACATCTCCACACGCATATCTCTTTTCTTTCTCGCCATATATATATATATATATATATATATATATATATATATATATATATATATATATATATATATATATATATATATTCGTGTGAATATCAGAAGTTAATCTCGGTATATTAATGTAGATAATGTAAATGTAGATACGTACTTATCTACATATCTCCATTAACTTCCGGTATTCACAAGAATAACACACACACATACATGCATACTCACATACATATTTACATACAGACAGACATATATACATATATATATGGGTGTGTGTGTGTGTGTGTATGTGTTTGTGTTATTTCTTATGCATAATGCAGATATGTACCTATATACATTATATATATAATTCGTATATTATCGAAATTAACATATCTACATTAACATCTGGTATTCACATGGCAAAGTAATACCCCTACATATATATATATATATATATATATATATATATATATATATATATATATATATGCAGGTGTGCATTGAAATAGGAAAGAACACGTTAGGTAGATAATCCGGTGTTCCTTAATATTTAGCTTTATTTTCAAAAGGACAGTGCTCCATACAGAAGTAGAGCTTATATTATAATAATATTTTTAGTTTTTAAAAATATGATTCCTTCGCTACATAAGAGTTCTCATGTTTCAAAAGCGAGAGCCGAGACCCATAACATAATTTTTTAAGTTATGTAGAGTTAAGGTGTCTGGACCCGCTTCCTTGTTCGCTTGACAAGGAAGCGGGTCCAGACACCTTAACTCTACATAACTTAAAAAATTATGTTAGGGGTCTCGGCTCTCGCATTTGAAACATGAGAACTCTTATATAGCGAAGGAATCATATTTTTAAAAACTAAAAATATTATTATATTACATATATATATATATATATATATATATATATATATATATATAATATTATTATATTATATATATATATATATATGATATTATTATATTATATATATATATATATATGAATGATACAATAAAAAAGAAAAACAGATCTTAATGTAACATGTTTCACTATATTAACCCTAGAACACTAACCTTCAATTAAAGTTACACCACTACTAATCATGGATATATCATACCCGATGTTGAAAATATAAAACAAAATGTTAAATATAAATCTTTATTTGAAATATTTTTCATGCAGGCACTTCAAACTTTATACTTTCAGTTAACATTAATAGCGACTGAAAAATATATTATTTAGGTAAGAAAATCAGGTACTTATAATTGTAATTAAAAATAGGAAAATTTGCGCTGGGTACCATATACCCATGGTTAGTGTTCCAGGGTTAAAGCTTCCTCAGAGATCAAGTTAGGTACAATAAATAAAGGAAACATGTTAGATTAAGATCTGCTTTCCTACTTGTACTTTATCGTATCATTTTGTCGCATTACTATCTATACTCGATCTATCTATCTATCTATCTATCTATCTATCTATCTATCTATCTGTCTATAATAGTAATAATAATCACAATAATATGTTTATGGTCAGAGATGAATTAGACCAGGAAACAGTAGTATTAAATAAAGTACGCAATACACAAATAAAAAATTAAAAATTTAACAGGTAGAGCCTTTAAGTATATAAAATTAGGAATTCAGCTAATTCCAATACTTTGGTTCCAACCTTTCGCTATCTTCAGTTGTGTGCTGAGGTTAATAAAATAGTACTCCATGTTTAATAACAGAACTATAATATATATTAATAGTTTTCAATCAGCATCCTATGATTGCATTGGGGTTGAAACTCAGAGACCACGTAAATCCCTTTGATTATTATGTGTGGGACGCAGTTTCACGAGAGACCAACAAAACTCCTGAGGCTGTGATGCGGTTAAAGATTAATTCTAACCAGAAATTGGGTAAAGTCCAAAATGAAATATATACTGGAAGATAGAGAGAAAGAGAGAAATGATGATATGTTTCCTGGTAATATGGAGGTGAAGAAAGGGCGATCTGGGTTGATTCACCCCTACGAATTGGAACGATACGCCAAGAGTTTAATTTTTAATTATCTAAAATCTGGTATGCGGGTAAAGCAAATTTAGAAATGGTTTAATTCATTTCTTGGGAAATTAGAAAAATGTATCCCATTGGCGATAATTATATTTTCATTGAGGAAAAAGATTTGAGAAATGAAAGAGAATTAATCCGTTGCCCGGGTTAGGATTATGAAAATCTACCCGTCATAACAGGCAGGGGATATAGATTATGTTTTCGCTAAGACAGCGACAGACCCAAGTATGGAAAACTTCGTATCTCTTTGTTGAGAATTTATGTAAAGAAATATATTTTCATTGACGAAAACAATTTAGGAAAACCACGCCCTTTCTCCTACGCAATTTAAAACTTAGATTTGTCACAAAGACATTTATGCCAATTCTGAGAAGTGGCCAGAGTTAAAATACCGAAATGGAATGCGGAAATGAAGGATTCAGCCCCGCTTGTGCGGAGTAACGGTGCGAAATGTGAAGTGAAATAGGTAGGAGTTAAGGGAGATCAATCCCTGTGAAGACTCCCAAAGAAGGTGGATAATTCTCCAAATTTTGAAAGTTAATTAAGAAAGCAAAAATAGGAAAAAGCGAAAACCTTTATTGGAATTAATGAAAATTAGGGAATCCCCGAATCACCAGAACCCTTCGGACCCACACCAGTTTTGGGCCGAAGTGCATATAAGAAGATGACTTTGGGGAGCTCGGAGACTTTGGGCTGAGATCCCGCATTGAGTGCCTCTGAAATTCACGTCAGCTGCCAATCAAATTTCCTGATTCTAAGACTTCGAACCCAGTCCTCCAGAAGTTCAGACAAGGCCGTGTCACTATAGAGATTGGTGCAGGTAAGGTTCATTTTTGTTGTACCAAGAGATATATAAACATACCCCGTGAATCTTTCGTTATATTTTTATTTTCTTAAATTTTTTTTCATTAATATACCACCCGCCATGGCTTGAAACATCGCTGCGAGACTATAACCTTTGATTTTCCACTGTTCTGAGATCAAGAACATAGCATAGACAGATTTGGTGTGTATCGAAGCGGCCAGCGACCAACAGTGAGTTTGAACCAGCGCTCGCAATGACTTTCACAGAATTAGCCCCGTGGTTAAAACGTCGTTCTAAGACACTGGGAACCGGACCACCAAATTTTTAGTATTTTAAGATAATTTTTTGTAATTTTATTAAATATATCTGTTAAAATGAGATGTCAGTGTTTTTTCCATTTTTGAATCATTTACACGACAATTTATCCATCGCACTCTGTATACCTACATATAAATTACACTATATATGTGTGTGTGCGTGCGTGTGCGTATGAGGGTATATGTTTGTGTGTGTGTGTGTATATATATGCGGGCATATATAAATGAATTAAATCATTATTACTCGAGAAATGTGGCAAGAATAACAGCTACTGTCTCACAACTATTACGCATGTGAGAGACAAAAGTATATGCTCAAATAACCCCTCCTCGTTATGCTAAGCGGAAGGTCAGACTGAAAAATAACTGATACATTTTGAAGAAACCTAGAACTGAGACTATGTTCTATTGTGATTGGCAGAAGGCAAATGTGCGGAAAAAACCGCTTGCATCGGCTTAGGTTGGATGAGACTTATCGAAACAAGAAATAGATGTCATATTTCCCGCCAAGCAAGGTTCAAAAGTACGGCTACCGTGACAAAAAATCTAAGATTTTCTCTACTTGAATAAAGGAGACGTCACAGTGCAGAGTCTATCGATTCGTGTTTCATATGTGACTGCAAACCCATTAGAATACACCTATATGTCAATCAATACTCATCCTCAAATGCATGTGCCAAGACTGGACTTTGCATCAACACAAGTCGCCTGAAATGATGTTATCTTTCTCCTCAATATGGCAGGCTGCAGAGTTATCTTGGTAAAGCGACAGACAAAAAAATAGAAGCCGTTATGCAGTGCGATAGTTTCAGTGATATTCTACAATGTTTTATCATTTAGGTGGATGTTATTTTGTCGTGTACCTTCTGTAACTGACCACATAGACGGCATTCAAGGCAGCGGTTTTCTACAAAGTCTGTGGTATATCGCAGCAGAACAATGTTTTCATGCTACATGGCAATCGTTGCACAGAAATTGTTTCTGGATCATAAAAAATATTCATTGTTGTCATGCTGAATAAACACTCCAGATCTGATTCCGTTAGAGCCTTTATAGAGTGGAATTCACAAAGAAGTTTATTCTGTAGAATCCAGCCAATTACTTTGCAGCATTAAAGAACCTGCGGTTAAATCCTTGTACCAGGCACCGCAGAACATTTTCAGCTGTCATTAGAATCCGTAACCAAATGGGTAAGAGTTATTTGGCATGCACATGAAAGATTTTGGTCAGCTGTACTTTATTTTTTTTAGCTGTTCTTTTTTTTAGCTGTTTTTTGTTTTTGTTGTTTAGCGGCATATCAACCACTATGGGTTATTTAATATGAAACTTTAAATATTTTGTAGGCAGTTTTATTTATTTTTGGATAATAACAGTTTTAGGGATAAAAGTCTTACTTACGAAGCCATAGCTTCTGGGGGAGAAGAGGTGACCTCAAACATTTCCCAAGCGTATTAGCCCGGAAGTGAATATAACAAATCTAACTAAAATTAACGAGGCCGAGTGGTTAGAGCGTTCTGACCATGAGACCCGGGTTCGAATCTCACCTTTGTCGATTTGTCAGAAAGGAGACTTCTGGATTTTATCGGAATGGAGGGGTCGATCTCAGCGTGCGGCACCTATGGAAAGTCCCTGAAAACTATACCACGGGTTGACCAAAGCCTTGTGAGTGGAATTGGGTAGACGGAACCCTTGGAGGCGTCGATAGCTGTACTAGCACGAAGGCACAAGACATCGTGGCCGAGAGCTTGAGCGTGCTGCCCTTGTTCAAATTGTTATCACACTAGATAACATGCTATTTCCCAGGAACTCTAACTAAGATCTGTTCAACATAGTTGCAGTATAAACCACAGGTGGGCTCTGCGGGTGTTGAATAAACACAAATGCGCCTGAGTAAGCGTCTGCAATAAGGATTGGCTAGCCACCTTAATAGACGGGTATACTGGAATAGGAGTGGCCATCTATACATAACTGAAATTAAAACTCGCCTCTCCGATTAACGATTCCGAGCCACTATACCACCTACACATTTCTAAACGGCCACCCATCTAGGTATTGAACAGTTTCAACGTTGCTTAACTTTGGAGATTGTATGCGAACCGGTATTTGAACGCGATGTCGCTGTAAGCCACATGAAAGATGATAGCAATAAATAGGTAGATGGTTATAGGTGGTTGTTGCTTTGCTTATCGGGTAGATATATACATATAAGTATGGGAAAACGATATACATAATTTTTTTATATAAATAACAATTTTAGGAAAAATCACAACTACGATGGAAAATAATTTATTTTGCTTATCATAAAATGTGTTACAACTTCGTCTAATACATGAAAGTTTTTAAACTGTTTCTAACAATAATAAAATGCCTAATTAATACAAGAAATAATAAGCTAAAATCTTAAAGAGGAATATCCTCTGTCACCAATAATAATTACCACAAGGAACACGTAGAAGAATCCCCAAGGAATTTAAATAAAATTTTATATGAACATAAATGGGGTCTTTTACGAAACAGCTGTATCTTATACTTCAACAACTGTATGTATTAGTTTCCCATCGTAATGAGTCTGAGAAAAAATTTGGTTTAAAAATGCTACTCTAATTAAAAAAGAGAAAACAATTTACTAAAATGAAAATGTATAGAAAGTGCTTTAATTGCTAAATGATCCACCGTAACTTTATGTCCAGGTTCTTATATTTCACCTTTCATCTATTATCACAACATGAGATATTTAATAATAAAAGTGATGAAAAATTATCAAAAGGGAAAAGAAACTTAAATGAAAGACGATATACCCAGATGATATATATAAAAAATAAATGTTAAACTTCTCAGCATGCCCTTCCATTCGTTCGCATATGTCGTCGCATCAACGTAAATATTACTTTATTTCGATAAAGTTCTAAAGGACGTTACGCTTCACATAAAACACTTTTCCACTTTGTCATAGATTTTTACATAAAATGTATAAGTATGTATGGATTGACATGTAGCTGAGTGGTTAAAAATTTTGCTTTCTCAACCAAGAGACCAGAGTTGGAATCTCACCAAGTGTGAGTTGTCAGAAAGATAATGACTTGTTGTTATCGTGCGACAACTTTGGTAAGTGAATGAAAGACATATTCCAGGTTGATCCACCCGTGGGACTGAAACTAAGTTGACTGCCCTGTTTGAAGGGCGTCTATAGTTGTACTAGCACGAAATCGCAAGTCATCGTGACCGAAAATTTGAACCTGCTCTGGCAGTTATGTGACATTCGTGTTACACGCTTAGGCGATCATGTATCTTTCGATATATGACTGACGAGGCATATTTTTCCCCGCAGTAGGTTGGCATTTCTTTCTGCAGTAGATCAATTGCTATCCAAGGCTATACAACCCGCCATGTTCTGCTATTTACCCAGAAGGGTAAGCAGTGATAAAATAATAGTAATAATATTATTATTACTACTACTACTAATAATAATAATAACAACAATAATAATAATAGGTAATAGTAATATTAGGCAATATTAATAATATGATAAAAATAATAAGCGTAAGATCCCATGGGTATTAGAACATAAATTAATGTAATGGATACGACTGGAATTCGAACTCGGTTCTCCAATTCCTCAATCCGGGCAGCTATCCATTACACCACCGTGCATGTTGATATGCTCAAATATTGATACAAAAGTTTTTCAAATTAATCCTGACATCAGACAACTTGCTACACATTAAGATAAACTAAAGAAAAGGTGCAGCAAATATTTCCTTCCCATTTAAATGGAATGCCAAAATATACAATGTGAAGAGTATATATATATATATATATCAGGGACCTCCACTAATACGCTAAAATACGAGCATATCATGATGAAAAAATTCCCCAAACTTAATAACAACAGAGTTGTATTGTTACATTTTTTGTGTTATTATTAAGAGGAAACACTAAAGGATATTTTTATTATTAAATTATAATTTTTTTTAACGTTTTTAGAAAGTTTGAAATGTTGGTTAGATATCTTGTTTTTCTTGTCTCAGCGTAGGGAATAAACATTAGTATAGGAAGTTTTAATGTCTTTTTTTGCGGAGAAAAAAACATTGATTTGGAAAGTCTTGCATAAAAATCAAATAATTTTCGGGTTATAATGAATTTTTCAGGATTTATTCACAGATAAAGTAAAATATTTCAGAAATGTTTCTTTATTAGAAAATCTTGGTAAAAAAAACATTTTCTTTTACATCTGTTACCCCCTCACTTAATTAATCTCATGAAATTTCGAGATATTCTTTTTTGTGCCGCTTAATGTTTACATTAGTTATATGCAGAACTCCTTGGAGAATTTAAATCATCATTTTTTATTGCAACGCAGAACACCCAGTTACCGAAAATCTGCTTTTAATCGTAAAATTTTAAAAAATGCAATAAAACTGAGATATTATTTAATTAGAAAAGCTTTTAATTGCTTTTATGAATAAGATACATTATGGGAACTATATGTTTCGGAAAAAATCCGAAAAGTATTTGAAAATATCTTAAAAACAATAAAGGTTAAATAAAAAATTAATTCGCTATTTTACGAATTATGGCTCCGATTCTAGACTTTTACCCTATATACTATTCACACGAATATATATATATATATACATACATACATATATATATATATATATATATATATATATATATATATATATATATATATATGATATATATATACCCACACATGTATATACATACATACATATATATATATATATATATATATATATATATATATATTGTTATTTATGTCTTTTAGAAAGATTTATCATTCTAAAACATACAGATAACCCTTACTTGTTAAATTAAAAAAGAGAGTTAATAACCACATGCATACACAGAAACGAATACATGTTCAAGCAATTTGACCCAGATTAACATAGTTTTTCACATTCGGAACCCACATATTAATCTTACACTTGTTATTGTATTATCAATATTAATACTAATTTTATCATATTATTAATATTAATATTGCCTATTATTAATATTACTGTTACGTATTATTATTATTATTATTATTATTATTATTATTATTATTATTATTATTATTATTATTATTATTATTATTTTATTTTATATCTGGCGTTTACACATTTCTTTCCGGGTCCCGCCCAGGGACCTTAGGTTAGAAAGGGCATCATGACACTTTCCACTGCAAAAAAAAAATTAAAAATTAAAAAAAATAATTACATAGATAAAGCCCTTCGTAAAGTGTGGGCTGTACTTGTCAGAACAATTTTTTGTATCTCTTTGAGGCATGAACTTCCAGGGATCCCTTCAATCAGTCTACTGGAATCTTTTCCAACCAGTACAAGGGCTCCAACTACAAAAGGGATTGTTGATGTTCCCATGTGCCACATTTTTGAGATTTCTATTTCAAGGTCCTTGTATTTTGGCAGTTTTTCAAATATCTTCAAAGATACATTGCAGTCTGCAGGGACTGCCATATCAATAAGGAGGCACTTATTTTGTTTGTGGTCTCTAATAACAATGTCTGGGCGGTTGACTTTGATTGTTCTCTCAGTGTGTATTGTGTAGTCCCATAGAATTGTAACAGGTCCTATCTCCGTAATCGGGTCAGGGTGGTTTATTATTATTAATATCGGGTTATAATGAATTTTTCAGGATTTATTCACAGATAAAGTAAAATATTTCAGAAATGTTTCTTTATTAGAAAATCTTGGTAAAAAACATTTTCTTTTACATCTGTTAACCCCTCAATTAATCTCATGAAATTTCGATATATTCTTTTTTGTACCGCTTAATGTTTACATTAGTTATATGCAGAACTCCTTGGAGAATTTAAATCATCATATTATTATTATTATTATTATTATTATTGTTGTTGTTGTTGTTGTTATTAGTAGTAATAGTAATATTATTACTGTTAATTTATCACTGCTTACCTATTGTTGTTTGTATTATCAATATCAACTTCAATCCGGAAAAAATAGTTTCCCACTTGAAACATAGTATGTATCCTTTTTAAAGTATATTGATACCAGCGTCTATCACTGTTCAAATTTAATTTGAAATTGGATTTTTTAATTATAATTGTATGTTTTAACCTATATTTAAATTTAGATTATAGTACAATTAAATATTTAATACTAGTAATTACTTATCCAAATAACACCGGTAGACCCAGATTCGAATCCAAGTTTTACCGTTGTCGTGTAGTAATATATATGTATATGCATACATACATATATGCATACATATATATATATATATGGTGCCGTGGGTAAATTTTCGCCATAATATAATTTTAATTTCGCGCATGCGCGTTGACAGTTTTTTGATAGTCACCTGTACAGTATAGTCGACTCAGTTGGGCACCGTCTTTGAGAAAAAGGGCACCATGACGCAATTCAGTCCGCCAGAAATTTGGACACATGTTTTACTGCTTGACATTCACACAGGAAAACTCATATATGAACATTCGTGTAATTTAGAAGTTATTTTAAAGCTCTAGACAAGAATGGTGAAACCCGAGCTGTAGCTTTGGATATCTCAAAAGATTTCGACAGGATTTGGCTTACAGGTGAAACGGTACGGTGTCTCACGTCAAATCTTTGAACTTATACAATCTTGCTTATCAAATCGTGAAATGAAAGTAATCCTGAACGGCAATTCTGCCAGTTCCTTTAGAACTAATGCAGGGGTTCCCTCAGTGCTCCATCCTTGGGCGTACTCTGTTTTTCATTTTCATTAATGACCTTGCCGATGGTATCAGCCCATAACCTGATATCTACGCTGGTGACACAACCCTTTATTACTGTAGATATTAAGTCTGATTTGTTTGATAAGGTCAAAATAGAAATTGTTATCCAAGACGACCTTCTGTCTGTTGTTAAATGAGGCAAAGAATGTATTTTTAATTTTAACGTCTCCAAAACTAAAATGCTATCTGTTAATCATCTGAGAGATCCCATTCTGCCTCCCTTCTGGAGAATGGCCCGTTGCGCCTTCTCGAGATAACGTTCTAATTTAACATAAAGTGGAAAGACAATACTGAGTCCATTGTAAGGTTACCTTCAGAGAAAGTTGGTTCACTGTGTCTTGCTTGACAATTTTCCTCTTCAGAACCTAACATATCTATAGCTCTACTATCCATCCATGCATAGAATATATATATAGTTTGAATAGAATATGAATATAAGATTTTGTTCTTACTCCTTAGCAATATTTCTGTTTCTAATTTTTCCACACCCAGTAAGCCCTTTGTGCCTCAGTAAATTTACTGCCTTGCATGGTGCAAGCTTGATAATATACATACATACATACATACATATATATACATATATATATACAGTGTAACCCGGATATAAGAGATTTGTCGGGACCGGAGAATAAGTCTCTTATATCCGGGTTTATCTTATATCCGGGTTTTGTCTATTTTGTTTAGGTAAGTATGGCTCTAATTTGGGACCAGAGAAAATCTATCTTATATCCGGTTTTCTCTTATATTTGGGTCTCTTATATCCGGGTTACACTGTATATATATATATATATATATATATATATATATATATATATATATATATATATGATGAGAAATATGGAAAAGACAAAGCAAAATCCGAATATGCAAGTTTACTGTTTTAATTTTGTTTTACTGTCGACGTCAGACGTTTCGGTCTAGTAGACCATCTTCAGGACATGGTTATTGGAAACATATTTATATTTAAGTCAACATGAAGAGACGATAGACACAAGACTAGTCAGAAACAGAAAAACTGAAATTCTAAAGTCAGCGTTCCCTTTATTGGATTCGGTCACGTTGGCGTCGCGCGGGCGATGCTGCGAAAACGCGCTCCCAAGAAAGAGACTTTATCTTAAGTGGAAAAGAGGAATTCTATTCGAATCTAATCAGGACGTTTGTCAAGCATTAATCTTGCCAGGAACGGGGAGATGTTAAAGAAGCCGAGTCTAGTATTTACCGTACGTGAAGTGGATATTATGCCTGCCTCATAAATCCGTCTAAGTATATATATATATATATATATATATATATATATATATATATATATATATATATATATATATATATATATAATAGCTGACAACACGTATTCGAGGTTACACGTTTACTTGGGCTGCTGACCAATCCCTAATTCAGATGCTCGCTTAAGCACATTTGCTTTCCTTCAACACCCACAGAGCTCGCATGTGGTTTGTGCTGCAGCTGTGATGAGCAGACATTAGTTACAGTTTCTGTGAGTGAGCGTGTTATCTAGTGTTTTGAACAATCTGAACAAGGCCAGCACACTAAAACCCTCGGTCACGATGACTTGTGATTTTGTGCTAGCACAGCTATCAACGGGCCCTCTAGTGTTCCGTCTACGCATTTTCACTCACAATGCTTGGGTTAACCCATGTTATGGTTTTCATATATGTGTGTTTGTGTGTATACACACACACACACACACACACACACACACACACACATATATATATATATATATGTATGTGTGTATGTATGTATGTATGTATATAGAATATTTTCAAAGTCATAATTCATCCATGTCGATAGATGATGAACAGAGATAGATAGATAGATAGATAGTATAAACTACTCATCTTTATTACCTACATATATAACCTAAAAATCTAGATAGATATAGATATTAAATTTCTATTTTTTGCTTCACGAATACCTTGCTTTCTATATGTTACTGTGTTCTTATATTTCCTCTTTGATAAAAAGAACATAGGTAGCAATAATTGCTACATAGCGCCAATTTTATTGCCGTGATATGCACGGAATCCGATGTGAAAACGTGAAAGTAATGCATTATTTTTGGTCAGAGTCAAATTTCTTAATTTTCGCCTCGCTATCTTTCTCTTCTCGCGCAGTAGGCATCAAGCAGAGGGAAGTGTCTATATATTCGCAAGTCGACGTTCGACCCTCTTTTAAATGGGACCA
Organism: Acanthosepion esculentum; assembly: GCA_964036315.1. Classification (NCBI taxonomy): domain Eukaryota; kingdom Metazoa; phylum Mollusca; class Cephalopoda; order Sepiida; family Sepiidae; genus Acanthosepion; species Acanthosepion esculentum. Next base: position 30,564,765 of record OZ038476.1, read on the forward strand.
AAAATGAAAGCCCCTAAAGTCTTTTTACAGAAGAGACAATTCTAATTCATATTTATAACGTTCTCTTTCTTTCTCTTTATTTCTCTCTCTCTCTCTCTCTCGTGCGCGCGCGCATGCGCATGCGCATACGCGTTGTCATTCTGCGAGACGAGGTCATCATTGAAGAGAAATATTCTTTGAGGGATGAATAATGCGATCAGCTGCCAATGGCTCGGGAAAATATCTTTTCAGAACAATATAAGCTTCCTCGCAACGTCAGGTCCTTTTGTTCCTTCCGTCTTCGGCATTTCTAGTTCTATACGTCTTCTATTTGCAAGAACAACGATGAGGGACATCGTTTCTGTCACATCTAAAACTACAATTCTTTTTTATGCGCCATGTCCCTTCAGGGCTTGAGCGATTATGGCCCCCTACAATTTTCTGTCGTTTCTACTTCTTGATAAGCTTTGTCTTTTTGCTGTATCTTCTAATCAGTGTACTGCCAATCATATACACTCATTAGGTAGGTTGTTCGCTTCTTTCCACTGTCACTCTTGACTGCCCTATGCGTATCAAATTCTCTAATCTCACTTTTCTCATTATGTTACTTTGAAATTTCAATTATCTCTTTCTGATTCGAACTATAAGTGAAAATTTAATTTTCGCTTTCCCTAAAACTTCGTAGTTACTCACATGTTCAGTCCATGGCATCCTCAGCATCCTTCTGTAGAACTAACATTTATGATGCTTCATGTCTCTATATCATTTGTGAGGACATTTCCGGGATTCATTGCCAATAGTACAGGACCCTTTTCTTTAATTCTAAGAACATTTTCCATTTTTCTGTTTCTTAATAAATTGCTTAATTTTGAAAAAAAAAATTTCCTATGCGCCTTCGCATTTCGGGATCTCTTTTTCCATCCCCTGTTAAAACACTTCCCAGATATTTAAGTTTTAGCACTTGCTTGAATCTGTCTCACCATTCGCATCTGCTGATTACCATAAACATTAGAAATATTCATGAAATAACTGAGAATTTGAAAATGATAACAATCAGTTTTCTCAAGAATAGGTAGAATAAAATAGTATTTTATTGTAAACTAGCAGCATGGCCCGGCGTTGCCCGTGCTTGATTCAAAAATCGTACGACTCATACAGCAATCGCTATCACGTGACTTAAAATATTTTTGCCCTTCCTTGCCTTTAAAGGAGTTCCCTTTGCCGTGCTGATGTTGCTACATGCCTTACTTCTTGCCTATCTCACACTGCGAATTTTTTCTACGCTCTATACTAAACATTAAATCTGTTACAAAAAAGAACTAAACAAAATGAACACAAAACGATCAGCTTTAAAAAAAAGGTCTCGTAACTGGAAAAACCGAATGAAAAAAGAATGTTAACAACAAATATTTTTTCACACCCAACCCAGTTCTGCGGAATCAGAATCAACGTTGAGTTTAAGCAAGCGAATGAGCCAATTGGTGTAAAGTGCCATGCAGATTTAAATTTTTCCCACTTGTGCCGAATGCAGCTATCGATTTTTTATTTGCATGCTAGCATGCTAGTTAACATCTGTGACAGTCAGCTGTTGGCTCTCACGCTGGCCTATTCGTGGCAGCCAGCTATAGGCTCTCTCTCTGGCCAGTAGAAAATGGCCGCAAACTACATGAAAACTACCGTAGAAGCTTGGAAAATCGATTATTTCCACTATCGATGGGAGTTGGGAAATGCAAAGTCGGTCTTGGCCTTCTCACTAATTTGGAGCATGTACATATAGATTTTGCTGCAAATCTGTCGAAAATTGCGGCCGTGCATTCGTTACACACACACAAACACATCCAGCCTTTTATAGATAGAGATGTCATTACTTCCCTCCGACAATAAAACCAGATGTTTCAATTGTAACATTACTGTTGACTGCGGAACTGATTTAATCATTATCATCATCCTCATCCTTCGACCTGCCTTTGGTTGTTCAGAACTCCATTTACAACCCCTTTCCGCACTGCTTGAACCTGCATTGCCGTCTCCAGAACCCCAATGTCCAATCCTGAGTTATGCGCCATGGTATTTGGGAAAGTCAACTTTCGAGAGAAGAAACCTTCCGAAGTATTCCAAAAGAGTAAGTACGAGACGACCTCCCCGTCCGCACGATGGCAGTAGCCGGCAAAGTGCAATCATTTTGTCTGAGATTGGTCTCAGTTCTCCTTAATTTGTTTTAAGCGTTGTATGGGATCTGAAACTGATGTTGTGGATTTTTCTAAGTAGATTTGTATATGTTCCATCCAGTCGTCTTTCAAGACGAGCAGATAATGTCTAAGTTTCTGATCCATACAGTAGGACTGGTTCTATCCGTATTCGAAAGGTTTGGACTTTTAAGGAGGATGGAAGGTTCGAGCGCCAAATCTTGTGAAGTTTGTTACACGCATCCCAATGCAAGACATTTGCAGATGTTGAAGTTTTTTGGGGAATCTATTATGTGAAATCCAAGATAGGTGAAATCCTCAACTCTTTTTATGGGTGTATTAATAACATCAACTCAGATGATTCAGAGGGAGGTTGCAATATATTTTGTCTTACTCACATTGCAATATAGACCAACTTGGTTCGCTGCTTGTTCGCGTGATTGCAACAATATATAACTGATATAATATCACAAGTATTGTCGTCTTTTAACATTATGGTCTTAATGTATTGCAAGTATACAAAAATTAATTCTGATTCCAAAGAATTCCATGGATTTCCAATTTAATTTTGATTAAATTAGAGAATACAGGAATTATTTATTTGTTTATATGAGTTTTAGAAATAATTATCATTTTAGAAAGTGTGATTGGTTCATTAAAAATAAGTCATAATCAGTTCGTTTTTTTTGCTGATATTTAATTATAACGTCCTTGGTATAATAATAAACTACGAGAGATTGGAGGTTTTGAGGGTAGTGGAAACCAATTCTTAAATGCTGTTGTTCCCAGGTCCACCTTGATCCGGAGTGGTAGCACCTGTTACGGTCCCAACTATGGGAAAGTAATGACACCCCCACTACCAAGCAAAAATCAAAGCACTAGGTAAATATATTTTAAAAAATTCATAGTAAAAATACCAACAATTCCTTGTATAGTAAAATGATCAACAATGCAATACTAAAAAGTATAAAAATACATTTTATAGTAAAATTACCAGCAATACATTTTTAGGAAACAAAAACACCAACGATGCATTTTTATTATCTGCAAACTATATATGCTAAAACAAAAACATATTTTTATACTGAAAGTATAAAATTATGTATCTGTAATTAAATGCACAAAATTGTGATCAAAACATATTTAGCTGAAGTCATAAGAATGCATATAAATTATTTCAATTTTGGCATTAAATAACCTATAACGGTTGACATGGCGCTAAACAAATTGAAACAAACCAAACGAAATCAAAAAAGTCACCGAATATAATTCAGATTCAATATTTGTAAGAGAAAAAATGGACGTGAGATTTGAAAGGAGAGTTAATTTGTACATTTCGTGTTGTTCATGAAAACTACTATTTATAAGATAAAATGTAATAGCAGAACATAATTGCTTTTTTTATAGCTTCCTTTTGCTGACGTATACGCTTTCATTATTTTAGAGATTGTTTATGATCAATTTTTGGTATACATTGGATATTCTGTACTCCAGACACTGTATATTTCAAAAGATTTAATCCAATCAGCATCGAAGCGAACAATCATCGGCACAGTCTTCGGTAGGGAGGCTATATCATTCGCCTTAAAAACAGCAAAATATTCAAATAAATATTCTACATGGAGTTGCTGTACGCTATTTCGACCCAGCATAAAACAAGGAATCGCTTCAATAACTCTTTAAAATAGTCCCTGGCTGCCTGCCATAAAGAAGTTCCTAGATGGGAAACTGCTAATTGTGGTCAAAATAATAGACTTACAAATCAGGAAAACACTAATATATTCCAACAACATCCACTGATATGGGCAAATGACAGGTGTGTAGTTAGGAAAGGAGAAAGCATTGATTCAACAATCCATCAATTTACATGTGATGAATGTGACAGATTATAGCTCACCAATGCAGCACTCGTTAACCACAAGATCTTCGACAAATTACGATCGTTTGGAACAACTTAACTGTGAAGACTTGTAGAAAAGCCACGCCTCTTGAAAACCAACGATCAACCTGAACAGAATTTATAAAACAAGCCACGTCCTTAACAAAACATCTTACTTTGTTTCGTCTGCGAAAAGCATTGCAAGTAATTGTCAATCTCCTGAAAAATAAAATCATGATTCAAACTTGCCAGCTTTGGTTTTACTCGTTTATTGTCGACAGCCATCATGTATGCATGAATAATCATATTTTTAAGCTTATTTTGAAACGAACCAATGATATAGAAATTATGATTTTAATATAAAGAGTATAAGAAAATACTGAGATACAAAACTAAAACGCAATTCAAGATTTTATTCACTGTAAACAGATTATTTTACTTGAGAAATTCCCAACTGATTTACATTGGGAACTTTTCATGTCATTTCCCATATGCTAAAATTCTATCCCTAAAATCGTAATTAATTCGAGCGTAAACGCAACCTTATCCTAATATTAACCTTCCGTTCATCTTGTGAATGCCGGCTTTCAATACCACAGGTCATTGCAAGGTGGTAATTCGCATCCAGCTATAATCTTTGCTTCATCACGGTATAAAATTAGGCTGGTACTTGATACATTCATTTTTCTAATACCATGTCTCTTTAGAACGTAGGCGATTATGCCTCTACTCAGGTATCTTTAAATAAATATGGGTGAATTACCAAGAATTCTTAAGGAAGACAAGTAGAGTGGTTTAAAAAATACGGTAAATTATGACGGATTGTGAATTATATAAAGTCATTATAATATGTTTAAAAATACATAAAAGCTTCTTCTGTGCGTCATGATATTACTGCTCATGGCACTCCACAACTTCCTATTATTTTTTAGCTTACTAAGTTAATCTTTTCATTATCCTTTCAACTGCCTGTTTTTTTCATCCTTTTATACAACCTAATTATTTAGTTTACTCGTTGTTTGCATCTGTCAATTTTGCCGTCATTATATCCTGTGGGTGTCAAATTCTCCGAGCAATCTTTCTTCTTTATGCGTCTTAGAAATTTCAGTTGCCTCTTTCTGATTCTAAATATAACTGTCCTATTTGTTTCTCTTGTTCTTAAAACTTTCTCGTTACTGACATGTTCCATTCATGGTATTCTCAGAATAATTCTGTATAAGCACACCTCCGTTCCGTCAAGTCTCTTCTCCATCTTTGAGGAGATCGCCCAACATTCAATAACATGTAGGAGAAAGGATATTTACATAGCAGTTAAGCACTCTCTTTTCTTTGTTTCTACCAGGATCTTCCTGTTGTTTGTTTTTGTTTTTTTGAAGTCATTTTCCTGTTTGTATTCGAATGTACGTTCGAGTTTCAGTGTCACATTTTCCATCTTCTGTTATGTAACTTCTTAGATATGTAAATTTTCGTGCTTATTTAATTTTCACATCTCCAATTCGTAGTTCCCATTTTTCTTTGCTGACATTCTGTCTTCTTAAAGTTCACAGTTATTCCATTCCTCTTGCTTTTCTTTACTATCTTTTATCGCTGTTCCTGTCGTTTATTTTCTGCGTCTGCTATCAACACTGTGTTACCAGCTCATTTAATTTTGTTAAGATTGTGTCCACCCGTAATAAATTCTCCTAGGAGTTCTGGTTCTCTTCGGATCTCATCCCTGTAAATATTGAATAAATCCGATAAGAAGACACGTCCTTGTTTAACGCATCTTTCTATTTTTTTTATATATTGAATGAATTTTTCCCGTATACATGATGTTTGCTTCCAATATAAGTTTGAGGCTATTGTAAAATATTTCCTAAACAAATCAAGTTTTACTAGCAGTTCAAACAGATTTTTTTAGTGTCGTATATTGTCAAATGCGTTTGCACCTTATATATAAAGTACAATGTATGTGTCTATTTTTTTGCGCGTGTGTGTCTAAACAACTCCTTGGCTCCTACTGTTCCGACTTCAATGATTCATAGCTCATTCGAAAGCCCTAGAAAAGTTAGACACAGGGAACGATTTTCGTTGCGCTCAGATTCAGGGTTGCCAGATTATGCGAGATTAAAATTATACATTAATTTATTATACTAGCTATTATCGTTGCTTTCATGTTTCGAGAAGAGTAACCCTTATTTTCCTTTTGTATCCAAAATTGCAGCTAGCTTTAAATTTTAAGCTTAAAATTTTAAGCTGGATCCAGTGAAGGACTCTTGGTTTGGCCATCGTCACAATAACTAGGGAGAAAAAGATGCGATAAGCATCAATAAACTACAGAAGAACCCAAAATTGATCACTGCATTTAAGTATTGAATTAATGTTTAAGCTTGCCATTTAAAAATTCAACGAGAATTCTTCTGCTGCCACTTAATTTAAAGATGATATGATGTACGTAGATCCTTATTTTTCGTACAAACAATTATTTTTATTTCATGCGTGACAGAACAGGAGACAATTTATAAGATAAAAAATTAAATATAGTGTAAAGAGGGAAATACAAATTAAAATTTGTAATACATTCAACATTTGAAGTGTTAGAGAAAAATAATAGCTAATTAAGGGAAACCTATATTATGGAATCTATCTAAATAAATGCGAAATTGGGGTTCAATTCTCCCACGAATTCTGAGATTGAAAAGCCACAGTTTTACTTTATAGTAATTAGCACACTAGGTATTTACACTGTCTCCCCACTAACATGAGTTGTGACACAAAATCTTTTTTAAGGTGGGTACCCTAGCGCGTACACCAGGGCGGGGAAAAAATTACCCGCAGCCCCCGTTGCGCTGGTCTCGGTGCGAACACCGATCCCTCTCTCTGGTGCAATGAGAGGGCGCAACCTCGAGCAGCTGTTCCGCAGGGCTTGGCATTTCTCAGTATAATGTTCCTCAGTTGTGACTCTGTCCTTTGACGGAGTCGCTCCTGAGTGCACTCTGCTCAAACAGAGATTTCATTTTACTTGGCCTTCAACAAGTTGGCATCTATTTGTAAAACTTTACTTAACTATAACGAGCCAATTTATGAATGAAATGTTCATTTATAATTTTTGTTTCAAAGATTTCAAGTAGTGAATATATCGAAGCGATAGCGAACGAGCGAAGCCGGCTAGTAATGTAGAAAATATAGTTATAGATTCTAATATATTTCTATTGTTCTTTCTGGTAACCAGATGTTACAAGGAATGAAATAACGTCAGTTTTATATCCAAGATGAGAATGCTAGTCTAAAAAACAAGTTAATAAAAGAAAATCACAGGAAGATAACCTGATGGTACAACGGCTGAAAACTTATCTGTATAATAACTGATTTGAGAATACTGGTCCGAATATTAGAGGTAATATAATGACAGGCATCTGAAGAATGCCAAAGGGTAAAACATTCGAAACGTTGCATGTATAGTAACCAAGACGAACATGCTTCTCCAAAAATCTAAGTAATATGATAAAACAGACATCTGAAGACGGTGAGGCAGTACAACGCCTGAAACATTGCGAGTATAATAATCAAGATGAACATGTTTGTAGTAATAGCGAGTTTTGGATAAGACAGGCAACGGAAGGGCGCAACGCAATAATAATTAAGATGAACACGCTGGCCCGAATAGTAAGGTATTATAAATAGCGGGCTAGTCTGCTGCATTCACATCGCAACTGGTGAAGCATATGAACCCGTCTTACCGATTACAAGCTATGAAGGACAGAGCAGAGGAACAAGTAATAACAGGCAACAGGTCTGAACGAAGTGGTACTCTGAATTCAATACCATTAAAATGCAACAGGCAACCACACCACTATAAATCCCAGGAATTCATCATAATAAATAAATAATAAAGAAAAAGAATCTGTGGATAACCCTGGCCGTCAAGAACCTGAAAGAATGTATTAAAAAAAAATTATTCCGCTTTCAACTAGTGACAAAATAATTTCAATTGATCTCAATATTCCTGCCGGTTTGAAGATGCCTGTCGTTTGAATGATTGTTAATGATGTAGGCAGGGACACTTTTCCTCTCTCCCAAAGCGATAGGTCAAATAGTTGAGTAAACTGGGTAAGATAACAATAAATGGCAGACAGTATAGACGAAAGGGAAACAACTCCACAAGGCCATGTCAATTGTTACAAAAGCGGAAATTGGTAACCTTGTTGTTGTTAATACTTTCGGGGAGGTTAATTCCTTCACCGCCACTGCAAGCGTAAATCTAAACGTCAATCAAAGGAGGATATTGAGTAGGAGGAAATAAATGTATAACCTATTTGCATATCTGTTAGTATTGTTAAGAGAGCAGGGAAAGTAAGTGGTGAAGTTAGAAGGGAAATGGATACTTGGTTGTGAACGTCGTGGTCGTCGGTGGCATCTCTCTCTCTCTCTCTCTCCCTCCCTTCCCCTCCCTCCCTCCCTCTCTCTCAACGTGTCAGTATTGACATGAAACGCTGATCTGTGTCTAGAATGTTTGGATTTGGGTATATATAGTTTTTAGTCGGCTCGAAATTAAGGTTTGTTATTTTTTTGGAGCGAGGGTGGCTCTGACTGGTCATAATATATTATCCTTTTTGTTTTTGATTAAAGTAGATGTATGCGTTGAGCTGCTACGTTGAAAACATATTTACGCAGCTTGCCTTGGGTCGTCGAGCGGTTAACACCCGGTTTCTATGGAAAATGTAATAGGCACGATACAGTTCGGAGATAATAAAAACAATCGGAATCCGTTTGGAGATGACCTTTACCCTGTAACGACGTGATATTAAATATCTTCTGTGTTTCGTAGCCAAATTTTCTCACTATGCTTGCTGATTCTGACACATTCATCTTTTAAATGTTTTCACTTTATATATCTGATTGCTTTGTACGGTTTCGAAAAAAACCTTTCATGCAGAGACAGGAATGCTTATAACAAATATTACTGAATTTTATAATTTTCAGGCCGCTACCAGTTGATGAATTTACATAGATTTTTATCGTAAATTCTATAATCTTTTATCTTTTTATATAGATCGTCTAACCGAAGTTTAAGCCTCTTCATATTTCTCTTTATTTTCAGTTTTATTTTTTACTGACCCATTTTCCTGGTCGTTTCCTTGAATATTTAAAAAAAAATTATTTCTAAACAATACAATTTTTAGTTACATTTTTCAAATATATTTAGCCGCCATTCATTGAATAATATTTAATAGTATCCAAACATGCTATCGTTTGAACTCCAGGGGTCAATATTCGAGAAAAATATATAAAACGCATTTGCCAACAAATGATATGCTACATACTTGTGTATGTCTGTCTCTGTGTGTGTGTGTGTGTGTGTGTGTGTGTGTCTGTGTGTGTGTGTGTGTGTGTGTGTGTGTGTGTGTGTGTGTGTGTGAGAGAGAGAGAGAGAAAGAGAAAGGGTGGGAGATAGAGAGAGAATTGAACACTACAGGATGAAAGTACATTACTTAGACAGGAATTTACGAATATTTCTCTACAAAAACAAAATCTGAGTGAAATATCTCTGAAGAAAGAAGGGAAGAATTAATTTGTTTTTTTTTGGGGGGGGGGTTACAAAAGTCGCCCCTACTCTTTTCTCTAAGAAAAGATAAAATATAGGATGTGTAGCCTTTGTATCCATAATTACCATTGTTCAAACGATCAGCTTAGTGAAGATTGGAACAAATACGTTCCTTAAATTGCTTCTTTTGCATTACGACTCAACAGAGAAAACGAACATTAGATTCAGTATCTACTTATATTTCTGAGATGAGGTATTATGTACACTATTAACATTATTCGGAATATTGTCCTCATGTTTGGCGCCATATTTATTACAACGTTTCGGCTGCTGTACGCTCTGGATAAAGGCGTTGGTTAGGTCCAGTGACAGGACCCAAAGAGTTGTGAGTTCAATACCCGGTTAAGGCAGTGGAGAACTTGGAGAGGGGAATTAACAGGAGATAACTGACATCCATAAGACATGGCACGTGGAACTATAGCAGTCTACCCCAGTGAGCAAAATAAAGGGTTCAGTTCGATATTCCAACACCTGAAGAAGGCTGGAGCGTACAACGGCCAAAACGTTGTAATGAATATGGCGACAAAGATGAGTACAATAGTCCGAATAATGTAAATAGTGAATATTAGATTTCATTTACTTTCAAAACAGACTCTCCAACTGCACGTGGGAGGAAGAGAGCTCATTTATTTTTTATTTACTCCACAGTCGCTACACTTCAGAAATCACCCATATTTTTCGTCACCGCGAACAAGCTCCCACTCTGTACAGCCGCTATAATCAAAATACAAAAATCCCATATAAAATGATTTATGAAAAAGAATAGCTAAAGCGACTAGTGACTAATCAAAGTGCGACCAGCCCATATAGAATCATTGGTGTGTTAGTCTAAATGGGCCAGACATTGTAACCTGAAAACGATTGCACATAATAAATACAAAATAATAAAACTTATGAAATAAATAATAAGGAATTCTGCGTGAAATATCAAGATTTTTCAGATTTTCAATTCTATATGTAATTTTGCATCCCACGCTCTGTAGAAAGCGCGGATATTTCTGAAAAGTTATGACGTAATAACTGTTTCCCAATAATCCCCAAAATAGTAATAAATTATATGAAAACATTTTCACATTTAAAATTTATGAAACATTGAATAATTACGTGTACAGATCGCACATTACGTGAAAAGTCACGGTAATGTTTCTGTATTATTCTGGGTAATATTTGTGCTGCTGTCAATGCACTTCTGTTTTCAGAATCGGGTTTTAATTTCTGCGTTATAGGAATATTTGCGTTCTTTCAGATTAAAGCGTTTTTCTCTTATGTTTATTCATTTTATAAGTAGTTTTTGTTTTTGCCTTTACCTTGCTGTAGCCTAGCCATTTTTCTTTCTTTTACTATTATGCATTTGGTAATCATATATATATATATATATATATATATATATATATATATATATATATATATATATTGAATAAAATAAACATTCGGGAAATAATACTTAGTTCTTCTTTTGTCATCTGCTTTCATCAGGGCAATTGATGCTAAACAGAAGCGAAATGTTGTGAATGTACATGAAATTCCAAAAATGTTCAAAGACGCTCCTGTGTAAGCCACTTTTGGGATATGAGTAACTTTTATTTCTTTTTTTTTCTTTTTGACTAAGAATGTGTTCTTGTTATCCATGTCCATAATGTGTTAAAGTTCTCAGAATAAATCTGTAGAGAAGATAAATAACACATTGTCATCAGAGAAAAAAATCCACACTCTTACTTAAGAAAAAAGGGGCAAAAAGTCGGCAAGGACTAAGTACTCTTCTTCGATTGTCTATTTTATTCGATTTGTCTTCTTTACAGACATTTTCTGAGAATATTGCAGACAGAGACACACATATAGACACACATACACAAATTAAAAATTTCAAACACACTGGGTTGTATATTAATATTTTTTTTCTTTTTATTATTTCACTTGGGTTCCTCGTCTAGTTTCAGCCAGCATGGCCATCATCAGGAGAAAAATGTCCGGCTTAATAGCTGTAAACTACAGGGATGAATGACATTCTGAAGATGAACTTTATCTGTAGTTTTCATTTGTTTTTTATTGTTAATTATGGTTAGACCATGTCTTGGTCAAACACATATATATATATATATATATATATATATATATATATATATATATATATATATATAGTCATCCACAGACAGACTGTTTCGCTGTATCACAGCTCATCAGTGGGGCTAGAAGTCCGATTGTCTCTAGATGAGGTTCGAAACCCGGCTGAATTGGCGGCAGTCGGAGATTCTACCCCTAGGCCGTTAGCGCACGCCAGGGATGAAGGTGAATTTTAGCGTATTTAATTTTAGATAAATCACAGTGACTGAGAGAACTCGATTAGTTTTACCGAAGAGTTTTGAATTATTTGCAGTAATAGCCACGGTTTACAAACCCACATTTCCTCCCAGAGAGCTCTTTTATATGCGCAGTCAGTCAATTATGTGCTATGCGTACTACACGCTTAGGTGATCATGTATCTTTCGATACATGACTGACGAGGCATATTTTTTCCCGCAGTAGGTTGCCATTTCTTTCTGCCATCCAAGGCTATAGAACCCGGTCTGTCATAACTTTCTAAAGGGTATTGGAACGTAAGTGATTCGGCTGGAATTCGAAGTCGGATTCTCCGATTCCTCAATTGGAGACACTATCCAATACTACACAGTGCCTCCGCAGTACTTAGTGGAAAGCGCTCAATATCAGTGATAGAGCTAACATATTCAGTTGTAAGGATATGTGTTTGTGATTCTAATTTTAACGCTTTTGCAATCATGAGAAAATTGGTATACTTTTTAAAATTGAATCACCTCCACCACCAAACAAATTTAAAAAAAAATTTGTTCAAAAAAGAGAGAAACCTGCAAGCATTTTTGGTTATAATATGGATTTGTTTTAGTGTATATATCATATTTTATTCTTCGTATTTTCGCTACACGTGTTTCCAGTCTCGTGACCTTCTCCAGGAAAATAAAAAGGAAGCAATTTTTAAACGAATAAATTTTCCTTATGTTCTTTTAATGTTTCATTGTTCATTTTCTGTATTTGTAGTCAGGCTTGATCTCATTTCTGGACTGTTGGCAAAAGTGAATTTCCGCCTAAGTGGTAATAAAATCATCAGGCATGGTCTGAGCGGTGCTGATGATAGATGTGTTGATGAGAGATGTTTTCCTATCCCTATATAACCATTGAGACCGGCAAATCTATTTCCATTTTTGTTTATCGTGTGAGTGTACTTGTCCCCGTTACCTTGCACATGAATCAACATACACACATACACACACACACACACACACACACACACACACACATATATATATATATATATATATATATATATATATATATATATATATATATATATATATGTATATATAGGGTTAACTTGTGTGCTCGTGTGTAGGCTATCTGTTTTTGTCAGTGTATGTATATATATTTTTGTTCTCCATGGATACCTGTTTGTGCGTGCCTACGTAGTGATTCTTGCGGGAAGTGGTGTCAAGATGGCGAAACGTCTTATCTGAAAACCTGGAAAAAAAGAAACTGAATTAGTTTAGTGGTTCCTTACATATTAAACATTTTGTGGGATGGACAATTATCCTATGCTGTTACACGTTTTGGACAATTTTGCTGTTACAAACGCTATATATCTGAAACGTGTTTAAAATATATATATTGATTCATTTTTTTTCCTCTAAAGTAGACTGTTACTGTTAAAACCATTCACGTAATATAAGTAATGATATTTATCTGATAATATCGGTTGTATCCGGAAGGACTCCTTAGACATTTTTTTTTTCATTTTTAAGGAATTTCTGGCCCTAGAGTAGAAATTACATTCAACGCTAGACTTATGGTAGAGTTAATGGGCATCGGCTTATATTTATCTCTTTGTGTTTCTTGTTTGCTCTGTCGTTCCACTTACTTTGATGCCTGAATCAGTCTTAGTTGAAGCCACTCGAGGTGGCACAATTGGCCGTTCATTTTCGGACACTCAGTGGTTTAATAAGCTCTTAACGATAACAATGAACTTCTTGTCTCGCCGATTCTAATACACATCAATCATAGCTGCGACAAATCAACAGACTGACAGTTTGTGAGAATAAGAAGAGTGTCTCTAGTTACAGATGAATGGGAAAATGGAAATGTATTTAGAACTATTGAGAAAACATCACATCAACATTTTCGTTTTCTAAAGTTCTGTCTTTCTCTTTACCTCTCAAACAATATATCTTCACTCTATCTCCCTCTTTCTCACTCCTTATATATACACATATATATATATTCCTTTCCCTTCATTCATATATATATATATATATATATATATATATATATATATATATATATATATATATATATATATATATATATATGAGTTTGTCTGTGTCTATGTGTGTAATGAGACGGTGGAAAATTTTATTAAAGACGTAAAGACACGTCCCGCCGGAGAGCATACGCTCTCTGACTTCCTTAGGTTTAACATTTGTCCACTTTGTCTCGATATCTTCATATATATATATATATATATATATATATATATATATATATATATATATATATATATATATATATATATATATGTATATATATATATAATATGCTACCGAAATGATCGGGTAATTACTTACAGCGGTTCCGTTGCATAAATACAGTTTTTTGGTTTCTAACTGTGCTTTGTACTCTTGTTATTAAAGGTACTACTTACTCTCACGTAAGAGCAGTGGACGTCCGAAATTGGTTGCATTTTGCGAGTGTTATTCTAAATAATACAAATGCACATTCATAGGTAAACACACACACATACACGCATATATATATATATATATAGAGAGAGAGAGAGAGAGAGAGAGACAGACAGACAGACAGACAGACAGAGAGAGAGAAAGTGAAAGACTGTATTTGGCCAGCAATTATTAATTTCCATTTTATTTTGTTTAAAGAAAAAAGGTATACTAAGCCTGTTTTTTCTATATTTCATACTTTTTTCCTTCGTTCAGTTTAAAGTTTAAGAGTTTTTAAAGTTTAATTAACTATATCTCTGAGATGAGGTAGCATGATTATTTACATTATTTACATTATTCCGACTGTTATCCTCATTTTCACTGCTGTTACACCTGGTATATATAATTATATATATATATATATATATATATATATAACCGTTTTTAAAATATACATTCTGAAACCGTGTTCTTAAGATATTTTAGTTGAGACTGTGCGGGATTCAAGAATTTAACATAATAAACTTAAAAATAACGAATAAAGCTATTATAATCTAATTTCTCTAAAAAAATCAGTTAACGCTCTTGTCAAAGAATAGGCCGTCAACATTTTCTCGCTAGTATATATTTTTCTTTAACTACATATGTATGTAGTATGTAGTATGTATTTTTGATTAACTATATATATATATATATATATATATATATATATATATATATATATATCATTAGCTTCCGTGAGTGACTTTATAATCTGTAAATCTTTTAATCTTTAAAAGCAAGACAAACGGATTTCCGGTATCTCTTTATCTGCTTTGGTGAGTCTCCAGAGGTATATAAACTACATTCAACGCTAAAGTTTTTAAATTCCTTGTCTACTTTTCTCTAACCTAAGGACATTTTTCCTTCCATGCTCTTTTTTGTGTCTTGTTAAATTAGCACCTGAAAAAGTGTCAGTTTAAATTTAACAATAACAACTGAAATGGGTTTGCAATCCGCACCACCAAAAAAAGAAAACAGTTCTTCTTATCATGAAATCTGAAACCCATAAATAAATGGAGACTTTCATAGTAAATGAGAGACCTCCTTAGCAATACTTCAAAAAGGCTGGTCATTATGAAACAATGCAATGTTTCTCAAAATTGTGATCCTTTTTCTGAAAGGCTCAGCTGACACAGAACTCTCTTGCAAACTAGTCATTATCAGTTGTCGCTCTTGCAACATGCATTTGTCAACGCAATAATTAAAAAGAACATACAGTCTGTCTCAAGATATATATATATATATATATATATATATATATATATATATATATATATTACTTGCCTGACGATTGCAATTGCATGAAACAGACTGTCGCCTCTAAGTGTTGACTTCTATGTTCACTTTTATACATATATATATATATATATATATATATATATATATATATATATATACAGACTAACACCTGATAACGCCCTTAATTTTCATTTTATTTCAGATTTAACGCACCAGCACTAATGATGGCTGTCAGGCTCAGCTTTGAACAAAAGGAACATATTTAAGTGTTTCTAGAATTTTAAAAAATCTGTTAAAGAACTGAGACAGGAGATGAGAGTGTCTCAAACAGATCTGTCAATATCACTCAAATTCGTTATACATTTGAAGCTGATGAAAATGGAAACACAAAGGAAACTTCTACTTAGCACCAGGAACAGACAGTGTTGTGATGTCATCCCTCTAAAGAGTCTATGTTGGACGCTTCCGCCTACTATAAAATAAATAGGAGAGAAGGCCTTGGGGGAATAGTGGAATAGATTGAATGCTGGGTCAACCAACACACACTCACTAGTCGTGTAATACTTTTCTATTGTACTTACTGTTTAATATATGATATATCTGCAACACATGTTTTGTTATTTCTATAACCATTTACTTGGTCCCAACACTAAGGCACATAATGAGGAATGAGTTCTTGGAAAATATGACACTCCCAGGACGGTTTGAACGCAAGAAGGACAGAGAAAAATAACGCATAAGTTACTTAGTGAGCTTGAGCAAATGGATAACGGAATAAGCTTTAGGAGAGTTAATAAAAAGACGAAATTTATCAAGAGTTATAAAGGACAGGAATTTGTGGAGAAACATTTTCGCCTACATCCCGAGACGACATGGTAAATAATGAAGAAGATGTAGGATATAGTGTTCTCCTTCCGCTCTCCATATCTAGGGATATATCGTGTAGGTTTTATTTTTTTAGTAATGCAGAGATATTTCACTCCTCCCGTTTTCAAAGATTCCAAGTACACACTACCCGGCCCTTGGAATGAACAGACAATTACTGTGTAACTAAATTCCTGAGCCATCGGTTTAATCCACTCGTGGCATAACTCCGCGTTGGGAACGAAGTATTGAACCTAATATACCTAATACGTATATTGCTGAACCAATTCTCTCTGAGAACATTCACAACTCGCACAGGGAATGTGTTCCAGGCATCTGTATATCACAAGCCAACCTGCGCCGAACATTACATCTTTAATTCCCATCATCCATACAACAGGTTTTCAGATAAGACATTTACCCATCTTGATACCATTTGTCGTAAGAATCCCTGAAAAACACTTTGGGATATTCAGCTAGAAAGAGAACAGGCTAAAATCGTTTTGTGTCAGCCCCACTGTCTTCCCAAATGAGCAATGATGAAAAATATCATCTAGGCCTTAAATAATGGAACCAACATTCATACTCTGGCTTCCAACTTCAAAGTCCATCCAAGAAGCATCAGGAGAACGATGAATATGTTTTAAAAAGAGGATAGTGTAGAGAGGAAAACTGGATGAGGAGGTCACAGCAGGAATAGGGATTATCATTTCAACTTAGAGCTAAAGTGATCAATTTGAAAATATCCAACTCAATCCATACGACGTTTGGCACATGGGAGAGGAGTTTCAGCTATCAAAAAGAGCAGTGAAAAAAGAGCAGTGAAAAAACATTTAAAATGAAATCGTACGTGAAACATCTGAGGGACCTTGTTACGCCAGGACAGAAGGTTAAAAGTTTAGAAAGGGCGAAGATAATCTTGAAAAGTGGAAAAGTATATATATATATATATATATATATATATATATATATATATATATATATATATATATATTATAATTATTTTTTTTAAAGTATGACTCCACCGCTAGATAAGAGTTCTCATGTTTCAAAAACAGGAGCTAAAAACTTCAATTAAATTATAAAAATTGAATTGAATTAAAGTATCGAGCTCGATTTCATCTTCAAGCGAAATTTTGGGAATAAGCAATCTTAAAATTTACGGAGCATATTCATTCGTGATATTAATTACTATGGAAACGGCTGAGGGTAATTATTTCAATGAGGGGCGTAAGGGTTAACATATTGTATCAACATATTAGTTACTTACAGACAGATGTCAATCAAGGTAGGGTCGGGTGTCTATTTTAAAGCGAATGATGACATTCATTAGATGCATATCATCTAGCCTGTTTCAGAGACAGAGAGTTATTGGCATTATTGTCACACTGTTAAATGTCTAAATATTTTTTTCTAAAAGTGTTGTTTGTATATAAATGTGTCGTATTAAGATACAATTTGTTTTTTTGACGACTTCATAAAGGGTTTTTTTATCTTATGACTGGGTTAAGCATTTAAACCTTTTAATAGACTATGAAATTTTAAAAAATTTAAGCTAATTATTTAATCCGAGAATTTGTTGATGTCGGCAAAAAACCGTTAACTCATGTCTATGGTTTAATAAATTTCCGTTTTTTAGAAACTTAATGATGTGTAGTTTTTCATGTAGGCATAAAGGGCATGGGTTTTCCCAGGTTTTACAAGTTCTTGTTCTCTTTATTATTTTCCATTTTCCTTTTAGTGTTTTATTCGTTTCTTTTAAACGCCAAAAATATTTGGATAGGGATGTCTGATTTCTATTTCTCATATAAGAAGGAGCTTTTGTGTTGTCTCCATCTAATTTTAAATTCATTTTTCGTGGAACCTATATATACCATTTCAATATTAGGACTCTCAATGGATAAGATAGGGCATTGGAATACCACAGATTTTATGCGGAATTTATATTTCAACGAGCAGTCTTCAGGGTTTATACAATTACATATGTTTTCATTATTTTTGTCTAATTTTAGTTTAGGGTTTTTATTAATACTATTTTGGCATGCGTGTTTTTCCAGGATTTTATTATTATCCTTTTTTTATGATTCTTTCTAAATTTTCAGTACAACTGTAGCTTAATTTTAAGGTGTTTTTATTAAAGATCTTGCTAATTCTGCTATTAGTAGGAAAGCGTTTTTCAATTAAAGCTAGGAATTTTTGCCCTAGCTTAACGCTAACCATTTGGTTGAACGAAGGGGTATACCAAATGATTTTTTCCTGTATTTCTTCTGGTTAGTAATATTGTTTCTATAATTGATTTTAGCGTTTTTGTATCCACTATTTTTTAGAGCCGTGTTATAAAAGTTACTGTGTTGTTGGAATATTTCTTCATTAGCGGAGTTTATGCTGATTCTTTTCTTTAGTGCTGGATTAACACTCTGGATTAATACCAAAGAAGCGATCAATTGGTTTACCAGTAAAATGGAAAAACGGTCCACACTAAATTCAGAAACACAATTGTTGCTATTTATAATATGCTGTGCAATAGACGACCCGGATGTATTAACTAATTGTCTATTACATATATATATATATATATATATATATATATATATATATATATATCAAGTATGTGGTGCAGTTCAATTTACATGACATGACAAAAACAGATATTGAAGTTAATGATATAAATGGCGAGAATACATCTTCGCAAACAAATTTAATAATTGACATTAACCCCGAACCTGTAAATGAATGTTATGATCCCTGTTTATAAATTCCAGTTGTATAAGGTCTTTTTTTTAATTTTTTACGAGCTTTCATCTGTTCCTACAGATATGCTCAGGTATGAAAATATATTTGTTTTTTTTACATCCAGGTAATAACATATATATATATATATATATATATATATATATATATATATATATATATATATATATATATATATATATATATATATATATATTTGAACTTTATATCAACCCTTCATGAGTTTCCGATCCTTAGCTATGATTAATTAATGATGAACAAGCTCATTTTCGTTTATGATCGATTTCATCACGATTTATCTCTTAAGCTTGGAGAGTAGTTATACATTTTTATTGCTCAACGTAGAGTCGGAGACTGTTCTAAAAACCCCGCAGAATTCCAGTAAGATATCTTTATTCATTTCTAATATACAACAGTTCAACTTTTAATCTAACAATTGGACAATTCTGCTGTTACACGATTTGGACAATTTTTTGTTACACCCGGATGAGACATACCCACATGAAATGATCAGCACCAAGCGTACCTTTCAGAATAGCAGCAACATCTGCACCCATAATATCAGTATCTGCAGGTGTCACGGAAGAGAATCAGAATATTATCATCGACCGTACCCCAAGAGCTTATCGGATAAGATTTTGTGGTTCATACAACATCTGGACAATATTTAGAAACAGCTCCCCATTGTCGGCCCGAATGGATAGACACCTAAGAATGACCTGATTGCACAACAGGCAACAACATCAAAGATGAGAATAATAAATCGTGTATAAAAAATATATATTATAATGACACATCGTACTCGAAATTAAGACGGCAATCTGTATGTTGCAATTACTATTTCTATGAGTAGCGTTCTTTCAAGATGTTGACTATCATGGCTCTCCTCAATTTACTGTCCTTTGTAGCTCTTTATAGATATTTAAATAGTTATACTTGTTTAAGTTTAGCTTCCCCAATTTGTAATTTGCACGTTGGGCTGGCCCTTTTGCTAACCACTACTATGCGTTCTGTTTTCTTTTGCGTTGATGTTTCCTCCTTTCTTCTCGCTTTCCTTCACCACATTCTGTAGGCATTCTTGTAGTTCCCTTTCCGTGCATATTATAAATACTGTGTCATCTGCTTATTTTATCTTGTTAAGATTGTGGATGCCAATAATGAATCCTGGTAGGACTTCTAATTCTTTCAGAATAGCATCACTGAATGAGACAGCAAGAAGACACATCTTTGTTTTACACTTCTTTCTATTTATGTATATCTACTGTACTTAATTTCTATCCGTATGCAGGATGTTTGCTGCATTATACTAATATCCTTCTAAAATAAGTCATTATTACGTTACAGATATTGCAATTTAGTGATCTTTATTTACTTCAGTGTTTTTTTTTTTTTTGTTTTATTTAAATATTTGATTGCCAATTTCATCCTAAATGCTGTAGCGTAATGACTTACGTATCTTCGTCCTGAGGATGACGATAAACTACATTCAGCAGCCAAGCCTCTGACTGGGAGGCT
Source organism: Acanthosepion esculentum (assembly GCA_964036315.1). Classification (NCBI taxonomy): domain Eukaryota; kingdom Metazoa; phylum Mollusca; class Cephalopoda; order Sepiida; family Sepiidae; genus Acanthosepion; species Acanthosepion esculentum. Next base: position 30,585,525 of record OZ038476.1, read on the forward strand.
TTGAGGAGCGTGGAACCATCTCTTAATTGCTAATGTTCCAAGGTCCACCCTGATCCTGGCTAGAATACCCTGTCAGGGTCCCAGCTATGGGCAAATAGTGAAATCTCAAACTGGATTCAAACATTATGAAGTATTTTTGTAGTAAGAATGCCGACAATACAATATTGGAGAAGGAAGAGAAAAATTACCAGCAATACGTATTTGAAAAAATAATTACCAAAGCTCCCAAGAAAATTTAATTTCAGCATTAAATTGCCCATATGGAAAAAAAACTAAAGCAATGTATCTTAAGGAAAACACTACGTGGAATTTGTCTTGTAATTAGAAAAAAACAACCTTATCTTTGAGGAGTATAAATATAAAACATAGTTTAAAATACAGTTGTCAATTCAAGTATTTTTTTTTTATCTTCGATTAAAACCTAAATGTCTTACGATCTAGCTTAGCTTAATTTACTTACGTTTAAAACTTACCTGCAATCTACACGAATATTTTTTGCTCTTACGTTACTCTTTGTCCGCTAGCATATGTCTTTTTGGTGGTCATTACAAACGTTTTATTTCTTCTTCTTCTTCTTCTGGCTAAGATTTTATTTCAGGATGGAGATATTTACCGGAAGTTGTGTTTGTTGGTGTTGTATCTTGCGGCCTAGGAAACTGAATCCATGAAAAAGAAGAAAAACTGGATATTTTGCCTAATACTTCCTGAATTATTTTTCTTTCAGCACCAGATCTTTCCTTCTTTTTTATACTCCATTCTTACCATTTCTGTGATATTTATTTATTTCTCCCTTACTTTCTTTCTTCTACTCCATTGTTAAGATTTCTGTGATATATATTCTTTCTTTCTTTCTTTCTTTCTTTCTTTCTTATGCTCCATTCTTATCATTTCTCTGCTACATATTTTCTTTCTTTCTTTTTTCTCTTTCTTTTTTCTCTTTCTTTTTTTCTATTTTTATTTCTTTCTCTCTTACACTCCATTCTTATAATTTCTGTGATACATATTTTCTTTCTTTCTTTCTCTCTTCTTTCTTTCTTTATTTCTTTCTTTCTTTTACGTCTCTATTCCGTGTGTCATATTTTTTGAATTCCATTACATTATAATTTACCTTTGTTTTTACATTGTTCACTTTTATTTTGTATGATGCGTGCCAGATTTTTCTTTTATAATTTTCTTTTCTTCTTATTTTATTATCTTTTGAATTTCGTCCCTCATCCCTTGGGGGGGTTGTGTTTTTTTTTTCTTTTTCCCTTCAGAATTGTGTTCCTGTTATTCTTTCTTAACATTTCCATCAAATAAATTTTCTTTTCTTTTTTCTAATCACTTTCCTTACAATTACTACCTTTCTATTCTCGCTTTTATTCTTTTTACAAAATCTATCTATCTATCTATCTATCTATCTATCTATCTATCTATCTATCTATCTATCTCATTCTATACGTATCTATCTATCTGCACTTACGCGCCTAATATATTTGGCGGCTTTAATGAATGGAGACTTGGAAAAATATTTAAAAAGTAAAATATTTCCAAATTAATAAACGAAACGAATAAGCTCGCACGTGGTCGGAAATCATTTATTTGAAATCGTCTCCGCCTCTAATAGTCACTTATATCTATCTATCTATCTATCTATCTATCTATCTATCTATGTCTTTCTGTATGCCTCTCTGTAATCATATGTATTCATGATTATATATATATATATATATATATATATATATATATATATATATATATGTATATATATATATATATATATATATATATATATATATATGTATATATACGTACATACATACATACATACATACATACATACATATAAATATATTCTCCTTTCGGACCATCGTTAACTTGTCATCATCCAGCAGCACTCTGAAAAGAAGGATTTTTCCAATCTTCTCAAGATGCTTTCGTAAAGAAAAAAAAATCCAATGAACTGTGTAAAAATCAACGTCATATTCTGATGCGTACATCTATCAAGGAAATCATTTTTACGCCATTCTACACATGACCCACGAAACAGAAAGAGGGCAGCGAAGGTTTATGAACGTTTGACCCCCATTATAAAACTAATGCATACGAAATGACTATGTGCCATTCTATGGATTCGTATTTACCTGAAGACGCTCACTCATCGTATCTGTGGACGTGCTGTTCTTCGCCTCTTTGCCTTCTGTTCAGATTTTCTCGCCTCAGCTTTCTTCGTTGAACTCTAATTTTTCTTCTCCGGAGATTCAAACAGTTTCTGTCTTGCATGGTCTCATCTATTTCAACTCGTTTCCGTATACACTTAATAATCTATCAGTTTGTCTAATTCCATCAGCCTGGCGATGCTTAATAGCGTATTCCCAACTGTTATTAGTATAGATGTATCAGTTTAGGTAAACCATTTTGTCTCATTATCTGTTCACTACTTTGTCTTTCTCAATGATGTTTTTGGTGGATGATCAAAATCTTAACAAATTGTGATTTTCAATTATACTCGACACCCCACGCTTAACAGAACGTTAAAAAGTAATCTTCCTCCCTTTCAAACAGTCATCATTGGAGATCAGCAGATATATTCAATTAATTGTTTTATACAGCGAAACAGTACTGTGTGTGAATGACATAATTTAGCTCTTGAAAATACATTTCAATTGAGCACTGTTGAGTGATAAGCTAATTCTATAAACAACTGACACCTAATCAATTGAGTTTCAATCCTGGCTTGAGGCATTCGGATGTCTAGTCACACTGAGGAGCTGTGATACAGCGAAACAGTACTGTCTGTGAATGACATATGTATATATATATATATATATATATATATATATATATATATATATATATATATATATATATATATATATATTATGAAATGGACAAAGTTCGATAATTATTTTAAGACATTTTTATGTTTATACATTCTTTTTAGAGATACAAATATTTAAGTAAATGCTCTGTTTATAATAAACAGTATTAATAATATTTACCGGTCTGAATGGCCGAGAAATTTTCATAAAAAATATTCGTCCTCCGACAGGAATCGAACCTGTATCCTATACTTTGTCCGTTTCATAATGTGTGACATCATTTGTTTACGCATTGAGCAGATATGAATGTTGGTGCAAAGAATGTGCAGTCATGAATGAAAAGTTTCAATGAGTACCATGCTGTTAAAATACAGTGTAACCCGGATATAAGCAAGTTGTCGGGTCCGGAGAAGAAATATCTTATATCCGGGTTTCTCTTATATCCGGGTTTGGTCTATTTTATTTGGGTAAGTATAGCTCTAATTTGGGACCAGAGAAAATCTCTCTTATATCAGGGTTTGTCTTATATCCGGGTTTCTTATATCCGGGTTACACTGTACTATATAAATATTAGACTGACAAAGTGAATATTTACGCGGATTAATGAGACTTCATCATTTCATTGAGTTTTTGCCTGCATATAAATTTGGAAGAATGAGCGAAAGACAATGCTATGTTTGCATGCATTCATCTCGAAGAGAAAACGGTGTAAAATGATGCCAACTTGGTGCAAAGAATGTGCATTTTGCATGGAAATCTTAAATAAGTATCATTCTGTTAAAAATATTAGATTTAAGAATCTAACATTTTTTTTTATTATTTCATTGGTTCTTCATCTTATATTCTAAAAGAATTAAAATATCAGATTGTCGTTTTTGCTGTTAATTAAAGCGAAAAAAGCTTAAAATTAACCTTTTCAGAATTAACCTTCTAGTTGCTTACCCATGTGCATTTTATATTCGTACAAACATTTCCACTCTGTAAAGGCCAATGTATAGAAGTCTCCATATTGATGCATTAATAAAATATTCAATACAAGTGTTGTTCAAATGCATGGCTATAAAATACTTTCTAATTTGTTAGTTTATGTATATAGAACTATTGCTTCTAAAATTTGATAATTTTTGGATGTGCTGAAAACGTGAGAAAATTATCAAACATATTCGGTCTCCTTAATCGGTCCTCTCGGCATCCTCTGGGGGAAAAATGTTAGTAGGCATACGATGATCATCCAAAATATTCTATGTAAGATAAAATTAAAAGCAAATATCTTAAAATCTGTGTTGTATTTCTCTACCTAAGTTCCATCAAGCAAAAGGCATTTCTCTATGCGATGACACTATTTATATAATACGGAAAGAATTGAATGACCTGAGGATTTTACCATGTCAAAGCTGCCTTTTTACGTCATCTTACTTATGTGCCATTCGTGATACACACTTAGGCGATCATGTATCTTTCGATATATGACTGACAGATTTTTTCCCCTTAGTAGTTTGCCATTTCTTTCTGCAGTAGACTGGACTGCTATTTACCCATAGCTGGGGGGAGAAGAAGAGGATTCATACATTTCGCAAGGGTTTTAGCACTTAAGTGAATGTAATGGATTCGACTGGAATTCGAACTCGACTCTCCGATCCCTCACCCCGAGCCGCTATCCATTACTCCATCGTACCTCCTCGATTCTCGAAGTGGGTACCTTTCAAAATTTCTATTATTGGTTAAGAAATAAGAATATTCAGACTCTGCTAAATCAAATAATTTCCCGGCGAAATTCTTGTAATATTTCCTTTGTTGATGAGAGGATGAAGTGAACTTGTGGTAGTGGAAAAGATTCTCGCTGTTTTTCCAAATGTGTGGTAATTTTCTCTTTAATAAGCGGCAGTTACACTCATTCCCCCCCTCTAAAATGTCAGCTAGCAAACGTCCTCAACCTCATTGAAAACCATTACCATAACCATTTCTCTTGACTGTCCTGGTCTTTTTTTTTTTACTAGTCCTTTCCACATTTAGATTAAGCGTATTTCTTAGCTTTGTCTTCGGTATCGTACTGTTAAAGTCAAGTTTCATATCCTGTTATAATTCACTTTCGAGACTTTGAACCTATTTGTCTACAGCTTCCGTTGCAAACTTTGATTTCGCCTGTTGCTGACCTGAGCACATCAGGTTTGTTTCCAAACTATTAGACTGTTTGCTTAACTCTCATACTTAAGATATTTAATGGTTTAAAACAAAATATATTGGGGTCAGTTATGATTTTAGCTATAAATCCTTGCTCAACGTCAATCAAATCTAAAAAAGGATCGAAATTCCCCTCACAGACTGACGATGATGGCATGCCAATGCATATCGTCTCGTCCTTCCTTGAACCGATTTACACATTACTCATTTTTTTTTTTAGTTTTTCAGGACATGATCTACATATTTTCTAAATATCAATAATTTTCCACAGACTTCCAACCAAAATTGACAATACATTTTCTGCCAGTTCTTGCTTCAATTTTAACAATCTTTATGGCTGCTCTAAAGACGGTTGTTTTAAAACTGACGCAAAATTCTATATATTAACTCTGAACACGGTTCACAAACTTATGTAAGTTGGTTCCCTGTGCCGAGCCAGGAAATTCTTCTCCCCGGAATCGATCCTCCAAGTCTATAAGTCTACCATTCGACCTTGCATGGAGTATTGCTGCCATTTATGGTCTGGGGCCCCTGCGTGTTGCCTCAGGGTTCTTGATAAGATCCAGAGACGGATATGCAATGTGATTGGCCCTGATCTGTCATCTCGTCTGCAGTCGCTCTCTCACAGACGCGATGTTGCATCGCTCTGCCTTTTCTACAAGTACTTCCACGGTAATTGCTCCGAGGAGTTGCTTTCGCTTGTCCCTAAGCCTCGTGAATTTAAGCGTCCTACGAGGCTGGCATCCCGTTCCCACACCTTCACCGTTGAAACTTTTAGATGTAGACGTCTTTTCTACTCCAATAGCTTCATGTCTCGCACATCTCGCCTATGGAACTCCCTTCCCTATTACTGTTTCCCTGACAAATACAATCTCCAACGGTTTATGTATAGCGTCACTCGTCATCTCCAATTGCCTTGATCTATCCACTTCCCTTCTCCACTTCCTGAGATATTTCATTCCTATCTGCTCTCGCTCTATATCTTCCGTAACCCCCCTGCCTTGATCGACCCTCCGTCCTTCTCTTTCTCCACATCCCTTCCTTTACCACTCCTATCTGCTCTTCCTCCAACCCTTCTGTAACCCCATGCGTGATAGTGGTCACCGGCCTTGCTTGGGGTGATACGCTTAAAAAAAAAAAAAAAAAAAATGAGGCTACGTTTACTGAACAACCCATAAATATCAAAATATTTACAAGTTTTTCATGATATTTCAGATGACATTTCTACAAACTTTTTGAATGTCTCTCGTAAAAACAAGTCGTCTTTTTCATACATGTGGGCATTCTGAAGTTTTCAACTAAATTATTGTATTGATTTCCAGCTCGAGAAGAGATCGTGTTGCGTCATTCTTTCAAATGATGGCAGTGAACCTACATTAAAAATCAGATTTCGAAATATTTAAATTTTACTTGGGTTCGACTATATCAGACACCAAGAATACGTAGCGGACAAACTTGGAGGCTGTCTTAATACAAGTTAGTGGAAATACACTATTTCTGCTCATCAGATCTATATCAGCTGCATGTATCCAGTTACGAAAGTAATTTGTGCAATTTCATTCAGGCTTCATTTAAGAAAACCTAATCATCAAGTTAAAACATTGAATAATTTCCAACGAAACTTTATTCTCAATTATGATATTTATTGCTCTAAACAAACGGCACGGAGGAGTAGACACTAATCAGTACCGGAAGATATTATAGTGCCAACCAGACATGTGCAGCTGTATATAATTTCAATTATATAGTTCCTTTCTTGTTGCTATGTGTGTGTGTGTGTTTTAAATATCATAGTAAAAATACGTTTTTATGACATCCCTTTTATATAGATTTTAATATAGAGAGAATAGAAAAAGGTAAAAAAATAAGTTTATTCCATTTAATCAGCTAATAGATTTCTGAGAATGAAAATATCTAATCATTTCCTTCAATGAAAATGGTTTTGCAATTCAAAAGTCTTCCACGTTTGTTTCTCAGAGAAAAGGATGATGGTGTTTGTCCTCTATGTATGAAAACCTTTTAGGTAATGTGCTTTTGTTTAGTATATTAATGTTTTTTCGTCTTTCATTTTCGGCTTACGGCCATATCAAGTCAAAACACCGGTTCCCCTATAATCACTGAATTTAAGCAACGTCATGCATAATCAGTATCTAGATGGGTGGGCGCTTGGGAATACCAAGTTCCGTAACCTTGGGTATTGGTGTAATGGATAACGGCTCGGAAGTGGAAATCGGGGAGCCTAGTTTCTTTTCTAAACGTGTTCGTTAATTTCACTTACGTGGAATTAACATTGGAGGAGGTATGAATATATATCTTCACCCCCGCCGACGATGAGTTAATTATTACTACATGTATAAGTAATTCATTGTTTTACCCAAATTTTTAAAACCTAAATAAATAACGGTATATATATATATATATATATATATATATATATATATATATATATAAATATATATATATATATATATATATATATATATATATAAATATATATATATATATATATATATATATAGAGGTGTGGGCATATATATATACATATATATATATATATATATATATATATATATTTATATATATATATATATATATTTATATATATATATATATATATATATATATATATATGTATGCCCATACACATATATATATATAGATATAGAGAGAGAGAGAGATAAATATAAATATAGCGTTATTTATATATATATATATATATATATATATATATATATATATATATATATATAGATAGATAGATAGATAGATAGATAGATAGATAGATATATGAATAACGCTATATCTATATTCAAATATTTATAGGCCTCTGTAGATATAGAATGTCTTTTTAACCGAAATCCTCCGGTTACCCATCATTGTTTATAGAATTTAATAGTTAAAAACTAAAAGCAGAGCAACACGCTCTATTTTATAGGAATCTCTCGTACGAAACACGTGCCGGCAAAGACGTTTTTATACATAGCACATATCGGCTGACTTTGAAACATGCGCCCACTGTTGATTACTCGATTTTCGAAATAATTCAAGGCGATGACCACTTTGCTAATTAATCAGCGAATCAATGCTTTAATTTGAATTAATCAACGAATTTGCAATCCGTTTCGCATTTATATAACTGTAATCACAACAGAGAAACCTCATAGATGCGAAATGCAATGTTTGCAGCTCTTTTCCCCCCGCTGATGTCAAGGGCGCGTTTTAATTTAGTTTTGTAATCTAAGCCGAAGTGTTGCGAATCCGCTTGTACATAATGGCTTCTCTTAATATTTCCATGCTGATGCAATGGTGGAATTTTGAGTTATAATACTGTTGGTTCAAGAACTTTTGATTGTTGTTGCAAGAAACACATAATGTATATTATATATATTCAAGATATTTTTCTATGACTTAGAAAAGACATTTGATTGCGTTCCAATAGCTGTTCTGTTGAAAGGACTTCATTGTTTTGGATGTTCCCACCACTCTATTTCTCTTTTTCAATCAATACATGCCAATGCGCCTGGACGTATATTCTGCAAAAAAAAACAAAAAAAAAAACATGCCGTCAGAAGAATTTCCACTCACGTGCAAAATAAAACAAGGATGCGTCTTGACATCTATGCTATTTTCGTATCTGGTTAAATTCTTCACAAACTTCCTCCTGACAATCTATAAGTTGACATCAGATATTGATATGATGGAAGACATTACTACCTTAGTAGATTTCGATCTAGTCGTCTAACACACAAACACACACGCGCGCACGCGCGTACGCACATCTCAGAGCTTCAACATACTGAAGACGACGCTCTCTGTCATTCAAAAGAAGAGCTCCAAAAGTCTGTGAACATCTTTTCTATGGTCTACCATCGTTTCGGCCTTACATTAGACATCAAGAAAACTTAGTTATTTGCCCAACAAACTGCCAAATACAGTCTTACTATCTTTGATACACATCTGGAGAGTATTTGCCATTTCTAGGCAGCATTTTATCAAACACATACGTCCCCGAAAATGATGTGGAACACAGAATTGGAGCTGTACAGCGGGCATTTGGAAATCTAATCAAACTCGTCTTTAACAGAAAAAAATCTGAATTTGACAACAAAAATTATGATCTATATAATGCTTCTGTCATTTTCACTTTGCTATATGTCTACCAAACCCGGAATCTATATCGTCGCGACATCCAAAAATTAGAACGCTTTACGATCAAAAGCTTCGTTCTACCTTTAACATCAAATGGGGGTACTATGTGAGAAAGTCTTGGAAAGACCCACCATTCAAAGCATCGAAACACTAATAATGAAACAATGGTCCGGACATGTAGCAATAATGGAAGGCTCAAGGTTTCCAACTCAAGTCTTATGCAGAGAGCTCACTTCATGGAAAAGAGAAGTGGTTTGCCAGCTTCGGAGATACAAGGATAAACTCAAAACGACACTAAAATTCACTGGACTCAAGCGCAAATTGTTTGAAACACATGCCAGATACTGTAACAACTGGTGGTTTTCCATCACCATTGGAACCAAAAAGTTAGAAGCCATCAGAGGAATACAGGAAGAAGCCAAACGACAAAATCGACCTCGTCCTCCATCAACATTATTATGCAGTCAATGACATCGACTCTTCTGTTCAAGAATTGGTCTACTTAGTCGTCAATCGCCATAGTCATGAAGGAGGCAATGAGTAAAGAAAAAATCAAATTCTTACAGACTAGATAAAGCCAACGATATATATATATATATATATATATATATATATATATATATATATATATATATATATATATATATATATATGACCGTACCTACTGGCGATGTTCTCTCACCATCGGAACCAAAAAGTTCGAAGCCAACAGAAGAATAAAGGATGAAGCCAAACGACAAAATCGACCTCCTCCTCAACTAATATTACCATGCAGTCAATGACATTGGCTCTTTCATGTAAGAAGTGGTCTACTTAGTCACCAACGCCATCGTCAGGAAGGAAGCGAACACCAAAGAAATCAAATTATCGGATACGATATAAAGCGCGCGACGATGATATTCAAGATGCGGATAGTATATCATGTAGCCATTAATTAACGCGGAATTTAAATATTATCATTTTTTATTATAATTATGACAAGAAAGCAAAAGAAAGGTAGTTCTACAACAGAACTATAATGAACGCAGAGGTTATACAACGAGAAGAATTTAAAATGAAAGGAAATATAATGATCGAAACACGGACATGTAGCAAGAATGATAGTGTCAAGGTTTCCAACTCAAGTCTTATGCAGCGAGATTACTTCATGGAAAAGACAAGTGCTCTGCTATCTTCGAACATACTAGGATCAACTCAAAACGAAACTAAAAGTCACTGGACTCAGGCGCTAATTATATATATATATATATATATATATATATATATATAATTAGGTAATTCATTGAGTCTGAAAGAAACCTCAACAGAATGCAGAAAGCACTGGACGGCCGTTCCCTCCTATATTTGACACTCATCAGCAGTGCGCATCCACTACCGAGAATATATATATATATATATATATATATATATATATATATATATATATATATATATATATATATATATATATATATGACGGTAACTACTGGCGATGTTCCATCACCATCGGAACCAAAAAGTTCGAATCCACCAGTAGAATAAAAGAAGCCAAACGACGAAATCGATCTCCTCCTACACTAATATTTCCATGCAGTCAATGCCATTGGTCTATTTTGTCACCAACGCCATCGTCATAAAGGAAGCGATCAGCAAAGAAATCAAATTATTGGATACGATATAAAGCGCACGACGATAGTAGCCATTAATTAACGCGTAATTTTAAATATTAACATTTTTTATCATAATTATGACAAGAAGGCAAAAGAAAGGTAGTTCTACAAAAGGGCTGTAATGAACGCAGAGGTTATACAACGAGAAGAATTTAAAAAGAAAGGAAACAAAATGATAATTTACTTAGAATTAGATGAGAAATTACTTGCGCACATATTGAGGAAAGACGGCTTTTGAAAATGCGACGCACAGGACATGTCGAATTAAGAAAATTATAGGGGCCAGTGATCACCTACCTGCAGAGATAGTTTCAATGGATGGCAGAAGTGGGGATGAAATGGTAAAAAGTCAAACGATACTAATATTGTATACCCACTTCTTCTGGGGATGGTCTTGGGGTGACGGTCTTCATTCACAATATGATGCATTTTTCTCTTTGTCATCTGTCGCGAGTTGTCTTGTTCGAAGGTAAAATGAGAACTTCAACAAAAGGAATTTTAAACTTAGCAATTTTATGAAACACGTCTACGTATACATTTTAAACTAGCCAGTGAGGGGTTGCTGTCCTACCCCACTAGGGAGAAGTTTCCACACACGAAATTAACACGTCTGCATTCATCGACGCGTAAAATTTAACTCCGCGAAATAACTTTCTATCTCTCTATCCCACGTTCGGCTCTGCCAAGCAAAATCCACTTTCCTATTTGGCTACCATTTGACAAAGGTCAGCTTCAGAAGGTCTGGGCCAAAATACACTGCCACTAAAAAAATAATACTCTGATACTATTATTTAATACTAAGTACTACAAACGATAGAATGTTGTGGAGAGTCATGATTCTCAAGTCCTGAAAGGACATGGCACATATAAGAAGACAGAATCTGTGTATATTTGTGTGTCTTTGTGCTTATTGGTTCAGGTGTTCTTCGGTTTCAATCCAAGAGGAATTCGCACTACTGATTTTATATATATATATATTTTTACAGTTATGACATCTTTAGAGTCGGTTCATTCGCCGGGCTACCTTGAGAACCTGATGAAAAAATGCCCACTTTTCCATCAATTGTCAGCCTAAAGAAGACCGTATTGTAAAAGTAAATGGGCCAGAATCTCGTGGTAATCGTCTTTCAGGGGCTGTGTCCTTTCAGTTTGTGTGAAATCATGGCTCTCCACAACTGCTTATCGTTTATAGCTCCAATCAATGTTTTTCACCTAACTCCCCAGACTGAAACGCCCTTGATTATTATGTATAGTGTGCATTTGAGCGAGAAACCAACAAAAATTCTTGTAACACCAACGATAAACTGAAGGCAAGAATTATGAGAGCATTCACCAAATTAAACAAGCAGACCTTCCAGAAGAGATGCAGGAGATTCCGAGGTCATACAGAGGCCGTGATTGAAACCAATTGCGATTTTATTGAATAGATTTATTCTTTAGTATTTCAAAATATTTTTTTGGCTTGCATGCTATGTGACCTGAAGAGAAGGTAGACATCTTTCGTGAATATTGGGGAAATTGTATCTATGTTACATTCACCGTAAAATGTCCGCCTCAAATTCAGACGTGCAATAGAAGGGGTCGGGGAGTTGAGGTAGTTGTAGTCGTAAGAGACGACATTCCACGTAAAAGTGTCGATAGATTCATCACTAACTTTATTAGCAAAAAAATACTATTTAATTAAACACCATTGAATGTGGAAGGGTAAGGGTGGAAGAAAATGCTGCCATAAGAACTCCAAATCTATCCCTTGAATCTATCCAAGACTTCAATGAAGCACTTGTTCAATTCACGAACTCTTATGAAGATCAACAAGCTGAATTCACCCAGGAAAAATTGCGGCTCATTAATTCGACTGCTGCCAAAAAACAATCTGCTCCTGCTTGGAAAACTGTCAATAAGATCGGTGTCTGAAAATCAACAAATAAATCTGTCTATATTTCTGAGATGAGGTATTGTAATTATTTACACTATTTACGTTGTTCGGACTCTTGTCCTCATCTTTGTTGCCATATTTTCGACATTTCTCGAATAAATCGAAAAATATACCTGGCATTTGAGATACTGAAGTCGAGTAAATCATTGAACATCCTTTTGGCATTAAACCTGGAAACTTTACAGATACAGAAATCGATATGCCTTTTAAAAAATACCAAAAATAAGAAAACAGCGGAACTTGATGACAGTCTTTCGGAGGCTTGGAAGAATCGAGATTCTAACTATATTCTACATATAATGTTGATGTCATGTTACCGGGTGTAACATAAAAAAATGTCCAATCGTGTAATAACATGGGATAATAGTCCATCCCAAAATATTGTTTAATATCTAAAAAACACAAAGCTAATTAAATTTCTTTTTCCAGGTTTTTAGATAAGACGTTTAGCCATCTTGATACCATTTGTCGTAAGAATAAATGAAAAACCTTTTGTGTTATTAAGCGAGAAAGAGAACAGGCTAAAATCGCATCGGATATATATATATATATTATATATATATATATATATATATACATACATATATATATATATATATATATATATATATATATATATATATATACAGTGTAACCCGGATATAAGAGACCCGGATATAAGAGACCCGGATATAAGAGACCCGGATATAAGAGAGATTTTCTCTGGTCCTAAATTAGAGCATGTGTTAATGTATATATAATAGACCAAACCCGGATATAAGAGAAACCCGAATATAAGATACTACTTCTCCGGTCCCGACAACTCTCTTATATCCGGGTTACACAGTATAGATATATATATATATATATTGGACGTAGTTTATCGTCTTATCCAGGACGCGGACGTAGTTTATCGTCATACCCAGGACGGCTTCCTAATTGGTATATATTGTCTACTGATAATGAATGTCTTTTATACATGTTCTAGGTTTGGATTGAGGAATCGGAGAGCCGAGTTCGAATTCCAGTCGAATCCATTAAATTCACTTACGTGCTAATACCCTTGGTAAAGGTGTGAATCCTCTTCTTCTTCCATCCAAGTATGGGTAAATAGCAGGACAGACTGGATTCTATAGCCTTGGATGGCAAATGGTCTAGGAGATGGACATCTCTCAATTCAAAACCTGCGGAGGGTCGTTTGGGGACCTTGTGGCACTCAGTGCACCAGGTCTCTGCATTCGGCCCTTTAAAAAGTGTGGATGGTCCTGCACGAAACCTTCACCACTATAATCAAATCTCATGTGCTGGCGTCGGGCTCTCAGTTTCTAGGAACTGATATGCTTGATCCTCATACGTCGAATTCGACGGGAGAGTCGATGATATATATATTGACATTTTTATGTTTATACATTCTATTTATAGATACAGATATTTAAGTAATAAAATTTTATAATAAACAGTATTAAACATCATTTGCCGTCCTGAATGTCCGAGAAATATTCATAGAAAATATTCATCTTCCGACAGGAATCGAACCTGTATCCTATACGGAACTGTCATATAGCCTGACGTGACTTTAGCCGATTTGGCCATACAGGAGCGTTCGGTTAGCAAGGTTGATTTTACTGCCCTTAAACTACAATCTTTCATGATTTCCTCGCGTACATTCATATCTGCTCATGGTGTATCAAATGAAAACAAATGACGTCACACATTATGAAATAGACAAAGTCCGACAATTATTTTAAGACATTTTTATGTTTATACATTCTTTTTTATAGATACAAATATTTAAGTAAATGCTCTGTTTTATAATAAACAGTATTAAACAACATTTACCGGCCTGAATGTCCAAGAAATTTTTATAGAGTGTATGTTTGTGTGTGTGCCTGTGTGCGTGCGTGTGTGTCTGTGTGTGCGCGCGCGCGCGTGTGTGTGTGTTGAAATAGAGACGGAAGTAGAGAAGGTGTTCTAAAAAAAAGTTAAAGTGGCTTTATAAAAAATGTATGAACCTTTGGACAGATCCTGACTGTTCGGCGGATTATTGAGGGCGTCAGGGCAAATAATCTATAGGCCGCCTTTTTTTTTTCTCTGAAGCCATCGATTCCGTACATAGGGGGAAAATGAAGAAGATTCTTCTACTATATGCCCCCCTCCCGAGGCAGTAACTGCCATAATGACGCTATTTAAACAAATCTTTTGTTAGATACCCAGTTGGAGACACTACCTTTTTCGATATCAAAGCAAATGACCTTCAGGTTGCCAACATTGACTACGTATTGAGAACTTCTCTCGACAAATATCATCATCTGGGTATTACTTTATCGCCAAAACTCTCACGCCGATATTCTGCGAAATTATCCTAGCTATCGTTATGTAGTTTTCCTAAATAATCTACAAAACGCTGCCAACAATGTTGGACACAACGTCAGTAACTCTAAAACTGAATTCATAGTCTTCATCCAGCAAGTCTCAATACAAACTGATAGAGGTGAATCCGTAAAATCCATATAATATTTTACATACATAGGAAGCGATATGCATTCTACTGAAAAGGGTGTGAAAATTCGCATAGATAAAGCCTGTGCTGCTTTGAATAAAATAGATATCATCTGGAAATCTGAGGTACCAGACATCAAATGGAGAAGGCTTTCGAGCCACTGTAGAGGAGGTGTTAATATATGGTGTCACTGTCTGGACATAAACTAAAACCTTAGAGTCTAAGCTTGATGGAAACTACCCTCGTCGCCGTCACTTATGATCATTACAAAAACCTTCGTAATCACCATCAGCCTCATCCAACTCTTTCCGAATCCTCTGCACTGTCCTCAGATTGACACTCAAACAATCTGAAATGCTCGTATTGTAGCCTCCGTTGCGAATGCCAATCAGTACAGCATGGCGTTTCCAAATTATTGGCGGACTGAATTGGATTATGGTGCACTTATTCTAATAGATGGTGCACATCTCAATGTAATATACTGTGCAGTTGATAAAATAAAAAACAGACAATGTGTATTCGCGAAATTAAAAATATAAAATAGCGACAATTTACCCATCGCACTCTCTCGCTCTCTCTCTCTCTATATATATACATATAATAAAATAAGTGTATGTATATATATGAGTATGTATATGTATAAATATGTTAGTCAATCATATTGAGATATTGTATTTAGTCTCATATTTCTGTGCATATATATATAACAATATATATATAACAATATATATATATGCGTGTGTGAGTATGTGTGTGTGTGTTGGGGGAGCGATTATGTGTGTGTGTATGTGTGTGTGTGTGTGTGTGTGTGTGTGTGTGTGTGTATGTGTGTGAATCATGCCACAAGACATATTTGCAGTTTCAAGTCAGGTGAAATGACAAAGAAAATAAAATATCGCTGAAAAATTAACAGCTTCTTTCATCAAATGTGTTTACTTCAATCATCCTCAAGGCGATAAATATATGACACACATGGGACACAGCGTAACTTTTGCCTGAAGATGTTCAAGGAAGGAAGTGTAGACATCGCAGTGACGAGGCTTCAGGGAACCATTAAAACAGACAAAAAAACGGATCTTGTTGAGACCGTCAGACATGCGCCGTAGAGTGATGAAAAAATATCACTTCCGGAAAGACCAATCATTCATCTTTAATGTGTCAAGTGAATATTACCACGCCAAGAAATGTCAATAGAACGCATTTTGGGAAAGGGTGAGCGGAAGACATTTTTTTTTCAAATATTTCGGTGTTGAAGTTTTAAAAAAAGACGAAAGAAAGATAAAACACAAGTCAAGATAAAATTACTAACGAAAAAATTGAACAAATCTAACTGTTAGAAAAAATTTTTTCTCTGAAAATATCTAAAATTGGGACAACTGAAATATGTGAAAAGCTGACATTGTACGATAATAACGTGATGAAATGCCCATTATGAAAAAAGTGAATAGTTGTATTTTCACTCCTGTTTTGTTATTGCTTTATTAATGCGAAATATTTGGGAGCCATTTACACTTCATCTGCATTACTTTTATTCTTTATTTCGTCTTTCGTTATATTTGATATATAACACTTGCAAAAGAGTGAATATTTTACTGCCACTGAAAATTATCAAGGCTTACTGAGTAAAAATAGAATTACCAAAATTGTAAATATTTTCCAGAGAAAATATACACGCTTTTAAAATGATTGACAAAGATCTGAAACGAAATAATAATAATAATAATAATAATAATAATAATAATAATAATAATAATAATAATAATAATAATCTTTGTATCTCTTTGAGGTATGGACTTGAAGGGATCCCTGGAAGTCCATGCCTCAAAGAGATAGAAAAAATTGTTCTGCCAAGTACAGCCCACACTTACGAAGGACTTTATCTATGGAAATATTTTTTATTTTATTTTATTTTTATTTATTTATTTTTTTTTTTTTGCAATGGAAAGTGTCATGATGCCATTTCTAACCTTAGGTCCCTGGGCGGGACCCGGAAAAAAATGTGTAAACGCCAGATATCAAAGAAAATAATAATAATAATAATAATAGTTTTATTCTATATAAAAATTAACCCATTTTTATGCAAAGAGAATTCAAGTTAAATCTTGAAATTATTACTGATGCAGATACAATTGACGCAAAATAAAGCAAGAAAACTGAAACAAGGAAAGAAAATGCCCGACCAAAATCGAAAGCTTTTGCATCGTCGTCGGCTTTATCTCGTATCCAAGAATTTAATGTCTTCTTTGCTGACCATTTCTGTTAAGATGCTGGCATTGATGACTACATTCAACACCAACGTGCAGTTTCAGAACTCGAAACTTCCAGTTTAACCAAAACCTGCCCCAGTCACCCATTCCCCATCGACGTTTCACTTCGAAAGAGTTGTTTGCGGATGTAAGAAAATCAAAGCAGAAAAAAGTGCTGATGGCATGATTTTCTTTAAGGTGGATCTCACCTTGCCAGGAAATGACCCACATATTTGATTTCATGACCTTCCTATGCGGCATATAAGGAATGAGACATACATCATCCAGTTATGAAACTGCACCGGGCTGTCGCTGAATCTGTTATAATTTCGAGTGGCGCCTTCTATAGCATATCCGTCATGCGTAGCCCTCTTCATCCGCTTGTTCAACCATAGAGGTATTTGGAGTTGGTCGCGCTTACTCTGGGTCTTGATAATAATAATAATAATAATAATAATAATAATAATAATAATAATAATAATAAGAAGAAGAAGAAGAAGAAGAAGAAGAAGAAGAAGAAGAATGTGGTATCGACTGACACTTAATTTTTGATTTTCTCTCTCTTTCCTACGTTTGCATATGGCTACAGGTGAACCAATCCCACCCTCATATGCTTTTTGAGCGACTTTTCTTTGAGTGAGAATTTTAATTTCGGGGGCTATGAGATTGAGAAATGATACCAAATGTAAAATCTATATTTTTTCCCTTTGTTTCTGTTACTTTGTTTAATGAATATCTTGCTGACCCTTCAGCTAACTTGTAGTGGCGGGGATGATCAATCCTATAAAACTTGGTAACTATCACTCTCACTGGCGTCGGAAAGTTGAGCATTTGTCAGATCTTATTCTGTGTCTGCCTTTCAACATGCAAGATACGCTAAAATTTATACAATTTGAAATTACATTTTGCTTTAATTTTAAGCCTCTTTCATTTTATTTAACTTTTTTTGTTGTGATAACCCTCAATGTAAAACTATGTCCACCTCTCACATTTCATCCGGTAGTGGTCAATGCGACATATACAAAGTTAAAACTTATAGTCTATACAATTTCCATATCCATATACTACCCCACTTAACACAGTACTAGATGATGAACAATTGAAACATGGACATCTAAATATCTCAGCGGCAGAACGAGCTCGTCAGTCTTATTCGATAGTCGTCCTAGAGCTAGTAACTTGAACATAATTGCCCCTTGGTGGTCAAGGATAAAACACAAAAAATTCCAAATCTCAATGATTAAGAACAAATATTCTTACCGGATCGGCGTTCATCCGGGTCAACAAGGGCCGGGGACCCCAGAGAGGGAGCAGTCTGAGGCAGAAAAATCTGTCACTGGAACAAACCCTTCAAACAACGAACAGAGACACTTGGTCACAAAACCCGGACTGTTTACAAACGTGGATGAAGTGATTCAATGCCAAATCATCTAATAAAAAGAAAACGAACGAAATAGTCTCACGAAGCGTAGCAACAAGCCATGACCTCCTAGTTCACTGCACTCTAAAATCCACAAAAGAACATCACAGATCAGACATACCAATGGAGAACTATAGTAGGAAGTGGAATAAGACTCCATCTCAACCTAAACAAGCTTGCCAATATCCGGGGGACATCGTGCCAAACAAATGTCTCTGAGATGCCGAAATAGATCAGACAAAACTAGATATAAAAACAGAATACAATAACCTATCACTCAAAATTTAAATAGATGAGAGTAGAAATAAATAATATGAGAGATGATGAGTTAAAATGTAAAATAAATTAGATACGAAATAATAATCGCTCAGGAAATAAAACCGAAGAATCCACCTGTGACATAACTTGCAGTTATCCAGACTATGTCACTGAAGATGAGTCCAACTACATTGGTGTAGAATATCTTAAAAAAAACAAAAAAAAAACAGAAGCGAAATCACCGAAGCGAAAAACCATATCATTCAAGTACTCAGCAGAGTAACTCTCACACTAATTTCAGACAGAGACATAATCTCAAAAATTCATATGACAAAGACCAATATAGAACGCTGAAATGCAAACACTGTTAATGGACAATGACTGGGAAACATCACAGAAGTAAATAATGCCATATACGCAACAGCTTTAGCAGCTACTGGGAAGTTTGTGTTCGAGACAATGAAAAGATCAAACAACATACAAAGTCAGCTAGCTTAGAAGGCAAAACTGATGCGAGAAATAAAGGAAATCAGATGTGAGATATCGATATTAGATGAGATCACAAGAAATCCAAATGAACACACAACTTCAAGAAGATCAAGTGGAAATATAAATTTAAATCAGTAAATGAAATTCCCTAATCAAGGAAATGCTAAAACAGGAACTGCAGCACAATGAACAAAAAAAAAGGAAAAGCACAATGAACAAGACGATACAAAAAACGTTGTAGGTTCTATCGCCAAAATGCAATATTCCAAAAGGACCTTAAAAATTTTACAGGAAATTAGAAAAACAGTTATACATGTCAAAAAGTTACCGGAACAGAAATGTTGGGAGATTATTTAGTCCTGACCAAAGGAATATAACCCCAATGCAGAATGGATGCAACGAGAAAAACGAATGTTGAATAAACCTGTACAAAATGGGAAAATATAACCACAAATAATGTTAGGCAAGCTCTAACAAAATCCCAGAATGGGAATCCTCAAGAAATTACAGGGTGCCCAATTTTGGCTCTGTTGTCTGTCATCTATCCATAAAAACCCTTGTACAAACTCTATTAATGCTTATTAACAATACCAATGAAACCCCAGAAGGAATCAATGCATGTATTACATATCTGATACAAAAAACGAGTGAAACAGATGATCCGAAAAATTATAGACCAATAACATGTCTCTCCACCACGTATAAATTGATCACGTCTGTCCTGACGAACTGTGCTTATTTCTTGAAGCAAACCACATTCTTCCACTGGAACAAAAGGGATGCAGGAAAGTTCATATGGTAGCAAAGAACAACTACTGATAAATAAAATCATCCTGGAAATCTGCATGAAATATTTAGAAATCTCAGCATAGTACAGCATAGATAGATAGATTACCATAAAGCCTTTGATAGTTTGCCACAATCTTGAATCTTTAAGACTTTGGAAATGTACAAAATTTCCTCCGTGATAGTAAATTTCTTTAAACACAGCATGGGCATGTGGAAAACCACATTATATCTAAATCACACCTGAGGCACTGCCACCTCCAACCGCCTGAATATCCGACGAGGAATCTTCCAAGGGGACTCCCTGTCCCCACTTCTCTTTTGTATGTCCTTAATCCCCCTTAAGCATGAACTAAACAATAATAACTGTGAACAAAACCTACACAAAAAAGAATTTACTCACCTACTCTACATGGACGATCTCAAAAGCTAATTTGTCTCAATAATGTAAAATGTTTCAGTGATGAAATCGGTATGGGTTTCAGATTAGATAGATGTGCAAAAGTAACATTGAAAAACTAGAGAATTACAGAAACGCATTCAATAGATTTAGATTAAGTCCCCAAAATTAGGGAACTGGAATAAGGAGAGGCCTCTAGGTAACTAGGAATTAGTGAAGGAGATGGAATACAGCTTACCCAAAATGAAGGAGATGGTAAGAAAGGAGAACTATAGGCGTGTGCGTCTGGTACTGAATACCGATCTGAATTGGAGGAGAAAAAAAACAGAATATCAGCCATAAATACCTTGGCTGTATCTCTGGTGCACTAGAGTTGCAACATCCTTAACTAGAACATAGCTGACATTAAGCGAACGGACACCAAAGCGAGAAAGCTTCTCACTTGCCACCGCATGCCTCATCATAAGGCTGAGATTAATCGTCTGTGTGTGGTCAGGTCCGAAGGAGGCAGAGAATTAATTCAGTTACGGCTGTTTTACAAAACTACAATTGGCCTTCAAAAATACCTGGAAACTACAGAAGACTGGATAATGATCTGTGTCAAGAAAGAACATGAAAGAAGTAAGACACTTTATTCAATAATAAAGGATGACAAGTTCAAAATGAAGTTTCAAGTGGTTGAAGAAATGTAAGTAAAACATAATACACTGACTGGAGCTGCAAAGTCCTTAAAAAAGTAGCAAAAGCAAATGCAATCGACCAGGTACAGTAACGACGGCAAGATAAACCGCTGCACGAGCAATACTCTACCCAGACCAAATACGATGATGTAGAGAAACCCCGTACCCGTCAGTGGCTTCATAGTGCAAGGTCAAAAGCTGAAACCGAATATTTTATACTTGCTGCACAAAACCAATACTTGCTAACTAGAAATTACCAAGCTCATATACTGAAAAAAAATGCTAGCCCAAAATGCAGATTTTGTGATAAGTATCTAGAAACAATTGACCATCTTGTATCAGGTTGTATGGTATTGGCACTCATATAAAATAAAATTCAGCATGGCAGAGTGGGTCAATATGTGCATTGAAAAATATGCAACTTTTAAAGGAAACTGCAAGACATTGGTATGAACATCACCCAGGCTCTGCTACGGAGATGGGACTTGTAACAATTTCATGGGATTTTACAGGCAGAACAATCAAAGTGAATCACTCAAACATCGTGATCAAAAAACAGAATGTGCTTTCTTATTAACATGACAGTTCCTGCTGACTGTAATGTATCTTTGAAGATCTTCAAAATCTATCAAAATACAAGGACCTTGAAATCGAAATCTCAAACATCTGACACATGAGGATATCAACAATTCCAGTTGTAGTTGGAGCCCTCGAATCGATTGGAAAAGATTCCAATAGACCCATTGAAGAAATCCCTGGTAGCCCATGCTTTAAAGAAATACAAAAAAAATATTCTCACAAGTACCTACCTTACGAAGGGCTTTATCTATGTAAAATATCTGTTATTTTACATTTTCTTTTTTTTTTATTTAAAAAAAAATGCTCAATGGAATATGTCATGATGCCATTTCTGACCATAGGTCTCTTGTGAGACCCGGAAACAAATGAGTATACACCAGAAATCAAAGGAAATAATAATAATAATAATAATAATAATAATAATAATAATAATAATAATAATAATAATAATAATAATAATAATAATAATAATAATAATAATAATAATTATTATTATTATTATTATTATTATTATTTTTTTTTTTTCTCATGCCAAAATAGGAATGGTTCTAATGGCTTTTGCTCTTAATTAGTTGTAGGAGTTAACATATTTTTACTATGATGGATTGCCGTAAATATGCTGTGCGGTAAATACAGATTTGCCAGTGACTGTGTATGTCACTTTAGAAGCTGACGCACTGTACGTCTTTGTTCATGAGCGGGGTTAATGGCATATCGTCGTGACCATGTGTCGAGCTTATTTTATAGGTACATCTAGATATTTTAGAACCTCTTCAGTCGGGGACTACTTGTGCAGACGGTTTTTTTGTTATCAAAACCAACCAGCATATTGCGCAAACAATAACACCTCGGTTTTTATGGATCTACCTTTAACGCGTATCGGAAGCAACGGACAAAATCTGGAGCAGCCGGCGCAGTTGTGGCAACACTATATACAATCCGCTCCTTAGCGAGCTGGCCGCTAATTAGCGGAACGTCACTTTGTCTACATTAATACTCCGTAGGTTTTCCACTTGTTTTATATGCTGGTGTGCTTAAGTAGCTTTATATCATCAATTTCTAGAAGCATGTCGTCTGGTGGTAGAGCAGAATGGCGAAAACGGGTGTATTTACAGATCGCGACATCTATCAGAGAGATGAAATTGTCTACGAGTTATCCGAGCTTGGTTTAACCTATTTGGTAAATCGCAACATCTGTCAGAGAGATGAAATTTACATTTTTATTATTGCGTTATTCCAAAATTTTAACACATCAGATGATAGCTATTAGTGTCAACAACTGACCACAAATAGTTATTAATTAAAAAAAATAGTAATTAATGTATGATACTATCCATAATTGCATGTACAAAAATGTTGTTTTTGATAAAAGTTAAAAGATAACCATAAATACGTAAAAATACGTATAATGTCGAAAATTCCATTTTCAACAACATAGCTATTTGTGCTATGTTATAATGCCTCTCACCTAAACAATAATAATACTGAATATTTTTTTTTTAATTAAAGTTTATTTAATCACATTTTCATAATAGCAGTCACGATCTGTTAACAGTCACACAAAATAGTGTAGATGTACAGTGCACAAGTATTTTACGGTGGCAGATTGGATTGCATGCTTGCTTAAATGAACAGTATTATATTTTTCCTTTTTCTTTCGTAATGCAATTGTTGATATTATCCACTATATAATTAGAGTCTTTAACTAAGAACAATCGGCATTATCGGACCGATGTTTCCCTCTTCTATCCGTTGATGACTGGATCTGGTATACACTTATCAGACTGGACGCAGTTGTTGGTATTGTACTTCGTATCATTTCTTTAGTCATAATGCTCTCTCACTGAGTAATAATTATAAAATTACAATAATGTGGTGTTTAAACAACCATATTTCAGTTATTAGTAGAAGCATAAGGAAAAATTAAGAATACTGACTTCCAGACTAGAAAATCTCACTAAACCCCTCTTTATCTGAAATACTAAAGATTGTGTTAATGATTATAGCTATATAATTACAAAGATACTCACTCATTTAATGCAATACAATCAATGACTTTCTATACGAAAACACCGCATTTGCCTTAGGTTTTATGTGGAAGACTCGATAAATGATTATATCAACTAACAGATAAGACAAAATAGATAATAACTGTAATAAATAATAATTACAAAGTTAAATAAATGATACTGACAAATAAAACAAAAATTTATTAAACGATACTAAAAGAACGGAACGATATAGAATCGGCGATAAAACAAAGAAATCTATATGTAAAATTCTATGACTTCTGGTAGTCCATCCGTCCTTCACACTCTCTAAAATAGCCGTACATTGACCGATCAAAGCAAATTTTCTGGAAAAGTGCACACAGATAAGGGATACTAAATACTGTTGGTTTTACTAGTGTACTTAGCTTAATACAAAAAATTTTCATTATTTTTTAAGTTTTATTATTTAACATACAAAATACTGCTACGATTAAAAAGAAATAATGAGTTAAATAACAAATACTTACTTAATAAAATGCAATATAGTTTTTTTGCATATCTTTTCTTTAACATTTTATAGACCGGATGTAACTGCAAAATTGTTCAAAGCGTGTAAAAGCAAAAATTTTTATTTGTTAGATTTAGCTTTGAACCGTTGTAGCTTTGAACCGAATAATATTCCCCTCTCACTATTGCTTATTTGGAAAGATAATGCGGCTGACACAAAACGAATTTAACCTGTTCTCTTTCTACCTGAATAATTCACAGGGTCGTTTAGTGATTCTTATGGCAAATGGAGTCAAGATGGCTAAACGTCTTATCTGAAAACCCGCAAAATGCTAACTCAATTAGATTAATAGTTTTTTTTTTCGATATTAAACATTTTGTGGGACAATTATGCTGTGACACTATTTGTACAATTTTGCTATTACACCCGCTATATATTCAATTCTGGTAAAGTATAATGCACATTATTAGCACTGTATATATGAACACAGTAGGGACATTTGTGTTTATAAATATCAACAAAAGATGTTAGCAATAACTTGAACACTATTAAATATTGTGAGGATTTCAGCACGCGTTAATTTCAGTTGAGTTCCACCACAGGATATGTGAGCCAGCGGCGCTATATTGAGTCTGATCTGCTACCTCTTCGTCACCGAGGCCCGTTGGAACAGTTGGTATGACGTTTGCTTGATAACCTAACTGCCAGGTTTTCAATTCTTGGTAGTGGATGCGCACTGCTGATGAGTCCCAAATATAGGACGAAACGGCCGTCCAGTGCATTCTGTTGAGGTTTCTTTCAGACTCAATGAATTACTTAATTGTAATTATCAAATCCTCCTAAAAATTTCTATCAAATATATATTTATTAATTAGGTTCCTCGACTAGTTTCGGCCATAGCCATCATCAGGGGGAAATTTCCGGCTTGTTAGTAACAGTGAACTACAGGGCGAATGCCTGTCTCTGAAGAAGGGGAACTTTACCTATAGTTTTCATTTGTTGTTTTTTTACATTTTTTTTTTTTGTTGAGTTTTGGTCGGTCCTTGTACTGGTCAAATATTGGTACATAATTGTGTATTTGGGCAGCAAGTTTCCCTAAAAACGACTGACAAAGTGCTGCATTTTTTTTTCTTGTGTTCTTATCATTTTCTTCTTTTCTGGACACACATTACGTAGAAATTTTCCGAATGTTCTGTACGTCTCATCAAAACATTTGCGATGAAACTAGCAAGAGGCTTACGACGTTTCGTTTGCGGGAAAGATGTTCTCAAATGGAAAATAATTCATCACCCACATGGCCGTGCAGACGCGTTTGAACTCTGTCAAGGCTAGAGCTGAGATTAGTAGAAGTAATGCAATTTTGGTTTGATCTGGCTGTTGTAAATAGGACGAGGAATCGGTTAATTTCTGGAGTAGTACAAGAAAATAACCGTGTAACCATCTTTAGCGAGCAATCGATCGATCGCATATTCGAGTATCCCGTTTGAGTGTTTGCAAGGATTCACAATAATATATTGAATTAATTATTATTCTTTCTGGCAGAAATTCTGTACGGAAGATTATTGTTTTATACGTAATTCATATGTAGTGCTCATAACTAACCAATGATAGAATTCACACTTGTCTTAAAGTGATCTGATTCTTATGAACGTTGGAACAAAACTTTATGTTATACCGAATATATATGTCTATCTCTACTATTCCAAATATCACAAGGCTGATCTAACCTATTAATCAAAACTCACATATATATCTTAGAAATATAAAAAAAAGAATCAACCAAATGACCTTTTTCGGTGCCGTAAGGTCTATGCTAACAGATTCTTTACTCACACTTCTCATTTGTGCAACTCTTTTCCAGCTGCTTGCTTTCCAGTCAACTTTGATCTTCAAAAGATTTAAATGCAATGTCAGTCGTTATCTTCTGTCTTTTCAATTCCTGCTCTTTTACTGTTCTCTCGCCTTAATATTGTTTTTCTTTTCTTTATAATCTTAACTCTCAGTAACCACTGGTATTGAACTCACAACTATTCGGTTCAAGTCACTGGACTCAACCAACATTTTATCCACTGGGCCACTGGGGATAACTCATACTAAGACTCCTGGAAGAGGCAGGGCACGTAGCACTAGAACAATCTACCCCGGTGGACGAAATAAAGGGTTCGAAGTTCCAATCACCTTAAGGAAGCCGGAGTGTACAAGGGCGGAAACATCGAGAATATGGCAACGAAGATTAGGACAACAGACCGAAAAATGTAAATAGTTTAAATACCACACCAGTGATTTATCCTTAATCGAATCACATATGACATAGGCAATTTGCAAATATGTTGACCGGTTCTGTTCCAAGGGAAAAGGATGCTTGTTGCTGAGCTCTACATAGCGTTGTGCAAGCTATGAATGACGATATGAAATTGCACGGGTAACCTCGGGGGTTTCCACTCGTCCTGTTAGTGGTCGTCTTCGTCGAGCGTATGGGTAGTTATTATCAGTTAAACGAGAAAACTGTGACGGTGAGTTTTAATGGTTCAGTAGGAAAGACACGACAGTATATGATGTAGTATTTATTCTTATATAATTAAAAAAATCTCTGGTTTTTTTTTATCTCAAGATTTATCTTTAGATATCTACGATCAAGGATGTCCTAAACCCTGAAGGTCTTATCGGCACCACTTGTACTGCATCCATCGTAGCAGTGACGTTTCTTGAGTAAGATAGTTTGACGGTGATCAACCCTTTTCAGGCTGGCTTGAATTCAGAGTTTTCCATCAACTAAAATAGACGCCAACCTGTTCTTTATCTATATCCGAGGGAAAAGCGAAGGATTCATACCTTTCCCAAAGATATTAGCGAGTAAGTGAACGTGTGCCGCTATCCATTACACCATAATGCCACTAATTTAGATTTTACCTTTTTATAAAAAATAAGAAGTGGTAGGATTGAATAGCAAGAATGATCCACCGTTAACTCTAATGAGTTAGTAGGCAAAACAGCTTGCAAAAGGAACTAATTTAGAGGAGGATGATAAGTGTAAGCGTAATTAAATTTTTATTCGTGGAGATTTTCCGAAATTGTTCGTAGTATCTCATATCCCAGAGACATTAGGTTATCTTATATAATTGTTTTAATCAAATAGCCGACTGACGTCTGTAAGCATATAATTCATAATATCTTCTAACAACATTTATCTCAAGTGGGCGAGCTGTCGAGATTTTCCCACAAGCTAGCGATCACGTACATGCTACCTAAACGTAATAGACGCTTGTGCGTGTGTGTTCTTGTCAGCGTGTGTATGAACACACTAGAATTAAAATTGAACTCACGTCTCGAGGTTTTGCGACCGATACGGTATAATGAGAGACAACGATGGCCGACTAATATAGAGATTTGGCCCAAGGCGCTGATCGTGATTAGAGGTGCTAATTTCTTATCTGTGCATTTCTAAACCCGCCAAAGATGATATATTATATATGGTCGTGTTATACTTGCTTGTTCATATCTAAAAAAAGGCGAAATAGTTTTGTTTTTGTAAATTGTTTGTCCATCACTAATTATTTTCTTGCTATTCTAAAGATGAGTCTTTAACCTGATTTTAGAAGAAATCTGTATCTCGATATTTTTATTATACGTGTAACGGATATTGTCGCAGGCAGTGGAATATGGAATTCGAGAAATTAACTTTGGAAAAGCGTGACTTTATCTTTTCCCCAGATCTATGGGTAAAATAACAAGATAGAGAAGACTCTTTATCCTTGAGTGGTAAACATAATAAGGGAAGGGAAATTCTTAATTCCAAACGGTGGTAAATGTAACAGGAAACATTTCGACTATTTTCCTCAAGAATGCAAGTCAATTCCCAGATAATAAAGAGAAAATCAGTGGGCGAGTTATGAAGACTTACGGCCTGAAAAGTCACGGCATTTAAAAAAATTCTATTATCTGATTTATTTCCTTGTGATAACATCAGGCCCACCTAAATGATGCTATGTTTCTGTTATCTGAATTGTTTGTTATATCGGTTGATGCCTCATTCTGCACATTAACGATTCTCAAGTGTTCCTATTGGTAATCCTGGGATGACATTTGTTTTGATCTGTGCTGTAGACGCTGGAGTTTGTTTCCACTGCTGACCTTAACATGCTTCGAATTTGGCAGGCGCCTATACAAAGCGACCGTCCAGAACCCGGTCTACGCGTGCAGGAATATACGGACACTTTTGCTAACAGCACTACAACAACGAGGCGTCACATCCAACATGCGTAGCTATTCTCCGAAGTGACCGCATAGCCTGGCGAACGATTCTAATTGAACGGCAAAGTGGCAAGTGAGCATCTGCGACGCGTAACATTTGCTCACACTGGACGCGTTCGCTACAATGAAATCATTGCCTAAAACTCAGACACTGACAGTAAATTGTTTACTGAATTTCTAAGCGTATAAATGAATGTAACAGCCCTGCAACAATGAGGCGTCACATCCAACATGCGTAGCTATTCTCCGAAGGGACCGCCTAGACTCTCGAACGATTCTAATTGAACGACAAGGGGCCAAGTGAGCATCTGCGACGCGTAACATTTGCTCACACTGGACGCGTTCACTACAATGAAATCATTGCCTAAAACTCAGACACTGACAGTAAATTGTTTACTGAATTTCTAAGCGTATAAATGAATGTAGTCTTTAAAGCATTGTCTTTTTTTTAAAAAAAAAAAAAAAAGCTTTTCGCAAACGAAATCTATTGCGGATGTTGTCTAAAGCCGTGCTTGTTTATTTCAATATGTTACGATCATAAATGAATTGTTTCTTTATAAATATTGCATTCTTTTCATGATATTTCCATAAACATACGCTGAAGAAAAGAAAGCCATGAATATGTTTCAATTTACTCAGTACTAAATATACAGAAAAATATAAGTGAATTGCATTAAATGATCAAATAAATGCATGCACAGTTTCCAAAATATACAGTGTACATAGTCCCTATTATAATATAATTATATAAGTACAATAATTCAAAATCTCTGGCAAGTGTTTTAATAGAGAACAGAAAATGCGACACCGAAATCCGAACGCGTATTTCGACGGCGAAAGATGCCTTCCAAAACCTAAATACATTATTAAAAACAGGAAAAAAAACTGCTAGAAAGACAAGTGTACTTAGCACTTACGTCACTCTAATATGACATTGGATGCTTTAAAATCTCGTAACAGTTGAAGAAAACACTTGAGACATCAGAAATGTGGTTCTACAGAAAGCTGCTGGGAATCTGAGCAAAGGAAGAAGTTTGAGAGAAAATGGAAACAAAAAGGGCACTTATAATTAATATCAAAAAGAGAGGTTGTAAAATTTGATATTGACAGGTCATATAAACGGAGACAGAGTTAAACAGTGCATCACCGACTCGACTAGCTTGTAAAAATGGGTGGCAGAACAGGGTTTAGGAGAGATATCAAAAAGACAAAATTTACTATGAGTTACAAAAGACAGGAAATAGTTTAACGTCATATCAACTTTTATGGATCAGTTAAAGCCGAAATTTAACTTTGAGAGTATTAGTAATTTCTTTTACCAAAATATATTGCTAGTAACTTGTTTTCTTCAAAAATATATTGCTGGCAAGTTTTTCTTTTACAATACATTATTGGTACTATATTTTTATAATAAAAATGTATTGCTGGTACTACTTCTTTCTTTATTTTTTTAAGTTTATTGCTGATAATATTTTTTTCCTTACAAAAATATATTGCTGGCAAAAGTTGTTTTTCTTTTCAAAAAAAGTATCGCTGAAAATTTTTGTTTTCTTTTTTTAAATGTATTGCTAGTAATTCCTTTACTATAAAAATGCATACTAGTACTTTTACTACAAAATGTTTTTTATATTTTCATTGTGTTTTAACCTCAACAGGTTACTGAGTCAAGGTGGACCTGGAAACAGCAGCAATTAAGAGGTGATTCCAGCCTCTCAAAAACACCCCGATCAGAAACCTTGAAGCCGAATGTAATATACCGTTATATCTCGGAAGGCAGGAAATTATGGGAGCCCATGATAGTTATTTCATAGTTCTTTTTACCTGCTAATGAAAAGCACCCATAATTTTAGACGATGTAACTGAGCGAGTCAGGATATGTCCTATCATCTACCTTAAAAGTCTGGTGATCTTACCAGTCAGGGCCGTCCTGGACATGACGAAAACTACATCCGCGTCTTGGGTAAGACGGTAAACTAAGTCCAACAGCAAGGCCTTTGATCAGGAGGTTTTGAGGAGCGTGGAACCACCTCTTAATTGCTGGCGTTCCCAGCTCCAACCTGACCCGGGGTGCTAGCACCTGTTAGGGTCCCAGCTATGGGAAAATAGTTGACACCCAAAGAAAAATTATTATTAGCAATACTTTTTAAAAGAAGTACTAGTAATACAAACAGCTATACATTCTTTGGAAAAAAATATGAGAAGCTATAGATTTCTTCAAGGAAAAAAAATCCCCAGAAATAGATTTTTGAAGAAAAACATATTACCAGCAATAAAAATTTTGTCGGCATTAAATAACCCATTGAGATTTATATGCCGTAAAACAAACCAAACAAAACCAAACCAAACATACCAGTCAGGGAACATCATTTAGCGTATATAGATTTTGTAGCACGGGTATCATGTTGGCGGGTATTATTCTGCTGAATCGTCACATTGCATTTCTGTTGAAAGAATGTTGGGCTATGTTCGTGACGTACATAAAACACTTTACCATTCTGTTCACAAATACTAAGAGCAACAGAATATTTCATTTTTTGTCAATCTAAACCATGTTGCGAGGAGTCTGTGTGTCATGGGCTAAAATATTCAGTAATATATAAGAGAAAACAGAATCAAAACTCATCACTGAACAGGAAAAAGCAATATTTGATCCACCAGATGGCCCTCTCGCAAGATCCACAGATGGACCCCTCGCAAGATCGGTGCAGATAGGCACGGTGCTTTTTGGAAGTAAATGCAAGTTACAGCTCATTGTTTCTCCAAGTAAACAGATGACAATGAATTCATTCACCACACTGAAACTTCTCGCGGTCATTGTCTACAAGTCAGACACAGGCAGGAAGTTGAGGTGGGTTTTACAACATTAGAAGATGGCGGAAAACTGAAACTATTACCCAATAATATGCACTTATTGTACCTACGAAATAAAAACAGAAAAAACGATTCAAAGATCGTTGAAATGTAAATATTCAACTTGCTACAGCACGAAGTACATTCTTCTATTAATACACATATGCCAGTTTTCTTCCGCAGACATGGCTACTTTGCTTGATAAGTGCTTAGATGTTATTCGTTTTCAACCTTTTAAGATCATTTTAGCATAATTATTAAATATATACAGTAGTTTTTATTGTAGACATGCGATTAGCGTGGTGATTATCGACATGTAAATTAGGATTGGCGTCGTGTTCCAAATACTTCATTTGCCTCTTCACATTCGCACTGATATTTTGGAAATGTATAAATCCATCTCCTCTACCAACCTCAGCTTGGATCAATAGCAGGGAAGTCTGCACTCTCTTGCTATGGCTGTCAACGAGACTAGGGGGTCATATCTTAATTCAAAATAGGATAGACAATGGGCTAGGATCAACATACCATTAAAAAACTAGTCTACGGAAACAACAGCAACAACAATGTAGCGTTTAAAGGATATGACTTGATGTTCCACAGCGAAGACTTATAAAAATATCATGTTGAAAGACCAGTCCCCGTCCGATACCTGAAGATGAACAACATCGAGTCTGGTCCGAATCTAGAAGAGTGGCTGCTTGGGTATATCGTCTGGTGTAATGGATAACAGCTCTGAATTTGTTGTGGTAGGATCCACCTAATTTGCATAGTGGAGTACTGACTATATAAATATGGTTGGTACCGGGAAGACAGGAAGGCGAATCAAGAGATCCAACTAGAGACTCTGCCCGACTGCGACATAGTCAACACATTCTCCAGGAACGGTCTTCCCAGGAATATACAAAAGACTATATGTAAATATTGTGTACAATTTCTTGTTTCAAATACATTTTGTTCTAAGTACATTTTGTGTTGCATTATTATTCCATGCATTAGTCAAGTTTCAACAGAATTGTAGTTTGCTGAGTTGAGTTCCAATTCCATTCTGGACTTTTATATTCACTTACGCGAAAATAGCCTTGGAAAAGGTATGAATACACCTTTTCTCCTCCAGTTATGGGTTAATTAGTAGAACCTGTATCAGTAAATCATTGTTATCTAAAAAAAGAACTATAATCTTAAAAAATTTTCTGACTTTAAATAACCTGAAAAACAATGTTGATAAAACGTAAAAACCAAATCAACCAATTCACAGAGGACTTTACAGTGTTAACATGATGTTGTTGTTAATAATAAAAAGTATTTATTTGAATATACGAATCCGATATTTTGTGTAAATTCGTATTACATTTGCTTGTCCATATCTGAAAAAAGAAAAAAATGTATTTCTTATTGTTTACGAAAATATCCTTCACTTATTATTTTAAAATGAAAATGTTACCTGTTTTTAGATAAGGTTGACATATCAATATTTTCATATATCTGTTATCTCATGGAATACGTGGCGAGAATTTCTGACGAATGTTATCGGTAGATACCGTTCTTTTATCGGAAATGTTTACTGAATTTTTAAGAATATAAACAGACTCCCGGCAGGATGTTTTTCTGATCAGTACAATCTTCACTTTTTTCAATTCTAGCGTTAACCCTTATCTTTCCTACCTAATAGAATAAATTGAATTTCTTGAGTTCTCTAAAGCTCGTACAACACCACAGTGAAACACTCTATCTTGAGTGGCTCTGTCGGCATGTACTGAGTAAATATTACTTTGAATATTGCTAGATATAACTAGGAAAACTTGAAATCTTTGAAACAAAATTTTTTATATGAACATTTCATTCGTAAATTGGCTTATTATAGTTAACGAAAGTTTTACAAATAGATGCCAACTTGTTGAAGGCCAAGTAAAATGCAAATTTCAAGGACTTCTCTGCACTATATAAGACGATATTCCTAAACAGAATTATTTATGATATGAAAATCAAAACAATGCTCGAATAAAAGACCAGTAATGAAGGAGAGTTAACTAATAAAATAAAATTTTAAAAATCACTATGCAAATTAGTTAAACTTGAAGAGTGATATTGCCTAGAATTAGATAATATATAGTACAAATGTATTGAGCTTTTAGCGTATAAATTACTATAAAACAGAGCTGGGCTTTTTAATCTCAGAATTCGTGACAGAATTGAGCTCCAATTTTGTATTTATTCATATAGATTCCATAATATGATTTACCTAATTAGCTTTTATCTTTCTCTAGATCTTCAAATGTATAACTCATTTTAATTTCTGTTTTCCCATCTTTACACTATATTAATTTTATCTTATAAATTGTCCCCTGTTCTGTCACCCATGAAATAAAAATAATTTTTTGTACGGAAAATAAGAATCTACGTACATTGAATCGTCATTAAATTAAGTGGCAGAAGAAGAATTATCGTTGAACTTTTAAAAGCTAAGCTTATACATTAATTCAATACTTAAATGCAGCGACCAATTTTGAGTTCCTCTGTAGTTTATTGATACCTATAGCATCTAATCCTCCCTAGCTATTGTGATGATGGCCAAACCAAGAGTCCTTCACAGGAACTAGCTCAAATTCCGGCCGAGAGTAGAAAAGAAACACTTGGAGATTTATTAAAGCGATTTAGCTAAAACTGATGTATCCAAAGACATTCTACGGGGAATCAGAATAATTTCTTCCGTGGATTAAATAATGGGTTCCGTTCATCTGTGTCGTGACTGATTGTTTTGTCCGTATGTAACTATATATATATATATATATATATATATATATATATATATATATATATATATATATATATATTTGTGTATTTTTAGTGTATTTAGGCAGCCATCCTTCTTTCATGCACATTTCATTAAGAACGACTGACAAGCTGCTTTTATTTAGTTTTTTATACAATTTCTCATGCGATCTAGTAATGTTTTTCTTTTCGGATGATAAATTATACAAAAACTATCCGAATGTTTTTTTTATCCGAGCGCTTTCGGCTATACATTTAGCCATTTTTAAGGATTATATTTTAACTGTTAGAATTAGAAATAGTTTGTTATATGTATGTTTTATAAAATGTTTCATTTTTTTTTGTTTCAAAACACTGCCAAGATATTATGTCCATGTTCAAAGTTAATATTATTAAGTGTTGTTTTGTTTGTTTTTATTAATAAGGCTTCCATTATTTTTAGCCTTTTTTGCATGTGGATGATGCTATTATATTAGTTTTGTCGACAAGTATGTTCCGAATAGTGTCCGGTAGGTCACCATGAATATTTAAATGAGATCTAATTGAGCTATTGTCAGAAAGGCGTAGAGTTAGTCTATATATATATATATATATATATATATATATAGACTAACTCTACATCTATATATAGGTGAAGAGTTAGTCTATATATATATGTATATAGGTGTAGAGTTAGTCTATATATATATATGTATATAGGTGTAGAGTTAGTCTCTCTATATATATGTATATAGGTGTAGAATTAGTCTCTATATATATGAGTTATATATAGAGTTAGTCTATATATATA
Source organism: Acanthosepion esculentum (assembly GCA_964036315.1). NCBI lineage: Eukaryota > Metazoa > Mollusca > Cephalopoda > Sepiida > Sepiidae > Acanthosepion > Acanthosepion esculentum. Next base: position 30,620,740 of record OZ038476.1, read on the forward strand.
TGAGTTATATATAGAGTTAGTCTATATATATATGTATATAGGTGTAGAGTTAGTCTATATATATATGTATATAGGTGTAGAGTTAGTCTATATATATATGAGTTATATATAGAGTTAGTCTATATATATATGAGTTATATATAGAGTTAGTCTATATATATTCATATAGGTGTAGAGTTAGTCTATATATATATATATATATATGTAATGTGTATGTAAATAAATATATATATATGCAATTTTATATATATATATATATAAAATGGCTAAATATGTTAGCTCTATCACTGATATCGAACGCTTTCCAATAAGTACTGCGCATATATTATATAAAATATATGCGTGGTACTTATTGGAAAGAGCCCGATATCAGTGATAGAGCTAATATTTTTTAGTCATTTTATAGCCATTTAAAAATTGTGGATATTATAATTTATATCCATGTTCCCTTTAAGATTACAAAGGAAATATTTTCCTTTCAAATTTCACATTATTCCTAATAATTTCATAGATATGCACTATGGGAAATTAAATTGCGTTTTCTTGAATAATCATAATTTTTAATAATAAATAGGACGTATTTAATGTCTATCGACTTCCTATAAATTTACGCAAAAATTTCGGACGATTCCGAGTTCAATATTAAAAAAAAAAACTACTCTTGCTTTGACACAATAAAATCCTCAATAATTTTTCTCTTCCATTGAAGACATAGAATTAACAGATAAGAAATGCTACATCCTTTGAAAAAAATGTTAATCCGCTAAGGTCAAGTCTGTTTTAATACAACGTGTAAAGAAAGAATTTCACATCCTAACGCCATTTGCATTTTTTACTTTGACATTGATGAGGAGAGAAGCGTTGTCAGATGACACTATGACTTTCCGGTTTCCTTGTTCTATATATAACTATTTTGGTTCAATTGTAGCTTTCAATCCCCTAAAGTGACTTTTAATTTGTTATAGTAACAGACTTGGGATATGAGGCATTTTTAACAGCTGGACAGATAATATTATTGCTGTTAAGCTTCTTAAATGTGTATCTTTTAAAACTTCAGCCTGCAAGGCTGCTTTCGTCGGTACAATCACTGGAAATAAAGAGAAGCGAAAAAGAAACAATATGTTGCCCTTGGGAAATCTCTTTCTTTTATTCTTGAATACTTCTAATGTTTTATTTACACTTGGCAAAATTTTAAACAAGTTTTGGTACCTGCCCTAAAATAGGAAGCGTTGAAATCGCACATAATTAGTTAATACTTTAGAAAAATAATTTCACGCAACTGAAGGTGATAAAGCCCCAGAAAACACTAAGGGTTACTAAGAATGGAGGTAACTGTGAACACATGACTGAGGAGAAAGGACAAAAAGAAGAGGATTCTAGATTATGATCATTGATGATGATAATTTTTTGAAGATTGCAGTTCGCAGGAAATACATGAGCCGGAAAGAGTTCCACATGTGAGAATTTTGAGATAATTTTTTTTTAGGATGGGACATACGGTTAAATATAGCAATTTCAACAATTAAAGGATTTAGACTTAACTGCCATTCTATTATACTGTTTAAATTTATGTAGTCGAGATAGACAAAAGGAAAGCTCATCGGAATCATTGCGATGTGCGGGTGGTGTAATTGATAATGGGTCAGAATTGTTAATCGGAAAGCCGAGTTCCAGTTCCTGTTGGGATGGCTATATTCACTTACGCACAAATAACCTCGATAATGCATGAATTCATATGTTATCTCCCGACTTATGGAGTATTTAGGGAAACTTTTATCACTAAAACCATTCTTACACTCTGAAGATACTTTACGGCTTTTAATAACCTGCAAAACTGAAGACAAACCGTTAAAAACGAATCAATCATTAATCGAAGAACAATTTCCCTGAAGATATTTATAGAAAAAGCATAGGAAATATACATTACAGCGATAGGAAAGTGATTGAAGCTGAGTTGCTACCTCGGAACCCATAATATTGCCGATTGATCATTTGATTATCAAGAATGTCTAGGTACACATCGGTAACAGCAGACCAGAGGTGGCAACAATATTCACTGTAGAGACCAAGGGTAGACCTATAAAGCTATAAAACAGATTAGGATGAAAATTATCTAGGCAGCTATGTTCCTGTGCTAAATATTTAAAAAAAAAGTTTATGTATTGATTTTTTGATAGGCGTTTTGATAGATGTCAGAAAAAATAATTTGAAGACTAATTTCAGAAACCGAATGAATTTTTATCACCTTATTTACTATACGCTCAAAACGTACAAATATATACACGCTTGTGCAAATTAACTGAAACAAAACGAATAATTCCGTTATTTTATATATTTTTTTCGTATTTTTCAAATGCACATGTTAGTACTTCGTATGTCTGTTCCATGAAGTCGTTCCTTGCAGATTAACCACAGATTCTCGATTGAATTTAATCAGGAGTGTTTCCGGGCCAGTTTATAGTACTTTGATTTGCTCACTACTAAGGCTTGCCATTGTTACAATTTTCGTACGCTTCCTTGGAATAACGTCCATCGAAGACAATAGCCGTATGACAACTAATCGATAGTCGAGACAATATTACTGCACATGATAAAAATTTGATGCAATCACGGATGACACGATATTTTCAAAGCCAAACAAATTTCATCATACACCCCGAAAATAGATTCATATTTCTGCACATCACAGCAAATGCCTTAATCTGAAGAAAAATTAGAAATCGATTACACCCTGTCATCCCAGTCTGACCGTATGGTGAAAGAAAGAAACTAAAGCGATGTTTCAATTAATTTGCACAAGAATGTATATATAAAACATTATAGATTTATAGGCTCTTTGTTGTCGATCCCCGGACATCATAAATAAATATCAGTAAATGGCTATGTCGATATATGGCTTTCCGCGGAACGAGGATTCTTAGTCTTGAGAGTATGTATGAAATATTCCTTTGATCTCTCGCTTATATGTCATCTGATTTATCTCACGTGTGCATATGTTGTATATATGTTAGAAGTGGTCACTTATATCGAGTGCAGCCGGAATATGCGATTGGTGGCCAGGAATCCATCTGCCAGGTCTTGTGATGCGCCAGTCTTCGTTGAAGGTTCAGTTTAACAATGCATTAAATGTCTATTTTGGGATCACTTGAGGGGAGTCACAGGCTACACATCGACAATTTTATTCACGCACACAATGAAAACAATAAGAGTATTCCGAAGATGATGTGAATAAATATCGAAATATTAGAAAAATCTGGGATGTTTGACAATTCCATATTGATGTATTATTTATATTTTAATTATTTAATCCCAAGCAAAACAACAGAGCCCCAAAAGAAGGGGTTAATGAGTGTGAGAGAATATTAAAAATAAGGAAGCTATTAAGGAGGAGAAACAATAAATGAACAGATATTAAGAAGACAAAAGATAACGATTGACATTGCATTTAAAATTTCGAACATTAATGTTGACCGGAAAGCAAGAAACCGGAAGTAACTGTTAGCATAGAACTTACGGTTGCATTTAGCTATTTCAGCTGCCGGAGAGAAATAGAATTCCTGCTTTTTTCTGACTGTTCTTTGTAAACTTTAGCGATTGTTGTGCGTTCTGGGTACGACGTTAAACTGCATCCAACAGCAAGGCCTCTGATCAGGAGGTTTTGAGGAAGCGAGGAACCACCTCTTAATTGCTGGTGTTCCCACGTCCACCCTGACCCGGGGTGGTAGCACCTGTTGGGGTCTCAGCTTTCGGAAAATAGTGAACTTCCAGGTCTTTTCCAGCACATTGAAACAATGATGTTGACAACTACATTTTTTTAAACAATGATGTTGCCAGCTATACATTTTTGAAACAATGATGTTGGCAGTTTTTGAAACAATGATGTTCCCAGTTTTTGAAACAATGATGTTGCCAGCTATACGTTTTTGATATATTTAGTAAATACTGGATCTGGCATTAAATAACTCATAGTGGTTGATATGCCATAAAACCCCAAACAACCAACCAACGATTGTTGTGTAAAGACAAAATTCAGAACTTTTTGAAACACTGAAATCTAGTAACGAGTAAAAATGACTATGCAACTTTCAAAGTCACTTAGTTAATATTTACATAATTCCAATGGATGCCACTTCGTGTACTCTAGAGAGTTGAATCAAACGATGAGGTCCAAATATATGTATATTCTTAGTATAAAATTAGTTATTTTTACATCAAGCACTTTTAGATTGCCACCACTGAGTACTATATATATATATATATATATATATATATATATATATATAAATATATATGTCATACACATACAGGCCTGAAGGTTGTTCGAAACCCGACGGATTTAGCATCATAGTGTTTCTACCCCTGAGCTATCAGCGCACGGCAGAGGGAAAGGGATATTCTAGCGTATTATTTTTAATATGAAATGGACGAAGACCGTCAAATATAATGTACATATTTTAAGTTAGAGTCTATTTGTAGAAGTGACAACATGGATAAAGTGGGACGAGAGCAAAAAATATACTTAGCCAACGAGTTTCGTCCACTAAGAGATTGCCTTAAAAAAGTCCGTCTAAGGAAGAAACGCGTCGACTACATATATTTTTTCATCTTGTTTCTTTTTAATCATATATATATATATACATATATATATATATATATATATATATATATATATATATATATATGAGCTTGAACCCACAGGAAAGAAAACAGATTTAAATAAGGTCGACGCCATTATATATGCCTTGAAGGATTCCCTTTCAGCCAACACTTTAAAAGGTGAACGTTGGCGCAATGAAACAAAATTACAGACATAATTTCAAAAATAGCGAATGAAAAGGAGAAATATATATATATATATATATATATATATATATATATATATATGTGTGTGTGTGTGTGTGTGTGTGTGTGTGTGTGTGTGTGTGTAAATAGTAAAAGTAATAAAACCGTTGGTATGGAACCCAAGTGAATCCAAGTAATATAAAATATTAAAAATGACCCACAAAAAGTGCTCAACGTATTTATTATTACACACCAAATACTTAATATACACTAAATTCCAAAATCACCTCATATGGCAATAATCTTATTTGAACCAACGATAAAATAAAATTCGTCTGTCTTATTCAACACCAGTATAGACTGAGTTCATGTCGGAATTAGAGTTACAAAAAAATGGTCGAAAAATACAGTATTTATCCATTTCAGTGTTTCAGTCAAAAGAAAGACACAAGACAATAGTCTAATCCGGTGATCGATGAGGTGTTTAGGAAAACCATTAACTAGTGTCTGCTCTGCATTGTTGAGTTCTTTAAGGTAAAGTAGACAAGAGGGCGAATTCACGTGTGTTCTCTTTAGGAAGTTTTTTTTTTATCACTTCTATTTTATATCTGAGTGGGCATTCACTCTTAAAATGAAGGTGGCAAGACATTCTGCTAATGGTTTTTTTATACAATGAGATGGCAAAATTGTTGTTACTCTATTCTAGGAGAACGTTTAAGAATGAGCGTTTATGTTTGACTAATTTCGTAGGTTAAGTTAAGGACAGAGTTTTTTTCAAATGTTGTTTTGAGAGTATTTACTTCTTTATTATTTTTCGCTAAAATAAAAAATATCTTCTCCGCAGCGGACATATACTTTAGGTTTACAAGCATATTTAAATATCATGTTATCTACATTGGACATGTAATGATTGGAGAAGAACGGGCCGAGAGGATCTCCCATACTCACACCATTAGTTTGAGTGTATATGTTACTATTATGGGCGTAGAAGGGAACTTTGGTTGTACATGCATGTAATAATTTTTTGAGGATATTTGGTTTGATGGCTGGAGGTGGGATAGAATTATTTGTATACACTGAGTAAAGAAAATGTCAATGGTTTGATCGACAGTGACGTTTGCGATTAAATGTTCAAAATCGAGTGACGCTAAGATAACTTGGGTTGGTTTTGTATTTTTTAGAATTCGGATGAATTCGTGGGTGGATGTGATGCTGTAATTGGTGGGTAGGTATGGGGTAATGATGTCATTAACGAATTTTGATAGCTCAAGGATTAGGGTTAGAAAGCATTGTGCCGAAGTACCCTGGAAACAAAGAAATTATGTACACAAAACATCTTTCACAAATAGTTTCACAACTAGTAAATATGCGAACAGAACAATGCTTTCTAAGTATATCTGGGAAATTAAAAACAAAACGCAGACCACACCAAAAATATCTTGGCAAATACGGAAAAGATCATCAGCCTACAACAACCAATCAAAAACTTGCAAACTTTGCTTGGAGGAAAAAATAGCTGTAATTACCTTCCCAGACCAAAATAAATTATTAAATAAAAGATCGGAGCTCATCTCAAAATGCAGACATGAAAACAAATTTTTACTACGTTACTTAAAAATCGAAAGCGGACAAAATAAATAAATAAACAAAAAAAATGACAATAAAATAAGAAAAATAAATGAATCCAAACAAATTACCAAATCACACCTGTTAGAATACACGAAATAGAATAAAAATAAGAAGCAAAATCAACAAATAAAGTAAATAATAAACAAATTAGCAAACTATTATGACCAAAATATTAGTTAGACTATAAAAATCAAACTAAAAATCGGATGAAAAAAATAGCTGTAAATGTTATATAACGATAAAAAAAGAATGAAAAATTAAAAGAAAATAATATACTACGTTACTTAAGAATCGAAAACCAAAAAGAGAAAATATACAGAATAACAAATAAATAATAAAAATAAATTGATCTAAATACATCCAAATATATAAATAAACTAACAACCGATACCGATAAACTAGCCGTTAGAAAAAAACAAATAAAGATAATCAATCCAAATAAATACATGAAGTATTAAACAAATTAAAAACTGTTCCCGCCAAAATAGTTAGAACAAACTACCTCAATCAACCCCAAAATTGAACAAATAGCTTTAATTATCTTCCCAAACAAAAACAAAACTATTAAATAAGCTATATAAACATTTTTTTTACTCCGTTAATAAAAACACCGATCAAAATAAAAAAAAAAGATAAATAAAAATAAAAATAAATAAAAACAAGCAACATAATTTAACCCAAATAACTAAATAAACAAATATAAAATAACGGCCAAAATAGACTAACCTACAATGCACCACTGACCCGGATATATAAATAGCCGAGAAAAATAACAGCACTCGTGGCCTGATGATTGCATCTAGCATGAAACAGACTGTCGCCTCTAAGTGTTGACTTCTATTTTCACTTTTATATATATATATATATATATATATATATATATATATATCTTTAGAAAGAATCACCTGTAGAAATAGGTATTTATCTTAAAGTTTTACTGAATAAGATTCGAAATAGGTGATTAATATTTAGCAAGGAGTTAAGTACATAGACAAGTAAAAACTTTATATTGAAAAAGGAAAATTTGTGTAAAATTAGTGCTATTTTTCATCATTAGGATGCGGACATGTTTTATTTATGTATATAGATTATCTCTTTGTAAGTATACATATATATATATATGTGTGTGTGTGTGTGTGTGTGTGTCTAAAATTTATCTCGAAGATTTACATTCTGAGTTATCCGTAAAATATTATTTCACACATATATCGAGCACATACATCCGTATCCTAACTAACAAAGTGACAAACCAGTTCACCGGCCTTTAAGTTTTTTTTTTCATAAAATGTTTTTCCCTCGGGTGAAAAATAGTTTACTTAATAATTCATGAAGTCACTTATCAATTTTGCGATGTAATTTTTCATTCCAAGTCGAAATATGTCTTCACTCTAACTCTGTATGAATTTATGTATTTTGTATAATGTGCCAATCTATAGGATTTTTTTTTCTTATGGTTCCACACTTAAATAGTTTAATGAATCTTTCAAAAACGACTGTGAAAAAATCCGGTATGACTTTGTAAAACGCTTTACACATTATCTATTCATCACTTAACTGAATAAATCGCACAGTCCACTGACCAGTAGATATTTTTTTAAATAATTTCACCCCAAGCAAGGCAATAAATGGATTAAGAGACAAGAGGTTACTGAAAGAATAAGAAAAAGAAAGGCATTATTAAATTGGGAGAACAGGAATAATGAAGACAATAGATTTGAAATTGCGTTTCAAAGTTGGCCAGAAAACAAGAAACCGGAAAGGAGTTACACAAGCAAGAAGTGCGAGAAAAGAAACTGTTAGCGTAGAAATTACAGTTACATCTAGCTATTGCAACTATAACATGATGAGACTTTGTTGCCAATCTAGTACTGCGCTTATATTCATAATGTCTAGGTACCATAGAAGATGATTCATCAGAACAATTATCAGGGAAGTAGAGAATGCGCAGGGAAGATACATTACGGCAGTGAGAGTGTGAATGAGACAGAGAGGACAGGTCAGGGCCAATAACATAGCAGTTTATTTTTCTAATTTTATTTAGAATCTTTATGTGGCAGAAAATATTAGAATCCTGGACGAATAGTAAACTTATAAATATATAAGATAGATTCTGGAGAGAATAATTGTCTGAACCGACATCCAGGCCTGATGAATGCGTTTAGCATGAAACATTCTGTCGTCTCTGAGTGTTTACGTGTATATATATATATATATATATATATATATATATATATATATATATATATATACCAAGCCACGGTAAAATCACCAGATAATGAAGAAAAAGTATACATTGGAGTAACTGAAGAATCCTGGAAACAAAGAAGCTATGCACACAATACATATTATTACAATTAGTAAATAGGCGAACAACACAATGCTTTCTAAGCATATTTGAGAAATTAAAAACAAAACGCAAATGACACAAAAAATATCATGGAAAATAAGGAAAAGGTCATCAGTCTACAACAATCAATCAAAAACTTGCAAACTTTGCTTGGAGGCAAAAAAGTAGCTATTATTATCTTCCCAGACCAAAATAAATTACTAAATAAACGATCTGAGCTCACAGGAAAACAATTTTTTACTACGTTACTCAAAAATCGAAAACTGAAAAGAATAAATGAAAAAAAACAATATAATAATAAAATAAACAAGTGAAATAAATTAACCCAAGGAAATAATAAACAATTTAACAAACCAATCCCATTAAAATAGACGAAATAGAATAAATTAATTAAATAAATAAATAAAAACACGTAAAAATAATCAATCCAAATACTTAAAGTAAATAATAAACAAATTAACAAAGCAATCCCGCCAAAATAACCGCTAGAATAGACTACAACAATCAATCCAAAAATTGGGCGAAAAATAGCTATAACTGGTATATAATGATAAACAATAAAAATTTACTACGTTACTTAAAAATTGAAAACTAAAGAGTAAATAAAAATATACAAATAAATAAGTAAATATGAAAAAGAACAAGTAAAATAAATGAATCCAAATAAATAAATGAACAAACCTCTCCCGCTAAAATAACCATTAGCAAAAACAAATAAGAATAATCAATGCAAATAAATAAATAAAATAATAATAAAGTAAAAACTGCCCCCGCCAAAATAACAGAATAGAGTACACCAATCAATCCAAAAATGGGACGAAAATATAGCTTTAATTATCTTCCCAGGCCAAAAAAAACATTAAATAAACAACCTAAACAAATCTTCAAAAAAATTTTACTACGTTAATAAAACATCGAAAAACGAAAAGAATAAATAAATAGATAAAATAAAATAAATAAATAAACAAGTAAGATAAATTAACCCAAACAAACAAACCACTCCCGCCAAAATAACCGCCAGAATGGACTACCCACAATGCACCACTGTTCCGTATATATAAATAGTCGAGGGGAAAAAAAAACAATAGTCGCGGCCTGACGATTGCGTCTAGCATGAAACAGCCTGTCGAATCTGAGTTTTGAAAACGAGATCGGGACATGTAATTCTTTACGTCATTAATCTGAATATACATTTAATTACAGAGCTATTGGTAAATATATTTTGATCTAAACATATTCAAGTCTTTCATCTGTTTCTTCTTGTATATAAATTTGTTGTGTCTGGTATTTCAATTTTATATAATTTATATCTATTGTATTATTCACTTTGATCGCGTTCAGATGCATATAGATAAACGCACGCCCCCATATATAAGATATAAATTTTGAGGGATTTCAAGCGTCGTACCACTGGACCAATTTACTGAGTAGCTGCGCTTTATTGTGTCGAGTTTATTTCTTTTTCGTCGCTAAGCTTCTATACTCGATGCATTACTATGAATTACATACACACACACATATATATATATATATATATATATATATATATATATATATATATATGGCGGGTGTATCATAGTAGGAATCGAAATTTAGTTACAGGCAACGAAAGTCTCTTGCCACAAATAAAAGCCTACCACAGACTACTTACCCCGTAATGAGATACTTCACGCAAGACACGAACACAACTCCCTTATCCTAAACAAGGAATCTCTCGGAAGGAACTGATATTGAAAATCAATTCACATCCCTTCTTCCAGACAAACACTTAAGAGCTGACGACGGCTGGGTTCAGTGCAGCCCAAAATAGTCTCTACTCATGCTGAGGTAATTTTGTTTTTGTTTTTTTGCCGTAAGTATATATATATGCTGTGTTAGAATAAATACATGGAGTTCTCTGTGGATCAGATTTAATATTTTCTATTACTCGGATCCACCTGGTTTATATATGTTATATCGTGGATTATACGATATAAACATAAGGTAATCCCAAGTGGAAAGATTACAATAACATAAGAAATCAGGTAACAAAAAACAATGGTTTATTGTACGTAAAGTACAAATGAGCGAGAGTTCGTAATACTAAAGAAAACAGGAGATAAGTCACCCAGGTTCGTAAGGGTCGCCTTTTTTTTTTTTTTTTTTTTTTTTCTCTCTCTCTCTCTATTCTTCAATAGCTCGTCAGTCTTTTAGAGACTGACCAATCCATGTCGGGGTGTGCCAGGTTGTTCCACTATAACACCTCCCCCTGAGCTAAATTCTTCCCTAGAATTTTGCTTTCAATATTTTTTCTCTTTGGATTTGGATATAGACGTGTAGTCCTCTTCCTTTTCCTATCACTTTTTCTCCTACCATTCCGAGTTGGTGTATTTTTTGATTTTTGAAAATCAGTGATTTTTGGAGTCGATGTTACCTCCATTGGTACTTCACTATTTATGGGGGGTCGGATTTGGAAAGCATCGTATAACACTTCCATCGGTATTTCGCTGTCATTTTCCACGGTTTCAATGTATCGGTATTTCATTTGGTTAATATGTCTTTTGCAATTTTTTTTTTTTTCCTTTTACAATATATATCACTCTACCGATTCTTTTTGACACTATACCGTCCTCCCAAAAAACACTTTCCTGGACGATAGTTCTTAAAGAAGACTTTATCGCACTCTTTATACGTTGTAAATTTTGTGTTTACTTTCGTATAATTTTTCTTATTTGGTAACATCCTATCGAACACTGAACATATTTTCCTTGCAAACATAATTTCTGCAGGTGATAAATTAGCGTTTGTATTCTGATTTGGTGTTATCCTATATACCGCTCAAAACTTTTGTAAGCTTTTTTCTTCAGTGTCGATTCCGTTATTTTTTTCTTAATGCTCTCTTGAATGTGTCGACAAACCTTTCAGCTTGTTCGTTTAATCTAGGATTTACGTCGGCGTTGTTACGTGTTCAACTGCCAACGAATCACAGTAATCTTTGAATTCCTTCCCGGTAAACATAGTAGCATTGTCGCTTACAATTGTATTTACTACTCCAAAACGACTAAATACTTCGTCTAACGCTTTTATGGTGTTTGAAGCTGTCTGGTGTTTATACCTATAAACCTCAGGCCATTTGGAAAAACTATCTACGATAATAGTATCCCTTTAATGGTCCGGCATAGTCAATATGAATACGTGTCCACGGAACGCCCGTTTTTGGCCAGGGTTGAATCCTTATCGGTGGAACTTTGGCTGCTAACTGACAACATTTACATTGTTTTATCATATCTTCTATATTTTGGTCCATTCTAAGCCAATAAACGTAACCTCATTAGCGACTTCATTCTGGAGGTTCCAGGATGGCCCATATGAAACTCTTTCAAAACTCTTTTTTGTAGGACACGCCGTATTACGACTCTATCCGCATAGATCAGCATTTCGTCGCATATCAAAAATGGAGACACCCTTAAAATTTTTTTCTTCTTTTCGTTCCACCTTGCATGTTTCTTCATGTTAATAATATATTCATCCATTTTCGCTGTTTTTTTTAAATTTCTTCCAGTGTCAGCTCTCTAACGGTGTTAACAAGTACTTCCGCTAGTTCTTTTCCCTCTTTTAGTGCTGCTATAACCGTTTCTTCCAGCAATTCAGAGTTTTTGGGGATTAATCTAGATAGACCATCTGCGTGTGCGTTTTTACTTGATGGAAAGTATTGCATTTTGAAATTGTAGTTGAGTAAAATAATACCCCATCTATGTAATCTATTTGCAGTATGGGCTGGTACGCCTTTTTTCGAACCAAAAATCGACAGTAGTGGTTTATGGTCCGTTTGCAAAACGAACAATCTACCATGAATAAACCTGTGAAATTTCTTAATGGCGTAAATTATTGCCAGACCTACTTTTTCTATCTGACTATAATTTTTTTCTGCAGGTAAAAGGGTTCTTGGTGCGTGTGCAATCGGTTTCGTTGATCCGTCCTCGAATCTGTTTAAAAGTACCGCACCTACACCATATTCGCTTGCATCTGATGCTACAATTAAGTCCTTTTTCGGATCGCAATGTGCTAATGCTAAATCCGATGATAAGCACTTTTTTATTTTTTAAAATGCTTCTTCACATTCTTTTGTCCAGCACCATTTCTTACCTTTCCTTAATAACTCGTTTAACGGAGCTCTCAACTCGTGCATTTTAGGAATATATAAACTATAATAATTTGCTAAACCCAGGAATGATTGTAATTTTGTTACATTATCCGGTATAGGCATATTTCTAATAGCTTCTGTTCTATTTGAGTTAGGCTTTCTTCCTTTATGATCAATTATCTGACCCAAATATTCAATATTTTTCATGCAGAAATCGCATTTGTCAAGGCCCACTTTAAATCTGTGATTCTGTATTCTTGAACAGGATTTTTGAGCTCTTCCAAATTTTGGCTCTTTATCAATATGTCATCTAAGTATGCCATTGCGAATTCAAGACCAGCCAGCATCGTATCCATAATTTATTGAAACACACTTGGGGCTACCTTCAACCCGAACAGCAAACGTTTTAAGTTGTATAGCCCTCTATGTGTATTGGTAGTTAGATACTTTGTACATTCTTTCTCGACTTTGACTTGTAAATAAGCTTCTGACAGATCAATTTTCGAGAAGATTTTTCCTCTATTCAACCTCGAGAAAATTTCTTCAGGCGTAGGAAGAGGATAGCTGTGGTTCTTTAGACATTCATTCAACCCCGTTGAAAAATCAGCGCATACTCTTATTTTCTTATTTTTCTTTTTTACGTACACCGTGGGTGACGCCCACTCAGAGTAATCTACTTTTTTAATTACTCCAATCTCTTCTAGTCTTTGTAATTCTTTGTCTATCATTTCCAATGACGAAAATGGTTCCTTTCTTCTCTGCTTAAACACTGGTTTTGCATTATCCTTTAACTCGAACTTTACTTCAGTCTTAGTACAGCAACCTAGTCCGTCAGCAAATACTCCCTTAAATTCATCTTTTAAGTCTTCAACGAATTTCTATATCTGTTTGCTATTTTCTATATTCGACACATTCTACAAAACGTGTTAATTGGTTTTTCCCATACATTGAATAACACAATCCAGTCAATACCAAATAAATTTGAATTTCTTCCAGATATAACGTAGATTTTTACCTTGTACGTTTTATCGTCAAATGACACTTTCGCGTAAAATTCTCCTTTGAATTTTAGCTTTCTTCCAGAAACACCTCTGGCCATTTTCTGAGTGTTTTGTAGCTTTGGTTGTCCAAAATATATGTCACTTCCGGTATCAAGCAGACAGCCATTTAAAGCTGTTCGGTTATGTTTCTATTGATTACTAGTTGCAGGAAATAAGTGAGTCACTTTTTTTGCACAGAGTTTTTCCCTAAATCTCTTTTATATCCAAAATTATAATTATCAATAGAATACCTTAGGGTGAGTAAACTTTTTTACTAGGTGGTCGGGAATGGGTTTTTATATTAGTAAGATTAAAAATTAGTTTGACCCCCACCAAAAAAAAATAATTGGCGAAAAGAATTTTAAGCAAAAAAAATCAGGTGAGTCACTTTTATCGAACAACACTGTACACACACAGACACGCACACACACACACACACACACACATATATATATATATATATATATATATATATATGTGTGTGTGTGTGTGTGTGGAGTTTTGATGGGTTGGTGCGTGATTCAAAGCAGGGCCCAATAGGGAATGTAAAACTCGTAACTCAAGCCAGTTGGGTGTAAAAAAAGCTGTTCAACGAATGACGTGTCATCCTTGCATCGAAACTTTCCTACACATTCACTGGAACTGATCCTCAAGTAGCAAAGTAAATTAATACTCACAAATGGTAGCGGCAAATCTCCGTACTACATTAGGTTCCCTGGCACTGTTAAAATTCCTACGAATTCTTGAATAGCGTTTCAAATAGATGTACAGACGGGGAGTCATCTTTTGTGATCATTTTTCTGATTATATGCTTCGATATATGTGCCCGTTTCAAAGTGCACTTTTATTATTTTTTTTATTAGTTCTTTTTTGCAATACGCCTACTGTCCACCAAACTGCAGTTATTTTTTTCTGTTTCTGTTTTTCAGTTCTATTTCCCGCAATAATAATTCTGATACGGCAAATGAGACTGGAAAAAAAATGGGAAACAGTCGATTCTTTTTATTTTACCACTCTTGTTAGTAGTTTGGTTAAAAAAATAATATGGTCATATCGATTAGCATGGGACATTTGCAGAAAATAGAACAAGGGATTTTTTCTACTTACAGCTAAAAAGAGTCAGATAAAAGTGGCATGGTGCGCAGTATAAAAAATTACTAAAGAGGGCAATTAAGCCGATACCTTACGGCGCATGCGCACAAGCAAGGCACTGTCAGCAACGTTCCTGTACACATTACTGTCGAATTATTCTAGATATATCTTTTTAAATAGATGTAAATCAATAACTCTTTTGCTCTTTCTCTATATGTTATTACATACATATATAATATATATATCGATATATACATACACAGACGTAGACACACCTGCACACACACGTGTGTGTGTTTGTATGTGTGTGAAACACTGATGGCAAAATAAAATGTTCCGAGCATGAAATGTTAATATATTAAGCATTTAACGATAGTAAAAGCAGATCATTTGTCAAGAATGAAGCAAGACTTAATCAAATACATAAAGTAACTTGGTATGTGGTAATTTGATTTCTTTAAAAGTATCATACTTGCGGACAGACTTGCGGAAAACGCTGTATAGAAAGGAGAACAAATCCTGTTCCATTTAATATAAATAACTAAAACCAGTTAGTTGAGTATCTGCAAAAATCGTTTTTCTGTTTGCTTGTGTTTAAGCTGGGATCAAATGTTCTCTACTGGATACCAATTTGGGCTTTAACCAATACAAAATTTGAGCTTAATGTACCATCTCAAGCTACGTTTAATGGTCGTTACAGAGAAAGTAGTGTGTATATAACGTGGTATACGCAGATGATGTGGAAAAAAGAATGCATAGGTAGGTAATATTTGGAAAATGCAGGTAATAATGTACTTTTCAGACTTCATCTAAGATATAGTGTGCGATGGATAAATTGTCGTCTTAATTACAAAGAAAAAAATTAAAAAGGAATTGAAAATAACACTGTCATATTGTTTTAAGAGATATACCCAAATTAGAGAAAATATGTTGAAATACTTAAGAGTAAAGTTAATCAATAAAATCGCCATTAGCTTCAACCACGGCCTCCAGAAGACTTCGGAATCTCCTGCAACCTTTTTGTGACGGTCTCCTTATATAAATTGGGCAATACTGCATAATGCTTGCCTTCAGTTCATCTTTGGTGTTACAAAGAGTTTTGTTGGTCTCTCGCTCAACAGCGCCCTACACATTATAATCAAGTTTTTGATGTCTGGGGAGTTACGTGGCCAGATGTAAGAGGTGATGTGATCGCTAAAATTATTTGACAACCATTTTCTCCTACATATGTAGCATGGTGCTGAGTCCTGTTGGCAGATATATGATCATCCAACAGCCAGCCTCTTAACCCAGGACACTAATACCTCTTCATGGAACTTGATGTAGGCCTCCGTGCTGAGTCTGAGGTAAAGTGTGAATATGGATGGAGACAATGTCGCTAGTTATCACTACAAACGCCATGATGTTGACTGGATACATCATCTAACTCTTTCCGAATCCTCTGCACTGTCCTCAGATTGTCACCGACAATTTCTGAAATGTTCGTATTGGAGCTTCCGGCGGGAATACAAAACATTACATCATGCCGTTTCCAAATTTCTGGTCGAGTGAATTGCGTCATGGTGATCTTTTTTCTCACAGACGGTACCCAACTTACCCTATTTTGCTGTGCAGTTGACAAAATCAAAAAGAAACAAAGTGCATGCGCGAAATTATATTAATGAAATCCAGACAATTTGCCCATCGATTATTTATAAACTCAGTCCAGAAAAGAAAATGCTCACAGGAATGAAAGAAAAATTTAATAAAAAGTTTAATCACGGTGTCTTAGTCGTCTAACATGGAACACCACGAATAATATATATATATATATATATATATATATATATATATATATATATATATATATATATATATATATACATATATATATATATATGTATATATATATACATATAAATACATATATATACATATATATACATATATATATATACATTCATATATATATATACATACATAAATATACATACATACATATACAAATACATATATAAATACATATATATATATACATATACATATAAATATATATATACATATATGCATATACATATATATACA
>OZ038476.1:30640316-30642816 GCA_964036315.1 Acanthosepion esculentum
CTAGAGAAAATAATTAAGAAACATAACAATAGAATCTTTAACAAGTATAGGGACTCGGAAAACTTGATAACTCACCAGTTTGCAAGCAGCAATACTAAGCATAATAACACGAATAATAAATTATGTAATTGTAGGAATCCTAATAATTGTCCACTAAAAAATAATTGTTTGACTAGTTCTGTAGTTTATCTTAGTACAATATCAACATTAGAAAATCCAAATATAAAGAAATTTACATGGGTAGCACCATGAGACCATTCAAGGAACGTTGGCGGGGTCATGTGCAATCTTTTAATAACAGTAACTATAAGTATATGACTTCATTATCCAAATACTTTTGGAGTCTAAAAGAAAAGAATAAAACACCTACGGTTAAATGGAAATTGATTAAGAAAGCCCCGACATGTAACATGTGTGTATATTGACACCTATCATATGTTAACCTGTTTATGTGTACGAGTAGGGATGTAAACTTTGGTAGGTGTCTACTACTATGTGTGTAAGTATATGTATATGGATATGTATGTGTACTTGTGTGTGTACGTGTAAATGTGTATATATATGTATATGTATGTATAAGTATATGTGACTGTACGTATGTCTGTATATGTGTATGTATATATGTATGTATATATATACATATATATATATATGTGTGTGTGTGTGTGTGTGTGTGTGTGTGTATGTATGTGTAAATGTATTCGTTTAAATATGTATATATGTATGTATATGTGTTTGTATATATATATGTGTGTAGGTATTTATATGTATGCGCTCGGATGTGGGTGTACTTATATATATATATATATATATATATATATATATATATATATATATATATATATATATCTGGATGTCTTGATAAGGGTATTAATATGTGATTATATATTTTTGTATATATGGATGGATGTTCGTATGTCGTAGTATGTGTATTTGTATGTATACCTTAGTATCTTCGAGTGTAAAATCTAGTTTTGTTGATAAGGAATTTTTAATTACTTATAGACTGTCTGTTGTTACTTTTTTAAAATATTATAAACTTTTAATGTATTTTATCATCAATAGGTTAATATTGTTAGAATATATGTAGGTCTCTGTATACGTATTCTTTCCCTTTTTTGTGTGTGTGTCTATATGTTTATATATGGATATGTATATATATATATATATATATATATATATATATATATATATATATATATATGTATATATATATATATATATGTGTGTGTGTGTATATATGTATATGTATGTGTACGTATATATGTATATGCGTATGTATGAGTGTATATGTGTATACGTGGGTGTGTATATACGTATTTATATTTATATAGTTTTAATTTACGTTTGTTTGATTTTTCATGTATATGCGTGTATTTGTAAATGTATGTTTATATATTTAGTTTATATACATATATGTATACGTGCGTATGTATGTATATGTAAATATGTATGTGTATTTATGTATGTATGTATTTGTATATATGTGCATCTTTGTGTTTATATTTTTTTACTTGCTTTATTTACTTTTTTACGTTGCTGTATGGGTCGATATATTTATACGTGCTTATATGTATGTGTATGTGCGTATGTGTGTATATGCGTATCTGTATACGTATATAATGTATATGTAGGTACATGTGCAGATCTGTATGTGTATATGTGTGAATGTACGATTATATATGGAGTTAGTTATTTACTTTTTCATGTAGTGTGTGGAAAACTATATGGTTAAAAATATATATATATATTTATATATATTTATTTGTTTAAATTTTATCTATATATATTTGCCCAGATTAGTTATATTTCAAGTTAGAATTCGTTTAATAACATATTAAGCCCCGAATATGTTTTGGCTATTGCGTCTGATTGTCTAGGTCAATGTGCATGTGGACGTATGTGCCAGTGTTTATCGATGCCTATGTGTAAGGAAAGTGCATGCACGTTTGGTTGCGTGTTTGTGTGTGTGTGTATGTGTCTATGTGTTCGTCTTTTTTTCGCTTTTTTATCAAGAGTCATGTCTCGTCATCGTTTTTTTTTTGTGTGTTTATTTATCTAATATATCTAAATATGTCTTAGCGCTTATGTATTATAACTTGAGTGTGTTTGAATTACGTGAGTGGTGGCCACCATGTTGAAGTTAAACTGTAAAATGGATACATTTTTGTCTGGAGCTGTCAACATCCTTTTTAACATAATTTCAATGAAAAAATAATTTTAAATAGCATATGTATTTTTATTTTTTTTATTTTTTTTCTCCTCGGTAATTCTACAATTTTAAACTTAATAGAGATTTGATTTAGATTTCTAATTTTACTTTTAATTTTAATTTCAAATTTTATAAATCTTTTAATATCTACGATAACCTTGCTTCGTTGTCAAATTTTTTGAATTTTTTTTTTTTTAATCATATCACCCCAAGCAAGGCCGGAGGCCACTATCACGCAAGGGGTTAAAGAAGGGTTGGAGGAAGAGAAGATAGGAGTGGCAAGGGAGG
>OZ038476.1:30647816-30690316 GCA_964036315.1 Acanthosepion esculentum
AAATAAGAACGGGGAGTCTTTGGGTTTTGGAAAGAAAGGAAACAAAGAGGAAACTTCTATTTGACATCAGGTACAGGAAGCTGAAATTTCTGGGACACGTAATAAGGAAAGAGGGCTTGGAAAATCTGATATTCACAGTACGGATAGAGGGAAAGATGGACCGGGGAAAGCAACGCGTGACATTGAGCAAGTGGATGGCAGAATAGTAGCTGGGATAAATAGCAAAACAAAACTTATTATGACCGAAAGGAGGAGATGGAGGGTCATGATTGCCTACGTCTTGAAGGGACACGGCACATAAAAGAAGAGGACTGTCTTCCTGATCACTCCTCTATTGTTCTTGCTCGTTAATAATGATTCCGTTTTCTAATTATTTCACATTTACTTAACTCTTGTGTCTTTGTGGCTTTATTGATTTGTATGGAGTGAAATGATAAAAACAGTCATTTTAGATTCATCTGCAGGCAAGAATACAGTACAATAAAACTGAAAGGGAAGAAAGTAAACAATATATATATATATATATATATATATATATATATATATATATATATATATATATATATATATAGCTGGCCACTCGTATTCAAGGATACCCGTCTACTAGGGCGGCTAGCCAATCCCTATTGCAGACGCTCGTTCAGGCACATTTGTGCTTGTTCAACACCCACAGAGCTGCTTTATACCGCCAATTTGCTGAGCAGACCGTAGCTACAGTTTCTGGAAGAGGGCGTGATCAACAATCTGAACAAGGCCAGCACATTCAAACCCCTGATCACGATGACTTTTGAGTTCTTCTACCCAATTTCATTCCCAAGGCTTGGGTCAGCCCGTGATATGGTTTTCAGACACTTTCGCCCCACTTCACTCCAGACTGACAACATAATGAAATTTCCTTCCCGACAGATCAACCGTAGTGAGATTCGAACCCGGGTCTCATGGTCAGAAAGCGAACGTTCTAACCATCATCCACGCGCCCATGTATGTATGTATGTATGTATGTATGTATGTATGTATGTATGTATGTATGTATGTATAGATACATAGATAGATAGATAGATAGGAGTAAAGATCAAATTTATTTATTTAAATTTCTACAAATGTTTCGATGATAACCAAGTGAGTATTGAATACCGTGTGTGTGGGAGATAATCATAAATCTAAGTACCTTTGAAATAAATTTGTAAAGAGTTCTGTTAGCATCACAGTCAACAGGGGGTGCGAACTCATTAACTTGAATGTTTGGGAAAGACTATCAAAAAAGGTAATTACAGTACCAGTGATCATTGGATCACTGGGGTGTTGTACAAAAACATGGAAAAATGTAAAGTGTCAGTGAAACTGGAGCTGTTACGTTAGATATAATAAAAGGTACTTTATCAGATCTTGCAGAAAAAGATTTGGCATTTTTTTTTCGTACTGAGACCATTAACGTCCGCATGATTATAAATTCATCACAACCCACGTAGATCTTTTATTTTTTGTCTATTTGTTATGGCCCAGGTTAGGATCAAGGAAGAACAACACGAACACAAGTGTAGAAATAACGAAGATATATTACACGGAATAATAATACAAGATGTGGAAGGTGTTAGTATGACTGTCAGTCTGGTTTGGAGTGAACTACTATCGGCTCGACTCGATTCGTCACTCTCTCTTGAGAGGCGTAGTATACATAGTGTTAGGAAGAGTTCATTCTGTAGTTATAGGTAAGGACCCATAACACTATTAAATAGTGCTTTCTCATTCCCCTTCATTTTTTCTTCATTTGTTATCGTTTTACAGTAAGGTTCACCCTGCACAAAGCCCGGGGGGGGGGGGGCACGCATGGAAAAGGGTTATGTTAAGTGGTAGATAAAATGGATAAGAGGAAAAGATTAACGCTAGATTTTAACAGGTTAAGATTGTCTTAATCGGGGAGTGTGTTCCACACAGCAGGGGTTCGGGGAAAGAAGCTGTTCGAGTGAAACTTAATTCTCACCCATTGAATACAGAGGGAATGTGGGTTGTTTGCTACAATGTAAGTGTCAGCAAGTCCTAGACATGAAGATCAGACATGGCGGAACAAAGGAATGTAGTTCATCCGAGCACTTTCAGTTGTAAGTAGCGATAGAGCAGTGAGAGTTTTGCTACATCCCGCCTGTGAGAGAGAGAGAGAGAGAGAGAGAAAGAGATTGGAGACTTGAAACTAATTCGTCACCCAAAAGTACTCGGAAGGCTTTTGAACTCTATCAATACTGCAAAGTGAGGACCGGTCGGCTCCCGCCCAAATATGTCAACAGTACTACATGTTAGGCCTATTTATATTTTACTTATTCTCTCTACTTAATTTCTGATTGCCACGGTTTGTATTAATGTCATACGTATCCTGATGTCCTGGGTATAACGATAAACTACATCCGACAGCAAGGCCTCTGTTCAGAAGGTTTAGAGGAGCGTGGAACAACCTCTTAATTGCTCGTCCACCCTGACCCGGGGTGGTAGCATCTGTTAAGGTCCCAACGATGGGCAAATAGTTAACCCCCAAACTGAGGTCAAAACTCTATGAAAGTGTAAAAATAGGTTTTAATACCAGCAATACATTTTTGAAGAAAAAATATATTACCAGCAATGCATTTTTGAAGAAAAAGTATTACCAGCAATATATTTTGTGGAAAAAATATCACAAGAAATAAAAATCTTGTCAGCATTAAATAACCCATTGAGGATGATATGTCGTAAAACAAACCAAAGCAAACCAAAATATCATGACGAAGGTTGCAGGAGCCACCAAATATTTGTTTATTTTCACAAACATTTATTGTACACCCATATGTCATCTAACTAAAAACATAAAAAATATAATAAAATTGTTGTCATCCAATATATATATATATATATATATATATATATATATATATATATATATATATATATATACATATATATATATATATATATATATATATATATATATATATATATATATATATATATATATTCTGCTGTATTAATTAAAGGAATTTGTATTTCTTATGATGACAAAGACAAAATGTCGCCTTTTGTTTCGTCAGATGAGAAGCGTTTCGAGTTGAATTCTCTTATCTTTCCTAATATACAAAGATATTATCGTTCTTATCTTGTAGGGATTAAATACGAACAGCGAATGTGAAACGATAAAATAGCTTTTATTCATGAAGAACAAAAGACTGTAAAATTTCAATAGCTGTTGAAGGAAGGAAAAAAAGAGTGAAGAAATGACGTAGATATAAAATCAAAAAGAATTTGCATGCATGAACACTTCTACTGACAAATGAACATTCTGGTAAAAATGTTGTATTAAATACTATATTATCGAAAATGTGATAGACAAATTTCGATATATGTCTATTATTGAGTAATATAATGGCGCTGTCGTAAAACTATTGAATAATATACTTCTTCACACTAATTATTGTTTTATCAACAGATATATATATATATATATATATATATATATATATATATATATATATATATGCAATATTAGCTATATATATATATATATATATATATATAGCTAATATTGCACGACTCTTCGGCAGAATTGAGTCACTGTCAGTCACTGTGTGTTTAACTAAATCTAAAATAAACACGCTAAAATTCACCTTCATCCCTATCGTGCGCCGACGGCTTAGTGGGAAAAGTTCCGGCAAATTCAGAAGGGTTTCGATCCTAGCTAGAGGCAACCGGACGTCTAGCCACACTGATGAGCTGCGAAACAGTCTGTCTCTGGATGACAAATATATATATATATATATATATATATATATATATATATATATATATATATATATATATATATATATATGTTGTTCATATTTCGGCAGCAATTTAATTTGTTTCATTAAATAATATAGACAGATTTTGTCTATTTATTTTAAGTAAGTTCCTTTCATATTGTCTGATAAGCTTAATCACATTTTCGTTGAAATATATATATATATATATATATATATATATATATATATATATATATATATATATATATATATAGCTTGAGAACAAATGTTTGGTAGAGCTCCATGGCATTTTTTCAGAATAGATCCATGTCAAATGTTTAGAGGAGCTTGAGAAAAATGTTTGGAAGAGCTCCATGGCAGTTTTTAAGAATAGATCCATGGCATATGTTTAGAGGATCTTGAGAACGAATGCTTGGAAGGGCTTCATGGCAATGGTTCAGAAAAGGTCCATGGTAAATGTTTGGTAGAGCTCCGTGTCAAATGTTGAGAATATTTCGTTTGCAAATTTGAGCAGGAACGCCATTTCAAATGTTCGCTAGATCTCCATGGCAGTGGTTCAGAAAAGGTCCATGGTAAATGTTTGGTAGAGCTCCGTGTCAAATGTTGAGAATATTTCGTTTGCAAATTTGAGCAGGAACGCCATTTCAAATGTTCGCTAGATCTCCATGGCAGTGGTTCAGAAAAGGTCCATGGTAAATGTTTGGTAGAGCTCCGTGTCAAATGTTGAGAATATTTCGTTTGCAAATTTTAGCAGGAACGCCATTTCAAATGTTCGCGCTATCTCCCATATTTAGAGGAGCTGAATGGAAAATATTCAGAGGAGTTCCCTTGTGAAAAATGTTCAGAATATTCCATAGCAAATGCTCAGAAATTGACATATTTCCTCTGTGTCCCGAATGCTAGAAGGAACTTCCTCTCAGACAGATTTTTCTATGAACTACGACTTTGTTGAGCGGACAATCGCGTCATTGTTTGCTGAAAAAACATTTATTTTGATCACTTAAAATAAAATGTCAGACTTTGTCTATCCTTCTATTTTTCATAATTCCAAATTCCTTTCACCTTCTCCACACTTGTTAGCACAATCTCGTCCATTCATATCCTACATCTTTACCATTTTGACTGCGATCCACTAGCCTGAGCTTTCTCGATCATTCTCGAGCTTTGAATTTGGTTATACTTGTTAAAGGTAAAATAAATTTGTCTGGTCTCTCTCTCTCTCTCTCTCTCTCTCTCTCTCTCTCTCTATATATATATATATATATATATATATATATATATATATATATATATATATATATATATATATATTATATATATATATATATATATATATATATATATATATATATATATAGAAGTGAACATATATATAAATATAAAAGTGAACATAGAAGTCAACACTTAGAGGCGACAGTCTGTTTCATGCTAAGTGTTGACTTCTATGTTCACTTTTATATTTACACACCCTCTATCTCTGATATTGAGCACTTTATCCCATAAATATAGCACACTTTAAGACTATATTTCTTCATATATATATATATATATATATATATATATATATATATATATATATATATATTTAAATACGTTTTTTATGGTACAAATTTTAACGATAGCTAGAAAATGTAAAATTTATATGGCATTTTTAAAAAGCTACAAATGAACAACCGGTTTTGTCCCAGCCTTATCAAGCTTATTTTCGGGGATATAAAAAAAAGTATATATAAGCGTGTAAATCAAATTTATATAACGAATGGAAGTGGAAAAATATATAAATTTTAAGATAACTAGTGTCCAATAACATTGAGACCTAGTAAGCCTTCCCTCTGTTTACAAAGGGAAGGCCCACGACATCTGATATACAAGGACTCTCTCTCTATATATATATATATACACACACAATTCAGAAATTGTATATTAATGTATAAATAAAAGTATACATACATACATACATATATATATATATATATATATATATATATAGAGAGAGAGAGAGAGAGAGAGAGAGGGGTAGCGAAAAAGACTGAATTATAACTGGAAGGCTATAGCCAATAATAAAAATTTAATAATAATATGTCGTTCTATGTTAAATTACATATATGCGTATGAATGATATCGATGATAGACGTAACTATAGGGAGATTTACATAAGATAATTTAAAGGCAACTATTCAGAATAACACCAAATTGAAACCATTTAGTTGTATGGATCTAGTAAAATATCTTTTGCCGCACTGTAACACAAAGTTTTATAAAATGTCCTTCGGCCAGCACAAAGGTACGCGTTACCTTAATCACAGTCTACATATACATATATCCCCTTTTAACAAAAAAAATGTTCCCCTACAATGGAAAATAGTTATAGCAAAACATAAGATTCTAATTCTTCCATTTTATTCTACAGTGAATTTATTCCTGCCAGCATAGACGTTCTACAGAAAAAGAAAAAATGTGATGCCTTTGAAAAAACAATATGGTTGCCTTTGAATCGAAGGTATATACGTATATATCTTTTAAGTCTAAAAAATAAATGAGTTGTATAGAGAAGTTGATAGCATAGATTTTCTTTCAGTTTGCTTCTTTATCCTACATCGTTTCTGTTGTGTTTGTAAATTTGACGTTGCGGAGGATTACTGTCCCTCCATTTTAGATACTGTTTCCTTTGAAAGAAAACAATGAAAGAAGAAGAAAAAACAAATTTACAAATAATAATTTCCCTTTCATAGATTGATTAAGATGTTTTTGCATAAAGGTTTGTTCACAATTGACTAATTATACATATATTAACAGGCATACACATACACGTACACACACAGACACACAGACACATACACACACACATATATATATAATATAAACCTAATGAGCCAGGCAAACCTACATAAGTTTCACCTAAACAGATCGTCAGGGCAATGCTGGCCTGACGATCAGGTTATATGAAACCTAGGTAGGTTTGCCTGGCTCATTAGGTTTATCTTAGGTTTCGTGTATTGAGCCCTTTACATAGTTGCCTTTACTACTTTTGGAGGTTTTTTTCTTTAGACTTTGAGCTTGAACTCTGGGCGATTGCTTTCGCCTTAGTTTCATGTTCTTGGTTCTTTCTTTTTTTATTCCTCATTTTTCCTTGCGTACTGGTTTGTTCTGCTACAATTCGAAATATCCAAGGTTTTTCCAAGCGAGTACCATCATTTATATATATATATATATATATATATATATATATATATATATATATATATATATATATAATATATATATATTTTTTTGTCATCCACAGACAGACTGTTTCGCTGTTTCACAGCTCATCAGTGTGGCTAGACGTCCGGTTGCCTCTAGCTACGATCGAAACCCGACGGCAACGTCAGTCGGAACCTCTACCCGCTAAGCCATCAGCGTACGGAATGGAGGTGAATTTTAGCGTGTTTATTTTTAGATTCGGATAAACACATAGTGACTGAGAGTGACTCAATTCTGTCGAAGAGTCGTGCAGTATTAGCATAAATAGTCACTGTTTTTACAAATTTACACCCCCAAACCAGAGGGCTCAACCGAAATTAATTTCAGGAGCTACTATTTTTGTCATCCACAGACAGACTGTTTCGCTGTTTCACAGCTCATCAATATATATATATATATATATATATATATATATATATATATATATATATATATGTATGTATTAACCATTTCAGCCCAAGCAAGGCGGTAACGCCACTAGTACACAGGGGTATACAGAGAGTGAAAGTGAAAGAAAACATTTGGCATAGGAAAGATTAAGGAAAGGATAAAAGATGGCTGGGGTTCAAGGCAACAGAAGATGGCGATTGACATTGCATTTAAATTTTTGAAGATTTTAGTTTTCAGGGAAGCAATTAAACTGAAGGATTTTCCACTGTCGGGAAGTGCGATAAAAAAAACTGTTCCAGGCTGTTTACATAGGAATCTTCGGATCCAGATGAGTTTTCTTAAGACGCGAAGGACGACTATTATTTCGATGATACCAGATTCGATATTCAACATCTTGAAAATATCGGCTTGTGGAAATGATTCAAGTGAACAGAATTTTTAGATAGGGTTGATCAAACACTAGTGAGTGAATCTGGGGGGACGAAACTGTAATTAAGCCCTTCATAGTAGTGTTATCATGTCTTATTGAATGACAGTTTGATCTTTCTAGTCTTGGCCTACTATGTGGCCTATCGCAGAATTTCTAAGTGCTGCTCAGCATTAATCATAATTCGTCTCTGTGGATTTTTAAAAAAAAGATTTGTCTTTCTAAGTACCAAGGCAATCAGCATCAACTAACCATGCTAACAAACCAGTTAAGGCGGTTAAGAGCACGTCAGGCTAAATGACGGTTCCGTATAGGCTACAGGTTCGATTCGTGTCGGAGAACGAATATTTTCTATGAAAATTTCTTTGACATTCAGGTCGATAAATGTCATAAATACTGTTTATTATAAAACAGAGCATTTACTTAAATATTTTTATCTATACAAAGAATGTATAAACATAAAAAAGTCTTAAAATAATTGTCGGACTTTGTCCATTTCATAATGTGTGACGTCATTTGTTAACATCTGGATACGCTTTGAGCAGATATGAATGTACGTGAGAGATTCATGGAAGATTGAAGTTTAAAGACAGTAAATGCGAGCTTGCTAATCGAACGATCCTCTGTGGCTCGATCGGTTAAGAGCAAGTCAGGCTAAATGACGGTTCCGCATAGGATACAGGTTCGATTCCTGTCGGAGGACGAATATTTTCTAGGAAAATTTCTCGGTAAATGTTATAAATACTGTTTATTATAAAACACAGCATTTACTTAAATATTTGTATCTATAAAAAGAATGTATACACATAAAAATATCTTAATAAATATATATATATATATATATTTGTGTATATATATATATATGTATATATATATATATATGTATATATATATATATATAAACATACATACATGTATATATACACATACATATATATATACACATACATATATATATATATATATATATATATATATACACATACGTATATATATGCATACGCATATATATATACACACATATGTATATATATATACACATACATATATATACACACATACATATACACACACATACATACATATATACACACATACATACATATATATATATACACACATACATACATATATACACACATACATACATATATATACACATACATACATAGATATACACATACACACATATACACATACATACATACATATACACATACATAAATATATATAAACATACACATATATATATATACACATACATATATATATATACATACATATATATATACACATGCATATATATATATACACACATACATATATATACACATGCATATATATATATACACATGCATATATATATATACACATGCATATATATATATATATATATATATATATATACTGCGTATATTTTGGCAGCATGTTTTCATTAAGACATGTCTCTCTGAATAATTTAGACAAGTTTTGTCTACTTATTTTCAATAAGATCCTCTCATATTCTCGGACAAGCTTCTTAGTATCCTTATTAAAGATTTTCACTCGTTCTTCATGCGCATTTACAAAACTAATTCGCAACTATCAATTAAATTATTTTTGTCTTATCAATTCACCCTTTTTGATGATCTTGGATGAAATTGAAAGTATTTGGGAAACAAAAGAGATGAAGTAAACTAGTTTGTATTCCTTAATAAGTTCAATAACAACATTAACAAATTGATCCGTGAATTTGAGATGATAAAATTATAAATAAACAGACATAATATTTTTACATTATTCGACCAAATACGCTTGAATGAAGATATGCCGCCGAAATATATTCACCGTTTGCATTTTTTGACTCAACCACTTACTTGATCAGAGCTTCGAAAAATGAAAATAAAAAAATGAAAATTAAAAAGTATTTTTAACATTTTATAGGAAATATTGGAATCTTGGGGAAATTAGACTAAACAAAAAGTTTACGATCATATTTAAACGAAGCTTTAATTGGTAAACATCCAACGAAATTTAATCAAGTGTGTTCAGGATTTAACGTAGTCAATATCTCCTAAAGGTATATATACCCTGCGTTACATTTAGTAAAATCATGGCAAATACTACAAAAGTTGATAGTGTTTGAAAGTGGCAGAATCGTCAAGATACAAAATCAAGGTCTCTCCCGACGTGTTCTCGTTTGTAATTTTGGATTAGTAAAATTGTTGTTGGAAATTACTTTAAAGAGTCTGAGGTATACGTAACGACAATTTCAAGTGGTCATCCTAAGAAGATTTCGTCCGCGCTAGTGGAAGGATTCGACGCGTTGTTTAGCAAAACACCATCTGATCATTGAACTTGATTATGGCCCTTACGAATGCTCAATGCAATTCAAGTGCAATAAGAACCCATCTCTGAGAGTATGCCTTTAAATACCGTAAACGCCTTAAAAATGCACGCCACAAAACAGCTCGATTAAACTTTCCTGAGAAGCGACAAACATGGGACATAGAAAAGTATGAGAAGATTTTTTTTTTGCTTGAGAAAAAAATAAACCTGGATTGTTCAGATGGCTTCAAACTTTAATGTCACGATAATGATATTCGAGGGGAGACATTTTTACACGACAGAGGGGCGGAGGTGCATCATAACCTGGGGTGGTATCTCCGTCCAATAACAATGGAACTTCAGGATATACAGGGGCGACAAACTGAGGCTGGTTATATTGACATGTTAGAGAGAGCATCCTTATTGACTGAAGTGACCTCGCTTGTGTGGAAATGACTGGATCTTTCATCAGGACAACGCTGGAAACCATAATGCCCGCAAGATAAAGGACATATTCATGGCGAGTAACGTGATTCTTTTGGACTCTCCAGTGTTTTTGCCATTGAAAATGTTTAGAGGTGGATGGAATGGAAAGTCTATAGAAATGGACGTCATTTCCAAACAGATCATGATATTCGCGAAGTCATCTTCCCTACATGGAATGACAACCCCACCAGCCTTCTGCATGCGCTTATATCGATCAGGGCAAAGCGAATTTTTAAAGTTACTGATAATGACGCCCGTGCAAAGCACAACTGAGATCTCATGTTGGGTATTTCATACACTGTTTAGGACTTAATTTAGGTATGTTCTGAATCTTTTGATTAGCTAGTATTTAACTAAATTTGCAGGTATTCAAATTTTCACTATTAAATGCTAAAAAAGTAATCTTTTCTTTTTATTTTCTGATTTTAATTTTAAGAAGCTCAACTCGAACAAGTGGTTGAGTCGAACAAAGCAATAGGCATATTTTGTCTTGATTTTCTTTAGCCTTAATATTTTGGCCAGCAGTATATATATATATATATGTATATATATATATATATATATATATATAAATATATATATATATATGCTGCTCACGTCCGTTTCCATTCTTAAACTGACAAACGCTCTATCCACCATAGTGAATCATTTTCCCCACAAATACAGTATAACTTAAAATTACATC
Organism: Acanthosepion esculentum; assembly: GCA_964036315.1. Classification (NCBI taxonomy): domain Eukaryota; kingdom Metazoa; phylum Mollusca; class Cephalopoda; order Sepiida; family Sepiidae; genus Acanthosepion; species Acanthosepion esculentum. The sequence goes on from OZ038476.1 coordinate 30,659,116, forward strand.
TTATCATATATATATATATATATATATATATATATATATATATATATATATATATGTGTGTGTGTGTGTGTGTGTGTGTGTGTGTGTGTGTGTGTGTGTGTGTGTGTGTGTGTGTCAGTACGTGAATGTGATTTCTCACGCGCGTACGCGCGCGCACACACACACACATACCCGGTGAGCATACTTTCTTTATTGTCTTTCTAATACAGGCGATAATAGACTAACTTCATGCTGTATAAAAAAATATGGTATCCACTCAAACATGACGGAGAAGAACCATATATATATATATATATATATATATATATATATATATATATATATATATATATACTCGACTCTCCCGTTGAATTCGATGTATGAGAGCCAAGCAGATCAGTTCCTAGGAAACTGACAGTTCGACACCAGCACATGAGATTTGATTATAGTGGTGAAGGCTTTGTGCAGAACCAACCACCCTTTTTGAAGGACTGAATACAGAGACTTGGTGCACTATGCACCACAGGGACTCAAACGACCCTTCGCAGGTTTTTGAATTCAGAGTTGTCCTTCTCCTAGACCAGTTGCCATCCAAGGCTATAGAACCCAGTCTGTCCTGCTATTTACCCATAGTTGGAGGGAGAAGAAAAAGATTCACACCTTTCCCAAGGGTGTTAGCACGTAAGTGAATGTAATGGATTCGACTGGAATTCGAACTCGACTCTCCGATTCCTCAATCCAAGTCTCTACTTTACATTTCCCCATCGTACCTCCTGTTTATAATGTTTAAATAAATATTAATCGCTCTACTTTGTATTGAGCACTACACACACACACACACACACACACACACACACACACACACACACACACACACACACAAACACACACACACACACATATATATATATATATATATATATATATATATATATATATATATATATATATATATATATATATATATATATATAGTGCTTCTCCGATTAAGCGTATTTTATATTCAGTGTGTTCTGAAAATGAGTAAATATTTCGCCATAATGAAATATGTATCGAAACATCATGGGAGAACAAAAAGTCTCTATATCAAGGCACTACGTATACTTTTTATATTATCTATCCGAAATATAACGTTTTCGTGAATTTCAATGTTTAATTCGTTGGCGATATATATCATTAAAAACACCATATTCGATGCCTTTATGTATTCTGAAATGGTATATCTACTACAGACGTACTGAAGTTATTTGTGCAGCGAATACACGTGCTGTGAACGCCCATACATATCATCTATCGTTTAAAAGGTTTAAAAGTGTCGATAATGACGTATCCAAAACAAATCTCACTCAGGAAGACGACCTACTGTGAATCATGAACTTTTGAAAAGCACTATGTAATTGAATCTCCGTAATAGGAATGTAGACTGCTCTAAATCCAAATGTGTCAATTTTGAATTCTCCACGAACATCCGAATTGCGAAAACTTGCAATGAAGGAATTTTGATACTTCATGGACTTTCTCTTGTGAACCGAACACAGGTTTCTACCATCTGTAGAATTCTATTAAATCAGGAATGCCAACCTTTCATTTTTGCATCGTATTTTTACGGGCGATGAAAAAAAAAAAGTTTTGCATGTCTACAGAAAAAGAAAAAAAAACGTGTGGAGCGTCCGTATTCCGGCGCATAATGATTTACGAGTTAATTATACAGTAAGCATTTTTATTTTAACTCTCTTCAAACAGACAATTTTTTAATTAAATTATGTTTTAGTTAAATACAGACAGAAAGAGATTCCGCTTTGGTGTTTCGTTCAGTTGGTTTTAGAGTAATTATTTATGTTTCACCTTTCTCTAAACAAACAAACATTAAATATTAAAAGAAATATTTTCGGCATATTTAAAAATATTTTCAGTATGATTTTAAAATATTTTTGGCATATTAAAATATTTTAAAATTAATCTGATTTACAGTTCAAGTTTATCACGGAACTACTATTCCTATTAAATGTTGTAAAGATTCAGTAAAACATGAACTTGACAACCAGACCAATGATGACACGAACGAATTCAAATATTTAACTGAATCATAATAACATTAACTTTCATTTCAATGAAATGTTGAAATCAACTTCAGTGTTTTATACCCTGGACAGTCAGTGACCCAACACGTCACGGGTAGTGTAGTTGAACATAAAAATGAGGAACCTGTAGCAATACCAGAATCAGGACTTTTTGCCTGGTGTAATAAGAATGTGTCTTTCATTACAAGTTAATGGAACAAGGACGTTTACTGCTAACAACTTGATCTGGTAAACGAAGTATTATCGACCGAATTCTGCAATTGTAAACAGAAAGTAGTTTTATTCTTCGTCATAACAATGCAATGGCACACTAAATAACAGACACGAGATAAACAAAAAAAATACCCAAAAAATGAGAGCTTTAGGTTGGGAGATTTTTTCCACATCACCACACTCACAAAATTAAGCTCCATTTGTTTTTATCACTAGAAAATTTCACAAAAACATTCAAGATCCAAGTCGTTGAAAATAGCCTTTTAAACATTGTTCTTTGAGAAAAATCAGATTTCTTAAAACGTGGAAGCGAAAATGTGTCTTCCAATTGAGCTGTAGTTTTTGAAAATGAAATGATAGTATTGAGGATGAATAATATTTAAACAAGTTGAACTTATATTTGTTTTTATATCCATCATTGTAAACGGAATTACTTTCTGAACGCAATATAAGAAAGAAAGAAAGAAAGAAAGAAAGAAAGAAAGAAGGAATGGTCATGTAGGTATTGCAGAATTTAATGGCTGGTCACTCGTATCCGAAGATGCCCGTCTACTAGGATACTTTGTCAATCCCTTTTGTAGACGTCTGCTCAGGCACATTTGTGTTTGTTTAACACCTACAGAACCCACCTGTGGATTATACTGAAACTATGCAGTTTTTGCAGTTTCTTGGAGAGAGTGCGTTATCTAGCGTGAACAGCAGTCTGAACAAGGCCACCACGCTCAAACACTCGGTCCCGATAACTTGTGACTTCGTGCTAGCACAACTACCGACGGCTCCCAAATAGTTCCTTCTACCAAATCTCACTCACACGGCTTGGATCAATCTGTGGTATGGTTTTCAGGCACTTTCCAAAGGTTTCACATGCCTTTTGGGATCGCCTTCACCGACCGATAACTTCAAGATTAAACGACCAACGTGAGATTCGAACCCGGGTGACATTGTTCAGAAATCAAACGTTTTAACCACGTTACCACACGCGAAGAATTTAATAGTAAACAAATTCACTTATTGATTATGGACGACAAATATCGTGTGCACTAAACATTCTAATGTGAAAGACTTCATAACTTAAATCGTGCTGGGTATGACGATAAACTACATCCGGCAGCAAGGCCCGTGATTGGAAGGTTTTGAGGAGAATCACGTCTTCATTGCTGCTTTTTGCAGTCCCACTCTGATTCGGGGTGGTAGCAGCTGTTATGGTCCCAGGTATGAGTAAATAGTTAACCCCTAAACTGGGGTCAAAACATTACGAAAGTATAGAAATTTAATAATGAATTTTATAGTAAAAATGCCAGCAATACATTCTTGAAAAATAATTACCAGCAATATATTTGATTCGACAAAAACCCCTCTTTCCAAAATATGTCAATGAAACCCGATCTACAAACTGATTTCTTAGAAATAATACATATTCTATTCATACGAACCTATCCTGCCGCCCTGGGTATGACGATGAACTAAATCTACGTCCTGGGTAAGACGATAAATTACGTGCAACAGCAAGGCATCTGACCAGGAGGTTTTGAGGAGCGTGGAATCACTTCTTAGTTGCTGATGTTCCCGGGTCCACCCTGACCCGTGGTGGTAGCACCTGTTAGGGTCCCAGCTAGGGGTAAATGGTTAACACCCAAACTGGGGGTAAAAAACTATGAAAGCGTAAATATAGGTTTAAATACCAGAAATACATTGTAAAAATAATTATTAGCAGCACTAAATTTTTGAAGAAAAATTATTACCTGCAATATATTTTTGAAAAAATATTACTACACATTTAAAAAAATACCAGCAATACATTTAAAAAAAAAAAAAAGAAATATTACCAGCAATAAAAATCTAGTCATCATTAAATTAAGTTGAAATGCCATAAAACAAAAAACAAACTATATATTTTGAAAAAAAATTACTAGATTTACATATTTTCGAAAAAAATATTACCAGCGATATATTATGAAGAAAAAATATTACTAAACAGAATCCTGAATGAAAAAAAAAATTACAGCGATATATTATGAAGAAAAAATATTACTACACAGATTTTTGAAGGAAAAAAGAAATTACCAGCAATATATTATGAAGAAAAAATATTCCTACACAGATGTTTGAAGGAAAAAAAAATTGCGAGCGATATATTATGAAGAAAATATATTACTACATACAGCGATATATTATGAAGAAAAAATATTACTACACAGATTTTTAAGGAAAAAAATATTACCAGCGATATAATATGAAGAAAAAATATTACTATGCAGATATTTGAAAGAAAAAAATTATTACCAGCAATATATTATGAAAAAAAAATATTACTACGCAGATTTTTGAAGGAAAAAAAAATTACCAGCAATATATTATGAAGAAAAAATATTACTACACAGATATTTGAAGGAAAAGAATTTTACCAGCGATATATTATGAAGAAAAATTATTACTACACAGATTTTTGAAGGAAAAACAATTTCCAGCGATATATTATGAAGAAAAAATATTACTACATACAGCAATATATTATGAAGAAAAAAATTTTACTACACAGATTTTTGAAGGAAAAATAAATTACCAGCAATATATTATGAAGAAAAAATATTAATACTCAGACTCTTGAAGGAAATTTTTTTACCAGCGATATATTATGAAGAAAAATTATTACTACACAGATTTTTGAAGGAAAAAAAAATTATCAGCGATATATCATGAAGAAAAAATATTATGAGACAGATTTTTTTAATGAAAATTTATTACCAGCGATAAAATATGAAGAAAAATATTACTACGCAGATTTTTGAAGGAAAAAAAATTACCAGCAATATATTATGAAGAAAAAATATTATGAGACAGATTTTTGAAGGAAAAAAAATTATCAGCGATATATTATGAAGAAAAATATTACTACATACAGCGATATATGATGAAGAAAAAAATTTTACTACACAGATTTTTGAAGGAAGAAAAAATTACCAGAAATATATTATGAAGAAAAAATATTAATAAACAGACTTTTGAAGGAAAATCTTTTTACCAGCGATATATTATGAAGAAAAAATATTGCTACACTAATTTTTGGAGGAAAATATTTACCAGCGATATATTATAAAGAAAAAATATTACTACACAGAATTATAAGGAAAAAAATATTACCAGCGATATATTATGAAGAAAAAATATTACTACACAGATTTTCGAAGGAAAAAAAAATTTACCCGCGATATATTATCAAGAAAAAATTTTACTACACAGATTTCTTTAAGGGAAAAATTATTAACAGCGATATATTATGAAGAAAAAATATTACTACACAGATTTTTGAAGGAAAAACATTTTACCAGCGATATATTATACAGAAAAAATATAACTACACTTATTTTTGAAGGAAAAGAGTTTTACCAACGATATATTATGAGGAAAAATATTACTACACAGACTTTTGAAGGAAAAAAAATTACCAGCGATATATTATGAAAAAAAAATATTACGAGACAGATTTTTGAAGGAAAAGAATTTTACCAGCGATATATTATGAAGAAAAAATAGTATTACACAGATTTTTGAAGGAAAAAAAAAATTACCAACAATATATTATGAAGAAAAAATATTACTATCAGATTTTTGAAGAAAAATAAATTACCAGCGATATATTATGAGGAAAAAATATTACTACACAGATTTTTGAAGGAGTAAAATTTTACCAGCGATATATTATGACGAAAAAAATATTACGAGACAGATTTTTGAAGGAAAAGAATTTTACCAGCGATATATTATGAAGAAAAATATTGCTACACAGACTTTTGAAGGAAAAAAATTATTACCAGCGATATATTATGAAGAAAAAATCTTACTACACAGACTTTTGAAGGAAAAAAATATACCAGCAATATATTATGAAGAAAAAATATTACGAGACATATTTTTTAAGGAAAAGAATTTTACCAGCGATATATTACGAAGAAAAAATATTACTACACAGATTTTTGAAGGAAAAGAAGTTTATCAGCGATATATTATCAATAGAAATATTACTACACAGAATTTTGAAGGAAAAAAAAATTGCAGCAATAAAATCTGTCGACAGATTTTATTGCTGCAAATATTTTTTAAATAACCCACTGTGGTTAAAATGTCGTAAACGAAACCAAACCAGAAAGTGTCCTAATATCTATCAGCATTAAATAACCCATTGAGTTTGATATGCCGTAAAATTAAATAAACGAAAACAATGATACCTTAAAAATCTGCATTCAAATTTCTGCCATTTAGCTGGAAGCAAGCAGTAACAACAGGTAGTTGCGGCAAATAAACAAGCATCTAAGTAAGATAGGCAGATAGATAAAAAGCTTTAAGAACCTAGATTAAATTTACCTAGATATACTCAGCGGGATGCGAAGAGAACAGAAATCCTTCAACATCGATAAGGACCGGCTTAGTTAATCTGCTTACATAAGATAATTCCCACGTGCGCATTTTGGTAGTTCTCTCAGAGGAAACAGTTCATTCGGAAAACACACCTTGCGTAATTAGCTTCAGTGAGTCGACATGAAATAATATTGAAGTTTAGAAATATCAATGCCACTGTCATTGTTGAGACGATAAAGACGAACGGGGATTTGACAAAGCATTACGTTGGGATACACAATGATTAAAGTGAGATAGTCAAGCAAGTGACGTGGAAAAGAAATATCCAGCCCCCGTGAAAAATCGTTCATTCTCTTTACCTACCATTTGTAATCAACACTAAAATAGTTTTGACGTTGATGATTAGCACAAATAGTTTTGGAACATATGACTTTTATTGTTTTCTTGTTATTAAAACAAATAACTAAGACTTCGTTGTAAGCCAATAAGAAAAGAGAAAGAACAAAGAAATGCACGGATCTCTTTATATTTCTTATATTTTTATTCATGTATTTTCTTCTTTTTTTGTATCTATTTATTTTTTATACTACTGACAATTTTCCTCTGTCTTCTTTGGTAATAAGAGAAGATTGCCCCAAACTATAATTGCGGAGAAATGTACTAATTACTTTTTCCTCGATAATGATTGCTCTAGAGCCGATGTGATTTAGCGAGATCGTCTGCATGGCGTCAAGACATTGACGTATAATTTCTTTCGTTTTTTGTAACGGTGTTATTAGAGTTGTTTAAGCCTTTTTTCACCTGTTAGATTGTAGTCTATTTACTCATTTTCCTTATTTGATTTTGTTTCTAGCACAAGTATCAATTTCGTATTGTTTTCGTTATGAAACGAATTAAACGGTCTCGAGAGACTATCTCTAAATGTGTCCATTGTCTTTTTTTAATGCTATTAATACTGGACAAAACCTACTTTGAAAGAAGGCTACGTACGTGTGGCTCAAAGTAATCGAACGACCCTACATGCAACAGTTTGCGATAACTATAATTACTTATTGATCAAAATAAAGATTCACATATATATATATATATATATATATATATATACATTTTTTATGTTTAGACGTTCTTTTTATAGATACACATATTTAAGTAAATGCTCTGTTTATAATAAACAGTATTAACGACATTTACCGATCTGAGTGTCCGAGAAATTTTCATAGAAAATATGCGTCCTCCGACAGGTATCGAACCTGTATCCTATACGGAACCGTCATATAGCCTGACGTGCTTTTATCGATTGATCCACAAAGGATCGTTTCGGTTAGCAAGGTCGATTTTACTGTTTTTAAACTACAATTCTCCATGAGAATAAAATGGACAAAGTCCGACAATTATATATATATATATATATATATATATATATATATATGCTAGCATGAAGTCACAAGTCATTGTGGCGGAAGGCTTGAGCGTTCTGGCCTTGTTCAAATGTTTAATCACGCTAGATAACACGCTCTTTCCCAGAAACTGTAACTAAGGTCTACTCAGCATAGTTGCAGTATGAACCACAGGTGGGCTCTGTGGGTGTTGAATAAACACAAAATGCGCCTGAGCAAGAGTCTGCAATAAGGATTGGCTAGCCGCTCTAGTAGACGGGTATCCTCGAATACGAGTGGCCACATACATATATATATATATATATATATATATATATATATATATATATATATATATATATATATATATATATATATATATAATATGGAGTTGATCCTCCTTTAACCTCACATACAGCTTTAATACGTCTAGGAATGCAATAATACAGCTTCCTGAATTCATCCAGAGGAATTTTCAGCCATTTTTCCATTAACTCCTGCTCCTGCTCTTTAAGGCACGGCGGTGGAGGATAGCGGCTCAAAACTTGTCGCTCAAAAATGCACCACAAATGTTCAATAGTATTTATATCTGGAGATTGGGGAGGCCATTCCATGTGTTCTAGCTCACTTTCTTGCTCTTCATACCAATTCTTAACCACTTGAGTAGTATGTATTGGAGCATTATCGTCTTGGAAGATGCAGTCACCATCAGAGAATCAAGTCTGGGCAATTGGATGAACATGATCTCCCAAAATGTTCAGATATTCGTCGCTGCTGTTTCTACCATATTGGATCGAGACATTTCCATGAGATGGCAGCGCAAACTATCACTGATCCACCTCCATGTTTTACTGTTGAAAGAAGGCAATCAGGGTTGTAAACTTCTTTTGTCTGCCTCCACAAAAACTCGTCCTGAAGTTGGGAAAAGAGAAAAACTGGACTCGTCTGAGAATATGACTTGCTTTCATTGGTCTGCAGACCAGGCATTGTGTTCTCTGCACCACTTCAGGTAGTGTGTGTAGTAGTGCTGTGCATAGTGAGACTTCTATAGTGGGCTGTGCATAGTGTAGCGCTGTGCAGAACTCGATTACTCTGGGCCACTTTAACGATGGCTCAGTAGTAAGACTTTTCGTGTTACTAGAGTTTTTTGGACCAGCGTTACGAGCTAAGTGATTTTGTTGTAAAGTTTAATTTATTTTGTACTCATTTTGAACCCTTTTTTTCTTTTTTCAGTTTTGTTTTTTTTATTTTTGTCTTTTCCTTTTCTGTGCTCTTACCCTCCCCCTATTTTACTTCAATTATTTGATTTTGTTTGTGCTTTTTTGTTTGTTTAATTTGATTTTGTTTGACGGGACTTTCGGTGCGTTTTTTTCTTTGGTTCATTCCGTTTTTGATTATTATTATTTGTTTTAACATTAAGTTTTCCTAAAAAGGAAAGAACAAAAACTGTTTCTCCGCTGTAATAGTATAGATTACTATTATGGCGGAGTTAACACAAACTCATACAGAAACACCGGAGACACCGGAAACACAACGACCGGTGATAAAAGAAAAAAACACCGCCTGGACGGAAAGCCGGCCCCAAAAAGATGCCGAATATTACGCGGGCATATGGAAAAAATACGAGGAGTACTTCAGGAAAGACGAAATCCTCACAACCAACGAAGCTTTCCACGAAGTTAACTTAAGAACCATCTCCCTACTGACGGCCGATATTAAAAGTCGGAAGTTGATTGGAGTCAGTAGGGAAACTATGGAAGAAGCCCTCAAGGGTTTAAACATTGTCCCAAAAATCTTGGCAAGAAGAACAAGAGCCATGTGGGACCTTTTAATGTCGACACAAGAAGAAGCCAAGAAACTCGCCGGATGCGTGTTAAACTCTAAAAACCTTAGGCTACAGACGGAATACATGGGCACTAGAAGGACTAACGTGACGGTCCATGGAGTGCCTGTGGACATATCAGAGGATCAACTGGGTGCCTTCTTTGCCCAATATGGCAGTGTAGATAAGGTGTCAGCAGTGGTGAGCAAAGCAGGAATTGCCACGGGTGACGTTATGATCGAAATAACAGTTAACCAGGAAAACTTCCAAAACATGCCCAACACTATTCTGTGCCGAACGAGACGCATGTTGGTAGTGGTAGAGGGGCGTAAACCATGCTGCTGGGTATGTGGCAAGCCGGGGCATATGGCCAAGGGGTGTCCCGGCAGGAACGTGACCCCTCAACCAGCGCCAGTAGCAGTAGCAGCAACCAAAGAAACAGCTTCAGCAACTTCAAAAACTGTAGAGGCCCCAGGTGAATGGAAAGAGGTGGTATCCAAGGGTCGAAAACAAAAAGTGAGGCCCCCGTCGCCCCAGAAGGATACCCCGCAGCAACAGCAGCCTTCCAAGAAAACAACAGACAAAAAAAAGCAGCAACAAGCTCCAAAAAGTCCGGGAAAGCGAGAAATAAATATGGAAGTAGAAGAAGCCCCCCCAACTAGGACTTCTTCGTTAAAAAGGTGTCGAGAAGAGGAGGATGAAGAGAACCAAACCCCAAGGAAAAGAGATCCGGAACGCAGTAGTGAAGGAAGGAGCAGGGAGAAAACCAAGTCTGCCCCTTCTTCGCCAGTAAAAGAGAAAAAGGACACTCCAACAGATAGGAGTCTCCCCCCTTCCCTTTCGCGTCTCCCACTTCCCCCTAACACTCCCACACTCCCACACGCAACAACTCCCACAGCTTCAGAGGTAGCAACTCCCCAACCGCCCCAACCATCCACTTCTACACCAACCCCGTCACCTACTCCAACCCCACCACCCCCAGACAGGGGAAAAAAGAAAAAAAAAATGTTCAATAAAGTGGAAGAGATTTGCAGGGTGGATAGAGAGGAGTGTGGAAAAAAACTCTCCTCCCGAAAGAAAGCCCTATTAGGACCCCTGTTCAAGCTGTCCTCCGTGGACAACAAGTCGGTGGAGGACCCTAGAAATTTTCCGAAAGCCCCGGGGGTTATTACTCTCATTAGAGACACGGGGAAATACTTAAAAGTGTGGACTCATCTTTTTGGGGCCAGAGAGGCCTTTCCTGATATAAGAGTGACAGAACTGGGGTCTGATGACCTTATAAAATTACATTGCTTCTGCTCTGGGAGGGTCCCTGTACGTATCCATCCATCGTTATATAGGGCCCTAAAACTTACATACCCCACGGACGTTGGCGGGATTGTCTCGGAAGGACGGATGACGTCGGAGCTGGGCACGGGAAGCCTAGGACAAACCGTCGGGGTCCTGTCACCTGCAGATTTCCGCCCCGTATGTGTTTAGGTTGTTGCATTAACTCTCCTTTTTATTTGCAGGCCTGGAAAGGTCTATTAAGATAGCCAGCTTGAATGTGAAGGGCTTGAGAGGTCGGAGTAAGGCTGCCCGCCTGCTTCGGGATCTCTTGTCCTTCGGTGTGGATGTTGCCGCGATCGAAGAGACCCACTTTGTTTGCACTTCCGATGCGTGTGTGCTGGAGGATGACTTTGTCATCCATTCAGCATATGGGAACCGGTTGGCCAGGGGAGTTTCTTTGTTGGTCAGACGTACTCTCGATGCGAAGGTGGACCTTGTGCATACCGATGCCGAGGGCCGGTTAATCGTGGCCGATATTGCCGTGAAAAGTGGTTCGTTTCGGGTCGTTGCGGTTTATGCGCCCAACGACCAGGAGGAGCGGGTTTCCTTTTTTCGGCGGTTGGGGCCGTTCCTAGTTGATTCTTCGCGCCCAGTTTTGATGGGGGACTGGAATGCCATCCTGAACCCCAAGTTAGACAGGGGGCGGGGCGCTAGCGGGTGTAGGGGCGATCGTAGCCTGGTTGATCTGATCGACGATTATGGTCTCGTCGATAGATACCGGGTCGATCATCCCAGGGGGAAAATGTGGACGTGGGCTCGTAGTTGGCCGTCTGTCAAGGAAGTTAGCTACCTTGACAGAATGTTAGTTCGTAGAGCCGACATAGACTTGCTAGATTGTCCCACGTTCCACTGGGTAGGCTATTCGGATCACAAACTTGTTTGTGCCCGGGTGGCGTTAGAACATAGGCCTAGAATGGCTGGCTACTGGAAGTTCAATCTGTCCTTACTGGACAGGCGGGACTTCCAGGGGCAGCTAACTAGTGTAGTGCAGCGGGAGCTAGTGGGGCGGTTATCGGGAATAAGTGGTGGGAGCGACTTAAGGATAGAATTAGGTCTTTCACCACTGATTTCAGCAAACGGCTCGCTCTAGATAGAGCTGAAAAGGTGAAGACGCTTAAGGCTAATTTTTCCCGGGCGGAGGCTGGGGGGGGGGATCCCCTAGAAATAGCCCTAGCTAGGGAGGCCCTGCAGCGTTCGAATAGCGAGCGCTACATGGGTCAGGTAATTAGGCATAAGTTAAGTAAGATGTCTTCTGAAGCTGTGAACCTGGGCGCAGATCTGCGTCGGGAAGAAGTCCGTCGAGGTGGTGATCGTTTCATTCGTCAAGTCGAAACCCCGGAGGGGCGTACTCTGCGGTCGACTGACGACATGTGCGAGGCGTTTCGGCGGCATTTCGAGAGCCGGTTTACCAAGGAGCCTGGTCTCCGTGAGGAGGAGTTTCGCAGCTATTTGGCTGACTTTCCTCGGCTTGAGCCGACTGAAGCAGCTAGCTGCGAGGGAGAGATCACGAAGGGCGAAGTCTACGTGGCACTGAAGAAGGTCGGCAGAGGCAAGTCGCCCGGTCTGGATGGTTTGCCTTATGAATTGTACTTGAGGCTGTCGCACATCTTTGTTCCGATTTTGACAGCAGTGTTCAACAACTGGTTTCGGTCGGGGTCCATCCCCAATCGCATTTCCAGGGGTGTGATCACTCTGTTGAAAAAGGGCAAGGGTGTTGGGGGAAAACTAGATGATTATAGGCCCATAACTCTGCTAAACACAGAGTTAAAGATTATGGCCAAGATCCTGCAGGAGCGTTTGCAGTCAGTTGCCGAGTCTCTGTTGGGACCCGAGCAGACTTGTTCTGTGAGGGGCCGAACAATTCAGAGCAACCTGCATTTGATCCGCACGATCGTAGAGGGTGTAAAAGACGACGAAGAAGCCGCGCTGATCAATTTGGATCAGTCCAAGGCATTTGATAGGGTCGACCATCGCTACCTTGCTGCTGTCTTGCAGGCCGCCGGATTCGCACCCGACTTCTGCCGCTGGATTAGCCTCCTGTATCGCTCCCCCAGTGCTGTGGTACAGGTGAACGGAAAGTTGTCGGGCGCTTTTGTTCTGTCGAGGTCGGTTCGTCAGGGTTGTCCGCTGTCGCCTCTCCTTTATGCTTTGGCGTTGGAGCCTCTCCTGCGCCGGCTGAAGGACGAGGCGTGCAGTCCGGCCCTACGCGGGATCGCCGTTCCTGGAGGGTCTCGAGCCAGGGTTTCCGCGTACGCCGATGACGTATCTGCTTTCGTGTCGTCCCTTAACGACATTGAAGCGGTACAGAAGGCGCTTGATCGGTACGAGAAGGTGACAGGGGCCAAGATAAACCGCGACAAGTCTTCCGGCTTGCGGTTAGGTGCCTGGAAGGGGCGTGATCTTCCAGGCCGCTTCGGTTGGACGGACGGTCCTGTCCGCATTCTTGGAGTGTGGTTTGGACCCGACCTCCAGCTGGAGAAGAATTGGTCTGAAGTACTAGCAAAGGTCGTTTCTGCCGGTAAGACTTGGAATCGACGGAGGTTGTCCGTAAAGGGCAGGGCGGAGGTGTGTGTTACATACATTTTCACCCTGATTCTTTATCGATTGTCAGTACTTCCTCTCTGTAAGGCCCACATGAAGGCGCTCGAGCAGGCGCTATCCTCCATTTTATGGGGGGGAGGCGCGCACTGGGTCGACAGACGAGTCTGCACCAAACGTCCGTGTCATGGGGGGCTGGGAATGCCACACTTGAGGAGTCACATCCGTGCCTCTCGGTTGGCTTTCCTACGCCGCGCATTGACTAGAGGAGATCTGATTCTGGAGGGGATTGTTAGGGGCGCCTTCCCTAGCCTTACCATCAATTCCCCCATCTCGAAGGCTGAGCGCCATTGTAAGTCTCGAGTTGAATCGCTTTTCCTCAGCGAGTGTCGGTCAGCCTTGAGGGCTATTCCGCGGTCCAGTGACCTTTCACGGCCTAGGAAGGTCTTCTATCGGGGATTAGTGGAGGGTCGCGCGAAGGATCCTCTACGTGATACGCTCGACTGTTCGGAGGAGGAGTATCGCTCCTACTGGTCTTGGGCGCCAGCGGCGGATTATCTCAGTAACCCTGAGTTTTCGCTTACCTGGCGATTGGCTCGGAATCGTCTGCCTCTCAACGACAAGGCTTTCATATGGGGCTTGGCGGATTTGCCAGACTGTGAACGGTTTGTCCTTGGATTAGAAGAAACGGCTTCGCACGCCTTCTACCATTGCCCCCGGGTCCGCCCCTTATGGGACCATGTCGGCGAGCTGACGGCTCGTCTCGCTCCCGAAGAACTCGTGTCCATTGATCGCGCATACGCGTGTGACAATGTGTCGCCCCCGTATTCCGGGGTGAAACGAATGGTGTTTCTAACGCTGCTAGCCACGGCTCGAATGGTGATATGGACGACGCGAAAGGAGGAAGTCTTGCGAGGCAATAGTCTTTCGCATCAGGATCTAATCCGATTCTTTGAGCATCAGCTCAAGATGAAGATTAGAACTGATAGAAAACGATTGCATTCGACAGTCTTCAGCAAAAGGTGGGTAAAAGAGGCGAGCTTGGTTCGTTTGAACGGGGTTAGCCTTGATTTTCTTTTCTAGGTCAACCAAAGTCACATCGGGGTGGTTTCCTGTGGAACCCTCCCCTCGGTTAGGTTAGACAAGCTTAAGTGTACGTAGTTAATATGAGTAAGTGTTGTTCCCGGCCTGTTTCCCGGCCATCATTTTAGTTATGATCCAAGTCGAGATTCCCAACCTCCCTAGTTTGTTTTGGCCTCCTTTTCATCTCAACTGGATCAGCCTTTTATTTCCCCATGTCCAAGTTATTTTATCTCTTTCCCACTCCCTTAGCGAGAGTGCTTCTTGATTTTGTCCTCTGGACAGAATACAGCGGTCTCTCTATTTTTGAGGGTTGGACGGGCCCTACTAACATAAATTATGTTTAGTTTAAAATTTGTTGAATTTTTGTTTGTTAATGGGTTCCCTCCCCTTTCATCTTGTCATTATTAGAATTTTAATGTATTGTATCATCATGCAATTTTTATGGTGTGGGGCGCGTTTTTGTAGGTTCCCCTTGTAAGGTTGTGGTATTATGGTGTATGTAGGATTGAATGGTGACGGACGAGTTCTTGTGGTGAATGTGTCAATTGTAATGTATGAATGGGTCGCGAATCTGATTAGCTAGGTATAGGATAGTTAGTTACGACCAGCCTTTATCCCCCCCTCTTTTGGCCTTGTGCCACAATTTCTGTATTTTCAGAAATAAATCAATTGTGTTCTCTGCACCACTTCAACCTCTTTTGAATGTTGCGAGTGAAGAGAAGCGGTTTCCTCACAGCAGCTCTTCCATAATATGCAGACTTATGGAGCTCACGATGAACAGTTTTAGTAGAAACTGGACTATTCAGGTGATTGTTCAACTCAGCAGTCAATTTGGCCGCAGTAGTCCGATGATTTTTTTGCCACATTGCGTTTCCGTACACGTCGGTTCCTGTCAGTAAGTTTGCAAGTCCGGCCCGAATTGCTACGGTTGCTAGAGGTTTCGCCCTGTTTCTCGAATTGCGTCCTAGTTCTTGTCTCAGAAATTAACCGTTTTCTACCAGTCGTTAATTTATTCTCAACCCAATGAGTTACATTGTACTCCTTGATAATGCTATGAATTCTCGATTTAGGAACTTTTTTATCCCTTCGAACATGTTATAACCTTGTTTGTACGCATCAACTATTTTCATACAGAGCTTATTGTCAAGTTCAGCCATCTCCGGTATGGTTGCAGAACGAATGAGTTATTGCGGTACGTGGCACATACATATTGTCTTCTTCATTACATTTTAGAGTCTTATAGACTGAAGTCAGTACTATTTCATTTTTGTATTAAATGTCGAATTAAAAAATAAACTTTATAATTGGCACAGAGAAATAGTATTTCTTAATAAAGTCGGTAACGAATAATGTTGGACTGCACCAGTTTTCGGAAAAATCTATAACAGTCAATACAATAGATGGAAACTACTAAGAATTTCACGAATTATTCAAAACTAAATACGAAATCAAGTATTTATGATAAATTCAGTTAGACCTTGTAAATATTCGTATTTTCTAAGAAAATAAATATTAAATGGGAGTGAATAATTCTGTCCACATCTATATATATATATATATATATATATATATATATATATATATATATATATTACGCGAATCATTTCATTCATACGATAATCAGATAATGAATTTAACGATATGGCAAGATATATCATTAACTTCATTATCTGCTTTTCGTATGAATGATTCGCGTAATATAAATTGAACCTGCACCACATAATTGATATATATATATATATATATATATATATATATGGGGGGGGGTGTCAATTATGTGGAGCAGTTTAATTTATATTACAATGAGTCATTCCTGCAAAAAGTAAATTAGTAAAGTTAATGAGATAAAATGGCGAATTCAATTCGCTGACTAAATTTTTAAAATGCATTAACCGACCATTATGTTATGATGCTTGTTTTTGTTAAAATTATGAACTGCATGAGGTCTTTCTTAAATATACAACTAATTTCGACAGCTTCTCCGTCCATCATCAGGCATGGAAAATATTTTCTCTTTGGTAACATGCAGGTAGCATGCGAGACGGAGAAATATAATGCAAATAGAAATATGTTTTTATGAAGTGTGTTATTGATAACAGATACAAATTTGTAGAGCGTCCAGACTCAACGCTAAAGTTGATTTTTTTGAAGATTTAAGTGAGTGTTTTTTTATTATTATGGCAATTTAAGAATTATTTTGTTGTAGGTGTTTATCAGTCAACGTGACATGAACTAAATAGTCCAGTATCGCGAGCAATGTCTGAGTTGTTATTCCGAAAGTTTGTACATCGGATCAGTTCTTTTAAAACAATTACGTGGTCCAGTTTAATTTATATTTCTGTGAATCATTCATGCAAAAAGTAAATTAGGTAAGTTAATGAGATAAAATGGCGAATTCACTTTTCGTATGAATGATTCAATGAAATATATATATATATATATATATATATATATATATATATATATGTGTGTGTGGGGGGGGGGTGTTTATTTATGGGAGAATATGATATATAAATTTATATATATGAGAAATTAGACAAATGCATTACAAAGTGGAAATACGTTGTAGAATTTAAACATCTCGACGTTTTCAGCCTTTCCCACCATTTATAATTATAACTCACGCTCTTGTTTTTTATTTAACCTTCCTCCTTAGACGCATATATCATTCCATCAACAAAATATTATTTTGGTCCGATTAAGACATTCCAGACAACGGAAAGCATTACACAGAATTCCACCCCAACTTTTTCATTCATTGACCAAATCTTATATATATATATATATATATATATATATATATATATATATATATATATATATTAAACATGTTGTATTGAATGTTAAAGACAACATAGTCTTGCATATTTTCTTTTGAATTTTCTCATATTCTCCAATGAGACTTTTTATTTGAAAATGATATCGAAATAAATATTGTCCGTACGACTTATTTCGATATAATTTTCAAATAAAAAGTCTCATTAGAGAATATGAGAAAATTCAAAAGAAAATATGCAAGACTATGTTGTCATTAACATTCAATACAACATGTTTAAAAGAAAATTTGCTGCCAAATTACACACACACACACACATATATATATATATATATATATATATATATATATATATATATATATATATATATATATTGTGTATATTTCGGCAGCAATTTTTCATTAATGCATGTTTCATTAAATAATATAGGCAAGTTTTGTCTATTTATTTTAAGTAAGTTCTTTTCGCATTGTCTGATAAGCTTAATCACATTATCGTTGAAATGACGAAAGGAAAACACCATACTGACACATGTTTGAATCCAATCTAAGCTTTCGGCTTACATAAGCCATTATCAAAGATGACAATTTTAATAAACCAAACAACACATATACGAAACCACAATAATGGCCTGCCGTTGCAGTTTGAATAACGACAAACTCTTATTTACGAGCGAAGGAAGCGAAAAACGCGTTTGTAGCTCGTGACGTCACACATGACCACACGAGAGTGAAAGCGAGAAGTATTAAGTATTGGAAGCCATTGGTATAAACCAATGGCTTCTGCTATATATATATATATATATATAGTAATCATTGAACTGCAAGCAAAACTGGAATGCCACTAGTACGCAGGGGTTTACAGAGAGTGAAAGAAAAGACTGGATACAGGAAAGAGAAAAGATGAACGCACTTCTAGACGACATACGATGATGATTGACGTTGCATTTAAATTTTTGAAGATTGTAGTTTTAAGGGAACCAAGTAAACGGAAGGGAGCTCCAATGTCAGAAAGTGCGAGAAAAGAAACCGTTGGCGTAGAAGTAACAAGTAAGAAGAATAAGTATACTTGTTAGAAGTAAGTTACATTTATCTATTTCAAAAGTAAAAGGGTCGGGCCTAGATGCCAATCTCGTAGCACGCTTAAATGTATGTAGTCGGGCACCAGGGAAAAAAGCTAATCAAGTGGGAAGTTTAAGAAAAGAAACTGTTGGAGAAGAAGTAGTTGTTACATTTAGCTATTTCAATAGTAAATGGACGGGACCTCAATGCCAATCTAGTAGCACATTTAGATTCATGTAGTTGGGTAACCAAGAAAAAAAGCACATCAGAGTAGTTGCCATGAAAATATTTGTAGAAAAGACACAGAGAAGCCACAATATGTCAGTGAGAAAGTGACTGATGTCGAGATGCCAGGTCATGATCAATTACATTGCAGATCCTTCTATGGGTTTTGTCGAGAACCTTGAGATGAATAGCAAGAGAACCAGACCAGATATGTCAACAGTATCCAATGCACGGAGGAAAACTTTCAAGCCGACTGGTCATGTAGTTTTCCTTCTAAAGAAACAAATGATAATAAACTTTATAAATTAAATAGTAGAGCTAAAACTTAAATTTAAAAATTGTACTGCTTTTATTCTGGCGTTAAAAACAGACATTTTAAAAAGTATACATTTACATAATATATATAAATATATTAAAACAAGGGGGATAATGAGCAAGGACAAAATTTCACTAGAAAATATCTAAGTGAAAAATATCATAAAAATAAAGAACAAAAAAGAAGGTAAAAAGCTATTGCAAAATTTTGTAAATGTTTGTTTTTATAGTCGTAATGAATTGTTTTGCTTATTTTTTAAATCCCAGTGCTAAAGATTATAGTTATCATGGAAGCAAGTAAACAGAAGGGATTTTCACAAGTGGGAAGTGCAAGAAAAGAAACTGTTGGAGAAGAAGTAGCTGTTGCATTAAATGGGTCGAGTCTCGATGCCAATCTAGTAGCACGCTTAAATTTAAGTAGTCGGGAACCAGGGGAAAAAAGCTAATCAGAGTAGTTGCCATGAAAATATTTATAGAAAAGACAAGGGGAAACTACACTATGTCAGTGAGAAAGTGACTGATGTCGAGATGCCAGGTCATGATCGATTACATTGCAGATCCATCTTTGGATTTTGTCAAGAATATCAAGATGTAGAGCAGGACTACCAGACGAGATATGGCAACAATATTCAATGCCAGCTGAATGGTAGATTTGTAAATGTGCAAAATGAACTCTGACAAGAAAAACGTTCTGTAACGATTCAATGAATCAAAATGTCCTTGCAGTAGATGCAGCTATTGATTCAATGTAGTTGTTCTGTTTCAAGTCATTTGAAAACGTGAGGCCAAGTGAGACGCTATCCAGGAGCCGAGCATCAGTCATGCTGATGGCGGGCCGGGAAGTTTCGCTATGAGCAGTTTAGTTTGGGAGACATTAAATTTTACAAGTCATTTCCTGTCCCAGTTGCCATTGATTAGGGGTCCTTTTTAAGAGCAACGGCCAGGTTAACTTTGCTAATGACACAGGAATAAACGGTAGTGAAAGGATCTGTTAGGGGGCCCGTACAAAATGACCTTTATTTCACGATTTGACAGGAATAATTCAATTAAATCAAATAATCGTCCTGTTATAGGGTAGCCCTGAAGCTTTCGTGGAAGGCCAGCATGCCAAAACCTGTCAAACACCTTTGAGATATATACAGCCACAACTCGAGCTTCGCCATTATTATGAAGAGCTTGATATAGGTATTCAGTGATGGTCGTAAGCACGTCAGAGATAGACCAAGCAAAACGGCATCTGCATTGTTTGTCAAAGAGTAGGTTGTGATAAGTAAGGTGCTTAACCAATTTAGCATTGATTAAAGCCTCGAATACTTTACAGAAATGCGCTAGGAGATTAATAGGGCGATTGTTAGAGGGTGAGAAGTTTCACCAGTGTTCTTAAAAAGAGGAACTACAGAGGGCGACTTCCAAAAAGCTGGAAAGCAGTGGCGCAATAGTTGTAGAGTTTGATGAGAACTGGAACCAGCTCGGGAGTACAATTCTTTAGGACGGCGGCTGGGATCCCGTCCCCTCCATTTGCCTTATGTGATTATAATTTAGAAATGATATCCAAGATCAGTGACGCGGTTATGCACATATCTCTCTGTAGAGCCTCAGGGTATAATCAGGTGTGTGTGTGCGTGTGTGTACTCCAGTCGCGTCTTGAGTTGGAAGAGAATTTTCGAGCAAAGCATTCAACCCCATCTGCTGTAGATAGCAGGACTTCGAATTGATTTATTAGGGGAAGTATTGAAAATTTTCTGTTGTTCAGTATTCTCCTGCAGAGCCGCCAATAACCTCGAGAACCGAACTTGCTGTTCGTTGTTTCATTCTATCAACAAACAGACATAGCTTACCAGTGCAATGATTAGTCATTGTACTTGGATACATTATTGGCGGCCATAATCTTAGCAATATACCATATGCAGATGATAGTAGACAGGGAAAAGGTACTCCGAAACTCCTAAAGAAGGTTGAGAAGCGAACAAGAAGGAACAAGACTCAATTACAAGAAGACAGAAAGCATGGTTAATTACATTATTCGGACTATTATCCTCATCTTTCGGCCTTCTTTGGGTGGTTGGTATGTCGAACTGAACCCTTTATTTCGCTCACTGGGGTAGACTGTTCTAGTTCCACGTGTCATGTTTAATGGATGTCAGTTATCAGTTATCTCCTGTTAATTTCCCTCTGAAAGTTCCGCACTGCCTTAACCGGGTATTGAACTCACACTCTTTGGGTCCTGTCACTGGATCTAACTAACGCCTTAATCTACTGTACCATGTGTCTATGAATTCCTGGATATTATAAACCTAATGTCTTCAGCCACCATTTTTTTACCAGTGCTCATATAGACAGATGCAGAATGCATGGTTGTTAGCAAAAGGAACAGCTGAACATACACATGATGAAGTGGTAATACCAAACCAAACAAGAACAAACATCTAAATAACTGCGAAGTGTTTTAACAGAGAAAAGAAAGTGCAGAACTGAAATCCGAAGGCGCATTGAGATAGAGAAAGATGCCTTCCAAAAGATAAGCAGAGTATTAAGAAACTAAAAAAAGTACGTTACAAACAAAGAAAAGAGTACTGAACTATATGGCGGTGATTGCCTGACAATCTCTTTACAGATGTGGAAGAGACTTGAAGCAAAATATATTTGGTCCAACAGAAGGTTGCTGGGAATATCATGGACCGAACATGTGAGCAATGACGAAGCACACATACTTAACATGAAAAAGAGACAGTTGAAATGTCAAGGGCACATAATGAGGTAGGAGGGATCGAAAATGTGATATTCACAGGACAGATTGAAGGCAAAAAGGACAGGAAAACAACGTGAGAAACATAGCTAGGGTGCTTGAGTAAATATATCGTGGAACAAGGTTTAGGAGAGGTAAAAAGGACAATTTTATTAAGACCTACAAAGATCAGGAAATATTCGAGAGCCATGATTACCAATATCCTGAAAGTACACGGCACATAGAAGAAGAAGAAGAAGAAGAAGGAGAAGGAGAAGAAGAAGAAGAAGAAGAAGAAGAAGAAGAAGAAGAAGAAGAAGAAGAAGAAGAAGAAGAAGAAGAAGAAGAAGAAGAAGCCATGGTTGTCAATGTTCTGAAGATACACGACACAAAGAAGAAGTATATTTGATCAACCGGTAGAAGAAGAAGAAGAAGAAGAAGAAGTATACTTGTTCAACCGGAAGAAGAAGAAGAAGAAGAAGAAGAAGAAGAAGAAGAAGAAGAAGAAGTATACTTGTTCAACCGGAAGAAGAAGAAGAAGAAGAAGAAGAAGAAGAAGAAGAAGAAGAAGTAGTATTCGAGAGCCATGTTTTCCAATGTTCTGAAGGTACACGACACAAATAATAATAAGTATACTTGTTCAACCGGAAGAAAAAGACGAAGTATACTTGTTCAACCGGAAGAAGAAGAAGAAGAAGAAGAAGAAGAAGAAGAAGAAGAAGAAGAAGTATACTTGTTCAACCGAAAACTTTCTTTATTCCACGCCTGTGAAGCTGTATTTGAAGTTAGGTATATATTTATATTTTTGCCAAAGTGTTTAATTATGTTTGTAACTAAAGAGTTCCACCACGTTTCCGATTGTATCGTGTCGATATGAATATACACGTAATTGTTTGAAGGATGTGTATTCTGTCATTTATGTCTATACATATACAAAGAGTTACTGATGATAATTGTATCCTTTTCATAGTTTTGATCTGCGTATAGATGTCTTTGTAAGCGCGAAGGCCATTCCTTATGTGACGTATGAGAAGGCTTCCATCTGTTGCTGTTTCCTATCAGAACAATCGCAGACGACAAAGAATAAAACCTTCTTTTAATTTCACAAGAAACAGTATGCACCTGATTGCCGTCACATCATTATCAGATATTAATAAACTGAACGAATCTGATATACAAGAAAAACATCAACAGAACTAGAAACGACAATAGTAATGGACAACTCCTACATTGTCTTGAACGAATCGTTCGTTCCCTGGTACGGATATAAGAGGAAAAACATAAAAGACGTTAACTGTCATATTAAATAATACATATAATAGGTTGGAACAAAAATTTGCTGAGTTTTTTTAATAGTTACCGTTTAGACAAGTGGTTTCAGTTTATATACAGTACGAGGCAAAAAATGGACGCACCCATAGAAAGTTGATTTTTGTATATTTACCAAGACAAGTGAGTAATAGAATTCGTTTCTTAATACAGGGTATTAAGACAGGTGTACATATGTAGATTATACAAGTCAAATACGGTTTAGTAACGATGACAATCCTAAGCATAATGCCTTAAATGATAAAGGTTAGCTAACGGGTAAATTGCAACTCTTCCACTGGCTTAATCAGAGTTTTGACCATAACCCAATTGAAAACCTTTGGCCAGTAATGGACAAGCGTGCCCGTCATAGGAAGAAGTTCACACAGATGAGCTTTTTCGCGAATTAAAGGAATGCTGGAAAAATCTGGAGAAGAACTTTTACTGACTAAAAAAATTTAGTCTATAGCATGTCACAAAGAATTAAGCTCGTTATTAAAGTAAAAGGTCACCAAAAAAAATTCTAAATCATTTTTTGTTTTGTATAATGTATATATGTATACCTTTATTATAATACCCTTTATTAATAAAGGAATTCTATTCATCATTTGTCTTGGTAAAAATACAAAAATTCTCTTTCTATAGGTGCGTCCATTTTTTGCTTCGTACTGGGCATATTCTGAAAGGGGATAATTTAAAGATTATTTCTATATGATTCATTTGTGAACTGCGAATTTTAGAAGATTTTTACGTTAAAATGTAAAACTGAGGAAAATTAGATGCATTTTCGTCATTTGTTGATTTTTTTCATTTCCAGAAATTAAAAAAAAAATTCTTCTACGTGACGGATCCCTTCAGGACATTGACGATCAAGGCTCTTCAAAATGTCATCTCTTTCGTGGTTCTTAATAAATTTTGTCTTTCGTTATCTCTTTTAAATCTTTTTCTGTCATCCATTTACTGAAGCTCGCTAAATAGGTTAGGGTTTCTTTTGTTGTTTGATTCGTTTTTGTTTTTTTACTTTGTCTTTAATCTGTCTTGTAAGTATCAAAGTTTCCAATGAAAGAGTGTTCACTATGTGCTCTAGAAATTTCAACTGTTTCCTTTTGAAGTGTATTAAAAGCAGGAAGAAAGATACATTCCATTTATGGATACTATAATTTTTAAACTTTTCGTTTAATTTCACAAAGCAATCGATGAAATTTTAATTAACTGATTTGTTTGGAAAAATATACTTTAACAAAATCCCTCCATCGCAGGTTAATAATTTCTTTAATCTTTATAGGATTCACGGTAAACAATATTTTACAAGAAGATTTTTTTAATTATTTTTACTTTTTAGCAGCGAAGAATAAATTCTTAGGACTTCTTGCTCATGAGCATACAATATACAACTGGCCATGCGTAAATATTTGTTTCTGGAGCCAAATTCCAACATTTTGAAGCCTTTGGTTTTGAGATTTGTGAATAGCTCTCGCAAACGCAGGGCGAACTGGAAACTGGATTCTTGTTTATATAAAAACTTAAAGAAAAAATATGTAAAAAACAATATTACATTCTTATTAAATATGTATTTGTTACTACAATCATTAAATTGTTTTTAATATAGTGGAAGCATTTTATTTGTGAAATAATAAACTTTTAATTTTTCCACATTAGTAAAACAGTCTGTACTTTGTAACTCCTCACGAAAACTTTCTTTCAATCGGTCAATTTATGACTATTTTAGAGGGTGTGACGCACGGACTAACAGAAGCTTTTTTTATATAATTTGAGACATACCTAGGAGTACTGTTCGGAAGTGGTTTTACTTCTTCTATGTGCTGTGTACGTTCAATTCCAGTGAGAATATTCCGACCGCCCTGTGTTCATTCATGATGACAAATTCGAAACAATGATTTAGAAGTATCCAGGTCACATGTCATGGGACAAGATGAAGAGAGTCTACATATAGTCTCATGAAGATAGACAACATATAGTCTCAGGAAATGAGTCCATATGTAAGCGATCAGCTTTCCAGTAACGTGATAGTCTTTATCTAGTGGAAATGAAAAAGTATTTTGTATTAAGAACGTTTACAAAACAGACGTTGAATTCAAACGTATTATTCCCAGTGGAACCAATGACAAGGCAGTAATCGATTGAAAACATCTGAAATTAAGCAATTCAAAGTGTTTCGTTTTCTATCATGGCATTGCAAGAACTCACATCTCATTGAACAACCTGCAGTAACTAATATATCATACCTAGTTTTGATCCCTACGGTGCCTTTCGTGATGAATTTCATCTTAATGTCAATAAACTGATTAGACAACTAGAAAGGTTTAGTATAAAAAATAAGTAGAGATAGTATATATTCAATATAATATGTTTGAATGAATATATGCTGCCGAAAAGCATCCATATATATAGGCACGGTGGAATAATGGATAGAGGCTTGGATTGAGGAATCGGAGAGTCGGGTTCGAATTCCAATCGAATCCATTACATTCAATTACGTGCTAATACTCTTGGGAAAGGTGTGAATCCTCTTCTTCTCCCTCCAGCTATGGGTAAATAGCAGGACAGACTGGGTTTTATAGCCTTGGATGGCAACTGGTTTAGAAAAACAACTCTGAATTCAAAACCTGCGGCGGGTCGTGTGGCGACCCTGTAGCACGTAGCGCACCAGGTCTCTGTTCGGCCCTTCTGCACAAAACATTCATCACTATAATCAAATCTTATGTGCTGATGTCGGGCTGTTAGTTTCTTAGAAACTGATCTGCTTGACCCTCATACGTCAAATTCGACAGGAGAGTCGAGTATATATATATATATATATATATATATATATATATATATCGAGTGTAAAAACAAAATTATCCAATTGGTAGATTAAGATTTGAACCGCTGTACCTTAGAAATGATTAAATATATTTTACTGGAATTCTCTGAGGTTTTTATAACACTGTTGGAATCTACTTTGGGCAATAAGAATATATAATTACTCTCCAAAATCGATCATAAACGAAAATTAGATGCGCATCATTATTTAATCATAGCTAAGACTCTGAAGCTCATAAAGGATTGAAATAAACTTCAAATATATATATTATTCCATGATCCTTTTCCAACTTATTCAAGATCATGTTCGCCCTCTCTAAGCTTTTAAATTTCTGTCCTGGAGTAAAAGGTTTCTTTATAGGTTTCATGTACGATTTCATTTTTAAGTATTTTTCACTACTATTTATACTGTCATAGCTGAAACTCCTCTCTCGCGTGCCAAACGTATTATAAGTTGAGTGGGAGCTTTTCTAATTGATCTCTTTAGCTCTAAGTTGAAATGATGATCCATCTTCCTGTTGTGGCTTCCTAATCCAGTTCTCCTCTCTACTTTTCCCTCTTTTTAAAACTTATTCACCGTTCTCTTGATGGTTCTTGAATGGAGGCTAGATTGTAAATGTTTGTACCATTTATGAAGGGCTGAATTATTTTTTTCCTCTAATCATTGCTCATTTGCGAAGACAGTGGGTCTTACACAAAATGATTTTACTCTGTTCTATTACTTGCTGAATAACTCAAAGAGTTTTCCGGTGATTCTTACGGCAAATATTATCAAGATGGCTAAACGTCTTATCTGAAAACCTAGGGATAAAAACTCAATTACTTTAGTGTTTTTTTTTTAGATATTAAACATTTTGTGGGATGGACAATTTTGCTGTAACACGATTTGGACAATTTCGTTGTCATACACGGTAAATTATATATTGAGTTGACAAGGCCTATAAGTAAGTCTTGTGACCCGAAACAACTATTCGAATGAGGTAATTTGAGATTTCTATTCTATGTAATATATATATATATATATATATATATATATATATATATATATATATATATATATATATATATATATATATATATATATATATTGTTATCCACAGATAGAATGTTTCAGTGTATCACAGCTCTTCAGTGTAACTAGACGTCCGATTGCTTCAAGCCGAGATCGAAACCGGAATGATTTGGTATCAGTAAGAGATTCTACCTCTAGGCAGAGATGAAGGGAAATTTTAACGTTTTCTATGGGAAATACGTCAGTGGTCTGGAGTGCTCAATTCAGTTAGGTTGAAGAGCAATGCGTTAATCGCAGTATGAGCCACTGTCTTTAAAATTATCCTTTCCTCAAGAGAGCCCAACTGCATTTTCCGGGAGCATATATATCGCCATCCACAAACAGACTGTTTCGCTGTATCACAGCTCTTCAGATGTCTAATCGTTTCAATAAAAACTGGGTCCCTTTTTTAAACAACGCCGAAATATTTTTAATAGCTGTTGCCTTGGTCTTTCTGCCAACATGTAAAACGTGGGCGGTATGTCGACTTCATTCTGTATGAGAAACTTTAAACGATATATATTGGATAAGATGTTAGGTGACTGTCACGAAATGTCAGAACTATGGGCCTAAATTATGAAATTATAGTGGTTCCAACGAGAGAAAAGTGTGTATATTAAAAAGAAGAGGGAAACCGCAAACGTTTTTGGGTGTAATGTGGATTTTTTGAAAAAAAAATATTATGCTTTATTTTCCATAATTTTGCTACACGTGTTTCTGGTCTCGCAACTGTCATCAGGCAAAGGGTGGAGATTTCCACATATTATTAAAAATAATTAATCTTTTTTTTTTCCTTTGTGTATTTCGATGTTGAATATTCGCGATATGAGACATTCTCTTTTTTAGTCTTAGTGACCCAAAAAATCCACATTACAATCAAAAACGTTTGCGGTTTCTCTTTTTAATATATATATATATATATATATATATATATATATATATATATATATATATATATATATATATATATATGTGCATGTATAATTTATAACATTGTCTGATACTTATTTGTATATTAGATTAAAAGCTTAAAATTAAGAATATTGCGAAAATCGTATCCGTGGTTATAATTGAATTTAACAGACCTTTGATATTCTTCTCTACTTACTCTACAGGTTCACTTGATTGAAATGTTACACTTTTCTCTCTATTTCTTTCTCTTAAAACACAGCCCCACCCGACACTGACGCACATATATATACACATACATGCATAAATATTCACACAAACATATACACATACATACATAAATACACACACACACACATATATACATAAATACACACACACATATATATATGTAAAATGTGCGTATATATATATATATATATATATATATATATATATATATATATATATGCAATTTTTTATATATATTATTTATATATTATATATACTGGAAAGCGCTCAATCAATTCAACTAAATATATATATATATATGAAGAAATATAGTCTTAATGTGTGCTATATTTATGGGATAAAGTGCTCAATATCAGAGATAGATCGTGTGTAAATATAAAAGTGTACATAGAAGTCAACACAGAGGCGACAGTCTGTTTCATGCTAGACGCAATCTTCAGGCCTGACGATTGCGTCTAGCATGAAACAGACTGTCGCCTCTAAGTGTTGACTTATATGTTCACTTTTATATTTATACATATATATACATGTATATATATACATGTATATATATATATATAGCGGCTTGGTGATAGGAGTCGTGCTTCCTGGGAGCACAGTCCTATTGTTACAGAAAATTTCAGTTGAGTTCCACCACGGAATATGTGAGTGAGCGGCGCTATATTGAGTCTGATTTGCTACCTCTTCGTCACCGAGGCTCGTTGGAACAGTTGGTATGACGTTTGCTTGATAACTTAACTGTCAGTGTTTCAATTCTCGGTAGTGGACGAAACGGACGTCCAGTGCTTTCTGCATTCTCTTGAGGTTTCTTTCAGACTCAATGAATTACGTAATTATATATATATATATATATATATATATATATATATATATATATATATATATATATATATATATAAAATCAGCATGGAGATAAAAATTAACACTGTACTGACTGATATATAAAGTCTTCACAACATGAAAGAACATGGTCTGATGATCGTTTAATGGGTGAGTCTGCAATTAATTATGCAGTCTTGAATACTATGTCTACATTGTCAATATCTAGAATATCTAGAAACACTTTTCTTCCCCAAAATGATGGAAAGATTTATGTAGTATATAAATACATTTTTGTGTGTGTATGCGTGTCTCTGTTATGTATGTCTGTGTGTGCGAATGTATGTGTCTGTGTGCGCACAATTAACTTTGTATATAGGTGAATGCGTTTATATATGTATGTGTATGTATTCCGCTCTCTATCTTATATAACCATATACAAAGATTTGCTCGCCCATTCATATACTTACACGCATATGCTTATCAATGTGGGACACTTTTATATTAAACTATACCAAGTTTTAATATCTCAGGCAATAAATATCCACACACTTGCTCATGGTCCGATATACATTTATATAACACTTTTGTATGAAAGTGTCGACGTATAGTTTATGCGCGGGCCTAAGCCATACAACGAGTTATAGATAATTGATATCTCTGTATTTGAATTGCTGGAGCTGTTAAAAAATAGTCCCTCCCTATTTTTTCTTTCATTTCGATCACGTTATTCGCCATTTTCTTAACCTTTTCCCGACAGCTACGTAAAAAGTGTCCATAAATTAACCTTCCACAGAAACCTTAGAGATATTGAAGCGAGGAGAAAAGAAGACGTTGTTGGGGAAGAAAAAGCCGTCCCGGACCATCAGGACCCATAATTTTTCCTCCCAATTATTTCACAATTCCTTTTATTTATTCATTTATTTATTTATTTATTCATATACGTTATAGATTACTTCTTGTTTTTTTTTTAATTCATAGTTTCCGCTATTCTAGACCGTTATTTTATTATTATTTTTTTTAAGAATCCATTCCTACATTTTTCGTTGCCTCTTTCTAAATTGTAAAAATCTTGACTTTCTTGGGTATTTTTCATCCCTTTCAAATGCAATGAGGAAATTGATATTATAAAAAAAAAAGAAAAGATAAAGAATTCGGCTTATGGCTTTCTGCTAAATATTCCTTACGATCCCTCGTTAGATCATAAAAAAAAATTCTCTTCATATCTCCAAGAAGTAAAAATAAACAAGCACCATATTGTGCTACAGTCACATTATTATGATCCTTTATCAGTTTAAGGAATTTAAAAAATGTCCTTTAATTTCTTTTTCTGTAGCTTCAAAGCCCAAAGCATCTTTGGCCACTGCTGTTATAGCTTCTGAATTTTTCGATTACCCAAAACGAATAAAGGAATAGATAAAACAAATAATCCTGAATAAATTGATAAAATAACGTGTAAGACGCCTGGGTCGTGGGTGGAGTCATAGGGGATTAAACGTACTAGAAAAAAAAGAAAATGATAACAAGGAAATGTACACAAAAGAATTGAGCTGAGGAGGAAAGGAATTGAAAACCAAACAATGCATGCCAGGAAGCGTTACTCGAAATATTAAAATTACCCATAGCTATAAAAATGAGGAATCCATTTCATTCATTAGTTTTTTTTGTTGTTTTTTTTTTAAATTTCTTTTACGGTTTTCATTCTTTTCTTCTTTTTTTTTACTTATTGATTCAATTGTGGTTTCGATTTTTTTTTTCCGATTATTTTTTTTTATACACGCGTCGATTTGCCGGATTGTGTTCTTTTTTTAAGGTATAATTCTCGACGTGGCTGTTTTTGGCAGATGACCCTCCATTCCGAATGCGATATGATTTCACAGCAGCATGTGCAACTGAATAACCAAATATCGCTTAAGAGTCTAGGTGGGGGAGTTGGTTTTTTTTTTTTTTTCCGAATACGATTTGAATATGACCACGCGTAAAAAAAAAGCGAATCATCAACAAATAACCTGTTATAAAACGCTAGTTAAAGTTTGACTGATGAACTTTGGAAAGGTGTATAAAAAAGTATCAAAAGAAAAAAAAAACTAATCTCCTACCGTAGAACAATACCAGGCCACGCTACCATTAAGCGCAAATTAAAAAAGTAAAAACTGTGCCGCAGACAATTTGGGCATTTA
>OZ038476.1:30697816-30750316 GCA_964036315.1 Acanthosepion esculentum
ATATATATATATATATATATATATATATATATATATAGTTAAATGTTGTAGATGCGCCTTTGTTAAAATACGTTTGGACGAGATTTAATACCGTACGCATCTTGAATAATATTTTTGAATTCGGAAATACCGTGAAAGTTTCTCACCCTGTCCCTACATTGCCGGCTTCTGGCCATATCGGACGGAGATTGTGGGCAAGAAAAAATTGCAAATAAGTGGAAGAGGATAGTGGGAAAGGAAAGCGTCTTCGGTGAAAAAAAATAATGGCAAGATCGGAAAGGTTGGGCGTGATGAGAAAAAATATAGAATCTCTTAACATACTGGAGAAATGTAAGCTGAACAAATATGCGTAATTTTTTTGTAAAAATCTGAACATGACATACATACATATATATATATATATATATATATATATATATATATATATGTATGTGTGTGTGTGTGTGTGTGTGTGTGTGTGTGTGTGTGTGTGTGTGTGTGTGTGTGTGTAAACAGAAAAAATACACCAATGAAATATCATATATAAATCTAAACAAAACTAAATAAAAATCATTTAGTTTTCAGGAGGGGAAAATTGCCCCCAGCATGTGTACGTGATAGAAACAATATTCTTAAATAAATAAATAGACAATATCGGAATAAATAAAATTAAATATGAGTTTTTATGAAAATCCTTCCTCTCCTCAAAATGAAGAAATGACAACAAAATCTCGTGTAGAAAAATTAACAAGAAAACGAGATGAGTAGAGCGTGAATTATCAGCACCTCTCTGAGCACATGGGTGGCGACATGGGAAACATTGCATTAAGACGTTATATTGATTCTGTTATTGATATAAAAAGTAGTTGTTTCCCATGTCGTCACCCATGACCTCAGAGATGTCCTGATAATTCACGCTCTACTCATCTCGTTTTCGAACAAAATATCTTGATAATTTTTCTACACGATATATATATATATATATATATATATATATATATATATATATATATACATATATATATATATATATGTGTGTGTATTTAGGCAGCAATCCTTCTTTCAAGCACATTTCATTAAAAACGACTGACAAGGTGCTTTTATTTAGTTTTTTATATAATTTCTCGTGCGATCTAATAAAGTTTTTCTTTTCAGAGGATAAATTATATAAAAACTGTCCGAATGTTCTTTTTATCCGAGCGCTTTCGGCTATACATTTAGCCATTATCAAGGATTATATTTCAACTGTTAGAATTAGAAATAGTTTGTTATGTGTATATTTTATAAAGTGATTCATTTTTTTGTTTCAAAACACGGTCAAGATATTATGTCCATGTTCAAAGTTAATATTCGGACACTTTTTATATAATTTATCCTATATAATATATCGATTGGTATATGATCCAAGTGGATCCTAGTATTATAATATATATTATAATTGATCCAAAAAGAGCTCAATGTATTTTTTATTACAAAGCAATTAATTAATACACAATAAAATCCCAAATTATCCGTTATGGGTTTTAGTCCTATTTCAACCGACGAAAAAGTTGTCAGTCTTATTCAACCCCGATATAGACTGTGTTCGTGTCGGAATTAAAAATTTAACTGTGACAGTTACTTAAAAAAAAAAGAACTGTCGAAAAACTAATACAGAATTTATCCATTTCAATGTTTCATTCAGACAATAGGCACGAGAGAGGGTTTCCCTGCCAATCTGTGGGAGGACAATTAGTCCTGTGTTGCTTTCGCAGTTAATTCGTTTTTCTTTTTTTTTCTTTTTTTACTGAGTTATTAATGAATGTGGCTTAAGAAAATTTTTGGCTTTAAATTTTTTATTTTTCTAGGAGCTGTGTTCTTTCAGGACGTAGGGGATTACGGCTCTTACCAACTTTCTTACATATTTATTAACTCAAACATTACTATAGTGAATACTTCGTATTTATAATAGACGCCCATTTTTATTTATTAAACGTAATACACAGTTTAATAAAAAAAAAATTAGGGCGTCTATTTCAAATACAAAGTAGCCACTATAATAACGTTTGCAATAATAAAAATGTCGGATTAAAAACATTCCGAGTGGACAAAACACAACGGATGAAACGACTGTTTTTCCTGCAAAGCTGGATGCAAGTTCGAATCCTGCCGTAGGACGCATTTTCTTTATTAAAATTTCTCGAATATTCAGGCCTATAGATGAAATAAACTGTTTAAAATGTACGACGTGTATATTTTAAATACTATTATATTTCTATTCAAATATTTGGCCTCCACTAAAAATAACGCTTGAAGTAATAAAAATATGTCGGATTAATAAATAAAAAGCATTTATTCTTTAGATATTGCTTTGTTTAGGTTTCACATACGAAACTGAGCTGTTGTAAACTGCGAAGAAATTTGAACAAGTAATTGTAACGAGTGCTTTAACCCTAGAACACTAACCATGGGTATATAGTACCCGGCGCTAATTTTCCTGTTTTTAGTTACAATTTTCAGTACCTGATTTTCTTACCTAAATAATATGTATTTACAGTTCCTATTAATGTTAACTCAAAGTACAAAGTTTGAAGTTCCAGCATGTAAAATATTTCAGATAAAGATTTAAATTTAATTTTTTTTTGTTGATATTTTCAAAATTGGGTATGATATACCCATGGTTAGTAATGGTGTAACTTTAATTGGTCGTTAGTATTCTAGGGATAAAGGTAAATATAACCTCGCTTGATTGAGAAGCTCTTCGTAGCCGAGTGGTCAAAAGCACGTCGGATCAAACGACTGTTTCTCCTGCTGGAAGCATGTCTGAATTTCGCCGGATGAGTGCATTTTCTTTAATAAGATATCTTAAATACAGTAGAGTAAATAAAAGGTGATCCAATAACTTAGGAAGATTTTAAATATGAATTACGTTTAAGCGTCTAATGATGTTTTGCTTTATCTATCAGATTTAACAACTAAGCCTTTGGCAGTTTCAATTTGAATTGAATGCTATGGATGTCAAAGATTTGTGGTTCCAACAGGACGGCGCCACATGCTACACAGCCAATGCAACAATGGCTTTATTGAATGAGGAATACCCAGGTCGCATCATCACAGGAAACAGTGAAGTCACACCTCGATCGTGCGACCTGACGCCTTTAGATTTCTTCCTTTGGAGTCATTTCGAAAGTAAGGTTTATGCTAAAACGCCTACAACATGTCAACAGCTGAAGGATTAGATAATAAGGCATATTGGTGAGATCGAGGAGCAACTATGCAGAGAGACATCATTAAAAATTTTGATCATCGATTGGACGTGTGCCGCCGAAGCCTTGGCGTACATTTCGGCGATATTATTTTTCACACATAATTGCCATGGCTTAAATAACATGATACAATAGAGAGATAAATAAATTTTCAACAATAATACTGATTTACTTATTGCTGAGTTTGATCCGTCTTAATGAAACATCTTTGATATATATGATCCATCTTAATGAAACACCCTTTATATATTAATTTTTTTATTCAGTCGAGTTAGCTCGGGCAATCATGAGTTTATCACGCTAACCATCACGATCCTGCATGAAGATCGGAAGGCCATTAGAGAGGAATACTGTGCTATAACATAGATGGCCAATGTAGGTTGTTGCTAGGTGACCAACACGTCATGCTCCATGGCTAGGTATCGAGATCAGTAGATCTCACGAATTTTTGCTTTGCTCGACAACTGTGCCCTGCAGAGCTCCTTCTGCGTTCGCGTAAGTATGTAGAAATATCTATCATGGGCCCATAGAGGTGTAATTTAGTTGGATGTTGTTTACAAGAGAGGTTAAGTATAGCTCTCAGCATCCAAGCTTAGACTGTAGTGTACTGTTTAAAATATGGGCATAACTAAAAGTATCTTCATTTTTTACTCATATTCCCCCAATACAAGCCACTAGAGCCAGTCAAGGTAGAGGATTACAATGTGGTGTTGAAAGATCGTAAGAAAGGGCAAAAAATGAAGTTCTTAGGATCCTGCAAGAAAGGTAACGGTCAACTCTAGACTTGAAGCGGTAAAGGTTTAATTAATGAATAACATTTCAGAATTAGGCCGGAGACACAAATTTCGAAGGAGACGGAAACCCAATACTAAACAGGAAACAAAATATAAACCTTTACTACTGTTTACAAGACTCGAAGGAGTGTGAAGCGGACTATAGGCGAACCTATTTACTCATATTACATATAAGTTGTATAAAAGTTTTTGAAAATAATACTTCGTGAAAATGAAAAAAATTCTGAAAATGAAGTTTTGTTTTATTTTCCTTTAAAGTATTAAAACTATGTTCGATTAATAAATAAAATCCATTAATTCTTTAGCAATTGCTTTGTTAACATTTCAGATATAAAGATTAGGGTCATTAAAGCAATTTTAATTAGCACAATTAACAATACAGCTGCATAAATTCGCATTATATTAGTTTACATGTCACTACGTTATCTTAATCTCCATTAGACTTTTATCCATAATTTTCTACTCTGTTGTCATTCAGTTTCATAAATTTCCCAGGGTTTTTTTTTGTCTTGAATATTATTTTCTTTCTCATATACATCTCTTAATATTTTATAATTGACCGGCCATCTTTTTATACATGTTTTTTTTTTTATACATGTATACAAAAACAAGTTTATAAGTTTCATGTTCAGTTTTTCTAATGGACCTACAGTCTTCCTTGTATGCTGACTTATAACACGATCCTGGGCCCTTCCCACGCTGATCAGTACTGCCGACGGTCAATTGATAGCTTGCCGCTTCGTTCTTTCATCTGCTTCTGTCCAACGTTGTGTTATTTGGTCACAAAGCAGTGAATATCGAATTTCGTCCGTACGATCGCTGTGTCGAAACTTTGCTATAAAAGAACAAAGAACGTTTACGCCGATAAAAATAAAAATAACATAACAAAATAACGTAGAAGGTCGCCGGGTTAATTTTCAATTAGTTTATATAGTTCTTGATACAACAGAATTAAAGGTGTGTCAATGCAATATACATTGTTGTTTATAAATAAATCAAAAAGATATATATTTAGATAAATACATATTTAATAAATATACAATATCGCATATCCCTGAATAATTGCTTATCTTATTTTTGTGATGTCAACGAACACTCGTTGTCACTTTCGTAATGCTCGTTCTAGTAGAGACTTTGTAATCGCAGATACGACAATAACACGCCGTTGAACAATACTGGTGTCAGACGCCTTCGAATATCACTCGAACTAATAGTATTTGCTCGATAATACTCGCTCGAATATTAACCCTGTATAGTGATCTGATTAGAGAAAGGTTATAGTGAACAGAGTAGAGAAAAACCGTCCATATAGTAATAGAAGATAGAGTAGAAATGAGGATCAGTTACGCACACGCTACCTCCCACATATACGTTTCCTCTATGGTCTCGTGGTCTGCTTAATTCAATAATGGAATCGCATGTGTTTGCTCACTGGCGATCTATGTCCCAACTTAAGTGTCGGTGGTGACGCTTTATTCCTATATAACATATTTTTTTAATCTTAAAATAATTTCCTTAACATTATAAAATCTTTAACAATCTTTCATCCAATAATTCTGTTACTTTTTCTAATCTATCACCTTTAACATTTCTTGTAGTATTTTTATTGCTTCCCAAAAATACTCTTTGTTTAGATATTGTCTTTCTTCTCTGATATATTTCATTTAATGAAGAACTACAATTTTCTGGTCTATTACTATCCAAGGAATCTGTAATCCATTCCTTTAAGTTGATGTCTTTCGAGTCATGATAGCCAAAGCGTGAATCACGTATGGTGCTTGTGTGATGTCAACGAACACATGTTTGACACTTTTGTAATGTCAAAGAATACTCGTTGTCAATTTGTAATGCTCGTTGTAGTAGAAACTTTCTAATCGCAGATATAACTGTAGAGACGTCGTTGAAGAATGCTGGTGACAGACGTCTTCGAATGTCACTTGACATACTTGCTTGATAATACTTGATCAAAAGTAACCAACGTATATAGATCTGAATGGAGAAATAGTATAGTGAATAGAGTTAAGAATAGCGGGTCGTATAGTATAGAGGATAGAGTAGAAATGACGATCAATTAGACACAAACTACCTCCCCCCATTTATGTGTTTCCTCTATGGTCCCGTGATCCCACTTAATTCAATAATGTGGTCGCCTCTGTTTGTCCACTTGCGATCTATGTTCAAACTCAAATGTCGGCAGCGACATTTCATTCCTATATAACATTAATATTTTTTCATCCTAAAATAAGCTCCTTAATATTATAAAATCTTTAACAATCTTTCATCCAATAATTCTGTTACCTTTTCTAAACTTTCACCTTTGACATTACTTGTAGTGTTTGTATTGCTTCCCAGAAACGTTCTTTGTTTAGATATTGTTTTTCTTCTCGGATATATTTCATTTAATGAATAACTACAAGTTTTCTATTGGATTACTATCCAAAGAATCTGTAAGCCATTCTTTAATTTGATGTCTTTCGAATCTATATATATATATATATATATATATATATATATATATATAGATATATATATATATATTGGCAAGGTAGACAGTAGTCAGCTTTGCAGAATATGAAGAAACATTGTCTTTCATTCACCTCTATCCTCCCTGTCATCATTTTAAAATGCCGCCATCTATTTTCCATATAGCTGCAAACTAAGTCTGAAATGCAATTCCGGTAAGCGAGATTTTTACCGTAACATGTTGAAAAATTTTCAAGTGTTCATCTGAAATCAAGACATTACGAAATTAAAGCAAATTGTCTATAATATACGGAAAGAAGGCATCATTTTAAACAGACACTAGGAAGATATTGACTTATATACTCGTTATGACCTATTCAAATAGACGGCCAGTCTTGTTTCAAAAGTAATATTAAATATACTCCTACGATTTATAACTGGTGTTGCTGTTGAAAACATGAAGCCATCACTAGCAAAGTGTTGCATATTGATCTCTATCAGACACCAGCACTATTTAATCCTTTCAATGGATTATCCTGTCTTCACAATCATACACCCACAAAATCTAGTGCATTTCGAAAAATGAACTGTAAAGATTTTACTTCGTTTTGTACAAAAGTTTATTCTTCTTCCGTGGAAGTTTTTAAGGCAAATATGAAGAATAAGAGGACTTATACTTACAATCAGAACGAGACATTTGAAATTATTGGAACAGAGAAAAGACGGACGAGGTAAAAGCTAGCATTGAAACAGAGATTTACGTACTTAACGAATTTTGTGTGAGTGGATGGCAGAATAGGTAAAATATTACAGAAAGCAAAAGAAAAGAAAGAAAATTCTGGAGAGATATGATCGACAATGTCCTGTAGGGAAACGGTACTGAAAAGAAGAAAATGTAAACACTCACAGGATACGCTGAAAATGAAGTAAGTCGCGAAAACAGCGCGTAAACTACTAAAATTTTTCTGACCGAATGTATGGCAGAAAAGGGTCAAAGAAAGATAATGGCTAAAAATAATATATTCTTTAAAATAACAAAAGACAGGTCATTTTGGAGAGCCATATTCTACTGAATCTTGAAACTATTCGATGATAACAGAAGTGATTGGTTATTAATTATTTCCGTATTTTAATTTACATGATCTGTATAACCAAAAAAATGAAAGGGAGAATAAAAATTACCAGCCTAGCGCTAAAATAATGAAAATCAATCTATAGCTATTGTATAAATATAGAATAAACTTGTCTAATTTCGACACAAGGCTAGTGGGATTATGTGAAG
Source organism: Acanthosepion esculentum (assembly GCA_964036315.1). Taxonomy (NCBI): domain Eukaryota; kingdom Metazoa; phylum Mollusca; class Cephalopoda; order Sepiida; family Sepiidae; genus Acanthosepion; species Acanthosepion esculentum. The sequence goes on from OZ038476.1 coordinate 30,705,580, forward strand.
GTATTCTGAAGAGAGCAAAACGCATCCATGATCAAATTCGCAGTTACATTCTTTGCTTTGTTAATAATAAGTATTTTTAAGTTTATTAGTTTTAAACGCGAAGGAATATGTATTATTGAGGTATTACCAGTTTAGCTTGTTTATTGACACACGTGCGATTCGCTTTGTTTTTCTTTCTGGACATTTACTTATCTACTTTGTAAATGTCGTTCTTTGTATATATTTTCCTTATCTTTTGACGTTAATTATAAGTTTTCATTATTTTGTTTTGTTTGTTTTCATATTTGGGTTCAAGTGATTGGCAAAGTGCGTGTCCTGGACGAACTCATCGGTTTGCTTATATAGTCGTGTTAGAAATTACTATAACCGGTGTATATTTAAACATCAAAAAACAAAAAAAAACGGAGAGAAAAAAAGCGATGAGTGGGGATAAAAAATGTGATGAAAAATGTGGATTGACTGGTCATGTTCTTTTTTTGTGTGTGTGTGGCATGAGGACTCTGTGACACAAGGTTTTTAAGTTCATTTTTCAGAGCAGCATATTTTCGGTTTCCTTACACTGCTGTTTCATTTTTTTGTCTATCTTAACTTATAAGTCAAACTTTTACTGAAAAAATTATATGTATCTTTCATCAGAATATTCTTAAGATATTTAAATGAATATATTATTTTATTTTTATGTGAATTTGCGAAAATATGAGTTTTTTTTTTAACATGATGACGCCGATTTTTTTCGCTTAAATCAAGTTCTCATCTACAATTTTTTTACCATCCGTTTCCGCAATTTACGAAAGTAAAATAGAAGTCTTCCATATTTAAACTAGTAATTCTCATAAAAATACGTAAAAATAATGCTCGCTCTTTCTCTATCTCTCTCTATCTCTTTCTCTTTCTCTCTCTATGCGTGCGTGTGTATTGTGTGTGTTTGTGTGTGTGTGTGTGTGTTCTTCCCCGAAGCCTTACCCAGTATTTATCTATGTCTTTTGAGGAAATGGGCGACAATGCTTCCCTCTGTGATCCTGCATGCCAGCGAATGCTGGACAATCTCCTCGAAGATGAAAAAGAGTCTTTAAGCAACGCAAATATAGTACTACAGAAACATGCTGAGGATACATGGACCGAACATTTTAGCAACGACGAGGATTTGTAGAAAATGGAAACAAAAAGAAGACTTATATTAATATCAGAATGAAGCAGTTGAAATTTCTGGGGCACGTAATGAGGAAGGAAGGATGGGAAAAACTGATACTCACATCATAGATTGAGGGAAAGACGGACAGAGGAAAGCATCTCGTAATATACTTGGTTAAATGGATGGTAGCATAGGGATTGGGGGAAATAACAAAAGGACAAAACGTATTCAGAGCTATCATGGTCAGGAAGATGTGGCAGGCTAGAATCGCCTACGCCCTGAAGGGACACGGCACAGTTTTCTTTATAAAAATTTTTTGTAGCACTTGTTTTATTAAACAATCATGACAATTTACAGATGCAGAATTATTTTTTTATCTTTCTTTCATTGAACATTTAAATCAGATTTCAACTTAATTTCGATGACAGTGTTTCACCCGATGTGCTTTTCCGCTTTTCGAAAAAACACTGAGAATGTCGAACATATTATTTATTTCATTCAAGAGCGTACATTAATATTTCTATAGTCTGTACAATGCCCTTCACATAAATTGAACTCATACCCTTTTTCTCTAGCAATTTTGTACATAATTATATTCATCTTCAACGAAACAAGCTATTTCATTAAAACAGGTACGTTAATCTGCCTCTAGTTTTTCCAATGAAGGTTACAGAGACTGAACCCCAAAACAAATTTCTCTTCACCTTTTTGTATGCGATTATATTCATTTGGAAGTGCAGCAAATTTGAATTCCCTGCCACTGAATCGACAAGTTTTTTTTTTTCATTTTTATTGTTATATCTATTCTTTTTACTTATTTAATCTAATACTTGTCAATTCTTAATGGATATCATCTCTAAAAATGAGACAGTTCAAATTTTAGTAGGGGACTGCGACCTCTAATTATATTAAACAGCTTCAAATGCAACTGAATAAACATCACATCACATTCTTGTTTGTCGTAGATCAGATAGTTTTTATAAAATTTATTATCCACACAGTATCACTTGGGATCGTGGCCAGTATTGACTGCTTGATCCCTCAGTATTCGACTACTTGATTGAATTCAATTTTGACTTATTACTCCATGGTTTAGGACTTTTACTAGAGAAAGCTTAGCATATGATTATTTACCCGCTGCCCCACGCAGCAAGATGTGGCACAAGGCTGAGTTTAAAGTGGGGTATCCGAACCCGTAGGCTCGGCCAATAATTCCCTATAGACCCCGTAAAAACGGAGTCAGTTTCCCGAGTTTCTTCGGCAGAGCCTCGTCTGGGGGATACCCTCTGACATAAGCCAGCTGGTATTAGATTTCGTTTTGCAATTTATACGAATTTTATCATCAGTAAGAAAATTTGACTGCGATGATAATTCAAATCATCATGTCGGAAATGATAATTTACTGAAGTGCAGATACACATTTAAGACGAATTTTACAAGTGCTGATTGTGAGGAGAGAAAAAAAGTACAAATATGAAGCAACTTAGGACACAATGGTCTATTTGAACAGCCTGGAAAACTTTATTTATTTAGGAATGATATGAGAGTAATCCAGAAATTATTCTTGGAGTAAACCGCTTTCATACGGATAGAATATGAGTTGAGTACATAATCAAAAAGTGAAAGACGCACAAGAGAAGGATGGGAATGGCGTGTCCCTTCGAGACATGGGCGGTCGTGGCTCTCCATCCTCTGTATTTCTTAGCAATTCTTTTTACCATTTCCCCCGTTTGCTGTTCTGACATCCATTTCTACAAGCTCATTAGGATTTAATCGCTGTTTCCATCTGTTTTCTTGCTTTTAGTATCTCCTGAAAAAAAGAGCAAATATGAATCTACTTAAGGCACAATGGTCTATTTGAACTGCTTTGAAAACTTTATGTAGAAATGATATGCGAGTTATCCAAGAATTATAATTGGAACAAACCGCTTTTATACGAATGAAATATGAATTGAGCACATACACGTAATGATAAAGAAGCGCAAGACAAGGATGGGTCTTCTCGTAAAACCTTTACAACGAAACAATCCTAAGAGAACTATATGTCCTATCAGGATTTATCACTCGCGTGAAGAACATTTACTGAATAATACATATGACACTGTATTGATGGCAGACACAACAGGAAAATAAACAACAAGACCTCCTAGACGAGCGAGCAAAAGGAAAACGGGAGGAAGAGAATAAACATCAATAGTAAGAAGATAGGATTTATATTTGTCAACAAGGATATATGACTGTCAGTAAATCAAAAATGACCAACCAAATGAGAACTATGAACTGGGAATGTCAAAAGTAATTCTGTACAAAAGCTTAAAAATCTGGGATATGTTTTAACAGTGAATGGAAAATGTGACACCGAGATTTGAAATCGCATAAGAATAACCTTCCAAATCTAAGCAAAGTACTTAGAAACAGACGAATTTCGTTCAAAATGCGATGCAATTTCAGTCATTCTAAATGGCAGTTGAGAGTGGGCAATTTCTTCGCAAATGAAGAGAAAACTGGAGACAACAGAGATGTGTTTCTACAGAACGGCGCAAAGAAAACCATGGACGGAACACATGAGCAACCAGGAAGTTTTAAACAAACATGAAACACAACGAAAGAAGCAGCTGAATTTTTTAGGTCACATAATGAAGAAAGAAGACATAGAAAATTCTTACTATTGATGTTTAATCCCTTCTTATCGATTTCCTTTACGAGCTCGTCTAGGAGGTCTTGTAATTGATTTTTCTTTGGTGTCTGCCATCAATACAGTGTCATATGTATTATTCAGTAAAAGTTCTTCCCGCGACTGATAAATCCTGATAGAACATATAGTTCTCTTAGGATTGTTTCGTTGTAATGGTTTAACGAGAAGACCCATCATTGTCTTGCTCTTCTTTATCTTTTTGCGTATGTCTTCAACTAATATTTTATTCATATAAAAGCGGTTTGCTCCAAGAATAATTTCTGGATTACTCTCATATCATTTCTAAATATAAAGTTTTCCTAGCAGTTTAAATAGACGTTTGTGTCAAGAAGAGAGATGGAAACAGCGATTAAATCCTGATAAGATTGTAGAAATAGATGTCACAACAGGGAACGTGGCGGATGGTAAAAAGAGAAACATTGCTAAGAACTACAAAAGACGGAGAGCCATGATCGCTGACGTCTTGAAGGGGCACGACGCATAGGGAAAATATCCAATGAAATGATAAGGTTATTGTTGTAACCTACGGAAGGTTAATGACTAGAATAATCAAACGAAGGTTGGTAATGGACGATAATACTTAGGACAAGAACAACGCATATAAGATATGCCAGCGACGCGTAGAAATAGTCAACTGCTAGAAGTGAGTCAAGAGAATTCTACAATGAATCTCCAGCTGCAGGATATCTACCAACCACCCCACGCGATCAGATGTAGCACAAGCCCGAATTTATTGTGGAGTATCCGAGCCCGTAGACTTAGCCAAAAGTTCCCATTATCGTCCGTAGGTATGCTACAACAGTTATACTCATTATGTGACATATTTTCAGACCACTATCTTCTTTGTTGTTATTAAACAGGAGTAGAGGTTTCTCCCTTCTTTCCTGTTTAGAAATGGGTTTCCGGTTCATTCTAAAGCTTTCACATTCTTTGCTCTCCGTAGACTTTTGCGTTTTAGTGCCATTATCACATTGTAGGAATCCTTCTACTCGGTTTTTCGTTGAATGTTAAAATTTGGATTGTCGGGATTCGATACATCACGAAAATATCATTACAGGGTCGCTGGTAATTTGGCCGTCTAGAATAATCACACAATTTTCATTGAAGGAATAAAATTCAGTAGAAAAGACAACGTAGTTTCAACAAATAAACATTAATTTAATATAGCGACAAGAATACAAGCAGTTGATGATAGATTGGAAAGTAATGTCTTTTTGTTTGGGTTAATAAAGTTCTGAAATAAAATATAAATTCTCTTTGTGTACGTAGGTGAGAAACAATAAAATATTGTGATATGTGTGTTTGTATGAAAAAGTCAACATGTGTGTGCGTGATTCATAGTAAAAGCGGATACGAGAGATAGGAATTGTTTCTTACTGTTGGCTGTGTTGCCGTAGTCTGAAGTTTGTCAACGCTGTCGCTTTTAACATGAGGTCATGAAGATCATCAGCGAGAGTTGTGTGGAGTTTGGTGGCAGCCGCGTGTATCCTGTTTGGGAACGGATTTCGTATGTTTTATACACTTTTTCCGAACAAAATCGGCTCTAGAATTAAATTTTTTATGTATTCCTAATTGACCCTAAAAGGGCACGTGGTATGTCTTCTACTACGTCCGTACGATATTTGGTCGGTATCTACCTAAAAATAATGATGACTAATACAACAAACATTCTTATTGGTATTCTATGATTTTATTGGTGTGTTTTAAGATGTAAGTGTTTTCTTGAGTGTGATTGGTTTATAAATATTGTATTTGGTATTTTAGTGGACACGACAACATTAATTGATGTCAATTGATATTTAAAATACCACTTTTGAGCAATGATTTGGTCACTGTTAAAGCTGTGTTTCTTCTGTTGGTGTACAAAAGTTGTTGATTTCTTTCTTTTTTTTTTTACAATCTCCTCATAAATGACAGCATTTGATTTGAAAGAAACATTCTTCGACAGAACATGTGAGAAAGAGTGTAGTTTAAAGGAAAAAAGGAAAAAAATATTCCCGGTAATAACGGACCTTCCAGAAAGTAAGCAAAGATAACAAAATGAACATTAGAAACAAAGAGACTGCCGAATAGCTATGCATCATCTAGTCTGGCAGGGAATGAGGAGCAAACTCCTCACGATTGAAGAAACTTTATGGTAGATAAATAGGTAAACCGATGAAAACTAGGAATAACATCGGCAGGGAATGATGAGGAAGTTTTAAATGTAAATGATGGGGAAGTTTAAAAACAACTGGAGCTACTAGGAAACTACTTCTGACTATCATAGATAGCTGAATTTCCTTGGAAACACATTAAGCATTGATTGGTTCAGTGACTGATTTGTAATTTACGGCTTAACAAATGTGTAGGTTATTTAAAGTCGAAACATGTTTGTATTGTAAGAATACTTATTTTGCTAGCGACTAAGTATGATATTAACAATTTTATCTTGCGTAACAATGATACTTACATATATTTACCTATTTAACCCATAGCTGGGAGAGAAGAGATGGATTCATACCTTGCGCAAGTTTATTTGCGCGTAAGTGAATATGAAGAACACGACTGGAATTGAAACTCTGCTCTCCGACTTCTCATTCCGAACCGCTACCCGCATATCCACCCACATATTAAAGAAAGAGGACCAGGAAAATTTAACACTCACAAGACATATTCAAGTCAAGAGAACTATAGGAAGCAATAAGTCACTTACTTAACCAGTTTGTGTGAACGGATGAGAGAATTAGGAAAACGATTATAAATGGTCAAAATTAACAGAAGGCAGGAAGTTGTGGAGAGCTGTGATTACCCAAATTTTGAAGGTGCATATAAGCATACGCTGGTAATGTAAAATGGACGTGGCTCATAGAAAAAGGAAGAACCAAACGTTTAAGAATTGTAATACCCGATTCTACAGTCTTTAAAAAACAACAGGATGTAAAGATAAAAATAAAAGGCGGGAACGTTGGATATCGTTCTTGTAATAAGAATATCATTTATTTTCGTGTGCCTTCGTTGGATATACATAAATGCTCATCGGTAAACTACTTCTTTTGATCTGCCTGTTTTGTTTTGTTTTTATTTGTTTTTTGACTGAATGTTTCAGAAGGATAGAATAAGGCGTTGTATATTCCTGTCGTCTTCCATCTCTTGCATCACAGGCACCGAGTGCTTGTACAAGTGACTCATGACAATTAGAACCGCTTCGGCGGCACCCTTCAAATAGGAAAGAAACAGATTGCATCATTAAACAGAGTAAAAACATTTCTAACCGATTCTTACGGCGTCTTTGAAATAAATCAGTTTAGAGGCGGAGTGTTTATTATTATTTCTTTGTTGATTTGTTATTTTTCGTCGTCAAAGGCCGGGGTTTGTTGTGAAAGAAAACAACTAAGGGAAAGAAAAGAATACACGTCACGAATGAAATTGGATAATGAATATAAGGAAGAAGAAGAAGAAGAAGAAGAAGAAGAAGAAGAAGAAGAAGAAATGATAAAAATGAGTTGCATGAAACAAAATGGATAAAAAAAAGATAGAATGAAAAATAGAGAATAAAACAAAAACTGGAAGAAAAAAGGAGACATCTTTTGTCGTTAAAGAGGGAAAAGTTTAATAAACGAACGAAAAACATTAGCAGAAGAAGGGCATCTTATGTTATGTGCGATGCACCTTCGGGACTTGGGCATTCATGGGTACCCATAACGTCCCGTCTTTTGTTGCTTTAAGGAAAATTTCTCTCTTTACAATCATTTTTGCCTTTTTACCGTAAAATATCTATTAAAAAAAAACGGTATGTAGAACATTGACTGTCTTCATGATTGCAGTTTGCCCTTTGAGTGTTACATTTTTCAGGCATTATTTTCGCATCATATATCCCATAAGTTTCTTTTGGATTGTAAGTTAACGTTTCCTTGGAGTTCCTATTTTTCATAAAGCATCCTTGTTGCTTATATTATCGATTTGTAACCTGATCTTTCGTCGGAAGAACCAAATCTCTGTCGCTTCCTCATTATTTCTTCTTAGTTTCCAAATAAATCGGCAATTATATCTTACATAGGATTTCTTTTCTTCGTTTCTAGCGGCACTTTCCATCTCAATATTTGCTTAGTTTCTGGAAGGCATCTTTTGTCATTCCTATACATTTTCGGATTTCCGTGTCTCATTTTCAGTCGTTGGTTACACAAATAGTCGTCTTCCTGTATCTGCATGATTTCCACTGAGAAAGGGCATACTAGTTTTTCAACATTATCATGTTCCTGATTATTGCGTTTCGCAGCTTCTTTTTCGTTATGATATGTTTAAAGTATTAGGAAACAGGACAGTTTTGTTAGAAACAAAGACAAGAGTACGAGGCTGCTTTGCAATATCGGTCCTTCTATATGACAGTGAATATTAGACAATCTTCTCATGGATGGAGAGGCTTCAGACAACAGAAATGTGGTTCTACAAAAGGATGCTGAGAATATTATAGATTAACATGTGAGAAACGACGAAGTCTTGAAGAAAATGGAAACAAAAGGACACTTATACATAGCACCAGGAAAAGAGAGTTGGCATTTCTAGGTTACATAATTAGGAAAACGGCCTTAGAAATTTTAACACCGAAAGTACAGCATGAGGCAAGAGGGACAAAACAAACCAGCTAATAACCTACCGAACGATCTTGTGTAAATCGTTGGCAGAACAGGATTAGGAGAGATAACAATGACAGACATTGCTAAGAGTTTGTTTTTAATAATTTCACCCCAAGAAGCCGTTTTGAGAGTTCCACAAGTGAGAAGTGTGAGAGAAGAAACTGTTCGCAGGAAAGTATTTATTTGATCTACAGTACTTATTGTTATGGGACCTACCTTTATGGACTAAATGGACTCGTCCTATTACTATACATACGGGGAGATTATGCCTCTCAGGAGAGAGCTGTCTACAGTTGACAGCCTTGCTGCGACTTGTTCCAGCAAGTCGGTCGAACTCTCTGCCTCTGAGCAGAGAGGAACCCAGACGAGGCTCCGCCGAAGGGCAGAGTCGCGTTCGGTGAGGTTGACCAACCCGATTCTGTTTTTACAGTTTCTACGGGCATTTTTTGGCCTAGCCTACGGGCTCGGGAATACCCACGTAAAACTCGGCCTTGTGCCACATCTTTCCCTCGTGGGGGGGGGCAGTAAATATCGAGCTGTCTACAGTTGACGAGTTGACTACTGTACCTAGCCGGCAGTCGGACGTGCAACACTTTTGTATTCGTTCTTTTGTTTAATAATATGTTTTCACTAAATTGCTGAGTTCGAGTTTTCTTTCGGGCCTATTCTGGGTCCACAACACTGGCGACGAGGATTCAAAGAACTCCACGGGAGAGCCATAAAATATTTTTTTTTTTGTTCCCAGTGTATACAACATTTATAAAGTCTTATATTTTCCTATAAAAGATAATCAGATGCTGTGAATTATTCTCTATGGTACACTCATGCATTTTCGGTGACCGGAAGCACTATACACAAGAATTTTTTTTTCCGGAGAGGTTAAAATTAATGCAAAAATTCATGGCTCGCACTATACATGGAATTTGGTTATACACGAATATATACGGTAATAATACTTCATCAGAGGACAAAACATTTTAAAGCCGTTTATGAAATATCCGGTTTGTTTACAACAAATTACTTCATACATTTTTAGCGGTGCCGTCTACTTCCGGGTTTCTTATAAGAAATCACTTAAACGATATGTAAATGTTCGAATTAATCTGAATTCCAGGTTTCAAAAAAATCTCAGTATGTATTCAAGAATATTTTATCTGGAGAATTGAAGAGATTGGCTGACACTCAGCATTCTGCGAGAACCACAAACATCTGGCGAGATTATGCACGGACATTGTTAGTTTTAATAGTTGTAATAGCAGTAGTAGGTGGAGAGATTTAAAATCTAAACAAATTAAAAAAAATTAAATTGACGCTAGAAATAAAAAAAGAATAACAATTTCGACTTAAAAATCGGAAACGCATGAGCCAATGTTATTTTTTCTCTAAATGAATGAAAGCGGGACGGGGTTGTCGACAAACATTGGAAAGCTTTGTCGGTGACCCACCTCCTTCTGCGCAAAACGACTGAGGATGTTTGCGCAGGTGCAAGCAACTAGTGCTACAATTGGGCGGCGTTCTGTTTATTTGTGTCGAAACAGACAAGAAGACGGAATAATTCTGTTTCGCTAGTGGATTCTCAGCCAGACGAGAAGCATTTTCGTGAAAAGAAAAACTGAAAGACGTAGACTGAAACAATGCAGAAGAGAATAATTGAACAACACCAAGGGTCGTTGTCACACCACATCACGCATATATATATATATATATATATATATATATATATATATATATATATATATATATATATATTTGCAACGGTACAGAAACGTATCAAGGCATAAAAAACAAATTTTTTATTAAAGGCCATGATAGATTTAAAATAAAAACACCAGTTAACCGGTTTCATCCCCTCTCATCAGAACTGTTAACGGGGAATAGAAATTATGAAGAAAATATCTGTTATGGATGACATGAATGAATAGGCAGGGAAGAAAGAGATAAAGAAAAAAAAGAAAAAAATGTATATAATCAAAGTAATACCACCAAAGATGCTAGAGACCCAGCACAGCAGGCCCAAGCAAACAGTCCCTTTGTTCGCAAAGAGACGGTCGCCTGGACTTGATGTACAGCGTCTCCAACACCCTGAGATGGAATACTGAGTGTGCTCTGGCCAAAACAGAAAACCAGGTCACACTGATATTTATTTGCATATATTAAAAAACATATACAAAATGTGGCACAAGGCCTAAAAAGGGGGAAGGACGGTCATCATCTGTCTTAAACTAAAAACTTAGCTAGTCGCAACCACTGACCCAAACATACCAACAACGGTCCGAGCACCAAAACAACACATTCTTCCATACCTTTCTTACTACATCCACCATAATTCCTCAAATTCTCTATGAAAATCTAACTAGTCCCCATATGTACAATACAAAGTCAGTGGGGGGGGGAGATAACAACTTTAAAAACCCCAATGTATATTTACAAAACAAATGAACTATTTACAAGAAAACAAAACAAAATAAGATTAGTAATAAAACCCCCCACAGTACCTAAATGTGGCAGTAACATCAGTTAACTGGACGAAAAAATTGCGGGATTATAAAAGTTTGAAAAACAGTCATCCTTCCAAAATCACTCACACAGACACACACTCATTCAGACACAATAACAAATACGAAAAACCACACACACGAAACGAAAGCCATCCCGCAACTACCAGAGAACTGACGTCACTGGCCACCTAACGCGGGAGGGGATGGGGAATTAAACTAAAGAAAAATAGGGACAGAAATAAAAGGGGGGCTAATGAGCATACATACTCTAGCTAAGTTAACCAGAAACGAGAAACTAAAAATTCAAAATAAACCTATACTAGTCTAATATCGGGACGGGTTGCCTCTGTTGAGCCCATGAGGGACAAAATCCTGCACCTAACCGAGGTTCAAGTGCCACTCCAAGTCAGCTCCTCTCACTCTACACATTCGCGCAAGATTTACCCACCTTTTGCCGAATTCTGATGAAGGGAGTCGCCGCCTTTCCGTCCTAATCTTGACTTTAAGCTGATGCTTAAAGTACAAGATTAGTAGGGAAGAAGTGAACTTCTCACCTTCATAGAATCCCTTCTGACGCGTCACCCAAATCACGACTCTCATAACTCCTAGCAAGCAGTGGAACACATAAAGTTCAGACTCCGTTAGCGGCGGGGCCACATTGCTACAAACAGAAGCGGCCTCAAGGACGAAAAACTTTCCCTGCAACATGCGAACCATGAGACCTTCAACAAACTTACACAATGGTGCTACCGACTTGCAATGAAAGAAGACGTGACCAAGGGTCTCGACTTCCCCCTCACAACGTCGGCAGTTTGGATATTTCTCCAAACCCGCTGCGCAAAGTTTTTTGCCGACCCAGAGGGCCCCACGTATCACCAGCCAGGTGAGGGATGCCTCATCGTTGTTGAGACATTTCAACCCGGAAGCCCAAGGCCAGATTGAGCGAGCCTCCCGCTTCGTAAGACCGAGCTCGTCAATCAAATCATCATGAACGGACCCCCTGACTACCACCCGATATAATGCCCTACGAGACAACGCCTGGACGTTGTGGAGGCCAACCGTCGCCCGTAAGAGGTGTTTCAGAGCCAGACGACATTCACGGTAGAAGGAGCACTCGGCACGAGGCAAACGGCCAGCCTCCTCCTCGCCCGAGTGCACACTTCTCAAGGATGGGAAGGATCTACGGGCGTCTTCCTTCCAGAAGGCGCCCCCGTCATCCGAATCGCGACACAAACGATCCAGGAACCCGATGCGAAGCATATCGAGACGAATCTCAATGCTAGGCATACCTAGACCGCCTTCAGTAGGATGAAGGCAACAGATCTCCCGACATACCCTAGGAGCTCTGCCTCTCCACAAGAAAGAGAACAAGAGCTGTACTAATGAAAGCACTGTGGTAGACGGAAGTGGAAGTACCGAGAGTCGGTAAAGGAGAATCGGGTAGATATGTGAAACACATACCTCCGCCCTCCCCTTCAAGGAAAGCCTCCTCCGAGACCACAAATTAATTGCGCTCTCGGCCTTCTCTCGTACCTCCGACCAATTCATATCCAACTGGATATCAGGACCGAACCAGACGCCGAGTATCTTGATCGGCCCATCCGTCCAGCTGAATGGTCCGGGAAGAGAAACCCCCTTCCACGCACCCACCCGCAAGCCAACAGACTTATCGCGGTTGATCTTGGCCCCTGTCACCATCTCATACCCACCGATTTCTCTGCTGACTTCGTTAATCTCGGCTCTGCTCGACACAAGAACCGAAACGTCGTCAGCATAGGCAGAATACCTGGCCGAGGTGGTAGCACCAGGTAAAGAGATTCCGCGTAGGACCGGATTCGCCTTTAACTTGCGAAGGAAGGGTTCCAACGCAAGAACGTAAAGCATAGGCGAAAGCGGACAACCCTGACGAATAGATCGAGACAATACGAAAGGTTCCGATCTTACCCCGTTCACTTCCACCAGCGCACCGGGGGTCGCATACATAAGCCGGATCCAGGAGCGAAAGTACGGCCCGAAACCGGCAGCCGAAAGAACAGCCTCCAAGAATCGATGGTCAACCCTATCAAAGGCCTTGGACTGATCTAAATTGATCAGCGCGGCTTCACTGTCGACTTTCTCGATGATCAGGCGCACCATGTGAAGGTTGTCCTGAATAGTCCGGCCCTTCACAGAACAAGTCTGCTCGGAGCCAATCAGACTAGACAGGACAAGCTGCAAACGGTTAGCCAAGACCTTAGCCAAAATCTTTAACTCTGTATTTAACATAGTTAAAGGGCGAAAGTTACCTATCCCATCCCCACCGCTTTTGTCCTTACGCAGCAGCTTGATCACACCCCTGGTGAAGCGTTGAGGTATAGACCCCTGCTTCATCCAGTTGTTAAAGACCAGCTCCAGCAAAGGAACAAAAACGGGCGACTGCCTCAAGAAAACTTCGTAAGGAAGACCATCTAATCCCGGAGATTTATCCAGGCCAACCTGTTTCAGCGCTTCCCAGATTTCCGACTCAGTGATGGGACCCTCGCACCCAGCCGCTTCAGCTGCCTCAAGGCAGGGAAAGTCAGCTAAATAGGTGTCGAACCGAGCAGAGCTCAGACCGGGCTCCCTGGTAAAAAGCTCCCGAAAGTAATCCCGAAAAGCCTCGCATATGCCCGAGTTTGTAGTCACTGTCCGCCCGTCCGGCAATGTGACGCTCGCGATATGCCGTCTTGAAGCATTCCTACTTTCCTCTGCACGCAGTTCCGCGGCCATATTCGTCGCCTCAGAGGACATTCTTTTTAACCTAGCCCTAACTACCAGAGCTTGATCCTTCTTGATAAGCAAGGAGGACAACTCTGCCTTAGCTAATACTACTTCCCCACTATTAAGGGATTTCACAGCCCGATCAACTCTTTGTTCTAGAGCCGTTTGCGTCGCTAATCTATCTACATTGAGTCGACGACTAAAATCGGCAGCAAACGTTCGAATTTTAGATTTAAGTTTGTCCCACCAGGCATTTCCCACCACAGCCCCCGTCAGCTCCCTTTGTAAGGTTAGTAAAAACTGGTCCCGGAAATGCTGCTCGCCAAATAACGAGCAGTTGAATTTCCAGTAGCCAGTTATCCTAACATTAGGCTTATCTAAGTTTACACGGACCCGGACAAGCCTATGATCCGAATAAACTATATAATGAAAACTTGGACACCCTAAGAGTCCTACATCGACTCTCCTAACTAAAACTCGGTCGAGGTAGCTCGCAAGCACACCTACAGCCGAGCTGCCACTATTTGTCCAAGTCCACACTACCCGCTGAGGGTGTTCATTCCGGTACTTGTCGATGAGATCAAACCCATCGACAAAGCCCCGAAAATGTTCCACTCCCCAGTTTTTAGTACCCGCTTTATATTTTGACCCTATACGATCTATATCGGGGTCAAGGACGGCATTCCAATCCCCCACTAAAATTAACCGACGTGATGTCGTCATAAACGGCTCGATCTGCCGAAACAAAGCAGGTCGCTCAGCCTGGGTATTGGGCCCATAAACCCCAATGAGACGCAAAGCCTTATCCTTTATGGTAGCATCCAGCACGCAAAGCCTGCCCGCCGGATCTGCGAAGACAAGAGCACACGCAGCCTTCAAAGTCTTGCTCACCAGCCAAGAGACACCCCTCGAGTGTCCATCAAAACATGCTGAATAAAGAGTAAACTCCCTAGACAGAATGTCTTCCTGATCGCGAGAAGAAAAACGGGTCTCTTGTACACAACATATATTCACACCGAGGCTCTGAAGGTCGCGAACGAGTCTCACCCATCGAGACTCCGACCTCAGGCCTCGGACATTCACACTAGCTAACCAGAGTGGCATTATCAAATCGATTAGGGTCGCCCATCAGAGTAGAACATTGCTGGGGTGAGGACACCGACAGCCTGTCCCATTGAACCTGACGCCATCTCATTTTCGACGGTATCACCATGAGACAGGCCACCGATGTCCGCTGGAAATGTTAATTTAAGTGCCCTATACAGGGAAGGGTGAACAAAAACAGGGACCCTCCCTCTGCATGATTTAGAAGGATCCAAATTGGGCTCAAATACCGCCGCTGGGGGCACTAATTTCAGCGATGAGTTTGCCTCCTCAATCATGCCCCAAATCTCCCGCGTACCCGGGCCCGATCGCACAACTGTTAGGAGTCTTTTTGCTTTTTCAAAATTTTTCGAGTCCTCAATGTCCAGTCCACTCAACTTTTGAAAGTTGAATAGGACTTTCAAGGGCCTGGGGTTCTTGGTTATCCCCAACACATTCTCCACATGGACCCGGGATACGCGGCAGACGTCTTCCCCTAAGTTATATGGAGGCTTCAGCTTTTTCTTCCCCTTTTCCCCCACGACCTGAGCGTCTGGACTTCTGTTGCGTTTTTTATGTGGTGTCTGGGAAGGTGTTGGGGTAGGTGTACTTGCTGGTGTGTGTGATGGAGTCATTCCAGATGGGGTCTTGATGGGGGAAGGCTTGTTTGAAATAGGTTTTTTATGTTTCGCAGGAGAATTTGATAAGGATTTTGGCGCTGGAGGTTTAGCAAATGATGGAGGGGAAGACGGGGCAGAGGATGAGGGGCAGGGAACCCCCAGCGGCTTATGTTTCTTTGCCTTTTTGTCTTCCAGTTTCTGCTTCAACTTCTTGAGGTCTAAGATCTTCTGCCAGCTTGGCTCATTAAGTTTTTGAGATGGAGTGGCGGTCTCCTCATACGAGGCCGAGGCGTCGCCCTCAGAGCTAGCAGAGGGAATGGGGCTGTAGGTGGTTTTATCCCCGGAGTCATGCTGAGACAGAGGTCCCGCTGTCTGGACCTTCCCTTTGGCCCTACCTACTACACGCCATCCCCCCTCATCCTTCTCCTTATCCACACTTGTGGAAGGCGTTGGTTTGAGGGGTAATGGGGGCAAAGACCCAACCGAGGGATTTTCCTCACCGGTCCGCCTAGTAGGTAGGCCCATTACAGGCGCCGCGGTTTTATCAGTGTCGGCCAAAGGGGGATTTGGGTCGCCAGCAACCGGAGCTCCAGGGGCCTTCTTCCCTGGGCAGGAGGAGGAGAGATGACCAGTCACTCCACACCTCCAGCATACTGGTTTTCTGCCAGTCACAATGACTGGCAATCTCCGGTTGCCAAAATCCAGACAGTTGGGGATGGACTTGAAGGCCGCAAAACCAGGTCACACTGAAATCCAACGCACAAGTAGGATTATTTATGAAATGATCCGAAATCGACGACCCATACGTATTCCGAATGGAATCGCCCAACGAAAAATTTTTATTTAATATTTTCGCAGGCACGTGCTGTTTAATTCTAGCGTCCAAACGCTGTGTCGTTCTACCTATGTAGTCGCATCCACCACTACATTTGAAATAATAAATAACAGAATTAATATGGTGGTGGGGGTAGAACATCTTTACACACAGATGAAAGGACAGACCTGGTTTGAAAAACAACATGGACGTTCGCTGCAAAATAACATTCAACTGAACTACATGAAATCTGCTTGGCAAAGGACTATATATATATATATATATATATATATATATATATATATATAGTGTATACAAAATGGGTGGGAAGAGAAAGTGACAGAGTGTAATAGACAGTGAAATATATGGTGATATCAAGACTACATAGCGACTGTCATTTTCAAAATGCATCACTGAATCCGTTGGCCAATATGACCATAATTGTTATCTCCCTTTATCCTATATTGATATATTCTCCGATGCATATTGCATATTTAATAACTGCATATATATATGAGAGATACGCACAAATACACACACACGCACACACACACACACACACACACACACATGTGTGTGTGTGTGTGTGTGTGTGTGTGTGTGTGTAGGTGTGACGCATATTCATGTTTTTATCATATGAGTACAGACATGCGTAAAAACAATTTTTATTATTGTCCTTCGCTCATATACCGGGTGTAACAGCAAAATTGTCCAAATTGTTTAACACCAAAATTGTCCGATTGTTAGATTAATGTTTCAACTGTTGTATCTTAGAAATGACTAAAGATATCTTACTGGAGTTCTCCAAGGTTTTTATAGCACTATTAGATTCTACTTTGAACAGTAAGAATGTATAATTACTCTGCACGCTTAACAGAGGAATCGTGATAAAATCGATCATAAATGAAAGTGACATATTCATCATTTATTAATCATAGCTAATGATCGGGAGCTCGTGAAGGCTTGAAATAAATTTCAAAAATATCTATATATATTGTTCCAGGATCATTTTTCCAACTTATTCAAGATGTTCTTCGCCCTCTCTAACATTGTGTTCTGGAGTAACACGGTGCCTCACAGGTTTCTCGTACGACTTAATTTTCAAGTTTTTTTTTTTCATTTCAATTTCGACTGTCATAAGTGAAGCTGTTCTCTCATGTGCCAATGTCTTATGAATTGAGTTGGATCTTTTCTAATTGATCTCTTTAGCTTTAAATGGTGATCCCTCTTTCTGTTGTGATCTCCTGATCTTGATTTCCTGTCAACTCTTCCCTCTTTGTTAGACTTATTCACCGTTCTCTTGATGCTTCTTGAATATAATTTGAAGATGGAAGCCAGAGTATGAAAGTTGGTACCATGACTGAAAGCCTGAATGATCTTTTTCCTGTCACAATTGCTCAGTTGAGAAACCAGTTGGCTGTCACATACGATTTTAACGTGTTCTACTTCTAGCTAAATAACTCAAAGTGTTTTTCAGTGATTCTTACGACAAAGAGTTTAAGATAGTTAAACGTCTTGGTTCAAGACATGGAAAAAAAGAAACTCAATTAGTTTAGTAGTTTACTAGATATTAAAGATAATGTGAGATTAACAATTCTGCTGTAACAGGATTTGGACAATTTTGCTGTTACACTCATGTAAAAGTGAACATTGAATTCAACACTCAGAGGTGATAGGCTGTTTCATGCTAGACGCAATATTTAAACAGGTTTGTAAACCTAAAATATGTCCGCTACGTAGAAGATATGTTTATTTTAGCGAATAACACAAAAGAAATACATACTCTCAAGACCACATTTGAAAAAATTATATCCTTAACTTTACCAACGAACTTAGTCAAAAAAACAAACTCCCATTCTTAGATGTTCTCGTAGAACACAGTAACAGCAATTTAACCCAATATTGTAGCACAAACTCTTTCCACTTTAACTTAAAGAGTAAATATCCACTCAGATACAAAATAGCTGTGATAAAAAACTTCCTAAATAGAACACACCAGAATCCATCCACTCACCTACCGTTCCTTAAAGAACTCAAAAATACAAAACATTTATTTAACAATGTCTTCCCTAACCACCTTATAGACCACAAATTTTCTTCCCAAAGTAAATAAAAATGCTAGTGAACACACAGTCAAAATAATATAATTTTTTTCTACAAAAGCCAAATGCACATCAACTACAAACAAGGTGAATCTTCACTTAGAAATATCATAAAGAAATACATTAAACCAGTTGACCCGAACAAAAATAATAATTATCTCCTACAAAGATTTTTAAAATACTCCCCTTAAAAATCACCTGCAAAATCAAAACTACAAAGAACGAACATTATTTACGAGTTCAAATGCCCCTTAAGGAACTGCGTTTCCTGATCAAACTGAACTCATAAATAATTACATCGGTCACACTACTACACACCTATCCAGACGACTTACATTGCACCTATCCTACCACATAGGATTCATCAGACCCCATTTAAACGCACACGCAAACGTACCAGACTCCATCAGAAAGAAACTTGTAAAAAATACAAGCCTAATAACCTCATCCACATCAAAATAGATTAAAAATAATGGAAGCCTTTATAATAAAAAAGAAAAAAACCGACACTCAATAACATTAACTACGAACACAGCCACAATGTGCTGAGTGCGTTCGGAAAATAAAACATCCCTATAACTCTAGATACATACACACAACGCATACATCCGATTAAAAGGGAATCATAAAATTATCCTTGACAATGGCTAAAAATATAGCCGAAAGCGCTCGGAATTATACAACATTTGGACAGTTTCTATACACTGTGTCCAGAAAAGAAAAGCACTTGTTCGAACATAAGAAAATTTAAATAAATGAGAAATCGCAGTGCTTTGTATGTTGCTCTTAATGAAACATGTATAAATAAAGGATTGCTGCCTAAACGCACAATATATATAGTAGGAATTAAAACGTGCATTAAAAAAGAGGAGAAAAACAGAAAACATCGAGAGACAATTATACATTATCGTCGAATGTTAATATCGAATTGCAAATAGGTATCTTCATGAATTCGCTAAAAAAGAGCGTAGCATGATGAAAAAGACACCAGACTTGACAAAACAAAATTTTATCGTCAAAATGTTTATGTTATTATTAAGAGGAAAGAACAAAGTATTTTTTTAATTTTTTTATTTTTCCTTCCTTTTTGAACATTCTAACCTTTGATTAAAAAAAATTGTTTCTCTTTGTGTCAGCGAAACGACTAAATAACAAAATTTTAGTGCGTTTTATTTTCTGTATGACAAACATTAATTTGGAAAGTTTTGCAAAAATAAAAATAATTGTCGGATTTTAATGAAACTTTCAGAAACTATTCACAAATTATGGAAATTATTATAAATATGTTTTCCTTTTTAAAAGTCATGGCAAAAATATTTTTTTATCTTTATTACCTCCCGCAAATAATTTTATGAAAACTGTAGAAATTCAAAATTGGACAATTTAGTGATTATATTAATTAAAAGCACAAGGCTTTGAGGAAAGTAAATCATTTTTTTTTATTTGGGCCAACTCGACCTGAAAATCATCTCTGAATTGTAACATACAAAAGTCAATAAAACAAAAATATTTAATTTTAAATACTTTTAGTTGCTTTATTTGTTTTATGAATACGGATAATGTTGTCTGAAAGCAAAAAACTTATTCGATCAAAAATTAATTTTTAAAAGAATTATTTATTTCAAATTGAATTTTTGTTATTATTTATTTTATTATTATTACATTAATGTTGCTAATTCTTCTAAAATTAGTGACAATAATGTACAGTTTACTGAATGGTAGTATTAAAGTGAAATATTTTTACAGATTATAAATTGTAAAGCATATTTCAATCAACGGAACACTGGTGTATTAAAAACACATTTTTGCGTGGCTTTTGTGTCCATAAAACGGCTGTAATTGAAATGTACGGAAGACCGTACAGGAAAACAATAAAACGCCACGTTATTCCCCTTTTTGTACGCCCTTTATTTCTGAGAATTGTTCGTACGAAACACGCGTGGAGAAGTTAATTTGATTTCTCAATTTCAACTGAGAATGGTACCTACAATTATTAGGTACCTATTTTACGAAATTTATATGATCAAATTTGCATATTATCGTATCTCGTAAGTGATATTATGGTTAAAAGGTCAAGTGTTTCAAGCCCCTTGATATATAAAGATCTTCGGCTTATCTCACTCTCAGTTATTAAATTAAATTGAGATAATAAAATTATCTAATTTATCAATTTAAACGATTAATAACTGGGTGAGATAATAGAATTATTAATATAATAATAATTTATTAATTATTATCTCATTTATTAAATTAAAAATCTAATAACTTAATGTAATATTAATAATTAATAAAATTATTTGTAATAATCTTAGCTATTAAATAGTGAAATACCATTATAGAAGTAACTCAGTAATGTAAGAATTTTTATAAGATTTTAAATTTTTATGAGAAACAAAAAAAAACCTTCTTACTTAGAAATCATAAAATTATGTCAATTTTGGTGCACCATACTAAACCGCTCAACACATTCAGTCATCAAATTATCGATGGAGACGTGAAAATAACAATACACCGAAGTCAAGAAATGTTTGTCTAGAAAATTTTATGCTATAAATGATATTTCTTTCAGAACAGATTAATTTAACTTTAAATTTGCTAATTTTACGAAAGTAACCTTTCAGAAATGTATATCTTATTTTAGCCGGATTTTCAAAAAACGAAAAAATAAGTTTTGTGGACATTTCTCTAAAATGTTAAAAATGGCCGTTTCGATCGATTTCGGAAGAATCGACTAAAAATCATTTAAATTTCTATTTGAAATACTCCACAGTATTTTTTTATGGAATTAGAAAATTTAATCATTTAGCTTTCAATTGAAGCTGGAAGAAAGCTTAAAAAAGAATTTCTTCTTTATGAAAAATAAATTTAAGGCTTAGGTATACCGAATTATTGGAGGTATCTACAAATACACAACAGCTTAACTGGTGAATCGATCGTCTCTCACCGGACCTCAAATGAAAGGACATGAAATGTGCACACGTATTAGAATAAAAAAAACGAAACCAACATTTTATTAAACAAATATATACGCTTGAAATGTTGATTATATTTAT
Source organism: Acanthosepion esculentum (assembly GCA_964036315.1). Lineage (NCBI taxonomy): Eukaryota > Metazoa > Mollusca > Cephalopoda > Sepiida > Sepiidae > Acanthosepion > Acanthosepion esculentum. Next base: position 30,726,932 of record OZ038476.1, read on the forward strand.
GCTTAATAAACATACCTTATGATTACAGAGGCTGACAGGACTGAATATAAAATAGTTCTAGCAAGTTCAAACAAAACCTTACAGTGAGCCTTCACTACGGAAAACATATATTTGTTATAGAACCGCGTTCATTGAATCTTGTTTAATGAATGTTCAGCTATCGCCGAATCAGTCTCGTTAACGTGTAATTGCATTTTTTCCAGACCTCACTTCTGAATATTCGTTGGTGCATGTTAATTAATCCTTGATTCCAACCTCTGACTCATTTAAAGCTTGTTGTCAGCTTCACAATGGCAAGTTCTTATTCTATGAGCCTGAACCTTCAAGACGTAAACGATCATGTGTCTCTACAACTTTTATGCTATCTCTCCTAATCCCTGTTCTGCCAATTAATTACATAAAATCAGTAGGAAGGATATTCATTGCTTACCTCTGATTTTCTTACCTTCAATATATCTTGCGAATGTAAAATTCCACTTTTCTCATCATGTGACCTAAATATGTCGATTGTCTCTTTCTGATTCTATGAAAAATGTTTCCGTTTTTTCCACTATCCTAAAACTCACATGTTCTGTTCATGATATTCTCAGCATTTCTGTTGTCTCAAGTCTCTTCTCCATCTCTAAAGAGATTATCCTCCATTCGGCTAACTGATATTACATGACAGTTCACTACTCTATTTTGTTTGTAATGAAATTTGCCTCTTTATTATTACTTTGCTTAGCTTTTGGGGGGCATTTTGTCATTCAAATACACCTTTTGATTTCGGTCTCGCATTTTCCGTTCTCTGTTATCTGCATTTTTGAACTTGCTTGATTTTGTCATCTGCATTTCGCAGTGCGCATCTTCGGTTGGCTACTTTGATTTTATTTTTGACAACCTCAAATTCTGTCTTCTTACAAATAACGATTAGTCCTTCTTTCTCACCTTCTATAGTGTAGTTTCCTTTTTGGATCTGCTATCACACCTCTGTGCCATCTGCATATTTTAATATGTTAAGGGTCGCCAATAATAAATCACTATAGAACTTCTGACAGCATCGCCTCACCGTAAGAGTTGAATAAGTCCGGTGAGAAAAAACAATATTGTCTTATTCCCATTTCTGTTTTTTCTATATTTACTGAATTTATTCTATATCTGTAGGCGGGCGGTTTGCTTCCAGTATAACTTTTGAGTTATTTTAATAGCTTTCAATAAAGCTTACCTAACAGCTCAAATATTTATTTGTATATACTTTATCAAGCGCTTTCGCACAATTGTTATGGGTTTTTACCTATAACTACAGAATAAACTCTTCCTGACACAATGTATACTAAGCCTCTCAAGAGAGAGAGAGAGAGAGAGAGAGAGAGAGAGAGAGACGAATCGAGTCGAGCCGATAGTAGTTCCCTCCAAACCAGACTGACAGTCATACTAACACCTTCCACATCTTGTATTCTTATTCCGTGTAGTATATCTTCGTTATTTCTACTCTTGTATTCGTGTTGTTCTTCCTTGGTCCTAACCTGGACCATAACAATAATCTATCAAAAATAGGGATGGATGTAGGACATTCTTTCGGTTCAATTTCAACAATGTTTGAACAGTAAAGATAATGCGTAAATTGGATGACAGACAACCGTTTTTCAAACCTACAGAAATCTGTCTAGCACACCTGCTATTTATATCAGCAATATACTGTATATGCAGTCAGACAGAATATTTATAGGGACCAAACAGCTTAAGTTTTAAAATTGTAACATGTTAGATGCCACATTATCCAGCGGGTATCCCTTTTTACCGCATACACCTGTTAATATCGTTCTCCAAGTAACGATGCTGTGTTTCACCACTGAATAAGAAAAGAGAGGGTAAAGAATTTAAGAAAATTGTCTATCTTTCATTCAGCTCGGAATGCAGAAATAATTGGTGACAGACAGCAATAAGCCAAAGACAACATGAAATGCAACAGTAAATCGAGGAAGTAGGAGGTGAAGTTTTTGAGGATATGGAGAATAGATAATGATTAGTTCTACATTTGAAGTTAATATTGTAGTGTTCGAGATAGCATCCACGCGGGAGTCTGTGTTTCTTGGGAAGAAGCTGTCTAAATTGACCATTCTTCATTCCAATGAAATATGTAAGGAATGAGGGTAATTCAAGCATGAGGATGTAGCAAGGCTTGGCTTGGTTATAAATATCTGAACTGGCGGTGCCAAAGAATGGAGTTCGTTTGAACATTTGCTATGGAATTAGCGATAGAGTAGTGAAAAGAATCATGTAAAGGACATCACATTAAAAATAAATGCTACTTCCAAAAAATATAGTTGTAAGCAATGTAAGAACTTGTGTACTGTTTCATACTCTGATGAAAAAACGCAACAAATAATTACTCCAAATGAATTTGTTCGTCGGCAGTAAAATGCGGTTTTTTAAAGCCTTTTAGTTTTTATGAGGCAGTGCATAACCTTTGAGCGGGCAGACTCGTAGTTATGTAAGCAGACGCGTAGTTACAGTGCAAATGAGGTTATTCGTGTAATCAACAACTGTCGTATAGCCTGATCATTTCCTTTTTTTTTTAAGCGTTTCACCCCAAGCAAGATGGAGCGCCACTAGCACGCAAGGGGTTACAGAGTTGGAGCGAGAGCAAATAGGAGTGATAGAGGAAAGGATGAAGAGAAGGATAGAGGATAGATCAGGGCATCTGGAGACGTCGATTGATATTAAATTCGAATAGTTGGAGATTATAGCTATCAGGGAGACAAGAAAAGGGGAGGGAGTTCCACAGGCGAGAAGTGTGAAGCGCGCAGCTATTGAAGTAGAAGGGACGGCTACATTTTGACAGTGAAAGGATGAGAGCGAGATGCCAGCCTATTTGAACGCTTAAATTCATGAAGTCTGGTGACCAGCGAAAGCGGTTCATCGGAGCTGTTACCGTGAAAGTATTTGTAAAAAGACAGAGGGAGGCAACGGCACGTCTGTGAGTGAGCGACTGCTGACGAGATGCCAGATCAGGGCCAATTACCTTGCATATCCGTCTCTGGATTTTATCAAGGACCTTGAGACAAACAGAAGGTGCTCCAGACCATATATGGCAGCAATACTCCATGCAAGGACGAATGGTTGATTTGTAGATTTGAAGGATCGACTGCGGCGAGAAAAATTTCCTGACGCGTCACAGGGAGCCAACTTTCCTTGCGGTGGACGAAGCTATTAACTCAATGTATTTGTTCCATCTCAGGTCAGCAGACAATGTAAGACCGAGTAGTCGCAAAGAGGTGCTCTCGCGGAGTTGATTAAAATTTTTAGAGAAACATCCACGTAAGAGTGTTCTACAAAGATGTCTGAATGGAAGTCCTTTTTATATTTGTAATCCGGATGAAATAATGATTATTCGAATCTGTTGAAGTCGGCTGGCGTGTCCGGGCTGTAGATGTTTGAACTGTAGTGCTGACCATGTTTGTCCTAGTCTATAAATATAGAATCCAGCACAGTACGTAATATGTTCAATGAAACTATTGAAAATGACTATATTGCCTATAGCAGCAGCAGCTGTTCCGTAATTCTTCATCTTCGAAGGTCTCGGGGGTTGACATTGAATATTCGGGAAAAAAATGGTTACCTTTATATACGTCGAATTGAATATTTTGAGCTTTCTGACTGGTAAAACTCTCTATTGGTCAAATATAAAATGATCAGCTCATTTTGGTTGGCCCAATAGTATATAACGTACCCAAAAACTCTAACATGTAGCACTTCTGAGCATTTGCCATAGAAATTGTAATAGAATAGATCTAGGCTTGCAAAATTACGTCTGCGGATAAGAGGTTGTATAATAGAAATGAAGTCATACCACACAAGATCGTGTAAATTATTGTCAACTCTATCAATGCTGAAAGGTATGGTGTGTGCAGTCTTGTTCTAGATATTGCACCAATACAGGTTGAAAATCATTTATCCGAAATACTTGGGACCGGAAGTGCTTCGCTTTTAAGATTTTTTCGGATTTTGGAATACAGGCTATTTAATTTGTATATAGCGTCTATAAGATGGGGCAGCTTGGGATTGGAACCCAGGCATGAACACAATATCCCCTTACATTTCATAACACAGCTTATACATATACCCTGAAAGCAGCTTTATATAGATAACAAGACCTGAAAGTATTTTAATATAAAATTTTTATAAATTTTGTTTACATACAGATTCAGGTAATGACGCTAGTCCTGTAATACTCATACGGATTTTTAAGTGCTGAAATTAAGATTTCACGTAATAATAATGTTTTGTACTTTCTGTACGTGTGCGAAAAATATGATCACTACTTACAAAAAATATATAAGTTCAGGATGTTTGACACTATTTACATTATTCGGACTATTGTCCTCATCTTTATCGCCATACTTATTACAACGTTAGATCCAGTGACAGGACACAAAGAGTGTGAATTCAGTACCTGGTTAAGGCGGTGGAGAATTTGGAGAGGGGAATAAACAGGAGATAACTGACATTCATTAAACATGGCACGTGGAACTAGAACAGTCTACCCCAGTCAGCGAAATAAAGGGTTCAGTTCGACATTCCAACCAACTGAAGGCCGGAGCGTACAACGGCCGAAACGTTGTCATAAATATGGAGACAAAGATGAGGACAATAGTCCGAATAATGTAAATAGTGTACATAATACCTCATCTCAGAAATATAGAGATACAGGAGGTTTGACATTTTGCATAATATATTTACTGAGCACGAAAAACTTGGGAAGTAATTCCCGAATGCAGGTGTTTCTGTGACAATCGCTAACAAACAAAAAAAAAACTGGCGCCATCGTAGGCTATATAGTAGGGCTGGAAAACACCCACTCAAGGCAGATAAGACCACTCACAATAACTGCACATCACCTAGGAGACTTTTCAATGCTTTCTAAAATTTTCCATTTGTGGCAATTAATGTCCGCACCTGAAAAACTTGCGGATTTTGGAGATTTTGGAATTTTTTTTAAACGGTCCTTCATTGTTTTGTTGCCTAATCTAGTTGAAAATGTCTGGTGGGTGTTGATTTTTTACAACATTTTTCATAATCACAAACCTTTAACACAGATATTCAGCACACTTCCACTTGCCATAATATATCAAAATTTAAACACTATATATTCCATGTACTCATAGCATTGAAGATTATTTTCACTTATTATTTTATGGTTTAATTTATTGTTTATAATTGTGTGTGTGTGTGTGCGTGTGTGTGTGTGTGTGTGTGTGTGCGTGTGTGTGTGTGTGTGTGTGTGTGTGTGTGTTCGCGCGCGTTCTACTGGAATGTAACTAGTTTCTATAAAAAACTGAGTGCAATTAACAAAACAGAATGCAGGTAAGAAATTCTCAATGCTTAAAACAACCCAGCGATTGTAAGAGATCATTCTGATTAAATTGACTACGTATATACCTTCAACTGCCAATAACTGTCCGTGTTGAACTATTCATCTCGTCCAGGAACGTTTCTATCTAATTACCTGAAATAGCTTTTCAAATCGAAAACTCTTACAATCAGGCTTTGTTTCTTCTACTTTATGGTGTTGTTATTAAAAAGGAAGTTTTCAAACGAATTTATAAGCCACTAATGAAATCTTTCGGCGAGAACAACGCAGGATAATATTATAACAATGCGAGGAAGCAGACAATGAAATTATATTGCTAAAAATCTAACGGCAATGAGAATTGGTGTCAGTAAATACTGATGTTTTATCAAAAGCCTAAGACCGTCGATGTGATTAAAGAAATGATAGCTAAAACCTTCCTGATTAATTATACTTATGTTGTAAATTGTATATTCGCGAAATCGCATTAGCATCCAAAACACAGACAGTATATTTTATATCTGTTTCCCCTACCCCTCTCACTGTTTTTCTGTATATATGCATAAACACACACACACACACACACACACACACACACACATATTCCCAAATTCTCGCTTGACAAGGAAGCGGGTCCAGACACCTTAACTCTACATAACTTAAAAAATTATGTTAGGGGTCTCGGCTCTCGCTTTTGAAACATGAGAACTCTTATGTAGCGGAGGAATCATATTTTTAAAATCTAAAAATATTATTATAATATAAGCTCTACTTCTGTATGGAGCACTGTCCTTTTGAAAATAAAGCTAAATATTAAGGAACACCGGATTATCTACCTAACCTGTTCTTTCCTATTTCAATGCACACCTGCAAACATATATATATATATATATATATATATATATATATAGGTCTGGTGCATAATTATCAGGCGTTTTTAAATAATATTTATTATGAAAAAAGAAATATAACAATTCAACATTGGCATTTTTAAATGATTATTCCGGGGCGTATAATTATCGTCACCCGTTTTTAAAACATGAAAATAAAATATATTTATGAAAAAAGGGAAACAAAACACCAATTTTTTTAACATTCAACACGCCTACAAAAACACCAATATGTTGCATACTTGGGTAATGATTTTTCTTTTATACACCTTACATTGAATTTTTCGGACAAAGCCTATATTTGTAATTTCAGTTTTTCCTAGTTTTTCTTTCATGTGGACAGTGTAAGTGTATAAACAGTCTCAAGCGTTTTCGTCCTATTACCTCTACCAATATCTTCTAGATCTATCTTCAAATTTGGTGCATTGTGGGTAGTCTATTTTGGCGGTTATTTTGCTGGAAGTCGTTTATTTGTTTATTTATTTAGGTTAAATTATTTTGCTTGTTTTTATTTATTTTTATTTTTTATTTCTATTTTTACTTTTTTATTTTTATTTCCTATCTTATATATTTATTTTAATTTTAATCGGTGTTTTATTAACGTAGTAAAAAAAATTGTTTATATCGCTTATTTAATAGCTGAGAAAAACAAAAACAGCACTCGTGGCCTGATGATTGCGTCTAGCATGAAATAGACTATATATATATATATATATATATATATGGAGAGAGAGAGAGAGAAAGAGAGAGAAACGTTTAAGTATATGAATATATATATGTGTGTGTGTGTTTATATGTGTGTGTGTGTGTGTGTTTTCCGTTAAAGACGATTAACAAGGTACTGCAGTTAAATTTTTCATTTAATTTTACTTGTTTTCGTACAAGTGCTTTCTTTTCTGGACACAAAGTGTGTAGAAATTGTTTAAAGTTCTGCATATCCGATTGCTTTTGCCGGTTCTTTTAACCATTACCATGACGATTTTTTATTTTTAAATGAATGTGTGATTTTTTAATGTATATTTCTGAAGTTATCGGAATGTTTTATTTTACAAACACGGTCAACACCTTTTGGCCGTGTTCGTAATTAATGTTAGATTTTCATTTTTTTTATTATTAGGACTTATTTTTTAATCATTTTTATACGTGAATAAGGTTATTATACTTGTATTTTCTACTAGTGTGTTTCGAATGGAGTTTGGTAGGTTTTCATGTGTGTTTAAATGTGTTTTTCTATTTATAATGAAGTAGTCTTTAACGAAACATGTATAAGAAGGATTTATGTCCAAATTCATAATATATATATATATATATATATATATATTAGTAACTCTTGACTCGGATGTTTTAAAATTATTTCTTTTAGATAGGTAATATTCATCTTAATTTCCTTGCCAGTGCATTTAACGCTTCAGTATTACCTGCATAAATCGAGCAGTATACAATGAATATTTCAGAACACAATTGCCCTAATAATTCTATTAGTTGGTGGTATTAATCTTTTGTCATCTTGTGTATTTACACAGACACCTTCAAATATACATATGCGGTTGTATATATCACTATATAGTGTGTTACTCTTATGTAGTATACACATCTAAATGTACATACGCTCTGTCTCCGATACAGAGCACTTTATCTGATAAATATAGCACATCTTAAAACTATATTTCTTTATATATATATATATATATATATATATATATATATATATATATATATATTGCGTATTTTGGCAGCAATCCGTCTTTTATAGTTTCATTAAAGACAAGTGACAATGTACTGCGATTAAACTTTTTATTTAAGTTTTCTTTTCTCTATATGAAGTGTGTAAAACATATCCAAATGTTCTGCATATCCGAGCGCTATTGTCTAATATTTTTATTTATTCAAGGGCGATTTTTATTTTTACCTCTGTGTATGCTTTTTTTTATCTATATATCTAAAGTTATAGGAATGTATTATTTTCCAAACAGGTCAGTATCGAAGTCTAATTTTCTATGCAGGTTATTGTCTGATAGACACTCTTCGGACCACCATCTCTTTTTACCAAAATATTTTGAGATTGTATGAGTGTAATGGAAGCTTAGGAAATATCTATATTTTCAAATGTTACCATTTCGATGTATTTCTCGGATTTCCACACCGTGCTATATTAATCAGGGTCATAACTTATTTCAAAATAACTCATAAGTGCTTCACGCAAAAAGAATTGCTTATTTCTTCCCAGTTATCGCCTCTTTTTGATAAGACCTCCTATACCAATTACAGCCATAAACTAGTTGAGATTTACAGTATTTACGAACCGTGCTGATAGCGGCTGACCCTCAACGAATTCATCCTTTACAGTCTAACTGATAACACAAGTCCTAATAAGATGAACGAAAAGATTCTTCTTAAACTATCGTGTTATTCATGTGGATTTGCGTGGGGCATAAAAAAGAAAGAATTCAATGTTTCCTGCCATCACAATTGCCGAAGATATATTTCTAGCTTCCAACAATTTTCAGATAACCAATTCAGTGCTGCTTATTTCATAAGATTAGACTAATCGGCGTCAAAGTCAATTCACGAAGATCGAACTCCCAAGTCAAATGAAAATACATTAGTAGTTATCACGCTATAGACACATTTCTAGGCTCCCTGTATGGCACATGAACCTAACGGTCGGCCAGAGAGTAAGGATCACATTGAAGCGGCCGGATGGCATTACCATCTTCCCTTTTAAAATGGGTAAGTCGTTGATTTGGGATGCGACCTGTGCTGATACATTCTCGGCCAGTAATTTGATCAGGTCCGCGTTTGAGCCGGGGTTCGTCGCCCGAGACGCAGAGATAAAAAAAATAGCTAAATATTCTTCTCTTGCTGATAGATTTTTTTTTAATCCTGTGGCAGTGGAGACTTCAGGGGTTATTGGCCCTCGTTCGATGGTGTTCCTTCGGAGGATTGGCGCGATTGTGTCTCGATTAAGGAACGAGCCTCGCGAAACGGAGTGGCTCTTGCAGCGTGTCTCACTGGCGACGGTTCGAGGGTAATGCTTTCTCCATCATAGCGCCTGGCAGAGGATAGAAAAAAAATTGTTTATAGTTACGTTGTTCTGGAATTGTCATCATTGGCCGACTGAACTTGCTTTGTTTCAATTATTGTTTCCCTTAGATTGAACTTACCATTTCTTTTTATACTATAATGTATTTCAGTGTTATCCATTCGCCTAATAAAACGAATGGGTTATTCAGGTATTTATAACTTGCTAACCGTTACTCAAAGGAGACTTGTTCTAAGTTTAGCCTAACAGAGGGCCTCATTGAGAGTGAATCAGTGAGGAGACATTTCACTACAGCTTTAGCCTATTAAAGCCGACCGTCAAATAATCATCACCATCATCATGATGCTTTTTAGGATTCCAGTTGAAACGTTGTTGACGTTTATGATGTTTCCATGACATTTCAGTTTGCTATTCTCAACATTGGATATCCGATATTCCAACGAGTCTGTTTCTCGTTTGATGATGTCCCGCACTGCGTCATTTTTTATGCAGTCTACTTAAAACATCCCTTGGAGTATGCTATATTAATTTAAAAAGATCTAATTAAAATAAAAACCCGGTATTATTTAAATTAAAGTAAACATCTGGTATTAATTATAGGTTTCTACCTATACCTTATTCTTGTCAACCCTCCCAAGAATGAGATGACAGTCATTTATGAGTTGATCACGGACACTAGCATGCTAATATTTAACCTTACCTTAGGTCCTCACAAGGGTAACATTTTGTAAGTACACATTTAGGATTGAACACATTCCCAGTAGCAACAGCTTGCGAGGATAGCTTGCTAACTTATACTCAAAAAGTTTGAAAATTCTTGCTTTGAATTTATTTTTAATTGGCACCACCTTGACTTTTATCAGTTTAATACTTTTAATGTAATTAATATTTATTAGAAATCTACTAACAAGAAGATGGTAGTTATCACATCATGCACATATGTAATGCGTTCGATCCTCACTTATAAAATTTTGCTGGACAATATAAAGTTCATATCGATTTAATATAAGGAAAACAACAAAAAAATATACAAGCAGGATATATTCCTTATTTATATTATTAAACGTAAAAATGAACAGAAATCAATTCGCCTATATGTTGTATGAACAACGTAAAGTGCCGCTGCCGACACTGGAATTTGAACACAGATCACCAGGGAGCAAACATAGACGATCCCATTTTGACTAATTCGATCACGTGATGGTAAAGAAAATGTATATATGGGAATTAACTGATTGATCACTATTTCTACACTATCCTCTATTATTATACGGATCGCTGTCCTCAACACTATTCACTATACTATTTCTCCATACTGATAACTATATGGATTACTATTCGACTAAGTACTATTGAGAAAAGTACTATTAGTTCAAGTGGTATTCGAAGGCGTCGGACACTAGTATTGTTCAACGGCGTTAATTACAAAGTCTCTACTACAACGAGTATTACGAAAGTGACAACGAGTATTCGTTGAGATTACAAAAGTGGCAACGGGGGTTCGTTGACATCAAAAATATATGCACTGGATTTACTCGTTTAATGACATTAAAAATGCTTATATTTTAAAAATGTATTAGTTACTTGTCATAACAGTGTGTATTTCTTCAGGTGCCAAAATTGAAGAATTATTGTTTATCTTTTATTTACTGTTAGTTCACCTAATACAAGGACCACTCAAGATAGAGAGTTACTGATTGATGCTGTTGTGAGGTGTAAGAAATGTGTATTATAAGGATATAGATATTGGCTGAATCAGGACTTACGGAGACCAAGATTGAATTACTATTACACCGGCCTTTCTAACACAAGGGAATTACACCGGTTCTCACTATATATAGAGCCAGTAATACCTACCCGGGGTGTAAGCAGCGACAGTACTACAACTGCCTAGCTGAGTAGTACCCGTTTCCTACCTTTGTATCTGTGATATTAAATACACTTGTTCCTTAAACCAACCTTGACTTGATTTTCTTCTTTTTACTATTGTGCCACGACACAACAATTACAAAGGAATTATCTTTCCAGTAGTTCCACAAAGCAGCACTTCTGAGGTAGACGCAAACTGACAGGCACTTACTCTTTATGAAAGGAACGCGAATGGAATGGGGGATGCTTTGTCAATGTCAATATGTCATATCGGGCCGTAGATGTGAAGGTCTGAACTGGTGGAACTCGTCTATGGGATAAAGAATGCAGTGTGGAAACTCATTCATCACGCACAACGTCACGTAAGCGCTTTGAAACTGTCAAGGCGGGACAGCGTGGAATGCACAAGAGTCGAAATATGGCAGAAATATTCTATTTTGGTCTGATTTGACCCATGTTAAAATAAAGCATGCCAGTGGGAATTAGGTATTATTTTTACAAGGAACTGACCATTCGTTAAGTATATTTTCCGATAGAACGAATATAAGCGTACTGTTTGAGATCGGGAGTGAACTTTATCTCCTGTAGGCATTCGAGGCAAGGCTCCATTCTGAGGGCATGAAAAACTCATCAGGATTGGTGCAGATTTAGTGTCTGCTCGATGGTGATGAAATATGTATTTTTGGATGTATAGAATGCTGACAGCCAATAATTTCCCCATTGAGCTGTGGGAGATAGATCAGAGGAGAGATCAGCTGCCAGTCTCTCTTTATCAAGATATTTGGAGGTACACCAATACACAATGACGCCATTCTTCTAGTTTCCGTGTCCCTTCAAGACATGGACGATCATAGCTCTTCAAAGCTTTCTATGTCTGTTATGGGTCCTTACCTATAACTACAGAATTAACTGTTCCTAACACTATGTAGGCTACGCCTCTCAAGAGAGAGAGACGAATCGAGTCGAGCCGATAGTAGTTCACTCCAAACCAGACTGACAGTCATACTAACACCTTCCACATCTTGTATTATTATTCCGTGTAATATATCTGCGTTATTTCTACTCTTGTGTTCGTGTTGTTCTTCCTTGGCCCTAACCTGGATCATAACAATGTCTTAAGTTCATAAGCAGTTTTTCTCCCTTTGCTAATCCATTAGCCTTCCATTCCCACAAGTTGGTCAAGCAGGTATCTCGCTGCCTTCTGCTATCTCTCTTGCCTTCAATATGCCCTGTGGGGGTTAAGATTCCAAACACACTTTTCTTCTATTATGCATTCAAGGAATTTCAGCTTTCGCTTTCTCATTCTGAGTTTCATAAGTTTCATTATGTTGCCATTTTCTTAAATACGTGTTGCTTATTCTCTCCGTCCATGTAAATCTCGGTATGCTTTTGAAGAATCACGATATCTGTTATCTGTTACCACCAGTTTCCTCTTCATCTGTGGGGTGATTGCCCACTATTCACTGCCATATAAGACTATGACGATGATATAGCAATCCATAATTCTTTTGTTCTGCTTTTCAGCATTTTGCTTAGGTTTTGGAATCCACTTATCGCTATTCCGATTCATGTTCAGATTTCGTTGTTGCTTTATCTGTTCTCGGTTAAAAACCTTGCCATATTACTTAAAGTTCTGTAGTTGCTTGATGCGGACATGTTCATTTTGTAAATCGCAACCTGAGCTTTTTCTCTTGCTCCAGGACACATGGCTCAATGGATAGAAGCGTTGGTTGGATCCAGGGACGGGACTAAAAGTGTTCTGAGTTACGGCAGTGGAGAACTCGGAGAGTTGAGTTAAATGGAAATAACTGAGATATCCAAAAGACATATGTCACGTGAAACTAGTCAAAAATCTACCCCGGTGAACGAAATAAAGAGTTCAGTTCGAAGTTCCAATCACCTGAAGAAGGTTGGAGCGTACAACGGCCGAAATGTCATGAACATGGCAATAAAGATATGGACAACATGGCAATAAGGATATGGACAACATGGCAATAAAGATAAGGACAAACATATAGCTTTACAACGTTTTTGATTAGGACAATTTAAATAATGTAAATAATAAATTCATGTCAAAACCCAAAGAAAACATGGCGGAAATTTAACATATACAGCATATCTCAATTTTATGGGCAAATTCAGTTGCAGATTTGTTATGTTAATCACTTCCGTGTTTGTTTTCTACATAAAGTAAGCGAAAAAAAAAATGAACTATTGCATTTTGTTTAATATTTCGTTATCAGAAAGAATATGACGGCTAATGAAAATTGGATATTTTAGAACAATGTGGAATGAAAAAAATCAAAATTAAAATAAATAAACTAAATCTGGTGTTCATGCAAAGAATGCGAGTCTTTGAAAATTGTCGGATTGGTACTTAATATGATAATGAACCAATCGTTTTACAGAATCAGTCGAATATTTTTACTCATTCACCGTAATTTTTAGATATTGCAACTCGGTTTAGCATTTATGGAGATTTTTACAGAATTCTATTAATAAAAAAAAATATTGCTACACTGCAAAAGGCAACGAGACAAATTCTTTGTTCGGAAAGTTAAAAAATTATTTGAATGGAATTAGAAAAGATTTCCTGAAAGAGGTCAGAAGAGAATGGAATAAAACGGCAAATCGGCTTTTCAATAAAATATTCTTCATTATCATAACAAATATTGATTGATATCAGAAGACCTATTCCTGTTTATAATAGATTAACCATAAGAATCCGATAAGATATGACATAAAAACCTATTTTAACTGCTAGGTAAGTTCGGTTTATATAAAGACATATAAAGATAATCCGTAATCTCTACTGGGAACACACAACCGAGATGTGGATAGGGAACGAGTTAAGCAAGCACACTAAACGCGAGGATTAAAACTAGGAATACGTTTCCTCATTGGATTTATTTAAACGGTACAACGAAACGATCATAAGAAAACTAAAATACCGTTCTGGATTTAATATCGGCAACCGTAATCTTAACAACATAAGATACGCGGATGACAGTCTTAGAAGCAGAACTACAAAAACTAATAGAGAACGCAGAGGTAAAAACGGGAAAATTCTAACCATTAACTATGAGATTAAAGAATCTATGGTCGTAGGTAATAGAGGCATTCATAGGAGTCAGTTTTGAACTGAAAAGTTCAGAATTAAGCCCAGAATGTTATCTAACAAGCGACAACGTGAATTTTGAATCGAGTGATCCGAATATGATAGAGTATGTCGGAAGAGACGTAACAGAAACCATGCAAAGTTTTGACGGTTTAGAATATTTCGTTAAGAAAAAGAAAAGTATACTGAATGTGTGGGGAAAAATAAATTAAATAAAACCAATAAAAAATAATAATAACGAATAAATAAGATAATTAATTTTCCCATGATGTAAATTGTAAAGAAACTGGAAAAGGTTTCTTGTCACATGTGCGATTTTATGACCCCACTTCCGAAAAGGACAGAATCTTTCCCTTTCTCCACTTAGTTTCAAGATGTAAACCACGCGGTAATAGCGTTCCCACTGGTGAATGTTAATTTCCCCAGGCTACTGGCTACTGAATTTTCCCCCTTACCGACGTCGAACGTGTTTTAGCAGAGGCCTACTCATGAAATAGCGGTTCGATCATCCCAACTCAGCGCCAAAAAGGCGTGAGCTCGACCAGCTTTTGGAAAGAGCTTTTTTTTTTTTTCGCGAGTCAAATGCATTCCTGGTAATATTTTCTTTAAATATGTAGTGCTGGTAATTTTTTTCAAAAATGTATTGCTGGTATTTCCACGACAAAAATCCATTTTTATACTTTCATAGTGTTTTGACCCCAGTTTTGGTATTAACTATTTTTCCATAACTGGAAAAATGACAGGTGCTACCATCCCGGGTCAGGTTGTAACTGGGAACAACGCCAATTAAGAGGCGGCACCACGCTACTCAAAACCTCCCGATTAGAGGCTTTGCTGCCAGATGTAGTTTATCGTCATACCCAGGACGGTATGCTTCAAGAAGCGGATGCAGCAAAATCAATGCATAGAAAACATGCGCACGTGGTAGTTCGAACGAAATTTACAACTGGACTGACAGGAGTTATCTTCATCGTTATTTAACCCTCCCTTCACTCTTCATGTTATCAGGATTCAATAAAAGGTCAGCTTAGAAATTAATTCCGTACACACAGATCAAGGAGAAAAACTTACATAATCCCAAGACAAGTGACTACATGCATCAATATTCTCAAACCGTACTTATACTGAGGTGTTGCAGGGGGTGTTGTTGCAAAGTGGGAATCATATGTTGTAGAATATGAGGTGTGGTGATTTTCTAGGGTTTTTTTCCATATGTTTTTTTGTTGTATATTCACCATTGCTTTTATAAACAAGGTGATTGTTTCATAAGAATTTGATATTTGAACGCCGCAGATATCTGAAGCAGTTAAGAAATGATAACACCCAAAATCTTGTGACTAAATCAAATAAAATTCGATCTCTTGTCAGAACTGAAGGTCTACACCAAATTATTACTTATAATTCACAATTGTTGTAATAAGTTTTTCAAATATTTCATTATAACGTTCATTAATTCCTGTTAGAAAATGGACTATTTTCTTATAACATACACTACAGGCAAAAGGTTTGGGGAAATGCATTATTTAAAACAAAATACATTACACTAAGATATGCTTATATCAGGTCATCCTATAAGTTCTGACCGAAATTTGAATAAAGAAAACAAGTGACCAAATGTTACATTTAATTACAGATTCATACAACAATGTATTTTCCCTGATTATCTATGACTTCCTTCCATCTAGTAACAAGCTTACTAATTCCATTACTGTAAAATTCTTTTGGCTTTGATTCGAAGAACTCACAAATGTCAGTTTTAACCTCTTCCAGTGTTACAAAAGCTGTTTCTTCCAAATGATTCTGTAAGCAACGAAACAAATGGTAGTCTGAAGGAGCAAGGTCGGGAGAATAAGGTGGATGAGAACTTTTCTACCAACCACGTTCTTCGATCTTTTGTGACGTGATTCTTGCTGTGTGTGGTCGCGCATTGTCCTGATGAAACATCACCCGTTTTCGATTCACTAGAGCAGGTCTTTTTTCCTCAAAACTTGGTTCAAACACTCTAATTGCTGACAGTATATTTGAGCATTAATTGTTGAATTAGGTGGTAAGAATTCAAAGTGGATTATTCCTTGGCAATCCCACCAGATTGAAAGAAGAACCTTTTGCCCATGAAGTTCCCTTCTCGGTTGTGGCTGGGGTTCTTCCCGTTTACCAAGCTACTGTCTACGACGCTTAACATTTCGATAAAAAATCCATTTTCCGTCGCCAGTCACAAGTCTATCCAAAAAAGGTGAAACAAGTTGGCGAGAATGGAGAGAAGTGCAGATGTCAACTCGGGATTTGAGGTTGTTTTCAGACAATTCATGAGGCACGCATTTTCCAAGTTTAGGAACTTTTCCAAGTTGTTGAAGATGACGATGAACAGTTGTATGGTTTGAACTGAGAACCACTGCCAATTCCTCAACTGATAAAGCAGGATTTTCTTCAAGGGCTGCTTCAAGAAGCTTTTCATCAATCTCAACTTGACGTCCGGTTCGATCTTCATCTTCAAGGGTGAAATCTCCACCTCTGAATTTTGCAAACCATCTTCTGCAAGTTCTTTCATTCACACATTCCTCTCCATAAACTGAGTGAATGTTTCTAACCGCTTCGGCTTCTGAGTTTCCTTTCTTGAACTCATAAAGCATTATGTGCCTCAAATGATTCTTGGGTACTTCCATGTTAACAGGGTATTAATGAAACAAAAAAGTAGATAGCAGACCTACCCAAGTATTTTACAAGTAATGAAAAAGCCCTCTCTTACTTTTGTATTATATTCGATATCTCGTATCCAATTCATACCATACTTATTCAATGTCAGAGAGATTGAAGCTGGCATGTTATACTTTCTAAAAGTGTGTTCCTTTTTTGACTCGAGGTAATTTTGACATAATTTAAAAAAGTATTTTCGGTTGTTATCTTGTTGAAAGGTAATTTTTTCCAGTTATGCCATGATCTCATCTCCAGGCTTTTTGGCAATGTCAAAAAGTCTACTGAAGTGCTAATATCAAAAAAACAAAATAAAATTTTATCATACAAATATTCATAGCAAACTGCATTGCGGGCCATCAATCCAAATTTGAACTATTTAGAATCACAACATTGTGCAAATTATTTGAAACAAAACAAATAATTCAGTTATTTTTTTCGTATTTTTCGTATGAAACCCGGCTCAGTGCACAAGTTAGTACTTTCTATGTCCATTCCACGAACTCGTTCCTTACAGATAGACCACAGATTCTTGATTGGATTTAAATCAGGAGAGTTTTCGGGCCAGTCTATAGTACTTTGATTTGCTCATTGGTAAGCTTGTCGGTATGTTCGTGCAGCGTTACAATTTTCGTACGCTTCCTTGGAGTATCGTTCCTTGCAGACAATGGCCGTAGGTCAACTAATTGACAGTCGAGAGAATAGTGTCTAGGCGTGATAAAATTCTGATGCAAACACGGAGGACGCAATATTTTTCAAGGCCAAACAAATTTCATCATACACCTCAAAAACAGATTCGTATTATTGCACACCACTGCAAATGACCTAATCTGAGGAAAGAATAGAAATCGATTACACCCTGTCAATCCAGTGGGTCTCAAACTGACTGTATGGTGAGAGAAACGAAACTAAAGCGGTTATTTCAATTAATTTGCAAAAGGTTGCAAGAGAAGCCCGGAGAAAGCCTGGTAATAAAAGCAAATACTCTGCTGATACTGGAATTTTATATTTTATATTAATAAAAGTACAAAATATATATCATATTTTAAGTATTTCTTTTTTAAAACAGGTTGACCCAAATATTTTGCCTGCAGTCTAAGTAGCCATTGCTTTTGATCGACTCCGAATTAAAAGGAAACTTCATATCGAATATATATATATATATATATATATATATATATATATATATATATATATATATATATAGGTAATCCGTATGGGTAGACCCAAGGAGGATAAAATACAGAGAGCTCAATGTAACTACAGAGTTAATAATTTAAATAAAAACACACCACTTTATGGTTCCATATAATAAATTATAAAAAGGGCTGTGGTGAAATAATTCATTACATGGAAGCTTAAAGTCGTCTATTATTTAATATATATATATATATATATATATATATATATATATATATATATATATATATATATATATATATATATATATATATCATAACAGCCGGAATGTGTCTTACACACTATCTTTTCGTTTTTAGATTTCTCTTCTCTTGTTGATATTAACAGAATTAGGTAACTTCTGAAATTATGAGCGTGGCATCTAATCACGAGACAAAATGTTTCACCTCCGTTACCCGGGTCTGATAATTCTGCAGTAAATTCACGATAGCCCATCTACTTAGAATCACCCGACATCCTTCACCAGAGAAATTCCGATGCGTCGAATGTTAAAGAGTGCAATATGCTTTTATCTTCGGAAACGATCTGAAGAATTTTAATAGCATGCTTATGACGCAATTTTCTACGACGCTTATCGTGCAGCGTCTCCATAGAAAGGCATACGACGGTCGAATGCTGTTCTGCTGAAATCCGTTTATCAAGCAAGGTAGGGGGGAGTCTTTCAAGACTAAGGTTCTTTATGTTTGTTCGAAGCAGGGTAATTGAAGAAGGGTGGGAAAAATGCACAGATAAAGAATTGGATGACTATAAATATTTCTTCAATTAGATCAGAACATTTTCTAAATGCAATTGTTGGCTCGTCCTAGGGTGGATGTGAAAAATCTTTTAGAAATGGTTCCCTCTTCATTGCAAAAACTGTATTATATTTCCAACTGTGTAGGAGTTTTCAAACAAAAAGAAAACACAGATTGATTCTGTAGAAATCCTTGTATATCTATTTGAAAAAATAGTTATATTTGTGAGGTATCTTGATATTAAATCGAACGTGAAATGAAACGTTTGGATGTTGATAAATACGCTTCAATTTTCAAACATTTGTCACATTATATACTTTATTATTTACACTATTTACATTCGGACTATTGTCCTCATTGTTTCGGCTGTTGAGCTCTCCGGTCTTCATCAGGTATATGTTTATCTTGGTAACCGTCAGGGAATTATAAACTGAACATTTTATTAAATATACGAGGGTAGACTGTTCTCATTCCACGGCTCATGTCTAGAGATATCTCCTCTAGTTCTTATTTTAATAGGGCTCAGTTATTGCTCGCCCGTTTTTACTGAGTTCAAGTGCACACTTCCCGGCTCACGGACTGAACTTACAACCACTATATAATCAAAGTCACGAACCAGTACTTTAATCTACTAGACTATTATCCGTAGATTAGGACAATAGTTCGAATATGATTGACTTATTTGTTTGTTTAACGCCATAGATTCCCAAGTTGGCATCTACGCGGATGACACCACAATTTACTCCTGCCTCAAAAACAAATCTAGTGTCGCTGACAAAACTAACCTGGCAGTTCGTCTCGAAAAGGACCTCAAATCGGCTGTGAACTGGGACAGGAATTGGCTGGTGAACTTTAACGCCTCAAAACAAAACTGCTCTCCATTAATCTCCACAGGGATCCTTCCCTGCATCCCATTAGAATGTCTGAAGCCCAACTTCTCGAGAGCTCCTCTCTGCGGCTGCTTGGTCTCATGCTGTCCGCTGACCTGAGATGGAACAAATACATTGAGTCAATTGCTTCGTCCACCGCAAGGAAAGTTGGCTCTCTCCCTCAGGCCAGGACATTTTTCTCCCCCGAATCGATCCTTCAAATCTACAAATCAACTATTCGCCCTTGCATGGAGTATTGCTGACATATATGGTCTGGAGCCCCTGTTTGCCTCGGGGTTCTTGATAAGATCCAGAGACGAGTATGCAACGTAATTGGCCCTGATCTGTCATCTCGTCTGCAGTTGCTCTCTCACAGACGCGCCGTCGCCTCGCTCTGTCTTTTTTACAAATACTTTCACCGTAATTGCTCCGATGAGCTGCTTTCGCTGGTTCCCAGGCTTCATGAATGCAAGCGTCCTACGAGCCTGGTATCCCACTCCCACCCTTTCACTGTTGGAACTGTTAAATGTAGACGTCACTTCTACTCCAATAGCTTCATATCTCGCACCTCTCTCCTGTGGAACTCCCTTCCTTATTCCTGTTTCCCTGACAACTATAATCTCCAACTATTCAAATGTAATGTCAATCGACATCTCCAGTTGCCTTGATCTATCCACTAGCCTTCTTCACATCCTTTCCTCTAACACTTCTATCTGCTCTCGCTCCAAATCTTCTGTAACCCCTTGCGTGCTAGTTTCTTCCAGCCTTGCTTCGGGTGAAAAGCTTAAAAAAATATCAACACATTATTTAATGCTGAAAATTAATTTTCTTGAGAGAACTGATGTAATAAATCTATGATATATGTTATTCTGCTTTCAAATTTTGGAGAAATATATCAGAATAGTCCACAGCATTTACTGGGATTGAACCGCCAACAATGGGATAAGAATTTTAAAAAGATTTAATACCACATAATGTATAAATTGTTTTAAACACTGTTTAGTGTTCATGTATTTTTTTCTTTTTTTGAACCAAGGATCCTTTCGGCAAACGCTTTTTCAGTGACTAATATTGGCAAAATTATTCTATCAGAATTGTTATGAATAGATAAATAATATGGAGGAAGATGTCGAGTACGGCTAAAACATGTAAATTAACGATTAAAATATACGTAAATTCAAAAAGTTATAAATACTCCAACGTGAGTGTAAAACGTGAAAGAAATTAATACTCACAATTCTCCAAATAAATGAAGTGATATTTACTTGCCCCCCACGAGAGAAAGATGTGGCACAAGGCCGAGTTTTACGTGGGTATTCCGAGCCCGTAGGCTCGGCCCAAAAATGCCCGTAGAAACTGTAACAACGGAATCGGATTGTTCAACCTCCCCCAACGACACTCTACCCTTCGGCGGAGCCTCGTCTGTGTTCCTCTCTGCTCAGAGGCAGACAGTTCGACCGTCTTGCTGGAACAGATTTCAGCAAGTCCAAATAAATGAAGTGACCGAAGAAAATTCTCCTTCTGCTTATATAAAGAAGGCTGCTGTAATTTAATACATACAGCTCCCAACACTTGCAAATGGTGTTTGGAACAAACCTTATGAAAAATAGGGAATGAGTTGATAGAGAAATTGGAAGAGTATAGCCCATTCTCCAATAGGTGTTGTCCACTCGCTGATTGTTACGCATATTGCGGAAAACGAATGCGATTATGATGATTCTACCTAATAAATGCAGGTACGATTTATCCCAACCGAATTTCTAATATGAGACACGTTTCTCTTATATATTTAGTTGCGCACTAACATTTGAATTTGTTAATCACAGAACATTTATTCAGATAGGACAAACGGTCATTAACAAAGTAAGGAAAAATAAGGCAAGTCCCGAAGACAAGATGTAACTTGGAAGTAAAAAAGTTAAAGAATTTGATTTAGAATCTCTATAAATCAGAACCTAACATTTTCCACAGAGCCATGGCAAATTCAAGTAAATTGGACAAAGACTGGGACCAAAGTCAGGGGGTTTACTGACACAATAAATCTTACGTTCCATCACTCGCTTACCGATATTAGTAGGATAGCCATTATTACACATATCAAGACAGGATGGGCTAATGTGACAATAAGGTTGACCTACTTAGAACGCGGAACAAAAGAGCTCCAACTAGTGTTTTTTAGGTATGTCCACTTTTTCTCTAAAAGAATAATGAAAAAGTAAGTAATATTTCATTCAAATTACATTAAGTATACTTTAAATTTTTTAATTTTCCTAAAATAAATTTTGAAAAAAGTATAATTGAATTTTACAAGATTTTTAAATAGAAAATTTTACTTTTGTTTATAAAACTGTCAATAATGATGGATTTTACCATTTTATGTCAATTTTGGTAACTCAAAAAAGAACAAGATTTTTAGCTAAAGTTTTGGACATGCTAAAAAGGATTAACAAAATATTTGGTCGTTCCTCTTAATAATGACATAAACATAGACAATACAAAATTATTTTAATCAAGTTTGGGGCTTTGTTTTCATCGGGGTATGCGTTTTTTTAGCGAAATAGTGGACATGCCAAGTATAAACCAGTAAAAGCTGGTTTACGATAAATACTAGTGATAAATCTGTTGTTATTACGTTCCACCAAAACATCTAGAAAAAGAGGCGAATTTCCCACTTCTATCTTCATCGTGACTACCAAGGAGGGATGAAGAGAATTCAACTGTTGCCGAAAACAAGATGCATCATTGATGCTATCAAACATAGAAAATGTATCATCAATACAACTTACGTATATGTATGGCTTCTGACACTTCTCAAACAATAGGCTCTCATAATATCCAACAAATATGTTGTCAAAAGCAGGAACCAAATGTATATAGGTTTTAATGAAAAATCAAACACAAACAAATTTTTCAAACCATCCTGCTGCGTCCCACTAACTTTTACACACTTTAGAGTCAAGAATGTTTCTCACACATATTATCTGGTATTTCATTACACGTGACATGTATCTAACCAATAAGAATTAACCAAAGTCAAGTTACCATTAATCTGCATCTCTTTGTCTTTTTTAATCATTTTTATCATTTCTATCTTGATCTCTGACGAAGCTTTAATAAAGTGAAACATGTTAGATTAAAATCTGTTGCCTACTCGTTCTTTATCCTCTCTCTCTCTTTCTCTCTCTATATATATATGATAAAGATATATACTTTTGATATATCAAGTCAAGAAACATTGAAGCTTTAATCTCGAGTCATACACAGTAAATTTGCGTCCAGGTCCTTACAACGTTTCGCCTCTCCAGGAAGGAAGATATTCTATTATCACAATGTGGTATATTCAATAACAAATGTGATGGAAACGAAAACAAAAAGAGAAAATATTTAAATTAAAAGGGCTAGATTATATACACCAAACAAATATATATATATATATATGACAATTTATGTGCAAATAGCAGGACAGGTTGGGTATTATAGTCTTGTGTGACAGCCGGTCTTTGCGAAGGACAACTCTGAATCCAAAACTTCAGGGGGCCCTGTCACATACAATGTGTGGTTAGTACTTGGTGATCGGTTATAAAAAGTAAACTGTGTTGTTGTACTCTCATACGGCGAAAACGACGGAAGTATTCTATA
>OZ038476.1:30752816-30817816 GCA_964036315.1 Acanthosepion esculentum
AAAATGTTGAATCCCACTAAAAAGTGCTGACTTATTAAAACCCGAACATCATAGATAGGATTTCAATGCAATTATTCAGGGTTTGGTGTGTAAAGGATTTCTATAAATTCTTGAATCTTATTTTCCTTAGAGCAGTTGTTCCCAACAGATTTTGAGCCATGCCACACTTTGGTATTTCTAAATTTGTGGTGCAAACCCCCGTAATATTTAAATCTTACATATTCAAAATTTTACTGCAATCCACGTTAAGGAAACTTAAAAGATCATTAACTTGGTCTCTAAACAAGCCTCCAAAGACCATAGCGTCGATGAAAGAGAAAATTAAAAAAACAAAAATATAGTTAAATATATATAGTTTCAAAACATATAATAGAGAACTGAAAGGCAGAAACATAAAATATTTGAATGAAAGCTTATTCTGTAATATACTTTGATCATTTTAATCATGAAATAATAATGCAAAATGAAATGCTAACTAGAAAGCAATTCACTGTTAATAACTCATTCACGAATTTCCCCCTTATTCTGTGGTATAGTAACCCTTCGGGTTCACATCCTAAGTATCCCCACAAAAATATTACCATGTCCCACCGGCGGTGCATACGCCCAAGGTTGGGACTCATTGCCTTAGAGAATATTTTGCCTTTTAAAGTGTTTTACAAAGGTAGAAACAGGCAATCATCTATCGGTGCAAGGTAAGGTGCATTTTGGTATATGGGGTAGAACAGGTCAACTGAGTTCTCATTTTTTCCTTTGTTATACTTGACTACCTTACGTTGTTATGGAGTAGAATCTTTTTCTTTTAATCCACCGAATACGCTGAGACTGACATGCTAATGTAAGGTATTTTACGTAGTCCAAATTTATTCTTAACGGTTACGTGTGATTTTTAGTTAGGATGACATATTTGACATTACAATTTGTTCCATAAATAGAAATTACCTACGATCTAACCTAATATCATTTTATTATAAAACTGTGAATATAGTTCTTTAAGGAAATATTGAAGAAAAACGAACACATCGCATATCCTTTCAAAGTAGTGATGAAATATTACACCTTAATATACCGGCCTTTCAAGGTATAGCCCCATTTCTGCACAATTGGGAGTTGTTTTGTACAATATTTACATTATTCGGACTATTGTCCTCATCTTTGTCGCCATATTTATTACAACGTTTCGGCCTTCTTCAGGTGGTTGGAATGTCGAACTGAAACTTTTATTTCGCTCACTGGGGTAGACTGTTCTAGTCCTACGTGCCATGTTTTAATGGATGTAAGTTGTCTCCTGTTAATTTCCCTCTCCAATTTCTCCACTGCCTTAACTGTGTATTGAACTCACACTCTTTTGTGTCCTGTCACTAACTAACACCTTTATCCACTGTGCCATGTGTCCTTGAGAACATCTGTGCATGAATTTCTGGGTGTTATAAACCTAATGTCTTCAGCAGCCATTTTTACCGGTGCTATAAAAAAGCAAGTTAACAGTACAGCAAAAAATCAAAATATTAAAAAATATCGAAGATATTGACAGTAATAAGACATTGCAAGACAAAAAGTAGAAAAAAAACATTGTGAAATGCAAGCGACCACTTCAGTTGAAAATAAATCAAAACCACTATGTTATACTGATCCATATTACTTGTCTTTTTCTGTGCTTTCTGGCGAGTAGGAATGTTTTTAGGCTTTTGTAATAATTCTTTATACAGTACCTGCAAAAACACGAAACATTGCACAACAATAATAACAATCATATAATAATTGGGATTGTCCGCCTCCCCACTTCGATAATTTGATAACCATTACTTCCTGTGGATACCTCATAAAAAATGGATTATTCAATTTTGGTCAAGTGAAAAGACAAAAGACATAAATTGGAAAATTCTAGGTTTCGTGGACACTCTCAATAGTTTTAGGGATAGGTGCAAGCTATGTCTAAAAGAAAAAATCATAATGAAATACAAAAATCAAAGCAAACAATTAAATAAACGGAGAGAAATAACCACGAAATGTAGACATAGAAATAAATTCCAAATTATATATCAATACATGTGCATGTATTTGAGGTGTATGTGTACGTATAGTGGCATATATGTGTGGACATGTAAATGTACATAAATGCATGTATGAAGATATGTACGCATATAAGTGTGTTTGACAGCATGATTTATTCTATTGGGTGCCCTGGTATTACCAACAGTCTATAAATCTATAACTCAACTAATTTACATTAATTTAACGGGTTTGGGTTTAAATCCCCCATCGGTTATTAATAATATTGGACACCTGTAGTACAAAAACAATTTATTGTGAATCCCTGAAAAACACACTCGGGGATGTATAAGAAAGGTCACATAGTAGGAACTGATATTAGACTACAAAAAACGAAAGGTCCTGGTCATGAATAAACTCGAACCGAGAATGCTTCCCCCGGGATAAGATACTTTACGCCTCACTAATCGCTAACACAAACCCATTCTCATTAACAAGGCATCTATCAGAAGAGGACTGACATTGAAATTAAATTTCTCCGAGACAGACACTTAGGGCTGATGATAGCCGCCTACAAAACGGCTTGTAAGAGACTATCCTCTATGTTGACGTAATTTTTGCCGGTTTTTTTTTGTTTTTTTTTGCTGTAAAAAATACATATGCACTGTTATAATAAATACACCCAGCTCTCTGTGGATCAGTTTTAATAACTAATATTACTAGGATCCACCCGGATTATATACCAACGGATCGAGTACCTGTACTAATATACTAATATATATATATATATATATATATATATATATATATATATATATATATATATATATATATATATATATATATATTGGGCACATGACCGAGTGTTTAGAATTTTCGCATTCTGACCATGAGACTGGGATTCGAATCTGACCATCACGATTTGTCAGAATGTTGTCCGATTAGAGGGGCCGATCCCATCGTGCGGCACCTTTGGAAAATGCTTGAAAACCATACCACGTACTAACTGTAACTAACGTGTGCTATGGTGTTGCAATATAGGAGCAGGGCTCTGTGGGTGTTGACTAAACACAAATGTGCCTGACCAAGTGTCTGCAATAGTGATTGGCTAGCCGCCCGAATACGAGTGTCCAGCTATACATGCATATATATATATATATATATATATATATATATATATATATATATATATATATATATATATATATATATATATATATATATTTAATACTAATAATCTTATAAATATAAGCAGCTATACTCGACCGGCAAAACCTTAGTTGTTTACTTACGCTTGTAAATGAACAAACCAATAACCAAGGGAAAAAATGATTAAAAAAGAAAAAGAACTAATAACTTCCGGCGAGAATAATCGTTTAGAATCTAAGTTCAGAGTCCAAAGAAAAAAAACCTCCGACACGAGTAAAGTAAAATAACTAAGAAGAGTACTCAATACGCTAAGTAGAGCAAACTAAGTAAACCTAAAGAGTCAGACAAACCTACCAAGGTTTCACCTACGCAGATCATCAGTTTACCCTGACGATCGGCGTAGGTGAAATCTAGGTAGGTTTGTCTTTCTCTTTAGGTTTACTCATATTATATATATATATATATATATATATATATATATATATATATATATATATATATATATATATATATATATATATATATGTAGCTCAATGAAGGTTAATATAAAATATCTGTAATATTGGCGAGCTATAGATATATTTTATAACTCTTTCTATCTTTCGGTTTACGGCTACAGCACTTTGAAACACCGAAAGTAAACAACGTCGAGAATGGTCAGTACCTAGATGATTGACCAGTTGGGAATACAAGGTGTTGTAAGTTTGGATGCACGCATAGTGTCATAGATAATAGTTCAGAATTCTTAACCAGACAGCCATGTTTCAGTTCCTCTTAGGTCCGCTAGATTTACCTATGCGCAAAATTCCCTTGTGGAAAATACGAATCCGTCTCTTCCTCCACCCTCACCCCAGCTAATAGTTAAATAGTAAGACATTTATCACTAAGCCCGGAAATAAAATCAATCGATCAATTCTGAAATATATTGAATAAACAAAATAATCATTCTGTTTATTCAATATATTTACACGCATTCGTACATGGAGGTGCTGAAAAATATCGGTATGACGAAGTAGCCTTTCTGAAATGAATAAAGTTGTAAGATTCACGGAAGTGGATCATACAATGTAATTATCATCATTCGCTAATAATTTTCACATTTAACAAGATGCTAATTTTGAACACCAAATCTGGAGTATTCAGTGAGAATTAATTTCAATAAATTAGTACGTCCATGCAGAACTAGATCTCTGATCATTGTGCAGAGATGAGATGTTACTGAAAAAATTAATATTCCCCAGTACTATTAATGGCATTGAAAAAATGGTCGGTTCTCTGGACCGTTCACGAAAGGACGAGAATCAATTTTGCGTATTGCGGCGATATTTTCACCTGCAACTGCCCACTAATTACTTGGTTGGTGTACTCTCATACGGCGAAAACGACAGAAGTATTCAATATATATTTGTCTGACAATCGCAAAAGCGTGAAAACAAGGGTCACAAACTCACATCAATCCAACCAAATATGTTAGCACTATCTCTGATATTGAGCGCTTTCTAATAAGTACCGCGCATATAATATATATATAATAATATATATATTACACACACACACACACACACACACACAGACACACACACACACATACACATATATATATATATATATATATATATATATATATATATATATATATATTTATATACACACATTTTTCATATATATATATATATATATATATATATATATATATATATATAAACGATATATGTAGGCGATTAATTTTCCCCCATCTTAGAATCTCTTTCACGCAGACATCACGTCGCAGTAATGTTGGGATTCTGTCGTTATTCGCATAGAGATATTTATACTATTTACGTTGTTCGGACTGGTGTCCTCATCTTTATTGCCATATTCAAGACGTTTCGGCCGTTGTACGCTCCGGTCTTCTTCAGGTGCTATACGTTAGATTTTCGAACCGAACTTTTACATTTAATCTACGTGAGCAGATTGTTCTAATTCCACCTGCCATGCCTTCGGATATCTCAGTTTCAGTTTCTTTCCTTAGTAACGCAACTCTTTTTGTTCCCTCTGCTGTTGCAGATATTGAACTCACGTCTCTTTTGTTCAGGTCACATTTTGCCTCACTAAACCAACGCTTCAGACTAACTACATTCCTTAGCTCTCACCCGTCCAGATCTTTACAGCTAAGATCCTCCAAGCCACATATACAGAGTCAAATCCTCATCATTCCCTTTGTATTCCATTGGTAAGGAAGAAGTCCCATTCACACTGCTTGACGCCATTACCGCTACTTTCGTAATCATCCGTTATCAACAATCTTATTCGGCAACGCTCTAGATCTAGAGCCTTGTAGTGGATGACAGCAGTAACAACAACAACAAAAACTTCTGCCCAAGCTCAAACCATAGCCAAGATATCAAATCCTGAATATCTAGGTTTATTCCCCAGTATTGGTGCAACGTAAGTGTTTTTCTATCGCATTTCTATCTGGCCTTAAACCATCCTATGCTGTTTACTTATTGCCGTAAGATAAATTGCACTCAGTGGAGTAAGGCGGTATTTGATGGGTGTTGTATTGTGAGTGAGGAAGCTGTTGCCAAGTATAGACAAAAGAGGAATTACGAAAATGGATCGGGTAGGTTACTGATGAGACTTTCTGTGTGTAAACGGTTTTGGCCCAACCGCTCTTTCAGAAGTATTTAATGACCTGTGAAGATGTCAGCTCCAGGCTAATCATGACTGCTGCATACGGCAGAGCGACGTTCCATCAGCTCTTATTCTTCAGTCGCTTCGTAAATCAAGGCTGCCGACGCTTTGTGCCGGCTTTTCAAGTCTTTTTCGTTTGGCTGGCTCTGTGATCGGTTAACAGAGCGTGGAGAGAGAAAAGGAAAGAAGACAAAAGAAGCAGGGAAATGATTAGGTTCTTGCATTAGGTAATAGCGGAGGGTCATAACCAGCGTTCTGCCTTCCATTAGAATGTCGCCATTAAAATCTTCAGATCCCAGAATGCATCTTCACGGAAAAGTTGATTTAGGTTTTAATTATAAATAAATTGTAAAAGCATTATTATTATTATTATTATTATCATCATTATTATTATTATTTGCTTCCAGAAATTACTGCACATATTGTTTGAAGCTCGCTGTTATTCAAGTAATTATTTATAGGAAGTTATGGTTAAAATGGCCTTCAAGCGAAAGAAGCTTGTAGGGAGGATCATACACCTTCGAAACTTGTGGACTGGTGCTACATACTAACAAATAACTGCAGCGACTAACAAGAACCACATCACTTGAGGAATTTCAACAGCAGCAACAACTAAAATGGATAGCACATGTAACTCGAAAAGAATATAATTTTATCACAGACGCGATGTTGCCTCGCTCTGCCTTTTTTTACAAGTACTTTCACGGTAATTGCTCCGAGGAGCTGCTTTCACCTGTCCCTAGGCCTCGTGAATTTAAACGTCCTACGGAGCTGGCATCCTGTTCCCACCCCTTCACCGTTGAAACTGTTAGATGTAGACGTCTCTTCTACTCCAATAGCTTCATGTCTCGCACCTCTCGCCTGTGGAACTCCCTTCCCTATTACTGTTTCCCTGACAAATATAATCTCCAACGGTTTAAGTGTAACGTCAATCGACATCTCCAGCTGCCTTGATCTATCTTCTTCCCTTCTCCACATACTTTCCCCTTTCATTCCTATCTGCTCTCGCTCCAAATATTCTGTAACCCCCTTGCCTTGATCGACCCACTGTCTTTCTCTTTCTCCACAACCTCTCCTTTACCACTCCTATCTGCTCTTCCTCCAACCCTTCTATAACCCCTTGCGTGATAGTGGCCTCCAGCCTTGCTTGGGGTGATACGCTTAAAAAAAGAAAAGAAAAAACTCAACATTTAACACTACTTCGAACAAAATGAGATGCGCGACAACGGTTAGGGGACTTGAGAAACCTATTTTCCTGAAAGATTGCCTTAATAGAAATAATTTATAAATAACAAGCAACAGTAGCACTGACTACGCCAGGGGTGGGCAAACTACGGCCCGCGGGCCACATGTGGCCCGCCAAACGATTTCGTGCGGCCCGCTTTAAAATGTTATTTATTAAAACTATATTTTTCCTTTAAAAGCCCTTTATTTTGCCAATTTTAAATATCAATTATTTTGGTTTATATATACTATGCGGCCCAGTAAAACTATAAATTTTTAGAATGCGGCCCTTGTACTAAAAAGTTTGCCCACCCCTGGACTACGCGGTCAATGAAAGCCGAATACTTCCACATAAGGAAATCGCTCATGGTACCGTTGCCATTGCCATATCAAACTCAACCGAACGCACATAGAAAAATGGTTTATTTGTCATATCAATATACATTAAAAGGAAACATTTTTCTCCTGATCAAAACAGAAAAGTTGAGGTCAATTTGGTTGATGTGATATGAATTGTAAAGAAAAAAGCCACACAACAAAACTGTGAGAAACGACAGAATCAATTGTTCCATTCGAGTTCTACGTTTCAACAAGAGATAAGGATTTTCCAGGGACTTAACAGCCGGGAATAAGACTTGCTGGTTCAATTATCAGGTATCGTTAAGGTAGAAGAACCGTTCCAATAATTTTGCAGGACGCTGAAATAAAGTCGAGTAACTTCAATATCAGTTGTAACAAGAGAGAATTTTCGGTTTCAGCAAAAGGAACCTCCCAAGATGCGATCTTGGAAATTGAGAGGCAGTATAAAAATTTAAATATACGTGGTGTGTTTTAAAAAAAACAAACAACGTAAACTGTGTCACTGCAACTCGGTGACGCAGGGAAATAGCGAAAGATGCCTTCCTAAATGTAAGTAATGTGTTAAGAAACAGGAAACTTTCGTTGGAGACAAAAAAGAATGGTGAACTGTTATGTAATGTATATCCTACTATATAAATATGAATGTTGGATACTTTCATCCCAGACGAAGAAAAAATTCTTGAGGCAATGAAAATGTAGATCTGTACATTGTTGATGAGAATATGTCGGCAGCACATCTTAAGTTTAATATAAACAAAAAAAGGCGTTTATATTTAGAATCAGGAAGAGAGGGCTGAAATTTCTACGGGACATATGGAGGAATGAGGCCTTGAAGATTATGGCACTCAGAGTAAATAGTGATGGCAAGATGAACAAATGGACTACGAAACAATCATGGAGAATTTGATGGCGGATGGGGAACTATTTTTTTTAATCATATCACCCCAATCAAGGCAATAAAGTTACTGAGACGCAAGAGGATCTGAAAGAATAAGAGAAAAATATAAAAATAATTAAGGAACGTGAACAATAAAATAACTAGAATTAAAATATAGAATATAACGATTGACATTGTATTTAAATTTTTGAAAATCAATGTTGAATGGGAAACAAGAAGCCGGAAGAGTGTTTCACATGCGAGAAGAAAGATAAAACAAAATGTTAGCATAGAACATGCGGTTACATCTAACCATCTGAACTGTAAATTACGCTTAAATTGGTAAAGTCCATGTACAGAAGACAAAAGGTCATCAGTAGAATTACGATGAAAATATGAATCTACCTTACGTCGGTGGGAAAGTAACTGAAGCCGAGATGCCAGGCCAGGTCTACCAACATTACATACCTGGAAGAGATAGAGAAGAGACAAGTCTTGACAAAGGATACAAATGATAGAGAGTTGTGGGAAGTTATGATTGCCTATTTCCTGAAGGCACACGGCACATAGATAAAGAAGTTAGTGGGCTGACCCAATAGCGCGTTAATAGGCGTTCGTTACGTTGTTAGTTTCGTTGGAATATATGATCATCGGTATGAATTTCTTTGTTTCTCTCAGAGATATAGTTTATTTTTCTCTTTCTACTCTTATATTATCTGCTTATTGTCTTTTTCTGTTCTCTTATTTATTTATTTTTAATCACCTTTTATTTGCCAATGTTTTTATTTTCTTCCCTTCGTTAGGTTTACTCTTCATCTTCTATTTCCTTAAGGCTTAATTAATGTTTCTTTTAATTATCTTTACAACGACATATCTAAAGAGACAAAATACAAACGGGAAAAATGAAATAATTAAAAGTAAAAAGTAAAATTTTTTTACTGTTATTCTACCAATCTTTTTTACAATTTTCTTTCTTCGCTATCATTTCATATAATCCATGATATCACATGTGGTATTTTTTATAAAACAGTTGTGGTAGTTTCCATCTTTTTTTAATAATTATATAGGGTACTCCAGTGTGGAACAATATTCATCATATCTTGAAATTTATTGATTTGTATCAGAACGCTCTAAGTTTAGAATATGCAGTTTGAACACCAGAGCCAGAATGAGGACCACAAGATAAGACCACAAATCTAATAGTTCCGCCTTATCTAGGCTGTAGCTGCTCCATCATCATTTTCAGCCTTAGATTTTAAAAGCGACCCGGTGGCCTCGAGGGTGATGAATTATTTTCCAGTTTACAGTCCTTTACCCACATATGAAACGTAACAGTTAAATACTACATATTAAGTACTATATAACCTACAACACATTTTTCTACATACGAAACGCCATGACACTATGAATTATGTGCGCACCCCCGACAATCGGGATAACCAGAGCTTAGCATCATCTCTCTACGCAGACCTAGCGCTAATACCTCAGTAGGGAAAGACACTGGCTTGTAACGTTCAATACCTTCAAAACTAAGCTAGTAACAGTTCATTATCACCGAGAAGACCCTGAGTTGTTCCTCTCCTTATCAACGGTTGTACTCTCAGGAAGAATCCTGGTTATGGACGTCTACTGAGTATCAATGTCACCCAGAGCTCAAGTGGAAGTTATATATACGATCCAGCATTAAAGCGACTGGAAAAATGGTCGGTTCTTTGTATGGCTCCAGAAAATATCTGACTCCAATTACCATGCACTTACAAGAGTAAGATAAGACCACAAATCTAATAGTGCCGCCTTATCTAAGCTGTAGCATCTCCATCATCATTTGCAGCCTTAAATTTTAAAAGCGAAGGCGGCCTTGTGGGTGATGAATTATTTTCCAGTTTACAGCCCTTTTCCCACATATGAAACGTAACAGTTAAATATTATATATTAAGTACTATACAGCCTACAACACGATTCCCCACATACGAAACGCCATTTGCTTGAAAAATGATAAGACCGGCTACATTCATTATTTCCACCAGTTCAGACATTTGCAGCTAAGACCTGCCATGTCACGTATACAGAGTGGAATGATCTGCATTCTTTATAGCTTTTCATTGGTAAGAAAGAAGTTATCAATGAAAAGATAATAACTGGACAGCCTCACCTCAAGAAACGCTACTTTGTTAAACATTCCCGAAAGGATGCTTCCCCGCTTACTACAATTTTAAGCAATTTTGGGCTCAACCACCTTATTCGGTACCCCTGTAAATTAGAAAATATCTTGTGATAATAATCATCTTCTTAATTCAGCATTAGAGTTTGCACTGAACATAAGGCTAACATATTTGTTCCTGAGAAATATCCGGTATATCTGGGATGACGCTAGATTGGCGAAATTGGTGTGAGATTTGCTAAGCAAATCTCGTCCAATGATAACCATTGCTTTTTCCTCGGTAGCTCTTCTCGGTCAATTTTGAGCTCAATTAAAAAATAAAAAAACCTCTTGCCAATCTTTTCAAATTAGTTCCATTATAGATAGATTTATATGTCAGTGCGATTTTGATTTTAGAGGTAGGACGTCAATATTTCCCAGCGAAAAGAATTAATCAACATGTCCCATCATTTTTTAGTAAGGTCAAAATAATCATTTGCATGGGTAGGCTGACACTTTAGGGTCTGCATTCGGTGGATATCTTATAAAAAAACTCATAGCATTCTTCAATATAGTTATGTTTTCGGTCTTATGCAGATCTCCCACGAGCGTCCATCTGAAAGTCCTAGAAACAATATCAATTAAAGCTAAAGAGTCATTCCTGTGTAAACAAAATTATTAGTTGTGCGGATATAACATAATATGTGTATTCTCGTCTCAAGATATGATTCAGGCCGGTGTATTTTCTCACTGTCTTTACGTTTTCTCTTTAATCACTGTGGATATTTTATTTTACTAGATCGATCTCTGAAGAGTAATGCGTGAAAGCAGTTGTTTTATTTCTTTTTTGTCTCTTTCCTTTTTCTCTTTCCTTTTTTCCCTTTCATTTTTTCCTTTCCTTTTTTCCATTTTCTTTTATCTCTTTCATTCTTTTTCTCTATCCTTCTTTTCTCTTTCATTTTTCTCTTTCATTCTTTTTTTCTTTCCTTCTTTTCCCTTTGTTTTTTTCTCTTTCATTCTTTTTCTCTTTCCTTCTTTTATTTTCCTATTTTCTCTTTCATACTTTTTCTCTTTCCTTCTTTTATTTTCCTATTTTCTCTTTCATTCTTTTTTCTCTTTCCTTCTTTTATTTTCCTATTTTCTCTTTCATTCTTTTTTCTCTTTCCTTCTTTTATTTTCCTATTTTCTCTTTCATTCTTTTTTCTCTTTCCTTCTTTTCCCTTTCCTTTTTTCTCTTTCATGTTTTTTCTCTTTCCTTCTTTTCCCTTTCATTTTTCTCTATCATTCTTTTTCTCTTTCCTTCTTTTCTCTTTCCTATTTTCTCTTTCATTCTTTTTTTCTCTTTCCTTCTTTTCCCTTTCCTTTTTTCTCTGTCCTTTTTGTCTTTCCTTTTTTTCTCTTTCATTTCTTTTCACACTCCTTTTTTTTATCTTTCCTTTTTTCCCTCTTTCCTTCTTCTTCTATTTCCCTTTTTTGCCTTTGGCGTGTATCCACTTTCGCACCGACTAACGTTGTTGTGTTTTTTTTTTCAGTGGTTGACTTTTAATCATGTCTGTTATTATTGCCCTAATAAAGTCCAGTACTACAAGCAAGATTTTAAAACTCATCCGTGCAGATTTTCTAATGTTCATCTCTTTCTTTTCCCCCTCTTTCTCTTCATTCTTCTTTACCATCATCATCATCATTTTTATCACCCTCTTCACCATAATCTAACTGCGCAGCTGTTTGATTGTTTTTTTTTTTATATTTGTGCGAATTTTCACATGTTCAATTCCTCCCTCCACATCTTCGTTGTTCTTCTTCTTTTACTTCTTCTTTATCATCATTATCATCATCTAATAGATCAGCTGTTCTTTTATTTATGTTGATTTTCTCTTGTATAAGTACTCCTCCCCCTCCTCCTCCTCCTTCTCCTTCTTCTTCTTCTTCTTCATCTCCTCCTCCTCCTCCTTCTTCTTCTTCTTCTTCTTCTTCTTCTTCTTCTTCTTCTTCTTCTTCTTCTTCTTCTTCTTCTTCCAATTGTGCACTTACTTTATCTCCTCATTAATGCAAACGCCATTTTTTTCTTTCCCCTTTACAATCATTCTTTCTTCATTTTTTTTTCTGACACCAATTTCTTTTTTTGTCTCTTATTTCTCCTTTCGTTTCTTTCTCTATTATTCTTCTATTTGTGCAAAGCTCATTTCTTTCGAGTCTTCATTCTGGCCCTCTGGGGCTCTGTCGTATTTTATATATCAACGACGTGAACCTTTTATATTTTAAGCATGCATGGAATACTTCAGCATCAGCAATATTTCTTCTTCTCTTGTATTTGCTTTCAATTAAAATTTGTCTCTCGTTTAATAAATGGAATATGCCCTCGGAAAACAGACATGGATGTACCAAGATAATGCGAATGATAAAGATATTTAAAATACAACAAACAACATATTATACAACAACGGCAGTTGATACATTGACAACTATTAAATGAAATCGCAACTTGAAAATACATTAGCAAAATGAAACCAATGCACACACACGAACGGGCATATTACAAATGTACACAAATGAATTACAAAAAGAGTCCAGACGGACATACATACAGATATATATATATATATATATATATATATATATATATATATATATATATATATATATATATATATATATATATATATGATGGAAATTGTAAGGAGGATTTGATAATTATAATTAAGTAATTCATTGGATGCGCACTGCTGATGAGTCCCAAATATAGGACGAAACGGCCGTCCAGTGCTTTCTGCATTCTGTTGAGGTTTCTTTCAGTCTCAATGAATTAATTAATTATATATATATATATATATATATATATATATATATATATACTGAGAAATGGACAAACTTCGACAATTATTTTAATATATTTTTCTGTTTATACGTTATTTTTATAGACACAAATATTTAAGTAAATGCTCTGTTTATAATAAATAGTATTATACAACATTTACTGGCCTGAATGTCCGAGAAACTTTCATATAAAATATGGGTCCTCCGACAGGAATCGAAATTGTAACCTACACGGAACCGTCATATAGCCTGACGTGCTATACCAATTTAGCTACAAAAGAATGTATTGGTCAGCAACGTTGATTTTACTGCTTTCAAAACAACAATTTTCCATGCTTTCACTCGTACATTCATGTCTGCTCGATGCGTATCCAAACGTAAACAAATGACGTCACACACTACGAAATGGAAAAAGTGCAACAATTATTTTAAGATATTTTCTGTTCATATGTAATTTTTTAGATACAAATATTTAAGTAAATGCACTGTTTATAATAAACAATATTAACAACATTTACCGGCGTGAATGCTTCGAGTAGATATGAATATACGAGGGAAATCATGGAAAATTGTAGCTTAAAAGCAGTAAAATCGACATTGCCAACCAAGACGTTCTTCTGTAGCTAAATAGGCTATAGCACGTCGGGCTGTATAACGGCTTAGTTTAGGTTACAGGTTCGATTCCAGTCGGAGGACGTATATTTCTTTGAAAATATTTTCTTTGAAAGTGTGTGTATATATATATATATATATATATATATATATATATATATATATATATATATATATATATAAGCTCCTGAAAAAATTAATTTTGGTTGAGTTCTCTGGGGAAGTGTGGGTTTGTAAACAGTGACTATTAAATCAAAAGTGTATTTAATCCTGTCGGTCACTGTGTGCTTATCTAAAAATAAATACGATAAAATTCACCTTCATCCCTGCTGTGCGCCAAAGACTTAGTGGTAGAATTTCCGACTGACACCAATTCAGTCGGGTTTCAATCCTAGCTAAAGGCAACCGGACGTCTAGCCACACTTAAGAGCTGTGAAACAGCGAAACAGTCTGTCTGTGAATGACAATAATTATATATATAATATATGGCTCTGTGCGTACAACACCACCAAATATAAAATAGAAATGAAAACAAAGATACAAATAAATAAAGAAAACCAACGAAAAAAACTGACAAAAAAGGGCAAATTAAACATAAACTGAAAAGAAAAATCCAAAAGTCAAACACCCTCCTCTGCAATAAAACACAGTGATCAATGTATAAAAGATCATGATAGTGTAAACACGCAACCGTCCAATAAAAAGAAAAAAAACATCAGATAGATACTTCAGTTAGTCATTGGCGCTATCATCAGGAAACCAGGAAGCTAATAAATACCGGAGGAAATGAAGACTTATATCTACGGAATAGAATTGAAAAAATGAGTAAAACCACATGAACAAATTATTAAAGAGTAAAACAAAACAAAACAGTAGTATTCAACCTTGAAAATAAAAACGGCTTGTAGTAAATACGCAAGACATTCAGTCAGGTGACAGATGTTGCTGCTGCTGTTCAAGGGGTGAGTACAAAGAAAGTGAAAAATGACAAAATGCCAGGACATGGAGAAGTTGTTGGACATAATTGAAGCTCACCATACAAAAATAAAATGATTGAGGATTAGATTACGAATTGAAAATATCTAACCAATTACTTGGTCTGTGAGGATTTTATAGAATATACATCATAATTTTTTCTGGATTTTTATAAACTAAAATCTCGTTAACAAAACTCTTTGTTAGAAAACCAAAATGTTTTGCCTAACGTGTTTGTCGATCGACTGACCATAATATTTCGCATAAAACTCAGCTTTTGTAAACAGTGACTATTACGGCTCATAATGCAAGACTCTTCGGTAAATCGAATCGAGTTCTCTCTGTCACTGTGTGTTTATCTAAAAATAAATACGCTTAAATTCTCCTTCATCCCTGCCGTGCGTCAACGGCTTAGTGGTAGAATCCCCAACTGACACTAATTCGGTTGGGTTTCGATCCTAGCTGGAGGCAACCGGACGTCTAGCCATACTGATGAGCTGTGATACAGCGAAACAGTCTGTCTGTGGATGACAATAATATATATATATATATATATATATATATATATATATATATATATATATATATATATATATATATATATACAGTGGCCGTGTCCAAGCATTCGCATCTGGTCAATCATCCAGGAATGTGCATTTGGAAAACTGTAATCGTTGTAAACAGCGCATTTAGAGCAAAGTTATATTTAAATTTAGTAGAATACTCCCCAGAAGCATCGAGACCAATCCCCCACGTTTCACACGTCTGACCACGAGTTATTTTATGCAACTGTGAATGCTAGGATGGAGACTGTAATTATTATTATTTTTAAATTGGTGATTTTCTTTACCTGATGAAGATGGCTTTAATAACAATGTGAAAACGTTATGTTTTCTTATGAATCCATACTGCAGTTTATTAAACGTCAACACTGACAGAAGGCCTCCTGTTGAAATATATGACATAAAAACGATGAAAAGCCCTCCTCATAAATGCGTTTGGTAAGGCTGGGTCGTATTTCCTGGGCCCTAAATCAACCAAGAATTGTCAAGTGGAACTATTGACTGATAATCTAGAGCTTCACATGCACATGTCTTTATGCATGATGGTGAACTTTCTTTCTTTCTTTCTTCTTTCATTTTTTGTCTTCTTTTTGTCCACTTCTGTTAGGTACCTTGTCCTTTTAGGACGCGGATGATTATGGCTCTCCACAACATCCTATCTCTTGTAATTCTTTGTTTTTTTTTTACTATATTAACTAACAGTTCATTACATTTCTCTCTGTTTCAGATGAAGTTTGATTTTTAAAATGGTTTTAGATTATGAAGGTATCTTACGTAATTTAAAATCGTCTTCGCGTCTTCGATGTCACAACTTAAAAGATATTTGAACTTTTATACTTCTGTATTTAAATAGCTCCAATTCGTGTCTCGCAACTTGAACTGACAAGAGATGGCTAGTTTTTAATTCTCACCTTCTTTTTGTACATTGTCGAGTTGTTTGTGAAGTTTTCTGTGTAAGCCTCCATACAATTTCATCTGTCTATCTTATGTTTGTTAACGTTGTCCACGTCGATTATAAATGCTGGTAAACATCCCTTTAAATAGCCTCCCTATAAATGTTGCAGAAAACTGATGAGAAAAAAATGATATATATTTGTTAAGCGTTTTTTAAAATTTTTGTGCTCTTGTTCATTTTCATTCCGTATATTTTCAGCTAGAATAGCTTCTGGATTATTGGGGGTTTTTTTTTGGGTGGGGGGTTAAGCTTATCACCCCAAGCAAGGCTGGAAGCCACTAGCACGCAAGCGGTTACAGAAGGTTTGTAGGAAGAGCAGATAGTAGTGGTAAAGGAGAGGATGTGGAGAAAGATAGTGGGTCGATCAAGGCAAGGGGGTTACAGAAGATTTGGAGCGAGAGCAGATAGGAATGAAAGGTGAAAGGATATGGAGAAGGGGATAGATCAAGGCAACTTGAGATGTCGATTGACGTTACACTTAAATAGTTGGAGATTGTATTTGTCAGGGAAACAGGTATAAGGAAGGGAGTTCCACAGGCGAGATGTGCGAGACATGAAGCTATTGGAGTAGAAGAGACGTGTACATCTAACAGTTTCAACGGTGAAGGGGTGGGAACGGAATGCCAGCCTCGTAGGACGTTTAAATTCATGAGGCCTAGGAACCAGCGAAAGCAGCTCATCGGAGCACTTACCGTGAAAGTATTTGTAAAAAAGACAGAGCGAGGCAGTGTCTCGTCTGTGAGAAAGCGACTGCAGACGAGATGACAGATCAGGGCCAATTACATTGCATATCCGTCTCTGGATCTTATCAAGAACCATGAGGCAAACAGCAGGGGCTCCAGACCATATATGGCAGCAATACTCCATGCAAGGGCGAATGGTTGATTTATAGATTTGGAGGATCGATTCCGGGGAGAAAAATTTCCTGGCTCGGCACAGGGAGCCAACTTTCCTTGCGGTGGATGATGCAATTGACTCGATGTATTTGTTCCATCTCAGATCAGCGGACAGCGTGAGACCGAGCTGCCGCAGAAAGGAGCTCTCGAGAAGTTGGTCTTCAGACATTCTAATGGGATGCAGGGATGGATCCTTGTGGTGGTTAATAGAGAGCAGTTTTGTTTTAGAGGCGTTAAAGTTAACCATACATTTCTCGCCCCAGTTCACAACCGATTGGAAGTCCTTTTCAATTTGAGCTGCCAGGTTAACTTTGTCAGCATCACTAGATTTGTGTTTGAGGCAGGAGTAAATCGTGGTGTCGTCAGCGTAGATGCCGACTTGGCAGTCTATGGCGTCAGGAAGGTCGTTTATAAATATGAGGAACAGAGTAGGGCCTAGGATGGAGCCTTGAGGAACATGAGACTGAGCACCCGAAGATTATTTTCAAATAAATCAGGTTTTCCTAATAGTTAAAAGCAGTTAACGTAGAGTCTTGCGCCGTATCTTATCAAATGTTTTTACGTATGTCTATAAAACGTAATTATGCTTCCTTCTGCATTTTAATTAATGCTTTCTGATCATTTCTTCTTCCGGTTTCTTTGTCAAAATCACACTGTTCTTGTTCTGTTTCCGGTTTATTCGGCTTGGCGAGATATTCTGCTTAGTGATCTATACTTGAGAATCCAGATTACAAGGTTTAAGTGGACTCATTAAATTAGTTGACCGATGGATCACGCACTTTATTCACATCGATAATATTATAGAAATAATAATTGAAATATACGACAATGGCAACGTATAGGAGAATCTTAAAATATCCATTTTCGTAAAACTCCTAAAGAATAATAGAATGTTCACGAGTGCGAAAAACAAGGGCACACATGACCAACAAGACTGGATCAGAACGTAAAAAATATAAACAAGGGGAGATAACACCTCATTGAACTCATGGGACGAATGAAAGAAACTAAATGACGTAGATATTGATTGCCAAACAGAACCTGGAAAAGAAAAAATATTAATGGCAGCTCAAGATGTAATTGCGAAATACTTTAAATTCGATATAGATATAACAAAACGTAATATCGAAATTGTCAATAATTTAAATGAATGTATCAAAATAACTCAAATAAGTACAAAATCGATATGCAAGAACGGTGCATCAATTGATTCAACAATACGGACAATGGGAATAAGCCAAAACCAGAAACATGAAGAAATGTGGTATATAGGAATAAAGTGTCTCTGACGACACTTGTATTTGAACATAGATCGCAAGTGAGCAACCACAGGCGATCCTATTATTGAATTAAGTAGACCACGTGACCATAGAGGAATCGCATATATGTACGTAGCAGCTGAGGACCAACGATAGCTATTTCTAGTCTATCATCTATACTATACGGATCGTGATTTCTAGTCTATCCTCTAATTCGATTCGAATCGCTATTTCTATCTATCCTCTATTACTATTAGTACCGCTATTTCTACTCTATTCTCTATGAATATAAGAACCACTAATCTCTATAATATTACACTATACGGATTACTATTCGAACGAGTATTATCGAGCAAGTACTATTAGTGCGAGTGTTATTCGAAGGCGTCTGACAAAATCTCTACTACAACGACCATAACGAAAGTCACAACAAGTATTCGTTG
Organism: Acanthosepion esculentum; assembly: GCA_964036315.1. Classification (NCBI taxonomy): domain Eukaryota; kingdom Metazoa; phylum Mollusca; class Cephalopoda; order Sepiida; family Sepiidae; genus Acanthosepion; species Acanthosepion esculentum. Next base: position 30,771,749 of record OZ038476.1, read on the forward strand.
ACATTACAAAAGTCACAAACGAATGTTCGTTGACATCACAAAAAATGAGAATAAAATTAGGTTGAGTTAAAACTTAAAATGGATCAATAATATCGCCAGAAGACTATTTTCCGCCGTCTCCTCGGAGTAATTTACTTAGACAGATGTGGTGATCTCATTGATTTTGTCCAGCTAAAAAAAAAATAACTGCATTATATTCAACATGTGCGAGCAGTACAAAATCTCACATCGTTGAGGCGCGTTCTGGGTATGAAGATAAACTACATCCGCGTCCTGGGTAAGACGATAAACTACGACCAACAGCAAGGCCTCTGATCAGGAGGTTGTCAGGAGCGTATTACCACCTCTTAATTGCTGGTGTTCCCAGGTTCGCCCTGACCCGGGGTGGTAGCACCTCCTAGGGTCCCAGGTATGGGCAAATAGTTAACCCCGAAATTGGGGTAAAAATACTATGAAAGTGCAAAAACAGGTTTTAATACAAGAAATACTTTGTAAAAAATTATTTCCAGCAATAAATTTTTGAAGAAAAAGAAAAAAAATATTACCAGCTATACATTTTTGAGGAAAAAATATTACCAGCAATAGCTTTTTGAAAAAAATTATTACAGCAACTCATTTTTGAAAAATAACATTATTACCAGAACTAGATTTGTGACAAAACAAAATATTAGCAGCAATGAAAATTTTGTCGGGATTAAATAATCCATTGGGGTTTATATACAATAAACCAAACCAAACCAAAACATCTTTGAGGCAAAAATTCATATATATATGCGTCTGTGCGTGCGCGCGTGTGTGTACACGTGCGTGTGCACGTGCGTATGTGGTGGGGTGTATGATGCATAATATTATCCAAAAAAAGTGAAGATAATGCGAGAAATTTGAAAAGCTAAACAGAATGAATTTCATTTATCGGCCTGAATGTTCGAGAAATTTCGTTAATATATGCGCTCTCTGACAGGACTCGAACCATCATTTGATCTGATGTGCTGTTAACCATTCAACGGCAGGGAAGCTTCTGGTTAGCAAAGTTCGAATTACAGAGCATTTGCTTAAAGAAATTATATCTATAAAAGTAACGGATAAACAGAAAATATATTAAATTCTTGTAACTAATCCATTATATATATATATATATATATATATATATATATATATATATATATATATACTGTTTATACGTTATTGTTACACATACAAATATTTAAGTAAATGATTTATTTATATATTAAACAGTATTAACTACATTTACCGGCCTGAATGTCCGAGAATTCTTAAGAAAGTATGAGTTCTCAGCCAGGAATCGAAACGCCATTTTGCCTGACGAGCTATACCATTTACCTAGAGAGTAAGCATCCGGTTAGCAAAGTCAAATTGCTGTTTTAAAAAACACATTTCCATAATTTTTCTCGAATGATCATATCTGCTCGAAGCCATTCGCAGACAGTACTGTTTCGCTGCATCACAGCTCTTCAGTGCAACTAGCCATCCGAATGCCCCAAGACACGATTGAAACCCAAATGATTTGTTGTCAGTCAGAGTTTCTACCACTGAGAAATTTTCATTCGACAGAATCGAACGGCTAAATCTAGCGTATTATTTTTACGAATGTAAACAAATGCCAATCAGCCATAGCGCTCTATTCATTTTACTGAAGAGCTTTCCATTAGCGCAGGTGGGTGTTGCTTATAGAATTAGCTTGTCATTCAACAGTGCTCAACTGAAATATATGTTCAAGTGCTAAATTATATATATATATATATATATATATATATATATATATATATATATATATATATATATATATATATATATATAGGTGAACCAAAACAAAACACACGTGACCTTAAGATTGCGTTCAAGCAAAAGACAGACTGTCATCGCTCGGTATTGATCCCAGTGTCTACTTTTAAAATTACATAAGTCCTATCTCAGATATTGAGGACTTTTACCCATGAATATAGCATACCTTAAAAGTATGTTTTTATATAATATATATATATATATATATATATATATATATATATATATATATATATATATATATATATATATATATATTATTCCGATCTTCGTGTCGAATCATGAAACTGACAGCTAGTAAATTGATTAATATAGCAAGACCGTTTATATAATCGAGAAACTTATTTGCCGATACCAAGCAATCTCTTCAATAAATATAGCAAATTTAATATATATATATATATATATATATATATATATATATATATATATATATATATATACACACTTACATATGTGTGTTATTCTAATATAAATGGCAGCCTGTATATATGTACAATTATAAATATATGAAATTTGGCGTATAACGTTACTTTTATATGAATGAATATAACGCTCGCTTTACATATCTGTTTATATCCTTTATACACAGACACATACATACATACATACATACATACATATATATACATATATATATATATATATATATATATATATATATATATATATATATATATATATATATATATGAAATAATAATATATGTTTACTTGAGTAAAATTGCAAACGACTCTTTGGCTCATACGATTCCTGCAGTTTCTATCTTATTTAATCACCCGGCTCATACACGGTCTTCCTAATTTGTGCTATTTTCCATAATTTTCTAAAATACAACAATTTGCGAATCTCCCGATAGGCGAATGTCTGAATATCTCGAGACTCTATCCAAACCAGAAATTAACACTTGGAATTGGTCTATAATAAGAAGAAATAAAATATTTTTGTGACTCCTCAACTGATCTAACAAGTTTGTTAGGAAAACTTTGACATGTCTCTTCCAATTTTAATCAGTGTTACACAGCAGTTCGTCAAAATCATATTGATATTTTGCTGCAATCTTTTCCGGTAGTAAAAGAGATTTGTCTTTAAATCTGAAAATGTCCAGTCATCCTCTAAAATGATGAAACATCTTGCACTATAATGAACATTTGTTAAACTATGATACTTCTTATCATTCTGCTTCAATCAGAATTGCATACACTGTGGACAACTACATTTGATACACAAACCGTGTGTGGAAATATATTTCAGTGGTAAAAAGGTATCAGCAAACAAGTACACTTATGATAGTTCGTTTTAATTAATTTTTCTACATTGTCAAACGTATGAGAAAATGTTTTTCAATGAAAAGTGTAAAACGAGGGAGTTAAAATCATTAACTATTGAGATAATTCATAATAAACTAGAAAGATTAGGTAAAAATATCCGATGATGACAGCGTTGATTACACTAGTTTAAAGCGACTTCTATCCACACATGGCGCACAAGATTTGTGATGTCATTTTAAATCCAGCAACTATCTTCATTCTACAAAGAAAAATGACCCGAAATAATATCCCTGTCATTATACTTCAGAACGTTAGATCTGGTTTTTAAAAAATTTCACTTCACCCCAAGCAAGATAATGTCACTAGGGTTCCTAGGATGAAAGGAAATAAGCAGTCTTGAGAAGGAACCGTAAACCCAATACTAAACAGAGAACAAAGGATAAACCTCTATTCCTGTTCAAAAGACCAGAGAGAAGTTTGAATCGAACGAATCACACTCGATATATATATATATATATATATATATATATATATATATATATATATATATATATATCTATATATATGTGTGTGTGTGTGTATGTGTGTGTGGTGAGATGAGTATATATATATATATATATATATATGTGTGTGTGTGTGTGTGTGTGTGTGTGTGTGTGAATAAATAATACAGTAATACAAAATGAAAATGAAAAACAAGTAAAATAAATTAACCCAAATAAATAAAAAATATAAATGAACGAACAAGCCTCACCCGCAAAAATAATCACCAGAATAGATTACCCACAATGCGCCACAGACCCATATATATAAATAGCCAAAGAAAAATCCAGCATTCGCGGCCCAACGATTGCGTCTTGCATAAAACAGCCTGTCGCCTCTGAGTGTTGACTTCAATGTTCACTTTTATATATATATATATATAGAGAGAGAGAGAGAGAAAGAGAGTGAGATGAGTATATATATATATATATATAGTGAGATGAGTATATATATATATATATATATAGTGAGATGAGTATATATATATATATATATATATATATATATATATATATATATATATATATATATATAGTGAGATGAGTATGTATATATATATATATATATATATGTGATGAGTAAATTGTCAGCATTATATATTTTTAATTTCGGAGAGGCGCGTTGTTTGTTTTTGATTTTGTTGACTGCACAATATATTAGGGTCAGTTGGGAATCGTCTCTGAGAAAAAGAGCAGTTGACGCAATTCACTTCACCGGTTATGTCAAAATGGCATGCTGTACTGCTTGGCATTCATCCCGGAAGCTCCAATACGAACATTTTCAAAGTGTTTGGTTGTTAATCTGAGGAGAGCGCAGGGTATTCAGAAAAAGTTGGATGAGTTTCATGTTGATTACTAAGACGTTTGGAGTGATTACTAATGATAAGGACATCATGCCTCCATTCCTCTTCCGATAGGGCCCCAGACTCAACACTCATGTGCTTTGGGGAGGTAGTGCTGCCCTGGTTCAAGGGAATGGCTGCTGGAAGGCCTTATGTCTGAAAGAGGACAATGCACCAAACAATGAAACAAGTAGGTGAACCCAGTCATGTCTCTCAGACAATTTCTGCGACCACATAACTCCTTACATCTGGCCGCTTAACTCCCCAGACTGCAACCCCTTTGATTATTATATGTGAGGCGCAGTTGAGCCAGAGACGAACAAGACTCCTTGTAACACCAAAGATGAACTGAAGGCAAGGATTATGGCAGCATTCACCAATTAAGACAAGGAGATCGTCCAGTAGAAATCCCGAAATCGTCCGTAGGCCGTGGTTGTTTCTAATGGCGATATTATTAAATAAATTTACTATTCAATAAAATTAGTATTTCAATATATTTTTGTGTAAATTTGGGAAATAAATCTATTAAAATGAGATGACAGTGTTTTTTGGGGGGTTTTTTTTGCATAAGTCAGATGACAATTTATACATCGCACCCGTTATATACTGTATGTTTCGGAATATTAAAGCAACGATGTATATAATACCTATGTTTTAAACTCATTTTTAGGAGCAAAAAAATATTCGGTTTTGAAAGATGTTTCTTAACCAAAAATTCAATCTGATATTTAATTTGAATATAACAGAACAGCTCATTTTCTTATTGTCCAAAATGACACATTCAAGTGGAATTACGTAGGCATGCCTAGTTTCGGTCTGAATGCGGATTTATTATTTACATAAGTCTTATCGACAGGATAACAGTCTAATGGATTAAAAATTTTGGTTCATGAATTGTAAGTTCAATCTCTGCGCTGTACATTATGCACATGAACCCAGTGGAATCTGACTAACCAATAGTTGAGAAGCAATAAATATCTAGATATAATGACGCCGAAAATATGATTATCGTATGCCTAATCTTAGTAGAAGCGGCTATAACGTTTGTTTTGTAAGATCGAGAATGGCGAGCTTATTGCTAAGACCAGCTTATAGGCGATGGTCACATATTTCATGGTCCTTCAACGTGGGTCATCGGCAGCTAGGCTCCGTGATTGTAGGTCTCCTTTTGGTGTTTCCTTCTGAGTAGAAGTAGCAATGGTAGTGTGAACATTTTCATCAGTGAGTATACGGAATGCATAGCTGTAACGGAATATATTTTGTCTCTAATCATATTATCACTAAAATATATTATACCTTACTTATATTTAATTTTTAATATATTTGTTGTTTTAATATTAAGTTTTCATATTATTTTTATATAATTTTTTAATATTAATTTAAATCTTCCCAAGCAATTTATTTTGAAACACACACCTAATAAAATGGCTGGCCACTCGTATGCGAGAATACCCGTCTACTAGGGTGGCTAGCCAATCCTCTGTGTGTCCACCAGGGACATTTGTGTTGATAAACAACCACAAATATCCCTGCTCCGGGATATTTGTGTTTTTTCAACGCACACAGACTCCAATCTTAGTTACGGTTTCTGGAAAAGAGAGCGCTAATTAGTGTGATCAACAGTCTGAACATGGTCAGCACGTCAACAGTCTGAACAAGGCCAGCACGCTCACACCCCCGGTCGCGGTAACTTGTGACTTCATGCTTGCACAAGCATCGACGGCTGCATGAAGATTACCGTCGATCCAATTTCACTCACAAGACTTGGGCCAACCCGTGATCTGGTTTTCAGGAACGTTCCAAAACGATAATATCAAGCAGTCACCTTCCTGATAAATCGAGCATGGTGAGATTCGAACCTTTGTCTTATGGTCAGAAAGCGAACTTTCTAATCACTCAACCACGTGCCCATAACACACACATAGCTACGTTCATTTCCGACAGCGAAACGTTTAGGAGATAACTGAAAATTTATATTCTTAAGAGAGCGTGTGTTTGTGGATTATTCACCTGATTAAACAATAAAATAATTTACAATTGTATATAATGGTAAAGGTACTCATGAATAAATAATTATAAATAAATCGCTTTTGTAGCGTAGATTAATGAAAAGCGTGTTGCCAGACAGGATCTCATTTCGTTTCCTCGAAAGAGAATTCGAAATCCATTGTTCTCTACTGAAATATTACGACTGTTTTTTTTTTGTTTTTTTTTTTATAAATATTCTTAAGGTCGATCCAACTGGGGCAAATGATCTTTTCTCTATCTTTATTTGCAACACTATTTGTAGGTTAGTCACGTGATTAACCACCAGTAATAAAATAAAGAAAAGAAAAGAGAACGACTCAGTATTTGCTTTGATATTCAACTGCACACCGAAGCTGTTGAAACTACAACGGGTGAGCATAGCTGAACTTAATTTCCTGTTTTAGAGATATTTGCTTTATTTGTTCGAGCATTTATTTTACGAATTCCGTGTGTGCCTGTTCATCTTTTATCTTCAAGTTTAATAAACCAATATTTTCTTGGCAAAAAAATAATTACTACTTATATAGTAGTGTGCTTTCGTTTAGTTATTACTTCGTTAGGTGTAAATAAAACCTATACTATATTAAAACTTAATCTATCACTATTACCTAAATAACAACTTTAAATAAAACAGTTTATTCTACAAGGTGGTCCGAAAGTCTTGTCACCACGACATAATATAATTTTCTATTTCAAGATGGATGACACACGTTTCTATTTTCAGATAGATGACATGAGCTTCTTCAATTTGGAAGAGAGGTGAGAAAACTTTCAGACGACCCTGTACACTCGCGTTCCACCAATCTGCTTGACCTCAAAGAATTTCCATTAATCCTGCAGTGACCTGGAAGTTTTGTTCTTTCCAAAGAAATAAACCTTGTTGAATGGTCAGCGATTAAACTAGCTCCCCCGACCACTTCGTATGGCTCTAGAATGAGATTAATAACCCTGTATGATGAAAAATGAGATCTATCGAAGGGCGGAAACACACACGAAGAGTCTACGGCCGGCTAACTAGAGTTGGTGTCTCAACATAAACACTGTGGATAAGGCAGCGTGAAAGCATTACATTAACTAACCCAAGAATAATGATGAAACAAAATAAGTATTAAAGATAACGGCATGGAGGGGATAAAGTTCACATGGGGTAACTACTCAATCAGGATGGGAGAACGCGTGATACTAATGTTACCTGACCGTCATGCAGCTTTTGTTCTAAAATGTATATAAAGAAGAACATTACAAATGGGGGTAAGTTCGTTGGCAATGAATCCGCGCCCAGTATGGATACAGGTAACTGACAGGTATCACCGGGCCGTTAACCGGCAATTGTTCCCAAGAAAGTTATAAATAAGGAAATGGATCATAAGGACGCAACGGCAATGTAACCAGCTAACAATTATCATAAAAAAGAAAGGTATAGATTAAATGTTAACATTTTAGGCGTATGTGAAACTAGACTGGCAAAGTAACGGGGTTTTCTTCAGCGAAACATATAGGATAATATTTGCAGGCAGAGACATGAATGAAAGAGGTGTAGGGTTAATGCATGACATGGAGAAATGTGTTTTGGAATACTGCCAAATTTCGGGTAGAATCCTGTTAGTTAAAGCGAGGAAGATGCACTTCAACATAGCAATTATTATTGCATACGCACCGATAGCGGAGGATGAAACTTATAACATTTACAACTTACTGGGCAACGCCAACGTTCAATGTAAATCACAGGAATTCAATATCATCATGGCAGACAACTTTGAAAAAGAGCATAAAAGCGAAATAATTGATATGTTTGGAGGAAATACGTGTTCAGTGATGCACCGCAAACGGTAAAATAATTACCAAAGCCTGATTTCAAGATCATTCAGGACGCCTGTAGAAATGCAGAAATTATGGAGGAGACAAGAAGAACCAGATTGATTATGTAACTATCAATAAAAGATAAAAATGCTGCAAAACATACCCAAGTGCCGACTGGAGAAGCTAGCATCTTTCAGTTGTATGTTTCGTAAGAGTAAAAGTACAGAAACTAAACAAGACCAAAGCTACACTTAAGCTGCAACACGATTGATATCCTGAAGGACCCAAGTTGCAAAGTGACGCACTAAAATAACTATAACCTGAGCGAGAATACAAATTAAAAACGGAACTTGCTGTGAGAAGCACTAGCAAAGGCAGCGAATGAGATCATCCCAATGAAAACGAAACAAGAGAGGAACATGTGGAAGACAGATGACAAAAAAAAAGAGACAGTAAACGATGCCAAGAAAAGAAAAAGAGTAATGTAGGCAGACTAAAGAGGAATGGAGCAACAAAAAGTGCGAGAATGAGCAAAACAATTACAAAAATTATGCACAACAGAATGAAACAATTACCAAGAAGAAGACTGATCCAATCAGCAGGTACTATAAAAATCGAAAGAAAAGATCAGTGATAATAGAAAAAGAAAAAATATTCTAAAGATGACTTTTCCACGATGTGAGAGAGAAACGCTTGCAAAGGGACGAAAATATTAACATCTGAAGTAAGATCAGGCACTGTACAAGATGACCACGAGCAAATCAGCAGGACCAAAAAATCTTAGACGATTTCGGCAGTAAAAAGATCATAGAAATCAAAACAAACATACAACAGTGGTGAAATACCGGAAGATCTCATTAAACCATATGCATAACAATACCTAAGAAAGCAGGTACAACTGAATATGAGCTTCCTCTGACAATCATTTTAATGAGCCGCATAACGAAGCTAATGGGAATCTTGATGGATAGAGTGCGTAACCAAATTACAAGGGAAGTCGGAAAAGAACGGTGGGGTTTTGTCAAGGACACTGGAACAAGAATTAAGTTTTATAGAATCTGACAAGGTACACCCCAAGGATTTATTTGGAGAAGATGTTAGAATAATGCAGAAATTATATTGGGAGAAAACAGCCCGCAGACGAAAAAATATTAATTTAGTCACTCCACAAAAACAGAAAGGGGCGTTAGAGGGAGTTGCCCTCTTCTCAGCGAGGCTATACTACAGGAGCTGGAGATTCTACCAGGATTTATTATACGTGTACGTAATCTTAATATAAGATATGAATAACCATAAACTGCAAGAAGACAGCAAGTAAGAGAAAAGTCCCAAGATGCGAACTCCGAATTGGAAATGTCAACATCAAACGTGTATAGGGGTTTAAATATCTGTCAGGGTGTAGAATGCGACACCGAAATTCGTACAAGCATTGGATACATTCCAAAAGCTAAGAAAAGTACTAAAAACAGAAAGAATCGTTAGAATCAAAGAAAAATAATACTGGAAGGCTATGAGATATCCATTGTTTTGTATGGCAGTAAATGCTGGACAATCTCTCCACAAGCAAAGAAAAAATGCAAGCAACGGAGATGTCGTTGTATAGAGAGAGGCCAAAAATTCCATGGATTGTGCTAAAAAGCAAAGAGGAAATCTTAAAGGAAATTTCACTAGATACCTATACTCATAATCAGAAAGAGACAGCAGGAATTTATTGGATATTTTTTAATCGAATTCACCCCATGCAAGACAGTAAAGCCACGGAGACACAAGAGGTTACTCGGAGTGGAATAATTAGTAACAGAAACATTATTAATGAGCGGGAATAGAAAAGAGTAATCAGGAGGACAGTAGATAGAAATTGACATTGCATTTAAATTGTTGCAGATTAAAGTTGGCTGGAAAGTATTGGCCCAAAACGGAATTCCACAAGCAACAAGTGCGAGAAAAGAAACTGTTACTATAGAATTGGCGGTTGCATTTAGCCAGCTCAATTGTAAATTGATGAGATCTCTACACCAGTCTTGTACTACGCTTAAATTCAAAGAGTCAAGTTACCATAACGAAGCCCCCCCCCTCCTCGGAAGAATTACCATGAAAGAATTTATAGAAAAGTCACAGGAAGTCAACCTTACGACGGTTGGAAAGTGACTGAAGCAGAGCTGCCAGATCAGGACCGATACTAAGGAAGAAAGTGGGCTAGGGAAACGTGACACACACAGGGAATATAGAGCGTAGGAGAAACAGCGGAAAGTTTTGAAGCCATCTACCTTTTTTTTAAGCATATCACCCCAAGCAAGGCTGGAAGCCACTAGTACGCAGGGGGTTACAGAAGGTTTGGAAGAAGAGCAGATAGGAGTGGTAAAGGAGAGGATGTGGAGAAAGATAGTGGATCGATCAAGGCAAGGGGGTTACAGAAGATTTGGAGCGAGAGCAGATGGGAATGAAAGGTGAAAGGATGTGGAGAAGGGAAGAGGATAGATCAAGGCAGCTGGAGATGTCGATTGACGTTACACTTAAATAGTTGGAGATTGTATTTGTCAGAAAAACAGGAATAAGTAAGGGAGTTCCACAGGCGAAATGTGCGAGACATGAAGTTATTGGAATAGAAGAGACGTCTACATCTAACAGTTTCAACGGTGAAGGGGTGGGAACGGGATGCCAGCCTCGTGGGACGTTTAAATTCATGAGGTCTAGGAACCAGCGAAAGCAGTTCCTCGGAGCAATTACCTGACGATTTTAGTTCAATGGTTGGTGGAGCGGAGACGGGAGGTTTATTAAAAGGGCAGAAAATCCTAAGGGATGAGTAATTTCGGAGAGCCATTGTCGCCCTTGTCCTGAGGTACACTACAGATAGTGGAATTATAGAGTTCATGTGGAACTTATTTTCAACATTATATATATACAGTTTCGCAGAACTTGACGCTAACATTCTTATCAAATTGCCATTACAGCACTAAAGAATCATTCTATTATCGTAGCCTGTTAAGATCTAATTTCGAACACTTACCTGCCGCACATTTGTATTTCGCCTAGTTTATATATATATATATAGAGAGAGAGAGATGTGCACTTTTACATGGCAGTGTGCATTTGCAAGCGCATTATGAAAACTTCATAAGTAAAATGTGCGCAGACAGATACAGTTCTGTGAATGGTACACAGGTCTCTGAATTCACGCATCTCGTACACACGCACACACAGAGTAGATACTCCGATAAGGAAAGGTTAAATTTCAGAACATGGCGCCTCCATCAATTATTAATAAAACTCGCTCAAGGTGCGTAAATAATAAGTTGCTTGCCGACTTTGACCTGCACAGAAAGATGTTCGAACATTTCTTCTTTCAACACGTCACACAGGTAAGCATGCTGCTAATAAATTGACGGAGCTAAGTGTTATGAAACATCTATTATGGCGGACAGCTCAGTCGATGCCTTGATCATTGGAAATCACACAATCGATTTAACAATATTTCCTTTTGTCAGCGTCTACACAGGAAACATTCAACGAGCATATACTGAAATGTCAGTCTGATAGTACGGTATTAGTTATATATATATATATATATATATATATATATATATATATATATATATATATATATATATATATATGTTTGGATAAGAGTATACACTTTGATGTCTTTCTTTAATATGGAGCGAGCGAGACGTTGGTCAAGAGTGAGTCGAAGCATATAAACTTTGAATTAAATTTTGTAAATGAGAGTTATGTAGACAAATTATTATTTTCTAAATTGCATATATATATATATATATGTATGCATATATATATATATATACATTAGTGTTAGAATTATGTACTTATTTGAAAGACATTATATATTTGAAAAAAATTATTTTTCTTACTTTTTATCTATGTTCTTATTTATTTGCTGAATCAACCGAATGGAACATTTAGCAGGTAGACAGATCGATAGTAGATAGAATGATTGGTTGATTTATAGATAGATAGATATGAATACAGATAGATAAATATGAACAGATATGTATATATATATATATGTGTGTGTGTGTTTGTGTGTGCGCATGTGTGTGTGTAGATAGATATATACATAGATAGATATGAACAGACACACACACACATATATATATATATATATATATATATATATAGAGAGAGAGAGAGAGAGAGAGAGAGATAGATAGATAGATACATAGATAAAAAATAACTTCAATATTGGCTACAGCTAGAGTATACATTTTTTCTTTATCGGAATCGTTGAACAAAGAAAACTTCCTTCTCTTATGAATCTGTATGTTTATTCTGTAATAAGGTGAGTAATAAGGTGAGTAATAAGTTGAGTAATAAGGTGAGTAATAAGGTGAATTGTCTTCTATCTCTTCTACATGATTGAATCATTATCAGGTATTCATCGAGAAGCTCCATGGTGTCTCTTAAAATCATTGCAATTTTAGCTGCTTGCTGTAAAGCCTGTGTAGCTTCCGTACTAATTTCTGCTAGGATGGCTAGCCATAATTCCTATTGAAAATAGGCCGGAATACAGAACGCTATATGTTTATAACCAAATACTAATAAAGGTAAAGTATTTACCAGCAATATTGATGTCAAGAATAGAATGGTTTCTAAACAGAATGTTTCAAGAGAGAAGGAAATAGAAATATCTAACTTATGTCTCAGAGCGGCATACAACTCTTGGTTCTATTTTACTAATGTCCATCCATTAGAAGGCTGAAGAAACACCCAAGGCAGAGGGTTACTGAATGTATGAGTAGAAATAGGATATAAAGATTATCCGGATATGGAAGAGAGGTAACGATTGTCTATTTAGTTGAAATGTTGAAAGCTGTAAAGTTTAGGGGCGATTTCCATGTTGGAATCTCTCCTAACACACCAGAACTGTTTCCCTAAAAGGGAAACACTGAAGCCACTGATTTGTCGAAATAAAACAGCGGTTCCAGCAAAAAAAAAAAACGTTTGTGTGGAGCTTCTTCGTTACAAATGGAATACGTAGGGAATGATAGTTGTTCTACATAAAATGGGTATTAACTGTAATAATGGAAACTCGTGAAATTACAAAATGGAACTCATCCGAGTATTTCTATCAAAATATCAATAAAGTAGCGATAGAAAATAGAATGTATGTTGGTTAGCCAAAGTTTGAGCCCAACGGGAAATTGGAACGGTCAAATTCATACAAGCGTAGAAATTTCAATGATGTTTTTTTAACAGAAGACACAAAGGGTGACACTGAAATCCAACGATGAAATGGGATAGCAAATGCTGCATTCAAAAAGCTACGCAGAGGAATAAAACAAAAATAAAAAATAAGTACTAAAATTGTGCATGCTATCTGTTTTCCTGTATGGCAGTGAGTGCTGGACAATATCCTCGAAGATGAAGAGATTTGAGGCAATAGAAATGTGGTTCTACAGAAAGATGCTGAGTATACTATAGACCCAGCATGTGAGCGATGACGAAATTTTAGAGAAAATGAAAACAAAAAGGAAACTTCTACTTAATATCAGGAAGAGACAATTGAAATTTCTACAAAATCTGTGATTCTCACGGCACAGATTGAAAGCAAGAGGAATAGAAGAAAACCACGCATCGCATATATTTAGTGAGCTTCAATAAATAGTCGAACAAGTTTTAGGAGAAATGACAGAAAGACAAAATTTATTAAGGGATGCAAGGGACTCGGATTTGCGGAGAGCTATGATGTTTACGTTCCGGGGGAAACATGGCGCATCAACAAGAAGAAGAAGAAGAAGAAGAAGAAGAAGAAGAAGAAGAAGAAGAAGAAGAAGAAGAAGAAGAAGAAGAAGAAGAAGAAGAAGAGGAGGAGGAGGAGAAGGAGAAGAAGAAGAGAATGAGAAGAAGAAGAAGACTAAGAAGAAGAAGAAAGAGAAGGAGGAGGAGGAAGAAGAAGAGTAGAAGATGAGGAGGAGAAGAAGAAGAAGAAGAAGAAGAAGAAGAAGAAGAAGAAGAAGAAGAAGAAGAAGAAGAAGAAGAAGAAGAAGAAGAAGAAGAAACGTAATTGTTCACGCATTTATTATTGGCAAAACGAAATGTTGAAAACTGACTCAGGTCGTTAATACAAAATCCACTATTACTTCCAGAAGAGCTTGCAGAAAAAAAGCAAACATGAAAACATATGCTGGAATTGGCTGTGATTTTAATTCGCTTGCACTAGGCTGCCTTCTTTGGTGACCTTTGCACTAACCTCGCGAGCCATTACAGCATCCTGCGCTCTTGTAGTCGGAAGTATTTGAAATATCAGGGAAAGTAACGATCGTATGGGCATGGTTGCCATGATACTTCCGTCATTATGGCCCGTCCGTCTTTTACATGGCTCATTATTCCATAATGGAGACAGGAATGTTTCTGGAAAGTACAATTTTAATATATATATATATATGTGTGTGTGTGTGTGTGTGTGTGTGTGTGTGTGTGTGTGTGTGTGTGTGAGAGAGAGAGAGAGAGAGAGAGAGAGAGGTGGGATGATGAAAAGTTGTTTGATCGACCAATATGTTCTATCGTAAGCATAAGGCTACATGTTGGGAAGCGGGTTTTGCAGAGAAATTTTCAGAATAGCTTCGCATATTTAATACATATATGTAAATACGTTGTAGCTATAAATATAATCAGCTAAATTCGCATCATTGTCGCAACACAATCTTCTTGCTAAACCTTTCCTGGACAAAGCTGAGCTTTGTAATCTTTCCTATCTTCTATCACAGTAAGTATATATATATATATATATATATATATATATATATATATATATATATATATATATATATATATATATATACATATATATATATATATATATATATAATAAATTCTAGTTTTAAGGTATGCTATATTTATGAGTTAGTGATGAATATCAAGGACAGAGTGTATGCAAATATAAAAGTGGATATTGAAACCAGCAACCGGAGGCGACGGTCTATTTCGTGCTTAAACACAATCGTTAGGCGATAGGATAAAAGTTATGAGGACTATGTTTCAGCATGAAACAGACTATCGTTTCTGGGTGTTGACTTTAATGTACACTTTTATATATATATATATATATATATATATATATATATATATATATATATATATATATATATATATATATATATAATGTGAAACAGCAACATTGTCCAAATCGTGTTGCAGCATAATCGTCTATCCAACAAAATGTTTACTATCTAAAAAAAAACACCAAACAAACTGAGTGCCGTTTTTCGACGTTTTCAGAAAAGACGTTTAGCCATCTTGATACCATTTGTGATAAGAATCACTGAAAAAACCCTTTGAGTTATTCGGCTAGAAAGAGAACAGGTTAAAATCGTTTTGTCTCAATCCCACTGTCTTCTTCACTGACCAATGTTGAGAAGAAAAAGTTCGTTCATGCCTTCAATTATGATGCCAAACTTCATACTCTGTCTTCCATCTTCAAGATTCATTCAAGAACAATCAAGGGACGGTGAATAAGTGTAAAAAAGAGGCAACAGTAGAGAGGAAAACTGGATCAGGGGGTCACAAGAAAAGGGATCCTTATTTCAGCTTAGAACTAAAGAGATCAATTAGAAAAAAGATTCAACTCAATTCATAAGATGTTTGGAACGTGAGAGAGGTGATTCAGCTATGACAGTTCACAAAACAATGAAAAAAAATCTTGAAAATTAAATCTCGTACGTGAAACATGTGAGGTACCTTCTTACTCCAGGCCAGAAAGTTAGTGAGAGCGAAGATAATATTGAATAAGTTGGAAAATGATCTTGGAATAATATATATATATATATATATATATATATATATATATATATATATATATATATATATATATATATATATATATATATGTATGTATGTATTTAAACTTTATATCAATCCTTTATAAGTTTCCTACCTTTAGCTATGATTAATTAATAATGATCATGATATTTTTGTTTATGATCGATTTCCTCACGATTCTTGTATTAAACTTGGAGAGTAATTATACATTCTTATTGCTCAAAGTAGAGTCTAATAGCGTTATAAAAATCTCGGGGAATTCCAGTAAGTTATGTTTAATCATTTCTAAGATACAGCGGTTCAAGTTTTAATCTAACAATTTGAACAATTTTGATATTGCACGATTTGGACAATTTTGCTGTTACACTTGGTGTGTATATATATATATATATATATATATATATATATATATATATATATATATATATATATATATATAAAATATATATATAAATATATATATATATATATATATATATATAATTTCTCACACTCAGTACTGGTGTTAATAAAACGTTTTACACGTGCATGAATGTATATATATATATATATATATATATATATATATATATATATATATATATATATACATGCATATTTGTGTGATATGTGTGTATCGATGCAAGGATTGAGATAGAAATCTGAAGGTAGATGAGAAGGCAGTAGAAGCAAAAATACGAATCCATTGGTAAGAAATAAGGTAATAAAAGAAAGAAAGGAAGAAAAAGAGAATGTAGAAGACGAACATTAAAAAAAAGAGGGAAATAGACAGAGAAACCCGAAAAGAAAATTGAAGCAAGTACAAGAAAAGTAAACTAAAGGAAGGAAAATAGAGTATAACAGTATTCATTTGAGAATGGATAAGAAGAAGACAAAGAAAGAAAGAAAGAAAGAAAGAAAGAAGAAAGAAAGAAAGAAAGAAAGAAAAAGAAAGAAGGAGCCGATAGCGGAAATGAACCCTGATATCAAATTCAAAAAATCAAATGCAAGATCTCCTGGTACTTAAAAATAGAAAGCAACGTTCTGACGCACTATATTCCTTCGTTCTATTCGTTCGAACCTCGACAGCTAAGACCGGGCATGATACGTTCACTTGAGTTAAATATCCCCGTTCCATTCGTATATCATTAGTGATAAGTAAGTTCCATTCGGTCAGCTTCTTCCCACAAACCGCAAGTTTGTGAACCCACTCCTAAGTGGATGCTTCCGCGACCACTACAATCTTAATATTCTCATTTCTAGGGTTAACCCTTACCTTCTCCACATATCCTCATAAACTCTTATCGCTCACACAACACGCTACTTCAGTTACAACTACCTCGAGAGGCTCTTGTTTTTATACAGAGGGAATATTATTAAAAAAATAAGAAATATTAAACATAAGATAGACGTGGTCCTTTGTAAGAATGGGAACCCAAGTTGTGAAAAAAACGAATTTAAAACATCAGTATCAAGCAGAAACAGAAATATGACTAGAGAGGCTTAAAGTTGTGATGCAAATTGCATTTGAATAGCGAAAGATGCTCACCAGGGATTAGACAATGTATTAAGAGGTAGGAAAACGTAATTGAAACAAACAAAATAATGTAAGATTATATGTATACTTCTGTATGGCAGAGAATGCTGGATAATATTCACACAGATGAAGGTAAGACTTTAAGCGCCAGTGATATGGTTATACTGAGGATTGAACAAAAAGGGTGATTTAAGGAAAATGAGAACGAAAGGGTCACTTATCATTCGAATCAGAATAAATATGGCTACTGATATTTGTATAGCATAATTATTTTTTAGAAAAAAAACGGTTTTAGAGACTATAGCACTGTCAGGATAAGACAAGTGGAACAGAAGGAAACACGCCTAACGGGTTCGTGCAAATGGATGGCATAACAGGAATTTAAGGTTGTAAGAGCCCAAATATTAAAATTTGGTTATCGTTTAGTGTTGAGATGTGGAGCGTTTCCACGTGAGTATATGGTAATAACGAACAAACACAGTCGTAGGGAAAAATACTGGTATATTCAGAGAGGTATTTACATCAGAGAGATTAGTAGTAGAACGAACGTAGGTTAGTAGTAACAATAAGTAATAGTAATAAAGTCCAACGGTATCTTCCGGTCGAGAAACGGAAGTGTAACTGATCACTACAGAAGTCTCACTCTGCACTGCACTACACTGCTCCCAGTCTCTAGAACTACTGTTCTATTTATAATAATAGGATCAGTCTATTGTGGTTGTGAAGGTGGGTGCGCCCCAACATTTAGTGGCATATAAACACCTCTATGGGTTATTTAATACCGAAATCTAAATATATTTTGTACACAATATTTTATTTGTGGAGATATTAATGGTTTTAGTGATAAACATCATACTAATTAACCCATAGCTGGGGGGAAAGATGAGGATTCATACATTTCCCTAGAGTATTTCCGCTTAAGTGAATATAACGAACCCGACTGACATTGGAACTCTCTTCTCCGATTAACAATTCCGAGTCGTCATCACTTAGACATAGCGGTTACCCACCTAGGTATTGACCAGGATCGACGTTGCTTAACTTCGGTGATTGTTCGGGAACCGGTGCTTAAAAGTGATGCCGCTGTGAGACTGATGGAGTGTGGTACACAAAAGAATATTGCAGAGAAATTCATACATTTGGTATAGTTATACTATTTCAGTCTTTACTTCCGAAAGAGTTAATGAATAACGCGTCGAAGGAAAAGCATTCAAGACATCAAGTCAAGTGTTTCTAATTTTTAAATTTAAAAAAAAAGTAAACGAAATCTAAAGCAAGTGCATCAATCAAAGTGAGTATTTGATGATGACAATTCAGACACCATAGAATAGGATATAAGATCTATACGACAGTGTATTTGAATTATTCTCTAAATACAAGGTAAGCAAAAAAAGTTCTGTCCGTTTTTTGATTGAAGTTGAAATATATACGAAATGCGTGTAGCAATTGTTTTCAAATTCCGACAGCCGGAAGTAGGGACATCAGACGTTATAAAAAACACGCGCACCGTGCCCGGCCATCAGTTATAAGCCGGGCAGCTGTGAGAAGGATGGAAGTGTCTAGAGATCTCGTTCGGGGCTGTTTGCTTTACGACTTCAAAGTGGGCTTATCAGCAGCTGCATCAAGTCGCCACATATGTCAAGCGTTTGGGGGATAGTTCTGTGGGTGAACGTACTGCAAGGCGTTGGTTTCGAAACTTCAAGTGGGGAGATTTGTCTCTCCATGATGAGCCTTGCAGTGGACGACCACAGGTTTTGAATGACGGAGTCCTGAAGGCGGCCATTGAAGAGTACAGTAGTCTAACGTGTGGTGAACTTGCAAGACAGTTCAACGTTTCCGCTGAAACAGTTAAACTTCACCTGCACTGCCTAGGTAAGACGTACAAACTGAGCAAGTGGGTTCCGCAAACGCTGTTGGAGGTCTACAAGGGACAACGGGTGGCAGCCTGCGTATCGCTGCTTTTTCGCCACCGTACCGCATCCTTATTCAATCGAGTGCTTAACAGTGATGAAAAGTGGGTTCTGTACGAAACTCTCAAGCGTTCCAGACATTGGTTGTCTCCTCAGGATGCTGTCCCTCACACCGCAAGACCGCCTATGCACCCACGCAAGATTATGCTTTGTGTCTGGTGGACAGGTCGTCAAGTGGTTCATTATGAACTGCTTCCAACAGGCCAAATGTTCACTACTCGCAGCAATTGAAACGTGTGCAACAGGCATTGCGCCAGAAGGAGCCAGCACTGGTGAATCGCAAAGATGTGCTTTTCCTCCATGACAACGCCAGGCCGCATGTCGCGTGAGTGGTCAGGGATACTATACAGAAACTTGGGTCGGAGACTTTGTGTCATCCATCTTATTCACCTGAACTTGCGCCATCCTGATTACCACCTCTTCCACTCACTGGATAATCATCTTCGTGGGAAATCCTTCACCAATGAAGCAGACTTGCGCAAAACCCTCACGGACTTCTTTGCGACCCCCCGAGTTCTACCGCAAGGGCATTGAACAGCTGGAGACACGTTGGCAGAAGGTGCTGGATGCCGATGGCGATTACTTCGAAGACTAAATATAAGTACTGTGAAGCGTTTTCTTTTTTTCCTTTATAAACGGACAGAACTTTTTTGGTTACCTTGTACAATTAACCTTCATAATGTAGCTGGTCAAAGTTCTCCTCAGTTTGCTTGTTTTTTTTTATAATCTTTGAATTTCAATAGATTCTGGGGGAAGATAGTGTTGTGGTTTTCTGTTGCCTCCTACATAGCTTGGGATTCAGAGTTTTTTCCCCCTCCCTCAGACTAGTTGTCATCCAAGGCTAAAGAGCCCACTTTACCCATTAACTTAATACATAACTGGGTTTATTTCATTCAGAGAACAAGAAGCAATCACTTTTCTACGGAATCATTCTCATAATTTAGCAAATGAATTTAGATTAAATAACAATTCAAATTAAAGTTTAACTAGTTCTTATAATTTATTGCAAAAAAAATGCCTGCTGCTGTCGAACAACTTGTTATTTCCATATCTAAACTATCTCCTTTTTCCTATCTAAGTGATAGAAATTAGGAGGATTTCAGATCATCATAATTAAATAATTCATCAAGTCTAGAATGTAGAAATCTATAAACGGCCGTTTCGACCTATATTTGGGACTCATCAGCAGTGCGCATCCACTACCGAGAATTGAAACACGGACAGATATATATTTTTTCAGGCAAACGTCATACCAACTGTTCCAACGGACCTCGATGACGAAGAAGTAGCGAATCAGACTCGATATAGCGCCGCCCGATCACATATTCCGTGGTGGAATTCATCCGAGTTTCTCTTTTACCCACAGGGCTGTGCCCCCAAGAGCCATGACTACTATCACCAAGCCGCTCCATCCACAGCATTAGAAGCCAGTTCAAGCAAGGATATACAATTTATAGAAATTAGGAGTATTTGAGATAATTCTAATTAAGTAATTCATCGAGTCTAGAAGAAACCTCAACAGAATGCAGAAAGCAGTGGACAACCGTTTGGTCCTATATATATATATATATATGTGTGTGTGTGTGTGTGTGTGTGTGTGTGTGTGTGTGTGTGTGTGTGTGTGTGTGTGTGTGGAAATTTTAGATAGAGCATATCGGTAAAAAGACGATATGAATAAAAACGGAAGGAACACTTATCTTAGCCGACGCGTTTGGTCCTGTGTCGGGCTTTATCAAAGCAAAGTCATTTATCTTGATAGCGTCACATAGAAGACGAAACACATCGGCCAAGATACGTGTTCTTTTTGCATTTATTCCGATACATACATATATATATATATATATATATATATATATATATATATATATATATATATATATATATATATATATAAGACTATTTGAAATTTATTTTCCACATTGTGTGTGCTATGGTTGCACATTTCATAGGAAATGAACGTGCTGCTAACCGTCTTTGAAAGCAAGCTAGTTTACAGGCTTCTCGCTATCAACAAGTGTTCAATTATTATTTGAAGTTTTATTAATTTTTTGTGCGAAGGTCTGCCAGCTTTCCTACAAAACCTCATAAACTGCACTTCCTGTCTTCTCTTGCGTTCATGCAACACAACACAGTAAACCTGTAACTTGAGTGGATCTCGGGCCTTGTAATGGCTGAACAATAGTAAAAAACAATGTGGAAAGAATGTTTCAAGGCCAGTTGATTATCGGCTCAAGATGATTAATGACCAATACGTCCAGAAAATTGGAATATATTTGAGAAATTATCCATGGGCATTGTCTCCAAAAATATCCATCACATTTCACGTAATTGAAAATTATGACCCCTTCGGTTAACATTCGGATCCTGCAAATTGGGAGAACTATAAAAAGCCACTTTACGCTCAACGATGAAATAACTACACATGAGAAGATAGCAATTGATGCATTTGAAGCTGGAAAAAATCGAGCCTGGCCTCAAAATGGACTTATCAAGAGATGACACTCTACAATGCCTGTGTGCTGACGTGCCTTGTGTACGAATATGAGACATGGGTTGTGTAGCACAGACACTTAGAAGTACCGAAGATATTTTTCTATAGATAGGCTCGCCGATCATCTGGTTCATAACTTCCCCTATTTTCAAACAGGAATAGAGGATATTCCTTGTTTATAGAATTGGGTCTTCAGTTCATTCAACACTGTACTTCTGGCTTCTCCTCCTGAAATCTGAAATCTGTAATTATTATTTTTTCTCTGACAATAGGAGTAGATAGGTTTGCCTATCTTCCGACTTCTTCTTTTGAACAGGAGAAGAGCTTTATCCCTTGTTTCCTGTTTAGAATTGGGTTTCTAGTTCCTTCTGAAGTCTACTTCAACTCTATACTCTTAACGTCCCTTAACTTTGAAATTTTATTCACTAATTACATCTTGACCCCAACATGTCTTGAATTAGCGGTCTAAATTTCCTATTATCTTACCCTTTCATACGATAATACAACTATATACAATAACGTTCTACCTTGAGTGAAACTTTAACTTTGTATTGGTTGAACATTAGTAAAATAAAATGCTTTTCAAGAATGATTTTTTCGTATCCAGTGCATATCTCACACGCTAGACAATGCCCTCCCAAAGTCTAGTGCAACCAGGATCGAAAAACACATTTATCGCCACATGCATTGCTAGGCAGGCAATCATCTTGAAGACAGCCGATTACCCAAGCAGATACGTTACGCCAAGCTGGTCTACGGCTCTCATCCCCGTATAATACAACGATGAGCTTCAAGGACTATTTTACGGATTTGCCATATAGAAGATCCTTAATGGGCGATTGCTTCATGTGATCGAAATAAGTGGAGGCGTACAATTCATGAAGGCACTTCTAAAAAATGCAATGAGTTGGGAGATTGTCATGCGTGCAGCTAGAAAAGTTATTCATTGATCCAGCAATCCATCAATTTACATGTGATGAACGTGGCAGGGACTGAATCTCCAATGTCGGTCTCGTTAGCCACAAGAACACTCATATTGATAGACCTTTGACAACTTAAGATCACTACTTAGCTGAGAATAAACATGCGTAGCGTGTCAGAAGTCTCGCAGAATCTGTCCGAGTCTCACCAGTCACAGGAAAATCTACAAGGAACCTGAACACAGTTTACAAAACAGGCCAGGCTCTGTACACAAAAACTTAGTTTGCTGCGTCTGCATTAAGCAATGCAAATCGCTTTCTAGCTTCAAGAACCATTGTCGTTCTTACGAGAACTAAAACCATTGATCAAACTTATTTAATGAATTGACAGCCATCTTTTATGCAAAATTACTTTAAATGTTACATTTCGTGAATATAGCTATTCGAGTAATTATCAATGTATTTTTTAGTGTAAATTTATGTGTACAGACCTGTGCATTCGAGAGTTTTCATGAAGAAAAAATTCTCATATAGAGGAATCGGTCCTCTGGCAAGATCTACTTTAGATCGCTCAACCAATATGTAACCAGCAAATATCTATATATCATACTGGCATGACGCAGCCCTTGATAATAACAAAGATGAGCAAATGTACTTCTAAAATCCTAGCAAAACAATTTTGAACTGGATATGCAACAACTTATTCGAAAATTGAAAAACATATGATCAGAAATTAAATAAGTTACAGTTCGTCGGTTTAACAAAACTTGTTTAATATATAAGGAGTTGGAAAAACGGAAAAAAATTCACCATACCAATTCGAGTTTAATAAAAAATACGTAAGCATAGATATATAAGCATGCATAGACAGGTCAAAATCGACTTAGATATATGCCATCGCGCCGATATTGGTATGAGCAGAGAGTTGTGACCAGAATGCTCTCGATAGACTCTTTAAGTGCATTCACACATTTACGTTGATAAACATTAAAAACGAGGCGATAAAGCCGAGGTACTTCAGAGACTGCAGTATCGAGTAACAATTGGTTGTCTGTCCACTTCCGACATTCGAAATCTCTTCGTCCCTATCCCATTAGTCAGTGACCAGAAAATAGGAAGGCCAGACACCACCATCCGTGACTGTGACATTAGCCCGAGGATGAAATTCACATTTTGTTTGACTTTGTTTTCGCTTCTCCTGCATTCCCGCCCGACGTGATTGCTGCTTGCCCTGAACTGAAGTCACGTTAGCCAGAAGAAGAGACATTGTTGGCTGAAAGTCCAGCAGTGACTTTTCAATAGAAACAGAGTTAAAGTTTACAAAAGGCCATTACTTTCATGGCTGATATATTTACATTCGATTTCGAAGGACCAGCGAACGCACATTTCATCAGGGAATTGCAGACATACATTTTTTACTTTTTACTTTAATTCGACGACTGCGTATTAAATATAAAAATATATTTTTTTAAAAATTGGTCGCACAATGCAAGATCCAAGAACCTCTCAATGTAAAGCTTTAATGAATGATATTGTTAAATTAACTTTAAAGTGTGAGGTAAAAAGTGCAGATTGTGATGATATGCAGAAATGATAATCATTGACTGTTGTCTTGCAGAGGTTGAAACTATGGAGAGTGTGGAAGCATCCCCTCGGGAGTATGTTTGACAAAGTAGTGTCTCTTGGGAAATTGCTGTTCGAATAGAAACTCTTTTTTACCGGTGGGATTTTACGTGTTATGGTGGGTCATAGCTGTGAAATTCTGAACTGGTGGAAATAAAGTTTGTAATTTAGTCAGAACACGTGACATGGAAATAGGGATGGCAGTGAAAGGAGGTTTCGGAAATTTTGTCTGTGAAAACTGGCCTTCTTCAGGTGGTTGGAATGTCGAACCCCAGTGAACGAAATAAAGGGTCCAGTGCAACATTCCAACCACCTGAAGAAGGCCGGAGCGTACAACGGCCGAAACGTTGTAATAAATATGGCGACAAAGATGAGGACAATAGTCCGAATCATTTTTTTTTTTTAAGCTTCTCACCCCAAGCAAGGCTGGAAGCCACTAGCACGCAAGGGGTTACAAAAGGTGTGGAGGAAGAGCAGATAGGAGTGGTAAAGGAGAGGATGCGGAGAAAGATAGTGGATCGATCAAGACAAGGGGGTTACAGAAGATTTGGAGCGAGAGCAGATAGGAATGAAAGGTGAAAGGATGTGGAGAAGGGAAGTGGATAGATCAAGGCAACTGGAGATAATGTAAAAAATGCATAATTTGGCTATATCAAATGTCTGAACAAAACTTGTACTTTCAAAACCGCGGCCATGATGATTTCTGCCCTTATGCTAGTACACTTGTTAACGGCTTCTGCGCAGGGTTTTTTTTCTATGCAGTTTTGGTCATGATGTTGGGATCAACCCGTGCTTTCAGTCACTTCCCAATGGTGTGCCACGTTGAGATCGTCTCCAAAAGTGAATATTCAAGAAGTAATCTCATTAAATCGAAGACAGTGAGATTCCAAACCGGGATTCATATTTGGGACGCTAACGTTCTAACCACTTGGCCACAAGTCCATTAACTATAACACTTATAATTACATCCAGTTTAACGAAAATTTTAGGTTTACATGGGAATCCACATGACTCGCTATCATAATGGCTTTCATGTTAGCATGTGTATTATTATCATTTCACCCCATGCAAGGTAAAAAGCCACTAAGACGCAGGCGGAGTTACTGAGTGCGATAGAATATAAGAAGAATTTTTAAAAATTATTAAGGAGAGAGAACAATAAAAGAACAGAAATTAATAAAAACAGAATCTAATGATTGACAATTTATTTAAATTGTTGCAAATTAAACTTCACTCGAAAGCTAGAAGCGGGAAGACAGTTCTACAAAAATGTACGAGAAAACAAATAGTTAGTATAGAAGAGAAGAAACTGATGGCATAGGACTTATGGTTACATCTAGCCTTTTCAATTGTAAAATGATGAGATATTGCTGTCAATCTAGTACCGCGCTTAAATTAATAAAGTCTACATGTCAGAGACAAAAGTTCGTAAGAACAATTGCCATGAGGGTAATTATAGAAAAGACTGAGGGAAGATTTTAAGCCAGTGGGAAAGGGACCAAAGACGAGATGCCAGGTCAGGACAAATGATTTAGCGGATTCTTAAATGGATTTTCTCAAAGATCTCTAAATATATAGCAGAACAATCAGGCCAAATGTGGCAGCAATATTCTAAGAAACGACGAATGGTAAATTTGTAACACAGTGAACGACTCAGTGGACCAACTTTCCTAGCAGCAGACCTAGCAACTAATTCAATAAAGTCTTTCCACTTCATGTCGGCGGAAAACGTTAACACGTTAAGGAGCAATGAGTCACTGCATTAGAGGTTAGCGAAAATATTAAGCCGGGGAAAACCTTTTAAAATATAGCAGGTCGTAGCTGAACATCAACATGTTGAAGTGGATGAATTTTTTGCATTTATATTCGACAGCTAATGCCCATCGCCAGATGAAATATATGTTAACTTTATTGAACACTAACCAACGTGCACAGTATAGTTTTCCTTCAGAAACTAGCCATGGTTCTTTTTAATTGGTTTTATATTACGATTCGTTTTAGTAATATAAACTAGCAGCATGGCCCGGCGTTGCCCGTGCTTGATTCAAAAATCGTACGACTCATACAGCAATCGCTATCACTTGACTTAAAATATTTTTGCCCTTCCTTGCCTTTAAAGGAGTGCCCTTTGCCGTGCTGATGTTGCTGATGTTGCCCCATGCCTTACTTCTTGCCTATCTCACACTGCGAATTTTTTCTAAGCTCTATACTAAACATTAAATCTGTTAGGAAAAAAGAACTAAATAAAATGAACACAAAACGATCAGCTTTAAAAAAGGACTCGTAACTGGAAAAACAGAATGAAAAAGAATGTTAATAACAAATATTTTTTCACACCCAAACCAGTTCTGCGGAATCAGAATCAACGTTGAGTTTAAGCAAGCGAATGAGCCAATTGGAGTAAAATGCCATGCAGATTTAAATTTTTCCCACTTGTGATGAATGCAGCTATCGATTTTTTTTTGCATGCTAGCATGCTAGTTAACATTCGTGGCAGCCAGCTATAGGCTCTCACTCTGGTCAGTAGAAAATGGCCGCAAACTACATGAAAACTGCCATAGAAGCATGAAAAAATCGATTATTTCCACTATCGATGGGAGTTGGGAAATGCAAAGTCGGTCTTGGTCTTTTTAACTAAATTGGAGCATGTGCATGTAAATTTTGGTGCAAATCTGTCGAAAATTGCGGCCGTGCATTCGTTACACACACACACACACACACACACACACACACACACACACACACACACACATCCTGCCTTTTATAGATAGAGATAATTAAATTTATTGCGAATAACTAAATTTATTACAAAACAAAAAGAGCTCAAAATCGACTTGGTGTTAAATAGGATAGATTATGTGGGGTCTGATTGTTGATCTACAATTCAGTATCAAATATTAAATTAAATATTTCAATAAGAAAAAACTGAATAAAATATTTCAGTAATAAGATTAAATAAAATAATTCAGTAATGAAAGTGAAAGTTATGGAAGCTTATATCAATTAGAAATTCTAAAAAAATTGAAACTAAGACTATTTGTTTATTTGTTAAAACCTTTTAAAACAAGGACCGGATTTCGAGAATATACGTGACTGTACTTATGGAAAGTATGTCACAAAACACATTTCTGAAAAGAATGACGCATGCGCATATTAAGGACGTATTGATTTGCTAATTGTTTTCGTAGATTGTTTTTGTTGTTTTTCATTAATTACGGTGGTAATTAACAAGAGTTGAAACAAATAAGTCGAAGTAGAAAAAAATATACAAAAAAAAAACAACCAAAACTACGAAAAGGACAAAAATGTTTTAGTCTCAACCAGAAGAAATGCTGATTGTCTGCGAGATTAAAAATTAATCTTTCTGATTACGAAATATTAGTGAAAGTTTACCAGCGGACATTTGTCTCTTGAATAAATTGCATTAGTAATCATCAAAAAAAAAAAAGCAAAGAAAAAGAAACTACAGGAAAAAAATACGAGACAAATACTAGAGAAGAGAAAACACGAAATTACCCGAGGACAGTTCGTACTTTTTCTACGCAACAAGATCTAAGAGATTATTATTTTTACTAAATGTTCACCCAATAAAAGGCCTAAGAGCCACTTAAGGTAAAGCGTTAGTAAAAGAGTTTATTGTATAGATGTGGGTGGATGAAAAGGAAGCAATTGCAGTGAAATTCGTCTGTTTATATTTCTGAGATGAGGTATTATGTACACTATTTACATTATTCGGACTATTGTTCTCATATTAGAAAGTTTCGGCCATTGTACGCTGCGGCCTTCTTCAGGTGGTTGGAATGTCGAACTGATCCCTTTATTTCGCTCAGTGGGGTAGGCTGTTCTAGTTTCACGTGCCATGTTTAATGGGTGCCAGTTATTAGGTATCTCCTGTTAATTGCCCTCTGCAAGTACTTCACTACCTTAACCGGGGATTGATCTCACACTCTTTGGGTCCTGTCACTGGATCTAACTAACGCATACCATATCCACTGTGCCATGTGTCCTCAAGGACACGTGGCACAGTGGATAAAGGCACTCTAGATAAAGGCACTCTGATCCGATCAAACGCTCCGTACTCTACGATTTCGCAATATGTATTTGTATATTTATAATACAAATGGGCACGTGGCCGATTGGTTAGAACGTTCGCATTCTTACCATAAGAACCTAGGTTCGACCATGCATCTCACCAAGGTCGATTTGTCAGGAATGAGACTTCCTGATGTTATCGGACTGGATTGAGGTCGATCACAGCATGCAGCATCTTTGGAAAGTGTCTGAAAACCTTATCACGGGTTGACCCAAACTTTTTGAGTGAAATTGGGTTGACAGAAACCTTGGGTGCCGTCGATAGCTGTGCTAGCACAAGGTCACAAGTCATCGAGGCCGATTGCTTAAGCGTGCCTTGTTCAAATTGTTGATTACGATAGGTAACTCGCTCTTTCCAAGAAACTGTAACTATGGTCTGCTCAGTATAGTTGCAGTCTAAACCACAGATGGGCTCTGTGGTCTTGAATAAAAAAAAATACACAAATGCGCCTGAGCAATCGTCTGAAATAGGGATTGTATAGCAGAAGGGTATCCTCGAATACGAGTGGCCAGCTATACATATAATACAAAAGCCCAAAATGGGGAATGGGAAAAAAGGACGGTCTTCTTCTGTCTTAACATTAAACTTCGCTAGCCAATATCACTGAGGAAAAAAACCCACAATATTCCTTACACCAAAACAGCGGATTCTTACTTACCATTCTTACTTCATCCACCATAATAACATCAATATCTCGATGAAAAATCCTAACTACTCCCCATATCTGTGGAGAAAGGGTAAATAAAACAACAATTTTAAAAAATCTAAACCCTAATGTGTATTAACAATATGAAAACTCGATTTACAAGAAATCAAACAAAATAATATTATTACTACACCCACCCCCAATCCTTATATATGGCAGAAACATCAGTCAACTGCACGATGCTGGACTTTAATAATATAAAACAGTCATTCATCCCAAGCACTTATTAAAACGCACACTCATTCAAACACAACAACAAAAAGGAAATTGACATCCGAAAAAAGAAAGGCGCCACCCGAGACCTGACATCACTGACCACCCAACGAGGGAGGGGAAGTGGAATTAAACTAAAAATGTGGCCAGAAATAAAATGGACTAATGAGCATACATCTCATATCTAAGTTAAGAAGGAGGAAGAAACTAAAACAAAAACAACACTTAACTAACCTAATTTCAAGAGAGGTTGCCAATGTTCAACACAGTTACAATATTCTTAAACCTAACCGGTATCAAAGTGCAACTATAAGTCGAACCCTCTTACTCGACACAAGCGCGTAAAACTCACCCATCTTTTGATGGAGGGAGACGCCGCCTTTCCGTCCTAATCTTGACTTTAAACAAATGATTAAAATACAAGATCAGTTGGGAAGAATTTTAATTCGCGCCCCCATATAATCCCTTCTGGCGTGCCGTCCAAATCACGACTCTCATAACACCTAGAAAGCGAAAGAATACATCGTGTTCAGCCATCGTCATCGGCGCTACTACATTGCTTCAGACAGAACTGGCCTCGAGGACGAGAAACATTCTGCGCAGCATGCGGATCATAATACTTTCAATAAACTTCCAGAACGGGAAACTGCAATGAAAGAAGGCGTGACCCATGGTCTCCACCTCCAATCATAGAGAACGCTGCCTGAAAATTTCTCCAAGCCTGCCGAACAAAATCTTTTGCCGACCCAGAGGGCCCTACATATCACTAGGCAGGTGAGTGATGCCTTATCATTATTAAGGCATTTCAATCCGGCCAGATTGTGTAAGACTTCTGCTTCATAAGATCGAGCTCGTCATTTAGATCAATTCGTAAGGACCCACTAACGCATAATATGATGCCCTTCGGAACAAAGGCTGGACTTTGGAGAGGACATCCAACGCCTGTAAGAGGCGTTTTAGAGAGACATTCATAATAGAAGAAGAACTCGCCTCGTGGTAAACGAGTGGGGGGCTCTTTCTCACATGAGCGCACACTTCTCAAGAATGGGAAGTTCTTACGGGCGTTTTCCTTCCCCGAATACGCCCTCAACATCCGAATCGCGACACATCCGATCTAGGAACGTGATGCGAAGCATATGCTGACGAGTCTCAACGCTAGGTATACCCAGACCGCTTTCAGAAGCGGGTAGGTAACATATCTCCCGAAGTACCTTAGTGGACTTGCCTCCCAACAAGAATTAGAACAAGATCTTTACTAATGAAATTAGGATGGTATACTGAAGTGGAAACGCAGATACTGGTTAAAGGAGAATCAGTTAGATGTGCGAGACACATACTTCCACCCACCCCTTTAAGGACAGATTCCTCCCCGACCACAGACGAACTGCGGCTTAAGGTCTTCCCTTGCACCTCCTATCATTTCCAGCAAGAGATTAGACGCCGAGTATCTTGACTGGCACGTCTGTCCAGAGGAAATGTCCAGCCTATCGAAGACCATGGACTGATCTAAATTGATCAACGCGGATTCACTGACGACTTGCTCGATGATCAAGCGCACCATAGGAATTTTATCCTAAATAGTTCCGTCCTTTACAGCAGAAGTCTGTTCAGAGCCAATCAGACTAGAGAGGACAGCCTGGAAACGGTTCGCTAAGAACTTGGCTAAAATCTTTAACTCGGTATTTAATATAGATAAAGGTCCAAAGTTACCTATCCCATCCCCACTTTTCTTGTCCTTGCGTAGCAACTTGATCGCACCTCTGGTGAAGCGTTGAGTTATAGACCCCAGCTTCAACCAGTTGCTGAAAATCAGCGCCAGCAAAGAAACAAAACGGACAACTGCCTTAAGTATACTTTACAGAGTAGACTATCTAACCCCGGAGATTTGTCATGACCAACTAGCTTCACCGATTCCCAGATTTCCGATTCTGTGCTGGGACCCGCTTACCCAGCCACTTCAGCCAACTCAGGACGGGGAAAGTCGGCCAATTAAGCGTCGAACTGATCAGTACTCAGACTGGCCTCCCAGGTGAACAGATCCTAAATGTTGTCAAGGAAAGACTCATGTTTGCCCACGTTTGTAGTCAGGGTCCGATTATCCGGCAATGTGACGCACGTTACACGAAATGCATTCCTAACTTCCTATGCACGCAGTTCAGCGGTCATATTTATTTGTCTCCGAGGACATTCCTTTTAATCTAGCCCTAACTACCAGAGTTTGATCCTTCTTGATAAGAAAGGTGGCTAAGGCTACTTACCGACTATCACGTGATTTAGTCACCCGATCAACTTTTTTGCTCACATGCCGTTTGCGCCGCTTATCTATCTAGATTGAGCCGAAAACTAATTTTAATTTGTCCAACGACATATTCCCACCCACAGCACTCGTCAACTCCCGCTGTAGAATTAGTAGCAGATGGTCCCGGAAATCTTGCTCCCCCAGTAATGATGAGTTCAATTTCCTGTAGTCAGCCATTTTACCCTTAGGCTTATCAAAGTTTACACGAACCCGGCCTAGTCTATGATCCGAGTAAACTATATAATGGAAACTTGGACACCCTAAGAGTCTTACATCGAGTCTCCTAAGACTCGGTCGAGGATGGTAGAACGCACCTCTGTATCCGAGCCGCCCCTATTCGTTCAAGTTCACATTAACTCCTGAGTACTCATCGACAAGATCAAACGTCGATAAAGTCACGAAATGGTATCACGTCCCAGTTTTCAGTAACTGATCTTGACCATATACGATCTATTTCGGGTTCAAGGACGGCATTCCAATCGCCCGCTACAACTAACTGATGAGATATCGTAAAAATGGTTCGCTCTGCTGAAGCAAGTCAGACCGCTCAGTATGGTCTTTGGGCGCATAACCACAATGAGATACAACGCCCTATCCTTTATAGTAACATCCAGCACGCAAAACCTACCCACCGGATCTGCAAAGATAAGAGCACACGCAGCCTTCAACGACTTGCTCACCGTCCAGAGACATCTCTCGAGCCTCCATCAAAACATGCTGAATAAAAGAAAAACCTCCAAGTCAGAATGCCTTTATAATCGCGAGTAGAAAACCGAGTCTTCTGCATATATATATATATATATATATATATATATATATATATATATATATATATATATATATATTCATCCCGAGACGCTGCGACACTCCGACCTCTTGGTCGGGGCATTCACACTAGCCAACCAGCGAGATATTATCAAACCGACTAGTCGCTCTTCTGCATTGATCATGGCCGGGCTGAGGCCTCTCCGATTGATCTTCTGCTTATCTAACTTTTGATGGTGACATCAAGAGACAGGACGCCATTGTCCCCGGGAAACGTTCAATTTAAAGCCATATAAATGGATGGGTGAACCAAAACGACGAGCCTCCTTGTATAACATTTTTTTTCAATTCGGTCATTTGACCATCGTGCATTGGGCACTAATGGGCGTAGGGACGGAGGGCACTAATTTCACAGACATGTTCGCCTCCTCCATAATGTCACAAACTGCCGCGTACCCGGTCCCAAACGCATGACGTTCAGCATCCTCTTCACACTCTTTGGGATCTCGATACCCTTCTGTTGATTTGCCGAAAATTTAAAAACATTTTCAAATCCTTAGGGTTTCTTGTTTGTGCGAAGATCCTCTCGGGCTGCTCCCAAGATACGCATCATATATTGGGTGATTGTAAAAGAGTGGGAGCAGGTGTAGTTGTGGTAGTAATTCTAGGTGGATGGACAACGCTATTTTTATAGGGTGATGGGCGTAGCAAAGGAATGTCAAGAACAGGCGCTTGGAGTTTTGATGGCGTATTTGTCACTCATTTGGCCGGAAGTGGATGAACAAATGTTTTTTTTTCTTTTTTATGAAGGGGAAGGTGGGACAGAGGATGAGGTGCCCTGCACCCCAGCAGCTTTTGTTTCTTAACCCACTTAGCATGAAGATCATCCTTCAGTTCCCGCAATTTCTCAATTTTCTCCAAGCTCGGCTTATCTTTCTTTTGTATCTCGGATGCAGATGTTTCATATGACACCGAGGCATCGCCGTTAGAGCTAATGAAGAGAATTGGACTGTAGTTGTTCTTTTCCCTGAGGTCATCATGGGACTGAGCCCCCACTGTTCGGCTCTTCCCTCTACCCCTACAATTAACACGCTATTCCTCTTCTTCCTCTTTATCCGCACTTGTGGAAGGCGTCGATTTTGGGGGGAAAATGGGACGAGACCCAACCCAGGGATTGTCTGCACTGGCCGTGTCAATGGTAGGCCCATTACAGAAGCCGCTGAACTAACAGTATCGGCCACATGGGGATTTTGGTCGCCTGTGGCCGGAAGTACAGAGACCTTCTCAGGAAAGGTGAAGGAGAGGTGACCAGTTTCTGCACACCAACAAATAGGTTTTCTACTGGTTACAATGACCGGCATTTTCCGGCTGCCAAAGTTCAAACAGGTGGGGACGAAGACGAAAACCAACAGATCGAGCATAATATAAAAGCTCCATCCCTCGCTCAGGTTATCGGAAGTAGCACCTAAAATTTAGCCATACTGCAGGAAGAATGCAGCCAGTTGCTTCGCCGACCCTTTTGTGATAAGCTCTCTTCTAGCCATTTCCAGGTCGTCTTCGGCTATGGGCAGCAGTACGACGCACATGAAAATACATACTTTTAATTATGCTTCAGGGTTTGACCCCCAGAGATATGAGTGATTTAATCACGGTGTCTTTCGTTTTTATTGCTGTCGAGACTGGAAATAGAGAATTGGGCAGCTTCAAATCAAATATGGCAGCAATACTTTTATTTTATCTTTTGTCTAATCTGGCTCTTGTAAAAATAGTGCATCTCAGAGTGAAGTTTCATTCATAAATGAAGTAATATCTATATCCAGATACCCATAAAAACACTTAGATACATAAATGGATTGCTGCCGCATTTAGTTCGGTGCCCCTGCTATTTACCTTGAGCTCTTTGTTAAAATCCTATGAAGAATAAGCAATATTACTGAACTGGCGGCTGGGTTTACGTCACTTTAACACTCCTGTAATGTTATCTCTCTGTGCCTTGTCTATTAATAATTGCATATGAATATTTCGACTGCGCTCTTCATTGTGGTATCTAGACTTTTTAAATTAAGTGCAGTACTAAAATAGCGTCGAGATCACACCAGTACGCAGTTGAGAGGGCTAGATATAGCCGTAATGTCTATCCTAACAGTTTCTTTTACTCGCACTTCTCGCTTAGCAATCTCTCCTCCTGGTCCAAGCTTTCCAGCCAACTTTAATCTGCAAAATTTTAAATCCAATATCAGTCATTATCTACCATCCTCCTGATTACAATCTCCTCTTCCAGCTCATTATTAATGTTTCTGTCTCTAATTCTTCCACACCCTGTAACCCCTTGTGTTTTAGTGGCTTTATTGCCTTGTATGGAGTGATACCGATTTGAAATTAAAAAGACAGAGTTGGAAGAGTTATATAACGTTTTTTGGCATAAAAATAGAATCGATGAAACGGGATTGAGTTTCATTTGAGGTGACTGGTATTTTTTTTTCATGCTGATAGCTTTAGAAAATTCATGAAACTCCTTCTCTCATCGCATGGACAGATTCCTTGACGACACGTCTTGTCATTTAGTAGTGAATAGTGTGCACTTAGCCAAACCAATATTCTATAAAACCATATAATCCAAAGTATGGACTTCGAAAAACGACAGACAACATAAGAAAATTAACTCCATTAATCCTCATGCAATAGAAAGCCCCGTAATCCAGCTGACATTTCATATTTCAAAAGGAACGAAAGTATAAAAAATATTCAGTCAGGTTCTCGGTGTTCTTGTTTCCTATTGATATTTCATTTTCATTTTATATATATTATTTTTCTCTATCTTGTAATTTTCCCATCGCAATATCGTTCGCCCACATTCACAATTCTTTGGCCTGATCACATGTTTTCCCATAGATCAGCATTATATTCCCTAGATATTTGTATTTACTTCTAGATATTGAGAGGACATTTTTTCTTGACGTTCATTTCATATTTCTGCGGCCAATTTCCTTTGTAGACATTACCAAAAAAAAAAAATGAGAGGTTTTCTGGCTGAAGCAAGAAAGGCTGAGCATAACAAAAAGTCCTTTAATACAACGATAAGTTATTTTTAAGCAAGAATGAGCAGTAATAATACTCGATTCCTTATGTAATAAGAAATATTTCACCGAGGGTCAAAGTAACCCTAGGCCAAATATATATATATATATATATATATATATATATATATATATATATATATTGCATGGCTCTTCGGCAGAATTGAGTCACTGTGAGTCACTGTGTGTTTATCTAAATCTAAAAATAAACACGCTAAAATTCACCTTCATCCCTGCCATGAGCCGACGGCTTAGTGGTAGAAGTTCCGACTGACGCCAATTCAGTCGGGTTTCGATCCTAGCTAGAGGCAACCGGACGTCTAGCCACACTGATAAGCTGTGAAACAGCGAAACAGTCTGTCGGTGGATATATATATATATATATATATATATATATATATATATATATATATATATATATATATATATATATAAAATAACAAATATATAAGCAAAGAATGTTTGGAAGCACAAATATTTGTTACAAGTTGGGTTAAAGTTTTTTTATTTAAAAAAGAGGTAACATAACCGATAGTTAAGAAACTAACCGATATTAAGGATACCAAAGACTTCATAATAACATGAAAATTGAAAATGTATTCATTCGATTATATGAGCAAGTAACAAACCAAGCGGGAAGAGGTCGTTTCACACGCCTCAGAACCTCCAGTCACCCAATCAGAAGCCTTGCTGTCGGATGTAGTTTATCGTCATATCAATGAACTAGCAAGAACTGCTAGGAAACCTTGGGGTGGATATTACAATATTTCAGAATCTATACGGGTAGCAAACCGCCTGCATACAGATAGAAAACGAATTCAGTAAATATACAAAAATAGAAAAGGATGCGTCTTCTCACCGGACTTCAAACCATAAAATGAGGCGATTCTTAGAGAAATAGAATTTCTTCCAGGAATCACTACTGGCGGCCACAATCTTAATAATCTCTATCTATAAAAGGCAAGGTGTGTGTGTGTGTGTGTGTGTGTGTGTGTGTGTGTGTGTGTGTGTAACGAATGCACGACCGCAATTTTCGACGGATTTGCACCAAAATTTACATGCACATGCTCAAAGTTCGTGAAACCGATAGAGAAAATAATCGATTTTTTCATGCTTCTACTGCAGTTTAAATGTAGTTTGTGGCCATTTTTTACTGGTCAGAGTGAGAGCCAACAGCTGACTGACACGAATGTTATCTAGCATGCTAGCATGCAGAAATATCGATAGCTGCATTCGTCACAAGTGGGAAAAATTTAAATCTGCATGGGACTTTACTCCAATTGGCTCATTCGCTTGCTTAAACTCAACGTTGATTCTGATTCCGCAGAACTGGGTTGGGTGTGAAAAAGTATTTGTTATTAACATTTTTTCATTCGGTTTTTCCAATTACGAGTCCTTTTTTAAAGCTGATCGTTTTGTGTTCATTTTGTTTAGTTCTTTTTTCCTAACAGATTTAATGTTTAGTATAGAGCTTAGAAAAAATTCGCAGTGTGAGATAGACAAGAAGTAAGGTATGTAGCAACATCAGCACGGAAAAGGGCACTACTTTAAAGGCAAGGAAGGGCAAAAATATTTTAAGTCAAGTGATAGCGATTGCTGTATGAGTCGTACGATTTTTTCTATCAATAACGGGCAACGCCGGGCCATGCTGCTAGTATGTGATATACAGATGACAGAGCGGTGATAGCAGACGCAAAAAGGAAACTACAAGTATCCAGACGGGAAGTAGTGAAATAAGTGAGAAGAAATGAATAGAC
The DNA here is from genome assembly GCA_964036315.1 of Acanthosepion esculentum. Lineage (NCBI taxonomy): Eukaryota > Metazoa > Mollusca > Cephalopoda > Sepiida > Sepiidae > Acanthosepion > Acanthosepion esculentum. The sequence goes on from OZ038476.1 coordinate 30,809,238, forward strand.
ATCAATTGCAAAAAGAAAACAAACAGAATATTTTGAGACAGCCCAACATGCAAATTACAAATTAGAGATACCAAAATCAAGCAGATACAACAATTTAATTATCTGGGAAATGTTTTAACAGAGGACTGAAAGTGTAAACAAATGCCAATCAGCCAAAGTGATCCATTCATTTTACTGAAGAGCTTTGCATTAGTGCAGGTGGCTGTTGTTTATAGAATTAGCTTATTACTCAACAGTGCTCAATTGAAATGTATTTTCAAGAGCTAAATTATGTCATTCACAGACAGTACTGTTTCGCTGTATCACAGCTCCTCAGTGCGACGAGACATCCGAATGCCTCAAGCCAGAGCTATATATATATATATATATATGTGTGTGTGTGTGTGTGTGTGTGTGTGTGTGTGTGTGTGTGTGTGTGTGTGTGTGTGATACACATAGTTTAAAGTCAAAATAAAAATGAGGCGTCTGTTTCAAATACTAGTATCAACTATTATATATATATATATATATATATATATATATATTATAGTTGGTACTATATATATTCAAAAATCATTATAAGGGACACTCATATCAGAAATAGACTCCCCGGTTTTGTCTTTAATTTAATCTGTGTGCATTAGTTCTATCATTCTTATTCGTAAAAACTTAATAAAGAAGATACTCTCAAGCAGGAATCGAACCTGCATCCCACTCGTATATGAGTATCTACGGTAATAACGTTTGAAGAAAAATGTCGGATTAAAAGTACATCCATTAATAGTTTTTTTTATCAATGTCGCTCACTCCGTACACACTCGCATAGTCTCTATCTATATATATATATATATATATATATATATATATATATATATATATATATATATATATATATATATATATATATATATATATATATATATATATATGTGTGTGTCTGTCTCTCTCTCTCTCTCTATATATATATATACATATATATGTATATACATATAAATATATATACATATATAGATACATACACAGATATATATATATATATATGTATATATATATATATATACATATATATATATACATATATATATATATATATAGATAGATAGATAGATAGATATATACATATATACACATATATATATATATATATATATATATATATATATATATATATATATATATATATATATATATATATATCCTTTTAGGGAAAAGTGTTTTCGCGCCTATATGGATGTATAATGCGCTTATTGCTTTTTCCTTGTAGCGTGTGTCCTACTTAATTCAAGCAACTGTGGATGATTCTGTTAATTTACTTTCGGTAAAAACGAGACAGACGTTGCTGTGAGCAAATTGACTCTGGGATTAATTCTATACAACCAAATTGCTTCGTGATAGAATTGTAACTCAATGTGTCCCGACATCGTTTATAGATCTAATAGTAATGAATTACAATACAGACTCGGAAAGAAAGAACTTTGGTTATTTCTCATTACGAAAATGAATTTCATATTTAAATAAGTAGAATGCCAAATATATCACTAACGGCATTGTTTGTACCCAGTACAAGAATGAATTTTAACCTATAACCTCCAGAGATCTGTTCAAATAGAAGTCATTCATATATATTTATATAAAGAGAGAGAAATAGAGAGATGGAGTGTGATGGGTTCCTTTTGTAATTTCACGCATGCGCGTTGTTTGTTTATGTCTTTGTCGACTGCACAGTATGGTAGGGACAGTTAGCCACCGTCTGGGAGAAAAAGATCACCATGACGCAGTTGGCTCCGCCAGAAATTTCCTGATGAAACAAGACACCTTTCATCAGTTTTCCTGGTAGTTCGCTCTTGATAGCCTTTCATAACTCAGCAAGTTGATACAGAAGGCGTAGCTTTTTTGAAGAGTGTCAATAAACACAGAGCCTTTTGTATCTAAAAGAAACTGACGCTATCACATTCCCTGAACATGAACTACATTGGCCTTCTTTGGGGCAGCTGTCAAAGTGTGTTTCCACTGTATCAATTGTCACTGTGGCTCTGGCTCAAAGTGCCGAATCAAAAACCGATCCGGGGTTAAGAAACGTTCATGAAAACCAGCTGTATATGTCTCAAACAATGCCAGATTTTGCCATGATGTAACCATCGTGCTGCCCTTTTGGTCGGCTGTCAGAAAAGATGGCACAAACCGAGCAAAAAACCTTCGTCATGCCAAATTTATCGTACAAAATAATATTATGTCTATCACGGTATATGCTAATACGATTGGCTATTTGATTTATAGTTAATCGCTTTTAATCTATAAGCTTATGGTAAAGACGACTAATGTTTTCCTTGATGGTGGCAGCTGCAGTCTATTTTCATGACGCTCTCACTCCCGCCTAAATTCAGCTTCCCATCTTTGCACTGCTGATGAAGCTGGCGCGTCATTCCCTAATGTAGCAACCATGTCAGCATGAAATGTCCTTGGGTGCTAAACCATTTTTTCTGCAGGTACTTGATAAAACTAAGATGCAGAATTATCCCATTTTCATGTGAAGTCACTATTAATTACGTTTGAAGTCTTCTTTGAAGAATCAAATGTCAGTTTACCTGAAAAGAGTCAATGCAGTTAATAATAAGGGTTTTAATTACAGCAGGTAGGTTTTCACATCGCTAGTATCACTCCTCCATAGTCAGCCTATGGACCTATCAGTCCCCCCTCGTAGACTGGGGCTTATAACAAACGGTACCAAATTAAAAAAAAGAAACCATATCACTTGAGGACTTTCATTAGCAGCAGTAACTAAAACGGTTAGAATATGTAACAAGAGATGAAAATAATTACATAACAAAGATGTTTATGTTCCACACTCCTTCATACAAATGGTTAGGAAAGAAGCTTTCATCAATACCGAAAAGACAGATAAGAGTTCATGAATTTGAGAAACCTATTTTCCTGAAAAATTGTTTTAAGAGAAAGATTTTATACATTTCAAACGGAAGTACCACTGAATGTGCAGTCAATGGATGCTGAATGTTTCCTTATCAGGAAACGACTGTTATAGTGAAAGACACCTTGTCTAGGTAATAGACTTTTTGTTTATGATCAGGTTTCAAGGTGCCAAGATATGCCATTTTCAAAGAGTGTGTATACATTCATCATCATTGTACAGTGTTTAAATTTTTCTGTTATATATATATATATTTTTTACATATGACTGTATTTCCATCACTAATGTTGAAAATCATTTATTTTCTAAACCTATATTTTTAAATGGAATTGCTTTCCTAATTAAAGTACTTAATTCAGTGGTGGATATTAATATTATACAATGAATATGTAAATTGCAGGTCAACGAACTATGGATCAAGCCATAAATTTTTTAATCTAAAGTTTTTGGTGAATCACTTTTTAAAAACCTATTAAAAACTTTTCTCAAATTAGCATAAATTTAAGAAAATTAAAGTCCAACGAGGTAAACGATGGAATAACTAGAAAATTCGTTACCGTCGAAATAAATAATAAAAAAATAAAAATCTGAAATAAGATATAAGATAGTAGTTACTTAGTACCTACTGTAGGTTTGCAAGTTCGGCTAACGTATATGAAAAAATATTCATCCTTTCTTTTTTTTTCTTTTAAAGACTATTACCTAGACAAGGTGTCTTTCACTATAACACCCCCCTCATAAAACTTAACTCCGTAGAAGAAAAAGTTTTTATTTTTTTTGTATTTTTGTTTCTCCTATCGCTGTAAAAAAAAAAATAAAAATAAAAAATTTAAAACTTTTACTCCTACGGAGTAAAGTTTTAGGAGGGGGGTGTTACAGTGAAAGACACCTTGTCTAGGTAATAGTCTTTAAAAGAAAAAAAAGAAAGGATAGAACCCTGAAGCTTACTCAAAGATGGTGAAAGCTAGTGAAGGAAATTCCATATATATGATTGAATAAATCTATATAATTACTGTCTGTGAAATATATAAAAATGCGTATAGCATAATAATAAAATATTCATCTCCGGTATCATCAAAATATTTGTAGCCATGATTTTACTTAAACTAATCAAGTATATTTAATCTTGAATCTAATAAAATATTTAATTATGAAAGTGTCAACACATAGCTCTTGATAAAGTACGGCATGGTCGAAAATACTTGAATCAAAATAGGACACATACATGAGCTTTGGGTATTCTATCCATATTCCCTAGTTTTAACGAGGATATGTAAAAAAATTACAATAATAGGGAAAATACAATAACAAATTGAACAAGTAAACTTTATTGAATAACCCTTGTCACTCCCTAAAAATTCTGGCCATTCAATTAGATTTGGGAAATAGAACTGACTGAGAATTTTTCGCCATGTGCAAACACATACAGTTTTATAGATAGATAGATAGATAGATAGATAGATAGATAGATAGATAGATAGATAGATAGATAGTACGAAGGATGACCATGCACACGCACGTACAAACAGGAAAGATTTAGAAATACACAACAAGACGGTAATATTCTGTGGATAAAAATATCACTGCACACACATACACACGCATACACTTAGATATTACACTTTAGATAGATAGATAGATAGATAGATAGATAGATAGATAGATAGATAGATTGTATGCAAAAAAACACACAAATGATGTAAGGAAATTTTGTATGCTACAGGATAATATCATGTAACATACTATAAATATCACAAGACACCGCCAATATATATATATATATATATATATATATATATATATATATATATATATATATATATATATTGAGAGAAAGAGAGAGAGAAAGAGAGAGAGAGAGAAAGAATGCGAAAAAGAAATAGATAGATATAAGGAATTATCAATGCTTTTAAGTACAGCTGACAACTTCTTGGTTCTCCCTTTTTCTGTTTCTTTCTTTTTTTCCCTTTCTTTCTAGCTATCTTACTCTTCTTCTCTTTTTGTTTCTTTCTCGCTATTGCTGTGTGTGTTTCAAATGTGTAGCTATATACGCATACTAGTACGTATACGCACATATATAATCATATAAGAGGTAGAGATTACAGTGAAATCGTATTAAGATTTCAGCTTCCTGAATTTCTTAGAAGAATAAAATAGTCGACGACCTTGCGCTATTTTCTGCATGCCTAAATAAAAACCTGTTAACTGGTGCCCTGTACAAGTCCAGTGAAGTGTGCGGGCCCTTATGCGTGAGCATGCACGCAGACCTACGCGCCTTTCAGACTATTTTAAACGGATATGATTCACTCTAATGTTGGGAGACCAGACGCAAAGCATTGTCGACAGCCCATGCGCATATATACCGCTCCAATAGTTCCAGATGAGAAGGCATACCAGCGAGCCCGCCTGGCCGTGTAGATGTGTGTGCGCGTTCTGGGGTTTGTTGAACAAAAGCGTTTATTTCTTCGCTATGTGTATACGTTTTTTTATATGCACGGACGAAAAATAAATTTGCTATACCGTGAATATGTTTTCATTTATACAAGATTAAACGGACAGATATATATATATATATATATATATATATATATATATATATATATATATATATATATATAGCGAGATTACTGTTAATTCTGAAATACAGGGTGCTATAGATAAATTGTCATCAAATTTATTCAAGACTTGTTAAGATAAAAAAAAAGTATTCAATTACGACTGCATATAAATACTTAACTAGAACAAAGAAGTAAAAGTCAACCAAAGATAATTAACCATTTCAGCGAATACCTTGTTAGTAGCGCGGCTCGGCTTAACGTCCGCTAAATCCTAAATCAAAACCCCAATCATCGAAGCATAATAAATCAAACTAATTCGACTGGATAGTTCCACTCAATAGTCACTCAATAATCACTACAGTCAGTAGCCTGACACCGCTATTTATACACCTGGCGGTAAATATATATGCATAAGCCCAGAGCGTCACGTTCGAACATCGGTGTCGGTAGTTACTCATTTTTCTTCCTATATGACACATTCCCCTCTCAATTTAACAGTATCCAAAGCTACACAAAATATCTTGAAATATCAAAGAATAAATTTACTCAGTATAATCGCCATTGGCTTCCACCAGGGCCTCCTCTTCTGAGCGTTCTCCTTTAAGTAGGTGAATGCTGCCATAACCCTTGCCTTCAGTTCATTTTTCCTCTTAAAGAGATTTTTGGGTCTCTTCCCCAACTGCGCCCCACAGATAATGATCAAGGGGGTTTCAATCTAGGGAGTTAGGTGGCTAAATTTAATGGGTGATGTGGTCGCAAATAATCACTGACAGCAATGACTGGGTTCTCTTGCTTGTGTGGCATGCTGTAGAGTCCTTTTACCAGACATAGCGTCTTCCAACACACACCCTCACTGCTCTGTGTTGAGTCTGAATCTCTCACAAAAAAATTCTAGATTTCTCTTCCCATCGGAATGGTCAGAGTAAATTTTGCGAACTGCAGTATCTTCGTAATCACCTTTAAACTCTTCCAACTGTTTCCGAATCCTCTGTACTATCCTCAGATTGACAACCAAGCGCACTAAAATGATAGTACCCGGTGCGAATGCCAAGTAGTACAGCATGCCGTGAATTTGCTTCGTGGAGCTCTTTTTTCTCTGACAGACGGTGCCCAACTGACCCTAATATAATTTGCAGCTGATAAAATCAAAATAAACAAAGCGCATGCGCGAAATTCGAGATATAAAATGGCGACAATTTAACCATCGCACCCTATATACAGCTCAATACATGCATAGGTGAATTAGAATGATTGCATTAACACTATTCAAATACCTATCGTGTTTGTGCCTTTAAAAAAACCGTACTCTCACGTACATGCAGTTGTACACATGATGAATACCATCGTGCCGTATATTATTTAACGCCTTTTGAAACTACTGACGAAATACTGCAAGATTTGTATGATGTTTAACGGAACGAATCAGGAGTCCACTCATCAAGTGCTATACATGTGCAATGGGAGACCTGTCTAGCGTAGTGATTGTGCTTACCAGGTAGTTTATCGAAATTTTTTAAGAGAATGATTAACATAGCAGGGACCATGTGGACAAGCTTATCAAAGACAACTTTAAATTACAGCTTCCTACGCTGTGATTCTTAGCGCTGGAACTGTGTGACACACCTGGAAGATTTCGTTACCAAGGTATAAGGTAAACAATTGTCATTTACATAAAACCAGAGCCTGTTCCCAATACTGAATATTAAAAAAAAAACATTTTTGATCCTACCTGTGAAAATCTTTCACGATCAATGGAGACGTGCGTATCGATTTTGTAGTGTAAGGGAATTCTGGCTATAGAATTCTTCTAGTCGTAAGAATCCCCAAAGTTCAGTGTTGATATAAACTGAGTTCAAAGTTGTTCTAATCTGTTCTGTGTATGCCATGCGCCTTGAGATTGTTCTATTTACAATGTATCGATGTTGGCTAACAAGTATATAGTCAACTAGAAAATAATAAGTGGATGTGGAAATGTTCATTTAAATTCAGTTAGCAACCTGGAAGCACGAGCGACTGGTTATGTCCAACACGCAGATCATCTCTAGAAATGATAATCCACCATTTCGAACTCCCTCAATAGTGACCCCGAGGAAACGGTTCGAAACGAGCAGATAAGCGCGTGCGTTTCCTCGTGGCCTCGCATCTACTTGTACGGTTCCTTTTTACCTACGTTGAACCTTTCTTTCAATATGCTTCGACCCCTAAAGTTCAGTCACAGACCGTATTCTGTTATGAGTCTTAGTACGCCACACGATAGCCTAAAACATTTAAAAGATTATGGTATCTGTTTATATCGAACAGTCACATGTCAAGTCAAAATCGATTCCGTCTTTTAAGGTTAAGCAACTTTATTTCCCTTAGTGTACGGACGTGGCGTGAATAGTTCACTTCTTAAAAGACTCCCTAAAAGAAACAATGTATGAAGCTATTTTCGTACACCTCTCATTCTCGTGGGGGCAATATGAATATATATATATTAATGTGTGTATGTGTGTGTTTCTGTGTGCATTTGAGATGTATGTATATACATATCGGTACACGCGGTAAAGGAATACGGGAAGGTTGCTACTCTAAATAAAGAAAATAAAACTATTTTAAAACCTTCAGTAGGTTATGTTTATAGCCACTCAAGAGAAAGATTTTGTGAGACAAAACCATGAAAAAATTCGGTGTCTAAGTCCCTAAGGCATTTCCTGGGCGCATTCAGTAAAATCTTGGCATCTCTTGCAATAACGCTGAAATGATGTGTATCAGGATTTAACCATCAATTGAAGCATTTCAGTGACGTGGGCAGTAGGGTCTTTCCTCAGAGTTAACACACTGTCTTCTGTACCTCCCCAACCAGGCCTTCTGTAATAACGAGAGGGGAAACAGTATTTTAGACACCCAGCCTGTAAGATCACGCAGGGCACAATTACGTAGTCACAAAAGTCTATGTCTAATCATATACAAGTTAGATAAACAGATATCTAGTTGTTGTCATTGATGAGTTTGTCGACTTGTAAATATTATAAACGTTATTTTTTATTTACACTTCTCAGTGTCACCGACATTTCATATTTCTTTGCACTTGCCAAAATCTATTTAATATACGTCCATTTTATTCTGGTCATATC
>OZ038476.1:30822816-30872816 GCA_964036315.1 Acanthosepion esculentum
ATGGGATCTATAGCCTTCGATGGCAACTATCCTACCGCAACCTACTGCATGAAAAGATCTGCCTCGTCAGTCATGTATCGAAAGATACATGATCGCCTAAGCGTTTTTTACGCATGCTCCATAACTGATACATATTATACACACACATATATATATATATATATATATATATATATATATATATATATATATATATATAATATGTATCAGTTATGTACCATGCGTAAATATGTATCAGTTATTTACCATGCCAATATGTGTGTGTGTGTGTGTGCGTGTGTGTGTGTGTGTGTGTGTGTGTGTGTGTGTGTGTGTGTGTGTCACGTGCAATTGTATACATATATATGTATAGACATTTTATCTCTCTTTTCTATTCTCTTTTATGTGTTGTGGTGGGATCCACCTAATCTGCATAGGTGACTACCAACTATATAAATAATGGTTGATACTGGAAGACGAGAGAAGCGGAATCCCTCGGTCCCAAGATCAAAGTGTAGTATCTGTTCGCGGATTGCTCACTGAATGATCGCCTATGGGGCCGGGATTCTTCCTCCGATACAGGCCGGCGGCGGGGATTGGTCCCTGCGCTGGTAGTATCGTGGCTACGTCTGACTAGCTATGACCAGCTTGGACAAGCTATGACCAGCTATGACTAGCTAAAGCCAAAGCACTGCGACCCGGGTGAAAACTCGGGTCCATTCCCCCTCCCCTTCCCACGTTAAACTCCGACCTTGTGTCACACCCTGGCCTTGTGGGAGGTCAAGTAAATCCCGGCTAAGATCAAAGTGTAGTATCTGTTCGCGGATTACTCACTGAATGATCGCCTATGGGGCCGGGATTCCCTCTCCGATACGGGCCGGCGGCGGGGATTCGTCCCTGCGCTGGTGGTATCGTGGCTACGTATGACCAGCTTGGACAAGCTATGACCAGCTATGACTAGCTAAAGCCAAAGCACTGTGACCCGGGTGAAAACTCGGGTCCATTCCCCCTCCCTTCCCACGTTAAACTCCGACCTTGTGTCACAACCTGGCCCTGTGGGAGGTCAAGTAAATCCTGAAGAGGAATCACGAGATCCAACTAGAGACTCTGATCGACTGCGACTAGTCAACACATTCTCCAGGAACGTCTTCCCAGAAATATACAGAAATACTATATGTACTTATTGTGTACACTTTCTTGTTATAATACATTCTTGTTCTAAGTACATTTTGTGTTGCATTATTATTCCATGCAATAGGCGAAATTCAACATTGAGTCAAGACTCAACAATATGATGTTCGGTACGTGCTTAAACGTGCATCGGACCTTATTAAAAAGAAATATTTCAAAAATCTCATTTCTTTGAATCTTTTTTTTTTTACGTTCAACTTCCATTAATCATGTGCCTGTGTGCTTTTTCTTTGCAATATATTCTTTTGCGAAAGCATTCGTAATATTTTGTGTGAATCTCGCTTTCTTCTCGTACAACCCTTTAAAGATGGTCTTCCGAGAAGAATTACCCATGAACAAGGAAAAATCACGTCAGAGAAATAGAAAGCTATACTGTGACAAGATACTGTGACCGTCAGTCCACTTTACCTAAATTCCAAACAACTGACAATTCAGCTCTTGCTCATTTTCAAAGGATTTCTACTGTAAAGTAAGTCGTTGGGTGTGCCTTTTCATTAAAGGTATAACGGCCCTAATCGGACAGCAACGATTGCTTCAACGTCTGGCTAATTCTTGGAAATATAATCAGTCAAGAGAAGAATTGAACACTCACGGAACATACTGAATACCAGGGAGACATAGAATATCATAAACTTAAAGAGCTTGTAAAAATTGGTGCTAGATCAATTACTAGGAGTTATACTAAAAAGACAAGCATTATTAAGGGCTACAGAGTATAGGAAGTTGGGGAGTCATGATTACCCACTTCCTGAATTGACATGGTACATAAAAGAAGCAAAATATTATTGTTTTTGTCAATGCACCACACACAGATTAAATTCTGAAATTTGTTATAATTGTTTTGTGATGTCAACAAACACTCGTTCCCACTTTTGTAATGTTAACGAATACTCGTTTTGACGTTCGTAATGCTCGTCGTAGTAGAGACTTTGTAATCCCAGATACAACTATCGTAGCCGTTGAACAATGCTGGTTTCAGACGCCTTCGTATAATCTCGCACTAATAATATTTGCTCGATAAGTAACCCGTATAGTGATGCGAATGGAGATATAGTATAGGGAATAGTGTAGAGAATAGCGGTCCGTATAATAATAGAGGATAGAATAGAAATAGGGATCCGAATAGTATAGAGGCTGAAGTAGAAATAGCGATGATATTTATTGTACTATATGTACAAATGTGGCACAAGGCCAAAAGGGGAAATGGGGTAGAGGATGGTCTTCTTCTGTCTTAACATTTAAAATTAGCTAGCCGCAAACACTGACCCAAACATACTGACAATATTCCTTTCACCAAAACAACTCATTCTTACTTACCATTCTTACCTCCTACACCATAATACCTCAAAAACTCTATGAAGTCCTAACTAGTCCTCATATAAACAATTCATTGTTTGTGGGGGGAGGGGAATAAAATAATTAAAATTTTTAAAAATCCCCAATGATTATATACAAATATGTACAAACTATATACAAGAAACTAAACAAAATTTTTGTTAGTAATAACCCCCCCACACACACACACACACACAAAGTCCTAAATGTAGCAGTGACATCAGTTCATAGGACGAAATCGATGCTGGACTTGAAAAAAATATAAAATATTCATACATCCCAAGGATTCAATCAAACACACACTCATTCAAACACAAAAACCGTTACGAAAGTCACATCCGAAACGAAAGACGCCCCGCACCCACCAGAGAACTGACATCACTATCCACCTAAAGATGGGAGGGATGGGGAATTAAACCAAAAGAAAAAAAAATAAGGACAAAAAATAAGAGGGGCCAATGAGCATACACACCCTAGCTAAGTTTACTAACGAGAAAAGAACTACAACAAAAGTAGAAGTAGCGATCAATGAGACGTCACGCTACCTTCTTCTTTATATGTGTTTCCTCTATGGTCACGTGATCGACTTAATTCAACAATGGGATCGCCTCTCTTTGCTCACTGGCGACCTATCTTCAAACTCAAATGTCGGCAGCGAGACTTTATTCCTATATGACAAATTTTCCGCTGCTTATTTGTAAAATTCGTTGTTTAATCATCAGATTTTCCCCCAAATAGATACATAATTCATTTAATCTTTATGTTTAAAATTATTTCATCCCAAGCAAGGAAATAAAGGCATTTTCATGCAGTGGGTCACTGAGTGTGAAAGAATATGAAAAGAAGTAAACATTATTAATGAAAGCGAAAAATGAAAGAACAGGCGTTAAGAAGACAAAAGATAAAGATTGATATTTTATTTAAACTTTTGATGATCAACGTTGATTGAAAAGCGAGAAAAAATTCCACAGGCGACAAGCGCGTGAGAAGGAACTGATAGCATAGAACTTGCGGTTATATCTATTCGTTTCAACAATAAAATGATGAAACCTATGCACCATTCTAGTACTGCATTAATTTATTCTTAAATTCACGGTACCGAAAAAGAAAACTTATCAGAAAAATTATCATAAAAACATTTGTAGATAAGACAAATGTCGTGGGAAAGTAACTGAAGCCGAGATGCCAGGTCACGTCCGATAACATTGTACATTCTTCTTTGTATTTAACCAAGAAACTCCGAATACCTAGCAGAAGCAGGAGACCAAAAATGACAGCACTATTCAATGTATGAACGAATAGTAGACTTGATTATATATATTAAAATTTTTCAATAATAAGCACGATATAGCTAAAGCCAAACAGCTGTAATGTCAGTGAACATTGATAAGAAAAAGTTGAAAACTTCTCTAATTATACTAGGTTCAAATACAGTTGGCATTAAAATATCACTGCGATTGTTATTATTTATATTATTTACATGAGGACTATTGTCCCTATCTTTGCTGTTATTATCCCAACGTTTCAGACGGTTAACCAACAAGGATTTTCGAACAATTCTCTCTTTAACCGATGGGGATAGATTGATCTAGTTCTGCTGACAATATCCAGGATTATCTTGAACTGTTCTTATTTACTATTTCTCAATTATTGTCCGTTCTCTTTGCGTCTCGAGACAAGATATTCTTAGACGTGGCTAGTGAAATGAGAACACTCTACGTTTTAGATTTAATAGAGGTTTCAGTTCTAAATTACCTAAAGGATATCCGGATTGAAAAGGGCGTGATGAAAGCCGAAACGTCGTTGTAATAACAACAAATATAAGGACAATAGTCTGCCTGTAAATATTATGGTTATAGCATACCAACAGACGATAATAGGTATGTACCCATTCTCATAAATACAGTAGAAAATACTCTATGCTGGTCTGCAATTGGAGATTCGTCTCCGACTGTGCTGGTCAAAATCTCTGCCAGTAGGCAGAGAGGATCCCCAGACAAGGCTATGTCGAAGGGCAGAACCTCGTCTCGCGAAACAGCTCCCCGACCCCGTTTTATACGGGATCTACGGGGAATTTTTGACCGAGACTATGGGTTTGGATACCCCACATTAAATTCGGCCTTGTGCCATATCTGACCGCGTGGGGCGTTTCGTAGATATCCTGCGGTTGGAGATTCATCTCCAGTTGTGCTCTTTCGGCTGTCTGCCTCCGGGCAAAGAAGATCCCCAGACGAGGCTATGTCGAAGGGCAGAATCTCGTCTCGGGAAATAGTCACCCGATCACGTTTTATACGGGGAAATTTGGCCGAGCCTACGGGCTCGGATACCCCACATTAAATTCGGCCTTGTGCTACATCTGACCACGTGGGGCGTGGAGTGGATATTTTTTATAGTGATAACGGAAATAAGATTTCTCAAATATTCAAGCCGGTAGATTAAAAATAATAAAACATACTGTTTAACAAAAAACAAAAAAAAAACAAACAAAAAACAATGTGTCTACTCAAATACGTGTATCTGCTACAAATAAAGTTTAAATTGATAAAATCTGCCGAATTCACTAAAAAAATCGTTTACTTTAAATGATTGCAATGTTTATGTTTGGATATGAAACTGAGCAGATAGGAAAATTTCGAGAGTCTATAACGAGAAGAATTTCGCTTAAAGGGACTCCTTGCTTGATCGGTTAAGGTCTTCGTAGCTCAATCGGATCATGAGGCGATATCCCAAAACCTTTCAGCCAGATTGATATAATGGAATATGCATGCACCTGTGTTCCCTCTCACTGGAATATGATTGGCTGATGTCAGTCATAAATACAGACTGACGGAGAGGCCAAGTCAGATAAAGTGAAGAAGTCGAATGACAACCCCATAGGACTACGCCATTGGATATCCTATTGGTCTACACCTAGTGCCTAAGCATATTACCTGCGACTACGACGAGTACCCGTCGATTACTGCTACCGTGTACTACTTGGTTACAGTAGCCCAAACCACATAGCTAGTTCGATCAAATATATCCCTTTCCGGGAGATATTACAGATCAAGAAGCCAACCAATATAGAAATACCAATATATGATTGTTTAGTCAAAATGGCTTTCTTTTTCTTTTTTTGTGAAGGGAGAAGTGTGGGTAATTGAAACAAGAGATCTTCTATTTTCACACATAACAATAAAATAATCTCATCAATTTCAGATTTAAGACATCTTTTATTTATATTCGATTCTAAAATATCAGGTGTGTGCAAAAGTTTGCAACAATTTCTGATTGAGAAAACCCCTTTTCTATTGAGTATCTAGTATCTACTTTCCCTGAAACGGAGCGTTACGAACATTCGCACAAAATCAGTACCTAGATAAAAACATTTATTACTCTCTAGGGGCTCAGAGCAGCATCATGATCCTTGTCCCGCTAAGTGAATCTATCATATCAACCACAGCTCATATAACGTGCATAATTCAAGTGTTGTTTCCATGGAAACCTTGGCGCATTGTCACCTAAAGTTAATTCACCTGACATCAACCGGTTCCTGAATTGCACGCATGCGCAAATACTTTAACCAATTAATACACGCATCTGCATCGCGGTCTGCTTCCAAAAGTAAATTGTTTCATAAGGTTTGATCACTGTTCTCTGATAACCAATGCCACTAACTTGATTTTATTACCTAAAGAGACGGAAAAGAGGACGGGAATTGGACATGGACTCAAGACGGTTTCCGTGGCCATGTGCCATAAGAAAATCTCGCAATCAGGAAACTGTTGAAAAGCTCGCGCTGAAAAGTGGCGGTTAGTCGGTCAAGTGGTCTGCGCCGGCCAAAAGGCTGCAGCGACATGGTGCTAATAGAATCAATTAGGCACACGAGGAAAGTTTGAATAGTACCATACATGGAATTCAAAGGATTTCATATGGGATTAAATCCGTGAGAAGTATACTAGGATGTCGGTAAGTAGGCGGCGCATTCTTATAACAGAATGCAAGGGATATTTAGGTTGCCTTTTACAGGTAATCCGTGCTAGTGAATTATCGAGAATTGACGTTCATCTCCTAAAATTTCCCTCCATTTGTTTCTTTGTCTTCCCCTTTCTTTCTGTCTCTACGTCTCTATGCCTCTCTCTTTCTTTACACACACATACGAGCACATACATATATATATATATATATATATATATATATATATATATGTGCGTGTGTGTGTATAAATATATATATACATCATCTAGCAAGCTTTATATATATATATATATATATATATATATAAAGCATGCTAGTCGATATATATATATATATATATATATATATATATATATAAAGCATGCTAGTCGATATATATATATATATATATATATATATATATATATATATATATATATATATATATATATATATATATATATGTAAACTATTATAGATTCAGTGGTGGTGTTAATAAAATAGTGCTCGGTGTATATTAACAGAGCTATGTAGTTTATATTAATAATGAGTAGACATTTTTTCTCGGCGATAGCACAACGCAATCGTCAGTTCCATGTGGAAAAGCGACTGTTGTATAATTTAATTATTCACACACATACAGACACACGCAAACACACACACATACACACACACGCATACACACACGCACACACACACACACACACACACACACGTGCGTGTGTGTGTGTGTGTGTGAAGTGTTAGACGAAGAATGGGCGTATTCAACAAAAAATCGGAAATTACATTTTTTACTGTAAATTATTCATTATTTCATATCCAAGTAATTTACAAAAAATAGAGCCGATTTCCCAATATTTCAAGCTCAATTTATGTTTATACTTTGAAACAATGAATGAGATGAGATAACATAAACCGTTGGTAGGTTTGTCTGGCTCATTAGGTTTGACTAGGTTTGCTCTACGTTTGTATTGGTCTCTTTAGTTAGTTGTTTACTCGTATAGGGTTTTTTTTTCTTTGGGCCTTGAACCTGTATCTGTGCGATTATTTTCGACAGACTTTCATGTTCCTGGCTCTTTCTTTTTTAAAACCTTTTTTTCCCTTCGTGATTGATTTGGCTATTGTTAAATCAAGAATTCGAAGGTTTTCCGACACGAGTATAGTTACCTATATTTATACATATATATATATATATATGTATATATATACATACATATATATATATATATATATATATATATAATTCTCAAAATGTGTGTGTGTGTGTGTGTGTGTGTGTGCGCGCGCGCGCGTGTGTGTGTGCGCGCGTGTGTGTGTGCGCGTGTGTGTTTTTTTTTGTTTGATAGATAATTCTTCAGTGCCGGTTTTGAGTCAAAATTGTTAGCGACAAAGGCTCTCCACTACTTCCTGTCCATTATAACTCTCAGCAACGTTTTACTATTTACTATCTGTTCTTGAATATATGGCTTTCATAAAAACTTTAATAATAATAAATAGTTTAAATTATTGCAATAATATTATTTATTGTTACAGAGGGCCACTCTCATTCAATTTGTTAACCACCCATTTGGAGATGCGCCGCAGTTGCACCCAAATGTTGTTACCAATAGTGACTTTAAACTTAAACTGCTCCAACTGAACGGCAAAAATTCCCAGTAATGAAAGACCCGGTCGAAGACGGGTTATAGAGCTAGTATATATATATAATAATACGTTTTACCAGTTTGTGACTGGAAGGGATAATTCCGAGGAGGATACGAATCCAGGGAGTGTTCAATATCTGTGACATAACCAGCAGTTATCCAAACAATATCCCTGAACGTGACTCCAACTACATTAAAGTAGAATTCCTTGAAAAACATAGAGGTGTTAACACCGAAGCGAAAGACTACATCATTCAAGAGTAACTCTCACATAAATGTCAGACAAGAGCAGATCCCAAAAATTCATACGACAAAGTCCAATCAGTACATTGTGCAAACATACAACGCTGCATTAGAAACGGACAAACCACTGGAAAAGATCACAGAAGTTAACAATGTCATATACGCAACAACTTCAGCAGCTACTGGGAAGCTTGAGGTCAAGACAACGAAAAAAAATAAACAACAGGCAGTCAGCTTGAAACGCAAAACTGGTGCGAGAAATAAAGAAAATCAGACGTGATATTTCTATATTAGATGAGATCACAAGAAACCCAAATATCTCAACACTCAAATGCAAGAAGTTCAAGCTGAAATATAAAATTAAATCACTAAAGGAAATCCCATAAACAAGGAAATGCTGAAACAGAAACTGCAGTTACAGACACAGTGAACAGGACGATACGATAAATGTGGTAGCTTTTATCTCCAAAATAAAATACTCCAAACGGACCGTAAGAAATTTGACAGGTAAATTGGAAAAATAGCTATACATGTCAGAAAGCCACCATCTGTTAACAAGGAGCAGACATTTTGGGAGAATATTTGGAGAAACCAAAAGGAATATAACCCAAATACAGAATGGTTCTAAAGTGAAGAACAAATGCTGGATAAGGCTTTTCAAGGATGGGAAAATATAACCACGATTAATGTTAGGCAAGCTCTCACGAAATCCCGAAAATGGAAATCACCAGGAAATGGAAAGGTACCCAATTTCTGGCGCCATCATCACTCATCAATCCATAAAACCCTTGCACAAATTCTATCAATGCTTATAATTAATCTCAAAGAAATCCCGGAATGGATCACTGTAGGTATTACATATCTCATGCCAAAACAAGTGAAGCAGATGATCCGAAAAATTATACGCCAATAATTACCTTGGAATTAGCGAATTGGATGGAATACATCATACTCAAATGAAGGGAAGTTAAGAAATGAATACAACTTTACTAATAGCTGACGTTAAACGAATGGACGCCAAAACGAGAAAGCTTCTGGGTTAAAAAAAAGATCAACTTTACTTTAGAGTAAATTATACGGTGTTTACTCGTTCCCCCACGAGGACGAGATGTGAGACAAGGTCTTTTTAAAGTGGGGACCCAAGTGCGTATACCCGGGCAAGGAACAAAAATTGCCCACAGCCCCCGCAACCGTCGGTTGCGCTGGCCTTGGTGCGAGCACCGATCCCTCCTTCTAGTGCAATGGGAGGGCGCGGCCTCGGGCAGCTGTTCCCCAGGGCTGGGCACATCTCAGTATAATATGCTTAGTTGCCCCTCTGTGCTTTGACAGAGAAGCCCCTGAGCGCACTCTGCCCAAAGACAGAGACGCAAGTGAGAGATGATAAGCCATGCATTAGAAATCCCTCCAAGGAGGAATTTTCACGGTAATAATATCGGTAAAATTAAGCAGAACATCCCTGAAATCACATTCATTTAAAATACCAAATATATCTTCTTTTTAATTAAAAGACTGTAATCCCTGTTAATATATAACGGCGGCAACATTGATATAACCAGATATATTTAAATAACGTAACGGTCAGTCTATACTCAGTTTGCGATGTGCATGAAACTCCGACTCCGGCTATCGGTGAGGAATAATATATATATATATATATATATATATATATATATATATATACATTTAAAGACATTTTTATGTTTAACATTCTTTTATTATATATATATGTACGCCCGACTGATAAGAATCCCTACAAATGCGAAGAAGTCGTACGAAAATGAATCCTGCTATTTGGACACTATCCGTTAAAATATACGAAAATGGAATAAAGGAAAGAAGACTGCAGTAACAAAAATTTAAAAGGAAGTGTGTTCTGGAGTAGTGTGAACTGTCAGTCACAGTTCTTCTTGAGAAAATGAAAGCAAGCTATTCAATTTCAACATTGTAATTGTATATGGATCCAAGTCGGAAAGTACGAAATAGAAATAAAATAAAATTTACACCACACTAGAAAATGCTAAATCATACAGAAAATCACATATCATGATGTAGGCCTGAATTCCACTGTAGGAGAGAACAAGGTTGCTGTAATGGTCGGTAAGTCATACAAGGAACGCAGAGAGCGATCAATACACTGGTCTACAACGACGGGCTAAATGGTAAAAACACCTGGGTTGGAGAACAGCTAAGACCTATGTGGGCAAAGAAAAGCCTGGTTGTAGATTCTATAGACTACAGCAACTGCACTAACAAACGATACAGAAATGCAATCAACTCCCAGTCAAATAGAAACTAACGGTAAAGTTGGAAAAATTAATCTCCTAAAGCAATAACACAACTGCAACATAACGTACGTCACATCGATTTATAAACAAATGTATGTAGTTGCATTTAAGAATAAATATGAAACATTGGTGTAGGTGCGTAACTCAAGTCAAAGACCTTAGAGATGCAGCTCAATAGATAATGAAATAATACCAAGAATAGAAGAATAGAAGATCAGTGAAAAGTAGAAAATTATCAATCTAGTTGAAGAATGACAGCGACTAAGGCCCGGAAATGAATAGATCAGCAAGAAAGCAAAAGAAAAATTACGTAATTAGAACTGTGCAAATATATCAAAATTGTAGAATCTAGATGTAGCAGACTTACATAAATAATAAAAGAAATATCAGTGCAGAAAATATGTTCTTTAGAAGCTTTTATAAAATCCAAAAGCGAGAACAATCATGACGGAAAAGGAAATGGTAAAAAATAGATTGAAGTTACACATCGGGTATCGCTTCTAAAACAACAGAGAATAAAAACTTACAAGATCTAAAAAAAATAACAAAACCATTAGAATTAAACGAGAATTTAGATCTGCACAAGGTCCAGGTAAAAAAGAAAAAGCAATAAATGATAAAACAGGAATGTTAAAAGCCTTAGATGATTTGGGGATTGGCATGATTTCCGAAGTGATAAATGAAATATACGACAGCAGTGAAATACCGGAAGAACTGAGTAGATCAATCTTCCTAGTGATGTCAATGAAATCACATGGAAACAAATTCGGACATTACTGAACATTCAGAAAAATAGTAACTAAAGTGAAACGAATGGTTATAAGCAGGAACAAACAACAGAAAATTTTCGTACACATAACAAGGAAGGAAAACTTGTATTTAACATGTAATGAGAAGACGGCTTGTTCTATTTAAGGATTACTGGAAGCAATAGAAGCAGAGGGAAACATCGAAGAATCTAATTAAATGTTTGAGCGAGCGGATGAAAGAACAACGCCAAAAAGGGAGAGTAAGGTGTCTAAATCTATGTAAAGCAGAAATTTAGTGAATCTTGAAAGCGGTGGGATGTTTATTACATATGTGAGTTTAATCCACAATAGTTACACTTACATGTGGAATTCTTTGAAGATAAGCCATTATAAATTACCACATATATTTTAGAAAATATATATTTTTGATTGGAATGCTATATTTTACTAATCGGAATAAATATTTACTGTCTTGAAGAATTTGCTATTTTAAAACTTTAAACAATGTAACATTAAATGCATATTGTCTTAAAGGATTTTGTAAACTGTATTTAATAAAAACGTCTTTCACAAAATTATATCGAAATGGTTTTTCAAAAATCCACTGTTTTAATTAAAAGAGGCCACTTTTGTTCTGAAAGAGTTAACGATATGTAGCCGGTGGTTTTTAAATAATCTTTCAAGACTTTATTTGGCTTTAAAAAATCGATTTCTTAGTCAAAGGCGACTGAAAAAAAATCTACTCCACGAATGAAGAGTAAATGCTACTTAAAAGAATACTTAAGTATTTCGATTTTTGATGTATGATTTTTTCCCCGGAATCTTTTAAAGAAATATGGTGTCTTTTATATATGGCTGAAAAACATGAGATGTGATGTAAAAAAAAAAAAAAAAAGATTAGGAAAAAAACACGAAACCTAATGGAACTTATATTTCTTTTTTACTTTTTTTTGTTTTCCATGCGATTGTAATAGAAGATTTGAACATTATTTTGACTCCCGTTCTTTTCTGTATATTTTCTTTATCTCTATATTTTCACCGAAGAAGCAATAACGATCGTTCACATACTGATGGCCAATGTGTAAAAAGAATAACCGCTACTGTCTCGTAACAGTAATAGACAGTACATAAGCAGGTCTCGAGTACGTCATTTTGATGAGTTGAATATTACAGATATTGACTTGAGTAACATTCGGGAAAGTCAAATCATTTCTAAAAGACCACATGTGGACATTTCTGAAACAGCACAGTATGTAGACGGCTAAAGTAAAGCTTTAATAAGTGCTTATCGACAGTGATCTGAGGAAAGAGACTACAGCCAATAAGGCCAATATTGGAAATGAGCTGAATATTTCCTGCCAAATAGGAACCAAAAGAAACCATACAAATTACAGATCGCTGCACTCACGTTGAATAAAACACTGGTTCATAACAGACATTACATTTATCTTTCTTGCTTTAGTTGCCGCAAATAACCGACAATGTGTCTCGCTTTCTCCTAAATAAAGTGTAACTTTGTATCATTATCCTGGAAAGGTGTTGACACCACTGAACAGTATCCTAGAGGATTAAAGTGATGGTTAGTAATTTGGTCGCATAGAAATTATGATTCCAAAACACAAGACTGTGTAGTACAGATTTATAGTCAGTTGAAACAGAACGAGTAATAACTGAACAGTACTAAAAGGAAGACAAGGTATCCCTGGACAGTTGAACGAGAACAATCTAACGCCATTGATTAAACGAATAATATAATTCCTTTAAGCGAACCTGGATTGACAGATACATATATATGAAAAAATTATTTAAATATAACTTGAAGAAGATACACATACTGTTGAAATACTGTTTAATATTGTCATACACTGTGTTTTTATCTTTCCTTAAATCTCACTCTTTACTTAAATGTTGAAAAATATCGGAAGAGTTACGGCAATCATTATTATTATTATAATAATTATTATTACTGTTTTTATTTCCTTTGATATCTGGCGTTTACACATTTCTTTCCAGGTCCTGCCCAGGGACCTCAGGTTAGAAATGACATCATGACAAAAATAAAATAAAATAAATAAATAAAATAAAAAATAATTAGATAATTACATAGATAAAGCCCTTCGTAAAGTGTGGGCTGTACTTGTCAGAACAATTTTTTGTATCTCTTTGAGGCATGGACTTCCAGAAATCCCTTCAATCAGCCTACTGAAATCTTTTCCAACCAGTCCAAGGGCTCCAACTACAACAGGGATTGTTGATGTTCCCATGTGCCACATTTTTTAGATTTCTAGTTCAAGGTCCTTGTATTTTGACAGTTTTTCGAATATCTTCAAAGATACATTGCAGTCTGCAGGGACTGCCATATCAATAAGGAGGCACTTATTTTGTTTGTGGTCTTTAATAACAATGTCTGGGCGGTTGGCTTTGATTGTTCTGTCAGTGTGTATTATTATTATTATTATTATTATTATTATTATTATTATTATTATTATTATTATTATTATTTTCTCTTTAATAACTTTTTTCTAACCTTTTTCTTTGTTCTTGCCATGTAACTTTTGATTATTGCTCTCTTCTGTCTTCAGAATATTTGTTTTTTGTGTGAATACGAAATAATAATGATCTTCGCTTTATTCCGTTTTTCAAAAGCCCTTTTAACACCTGGGCTTTGTCTCTCTATAAATTCTGCACGGACAATGTCCTTTTTCGTTACATCTGTCTTTTCTTCAAATATTTTCATGACAATTGATCTGAGGCGCTTTTCTGTCTTGATTGCATGAATTTAATGATTGGCATTTAGCTTTCACGGTTTTACTGTTGAAATAGCTAGATGCAACCGCCGTTTCTATTCTAATCATTTCTTCTCTCGCACTTTGCGCCTGTGGAACTAAATTGCTTTCGATTTTTTGTTTCGCTGCCACCTACGATTTTCCAAAATTTATATGCATCATCAATCGCCATCTCCTGTCTTCCTAAATCTTTTTCCTTTATTATTCCTTTCCCCTATTCTTCTCACTAAATTATTGTCTTTCGCTTTCACTTCTTGCAATGTTCTGGGTCCTAGATACATTATTTCCTTCCTTGGGGTGAAATGATTACAAATTATTCACCTTCATCAACGATTTCTATAAACTTCACTCTCCATTCTCATATTTTTGTATTCTGTCTCCTGCTTCTTATTTGTTTCCGGTGATTCTTCTTTCTTTTCCCATTATTATTATTATTATTATTATTATTATTATTATTATTATTAATAATAATAATTCTTCTTCTTCTTCTTCTTCTTCTTCTTCTTCTTCTTCTTCTTCTTCTTCTTCTTCTTCTTCTTCTTTTCTGGTACTATACTTTTCTCTTCCTCCTCTTCTTTTCTCTTCCTCTTGTTCTCCTCCTTTTCTGGTACTGTACTCTTCGTTTCCTCCTCCACGTCTCCTTTACTTTTCATCTTGTTCTCCTCCTCCTTTTCTGGTACTGTACTATTCTCTTCCTCATCCTCGTCTTTACTCTTCTTCCTGTTCCCATACTCCCTTCCTTGTAGTGTATTTTTCTCTTACTCCTCCTCGTCTTTTTTTCTATTTTCTTCTTCTTCTCCTCATACTCCTTTTCTGGTACTGTACTCTTTTCTTCCTTCTCCTCGTCTTCTTTGCTCATCTTCCTGTTCTCTCCTCCTCCTTTTTAGTCACTGTACTATTCGCTTCCCCCTTCTTCTTTTTTCTTCTTTTTTTCTGCGCTTCCAACAGGAAGTTTCCCCTATTCAAGGATAGGGTTAATCGTTATCTCCCTGACCTATACTCACAAGTGGCCTCCTAACGTGACCCTCTACCTCGAGTTGCTCCCGGGACCTGTAAAGGGTGACCTTTAGTTTTATGACTTTAATTCCTTCCTTTTTATGAATTTAGTTCCTTCCTGAATGTCTGATATTTTTTTTTAATTTTTATAAAGCTCGGTTTTATACTTTTTTATGCGTTCCCATTCTTCCTCCCGTCTATTTCCCCACTCACATGTTTGCTTTTTATTTATTTTCTTTCACTCTCTAACAATTCCAGATCTCTTATTGTTACTGCGATATTATTATTATTATTATTATTATTATTATTATTATTAGTAGTAGTAGTAGTAGTAGTAGTAGTAGTAGTAGTAGTATTTTATTTCCTTTGATTTCTGGTGTGTACACATTATTTTCCAGGTCCCGCCCAGAGACCTAAGCTTAGAAATAGAATCATGACATTTTTCCGCTGCCCAATTAAACACACTCACACACACATTTTACATAGAAACAGCCCTTCGTAAGGTGGGGCTGTACTCGTGAGAACATTTTTATGTATTTCTTTAAGGCATGGGCTTCCAGGAATCCCTTAAATGAGACTATTGGATCTTTTCCGACCAATCCGAAGACTCAAACCACAACAGGGATTGTTGATGTTCCCATGTGCCACATTATTATATTTGTTTTTATTTCCTTTGATTTCTGGCGTTTACACATTTCTTTCTGGGTCCCGCCTAGTCACCTAAGGTTAGAAATGGCATCATGGCACTTTCCACTGACAAAAAAAAATTTACAATGATAAAGCCCTTTGTAAAGTGTGGTCTGTACTTGTCAGAAGAATTTTTTGTATCTCTTTGAGGCATGGACTTCCAGGAATCCCTTCAATTAGTCTACTGGAGTCTTTTCCAACCAGTCCTAGGGCTCCAATTATTATTATTATTATTTTTATTTCCTTTGATATCTGGCGTTTACACATTTCTTTCCGGGTCCCGCCCAGGGACCTAAGGTTAGAAATGGCGTCATGACACTTTCAACTGCAAAAAAATAAAAAAAATAATTACATAGATAAAGCCCTTCGTAAAGTGTGGGCTGTACTTGTCAGAACAATTTTTTGTATCTCTTTGAGGCATGGACCTCCAGGGATCCCTTCAATCAGCCTACTGGAATCTTTTCCAACCAGTCCAAGGGCTCCAACTACAACAGGAATTGTTGATGTTCCCATGTGCCACATTTTTGTGATTTCTATTTCAAGTGTCCTTGTATTTTGACAGTTTTTTGAATATCTTCAAAGACACATTGCAGTCTGCAGGGACTGCCGTATCAATAAGGAGGCACTTATTTTGTTTGTGGTCTTTAATAACAATGTCTGGGCGGTTGGATTTGATTTTTCTGTCAGTGTGTATTGTGTAGTCCCATAGAATTGTAACAGGTCCTATCTCCGTAACCGGGTCAGGGTGGTGTTCGTACCAATTTCTTCCAGTTTCCTTCCCATAGGAGTTGCAAATTTTCCAGTGCAGATATTGGCCCACTCTGTCATGCCGGGTTTTATATTCAGTGGGTGCCATTATTATTATTATTATTATTATTATTATTATTATTATTATTATTATTATTATTATTATTATTCCTTCGATTTCTGGTGTGTATTCGTTTCTTGACTTGTTCCAACTCTATACCTATGGTCAGAAATAGCATCATGATATTTTCAAATGTGCATTTTTGAGGAATCGACCCCCCCGCCTTAAAAAATTCTAAAATCACAGATATTTTACATCGATAAAGCCCTTCGTAGGGGATGGGCTCTACTTGTGAGTACAATTTTTTGTATTTCTATAAGGCTTGGGCTATCAGGAATCCCTTCAATGTGTACATCGGAACCTTTTCCAATCAATCCGAAGGTTCCAGCTACAACTGGAATTGTTATTGTTATTATTATTATTATTATTTCCAAGATTTCGTTATTTTCTTTAACGTTTCTTCATTTTTCATATTCACATCACCATCCATGTTTTTGCCTGTGCATTCGCATATAATTTCATTCTTTTTTCCTTAATTCTGAAAAAGAAATCGTACCGCTTCGTTTTTCTGTATTACATATCACTTTTTTGATTTTACCCAGACATCACTCTTTCCTCATCGGCAGCGACAGCTAATAAGCTTTTCTGAATTACTAGACGGTTTTTTCTTATTCAGACTCTAAGAGCAATAGGGTGTCTTTCTGCTTGCGTTTTTTTTCTGTTATTTGGAAAATATTTTGCCAGTAAAATGTGCGACAACATTTGCAGGTATTTAAATCATGATAATGTGAGTGTTTAACGGAGCAGGTTTTATTTTTCTGTTTCGTTTCATTCGTTGCTATGAGAAGATTTTTTTTTTATCGGTTTATTTATTTATTCATCCATAGTGTTTGTGAGATATTATCGTCCTGTCGAATTATATCATTTAGTGAGAAGAGCAAATTTACAGTGTGGTGGGGGGAAGTGATGAGGACAAAGGATTAAGTGCAAAGGCAGAAGAAGAACGAAACAGTCAAGAAAATATTTTTTAGGGTGAAAGAGAAAGGCTTAGAGCAAAGAAAGAATAAATAATGAGAATGCATGAAATAAAAACAACATTTTTAACGAAAGAAAGGACATTAAAAAGAAAGATAAAAGGATAGAGTGAATTGTGGGAGTAGAAATAGTAAAATAAACACGGGTTTATCTGGAAAAACAAAGAAGAATTAAAAAGGAGGGAGAAGAAGTATGAACGATAGGAAAAAATGAAGAAAAGCAACAATGAAAAAAGAAAGGAACGAATGAGGAAAAAAGCAAAAGAAAAGAAAGAGTGGATTGATTAAAAACCCGACAAATTAAAAACAGAAAGACCGTTGAAGGAAATAAATGTTGGCTTGTTGGATTTCTAATAGAAAGAAAGATAATACGGAAAGAGGATGCAATGATGGATAGGATAAAAGAATGGAAAATACATTTTTAGAAAAAGTAAGACGGAAGGATAACAAAAGAATAGGAATGAAAAGAGATCGAAATAAAACGACAATTCAATGAAGTTTAGTTCAGAGAATTTAGACATAACTTTTTTTTCCAGAGAAAATGTTTTCAATATGTAGAAGAAAAGGTAAAAAGAACAGAGAGAAATAGTAATATATTAAAAGGTTTTATTTAAAACCCAAAAAAAACAACAGAAAACAAAAAATTAAAACGAAAAATAAAACAACAAATAAAGCAAGTAAATGGAAGAAAAAAAGCAGAACAATGTAAATATGTTGTTTTTTTTTTTTAAATAAAGTAACAAATAAAAAGAAATAAAAATACTAGACCTAAATTCATATTCATAATATTAGGTTGATGCAAAAGTGCCTGTCCCCAGATGAGGATATTATTGACATCTCAGAAGTGGCTTTATACTTCATAAGGCTCTGTAGTATATATTTATGGTGTTGTCAGTAATAATTAAATAATGACGGAAATTTTATTTTATTTCGATGAAAATTATGACTGAATCTAAAAAAACAAATTTAATACTCATTTTTCCTCCGTTTTGTTTTTTTTTTATTTTGTACGAGAAATTTCAAATTTCTTTTTTTTTTTTCGTCTTGATCGTGCCGTTGTTCAGTTATAAAAAAACATTATTTCTGGTAATAAAATAATCATCTCCCATCTCACCTCTCGCATGTAACCATCCAATATAAAAAAATTAATGTTTGCGGCCTTAAGGCTGAATTAGTAAAATGAAGCTTCATAAGTTTCTAATTAGAGTTGTTACTATATTGCAATATTATTATTACCGTTATTATTATTGCTATGATTATTATAATTATCATTATGCAAAAAGCATTAACACTATATAATAATTATTGTTGTGTATTTATTTATATCATTCGTGTCACGCTACATACAATTAGGACAAAACTAATGATGCAGCCTATATAGGATTATGCATATAGCGTAAATACGAACTGTACTTAATCTGCAGGGAACTATATATATATATATATATATATATATATATATATATATATATATATATAGTTTGTCTGATGATCGCAAGGGGGGGTTCGCTTGTTTACAATTTAATTATATCGACTCAAAAAAAAAAGTGATCAAATTGTCACGTTGAAAATGGCCGGTATGAAAAATTGTGGAACGATTTATTGTCGACCATTATTCGTAATTGTCATTACTTTCAGTTTAATTGATGTATTAGAAGAAACATTCGCAATTTTTTTATTATATTTACTTTCGTCTTCATTTTTACTAGGTGAAGCATGGCCAGCCATTATTACTAATTTATGACTAGTATTTACTTTCACATTCTATGTTTTATTAGATTAAGTATTATTTACCATTTGCATTAAGTTAAAATTTATCTGCTATATATCTCAACTTTACTCAAGTCATCAAACTCTTGTTTATTCTTTAAATTTCTATGTATTTGTTACTCCGTATGTTTTATTGATATATAGCGCATATGCTATGTAAATGTTTGTGTATCCCACTGTGTCTGAACGAGTGCGTTTGTGCCTATGTATGTCGGTGTACGGTAAACGCGGTAAAAGTACACATGAACGTAAACGCTGGTTATAATTATGCACGGAAGAGAAGCGCTGAAGAGTTGGAAACGCTAAATTTTGAAATTTTAAGTTTTTTCGCATATTTTATTTAATTTTTATGTCTTTTGTGTCTAGATTCACAGCTGTTTCCCTGCGTGACTTTTTTTGTTGTTTTTTTATCGCTATTGTTTTTAATTCTACCACATTTTGAAAAGAAGAACTTCTAATAAAGGTGAAATATTGTAAGAACCTGAACGCAAATTTAACATTGAGTATTTAGCAATCAGTGCTCTTTCTATATATTTACGCCTAAGTAATTAACTTTCTTTTTTAACTAAACATGCATTTTTATATCAAAATTATAGTCAAACTGATTACACGATCATAGAACACTTTCGGTCTGTTGTATTAGGAAAAAATCTCTTTTCTGCTCTTGTAATCAGTTATTTAACTTATTTAAATTGTCTCCTATGTATTATGTGTGAACATTATTACAAGCTATGGATTAAATTCATAATTAAAAAGTTTAGGTTGTTATTATTTTGATTTACATCAATTAAGTTTCTTATTGAAAATGCTTATCAAAGAGCTAGAAAAACATTTTATATTGGCTTTAGTTAAATTCTTTTCAATCGTTGTTATGGTACAGTTGATAGGTAGTATAAATAAGTAATATTTTTTAAATTTTACTTTGTATAATTTAATGAATTTTCTGTTTCGCATTAAATATAAAATAATGAGGATATGGGGTAGGCTTAAAATGATTTCCAATATATTTCTCATTATTCATTTAGCAGTAAAAAGCCTAAACAAAAACAAGGAATATATATATATATATATATATATATATATATATATATATATATATATATATATATATATATATATATATGAAGAAATATAGTCTTAGTGTGCTATAATAATGGGATAAAGTGCTCAATATCAGAGATAGAGCGTGTGTAAATATAAAAGTGAACATAGAAGTCAACACTTAGAGGCGACAGTCTGTTTCATGTTAGATGCAATCGTCAGACAGTTTTCATGCTTGATGCAATCGTCAGGCTTCACGATTGCATCCTGCATGAAACAGACTGTCGCCTCTAAGTGTTGACTTCTATGTTCACTTTTATATTTATATATATATATATGTATATAATATAATATAATATAAGATATAATATTTACACACGCTCTATCTCTGATATTGAGCACTTTATCCCATAAATATAGTACACCTTAAGGATATATTTCTTCATATATATATATATATATATATATATATATATATATATTTTCAAACCAGGTCTGTCCTTTCATCTGTGTGTAAAGTTGTTCTACCCCCCACACCATATTAATTCTGTTATTTATTATTCCAAATGTAGTTGTGGATGCGACTACATAGGTAGAACGACACAGCGTTTGGACCCTAGAATTAAACAGCACGTGCCTGCGAAAATATTGAATAAAAATTTTTCGTTGGGTGATTCCATTCGGAATACGTATGGGTCGTCGATTACGGATTGTAGTGGACCATGCGG
The DNA here is from genome assembly GCA_964036315.1 of Acanthosepion esculentum. Classification (NCBI taxonomy): domain Eukaryota; kingdom Metazoa; phylum Mollusca; class Cephalopoda; order Sepiida; family Sepiidae; genus Acanthosepion; species Acanthosepion esculentum. The sequence goes on from OZ038476.1 coordinate 30,844,028, forward strand.
TGTGTGAATGTGAGAAGAGAAGATGAGTTATCTCTCTGGTTAAGACTTCCGCTGGCCGGTCCAGCTACATAAGAATGTTGGACTTTAAATGGAGTCCAAAGAAGGCAAAGAAACAAACGAGAAGGGTATACATGTATGCGAACAAATATATATTAATAACAGATAGATCAATACACGAATTACAAATACATTTAAGACATGAATAAAATATTACACTGTCTGTATGGAAGGTTGTGTGTGTGTTGAGTTGAATGTCCGTACGGGTGAATTCTGTTTTAGCGTGTTCCCAGAATATGGGAAACGCTGGTTGTGTATAAGAATTCACATATTGGAAAATTTAAGAGAAAGTTTTGTATACCTCGCCTCACGTGCGAGGTTGCGGCCCGCGGCCGAAGTCGAGATAGTTGCTCGCACGTGCGCGTAAGCAGAGAAAAGAGAGAAAGAGGCGAAAGATCAGCCAGTATTTATACTCCCGGGAGAGAGAGACCCCTGTTGACGGGTTAAGGAAATGAAGAGGAGCTAACTGCGACAGGATCATTTCATAAATAATCCTACTTGTGCGTTGGATTTCAGTGTGACCTGGTTTTCTGTTTTGGCCAGAGCACACTCAGTATTCCATCTCAGGGTTTTGGAGATTTGTACATCAGGTCCAGGCGACCGTCTCTTTGCAAACAAAGGGACTGTTTGCTTGGGCTTGCTGTGCTGTGTCTCTAACATCTTTGGTGGTATTACTTTTATTATATATATACACTTTTTTTTCTTCCCTGCCCATTTATTCATGTCATCCATTACAGACAATTTGTTCTTCATAATTTCTATTCCGCGTTAACAGTTCTGATGAGAAGGGACGAAACCGGTCGACTGGTGTTTTTATTTTAAATCTATCATGGCCTTTAATAAAAAAAAAATGTTTTTTATGCCTTAATACGCTTCTGTACCATTGCAAATATATTTAAATATATATATATATATATATATATATATATATATATATATATATATAATTTAAATGTTATTTTTACTGGATAACCGTATTTGAGTAAATGCTCCGTTTATTTTAAACAGTATTTATTTCGTCTATTGGCCTGATAAAAAAATAAAAATATGCTGAATTAAAAAAATAAATGTGCTTAATACTTTCGAAAAGACATATGTATATATTTTAGAACTTTAAACATTATTTTAGTGGATAACCATATTTGAGTAGACACTCTATTTATTTATTAAATAGTATATTTATTTTTGCCTGCCAGTATGAACAATGGAGAAATCTTATGAAAGAAGTAGATGTGAACTTTTAAGAATCTGGGAAGGATTTGTACTGATGAGGCACTATTCATCTTTGGTTGATCGGCAAGAACCTTCATGGCTGAGTTAGCCTGAAGTTACGTCACATGAAACAATGGAGTCTTAAGAAGTAGGGTGCAGCTTTGAATCCTGCTGGAGAGTGTATTTTTTTATTTAATAAGATTTCTTGAATATTCAGGCCAGTAGATAAAAATAAATGAATATATCATTCAATAAAAAATGGAACATCTACTCAAATATGGGTGTCCATTAAAAATAAATAAATAAATTATTGAATAACATTTAAAGTATATATATATATATATATATATATATATATATATATATATATATATATATATATATATATATGTATATATGTATGTATGTATGTATACTTTAGATGTTATTTTTACTGGATAACCGTATTTGAGTAAACGCTCCGTTTATTTTAAACAGTATTTATTTCGTCTGTTGGTCTGATAAAGAAATAAAAATATGTTTAATTAAAAAACAATAAAAGGGCTTAATACTTTCGGAAAGACATATGTATATATTTTAGAACTTTAAACATTATTTTAGTGGATAACCATATTTGAGTAGACGCTCTATTTATTTATTGAATACCAACCTGAATATTAGATAAATTTTATTAATCTTATTGGCCGGCAAAATTCATCGTGGCCGAGCCGATCTAATGCATATCAGATCCTTTATCCAGCAGGACGCAGGTTCTAATCCTACCGGAGAGAGTATATTTTTATTGAATAGGATTTCTGAAGTATTCGGGCCGGTAGACGACAAATATATAAAATACTATTTGATAAATAAATGGAGCGTTTACTCACACATTGGCATCCATTAAAATAACTTTTAAAGTGTAATATATGTCGGATTAATAAAGAAAGCACTTTTTTTAGAATTTGATTGTCTATTTATTTTAAAGCGAGGTTCACACTTTACAAGGCCATGAGGACCAATCGAGGTAGAGAGTTACGTTTGGAGGCAATTTGTGCGTATATGAGTGGAAGATAAATATTTATATATATATATATATATATATATATATATATATATATATATATATATATATATATATGTGTGTGTGTGTGTGTGTGTGTGTGTGTGTGTGTGTGTGTGTTTAGGCAGCAAATTCTCTTTTAGGCATGTCTGACTGAATAAATTACAAACATTATGTCTGCTTTTTTTTTAACATAATCCTTTCATATTTACGAATATTTTTGTGTATATTACAATCAAATGATGCAAGAAATGCATTGTAACAGTAAAAATCACTTTTATTTCCTAAGTACTTTCCATTTCTTTCTGAGATCATCATCAGGTTTGCAACTGGTAAGGCAAAATCTATGTGTAGCTATTCATTACAGATTTTTTTCTTTTGCGATTAAATTAAAACTACAGATTCTCGAAGAAATCTACATTAAAAAAATTGAAGCCAACACTGAATAGAAACATCTACGAATACTGTAATAATGCTCGAAAATACCTATGAAAAGAAGGGTCTTCACAATATAATGCGCACTCGTCAATGGCTACCAACATAAAAGAATAAAAAATCCATAATGGATAACTTATCACGTTCTAATGAACGCTAAAGCATAATTGTCAGCCATCGCATTTAAACGCAAAAGACAAAAATCATTAATGTATAGCTGTACATAGTTTTTGACTTACCAGTTACACCATTCATGATGATCTCAAAAGATATGGAAATTACTTGGGAAATAAAAGTGATTCTCACTGTTATAGTGCATTTCTTGCCTCCCCCATTCAATTGTAATATACGGAAAAATATTGGTCAATATGAAAAGATTATGATAAAATAAGCAGGCATAACGTTTGTAATTTATTCAGTCAGACACACAGACATATATATATATATATATATATATATATATATATATATATATATATATATATATATATATATATATATTTACACACACATACTCGACTCTCCCGTCGACGTATGAGGGTCAAGCAGATCAATTCCTCGGAAACTGACACCGGCACAGAGATTTGATTATAGTGGTGAAGGTTTTGTGCAGAACCATTCACACTTTTTGAAGGGCCAAATACAGAGACTCGGTGTACTACATGCTACAGGGCCCACAAACGAACCTCCGCAGGTTTTGAATTCAGAGTTGTCCTTCTCCTAGACCAGTTGCTATCCAAGGCTATATAACCCAGACTGTCCTGCTATTTACCGATAGCTGGAGGAAGAAAAAGAGAATATATATATATATATATATATATATATATATATATATATATATATATAAAGAAATATAGTTTAAAGTGTGCTACATTTATGGGATAAAGTGATCAATATCAGAGATAGAGCGTGTGTAAATATAAAACATAGAGGTCAACACTTAGAGGCGACAGTCTGTTTCATGCTAGATGCAATCGTCAATGAAACAGTCTGTCGCCTCTAAGTGTTGACCTCTATCTTCACTTTTATATATATATATATATATATATATATATATATATATATATATATATATATATATATATATATATATATATGTATTAATTAATTGTTAGCATAGAACTTGCGGTTTTATCTATTAAATGATTAAACCTACCAAAATGAAATGATGAGGCCAAGCTGCCATTTCTTCTTAAATTCGGAAAAATAAAATAAGTAAAAATGTGAGCTTGGAGACAATCAAAGTGATACCGCGTGTAATATATCTGTCTGTGTGTATGTGGGTTTAATGTGTATGATAAATTATGAATTTGAAACATTTAAGATTTCAACGTTATGCAAACCGCGTTCATGTGTAGACGTCTTGTTTTCTCCTTCACTGAAATAACGATTTTTTAAAATTTTATTTTAAACCAGAAAACTGCTATTTTATCGTAACTTTGGTCAATTAAAAAAAAAAGTCACATTATCAGAAATTGACACACACATACAATCCTCGAAATGACAGGAAACCACAATTCAAGAGCGAGAAAATAAAAGCGAAAAGCATAAAAAAATATATAACCTCTCGGAAGTTGTGTGGCTGATGGCAAGTGTCAACGCACCATAACCGCAAAAGAGACATGCTGAACTTTACAATCTGATAACCTTCAATTTTTGGCGGGAAAGAGTAACAATCAGTAAAGTCTCAACTCACGCGCCGTTTTTGCGATCAATTCCTTGGTGTATTTGCTCACATTACTTCTTGACTGCCTCGCTGTTGATTTAGGAATTTTCTTTTTTCACAATGTCTGCGGGTGACATTTAGGGAGTGAAAAAAAAAAACTTCTTTCATTCTTCTCGTCACAGAAAAAGAAGTTACAAATACGTGCCCCCAGTGGAAAAGAAGGAAAAAAAAGCATCATACGAAACATCTTACTTATTTGTAGAATAAAGAATATTCTAAATTTTTGGAAATGATCAAAGATCCCAGTTCTTTTTTTTATTTTTTACTAAATCCTCGCTTGTTTTTCTTTTTACTAAATCCTCACTTCTTTTGACATAAGAGGAGAAAGTAAGTGCAGATTATCAGACTATGTGAGCTATATAAGTGTTGACCCTAGACTTGAAAAGATTAAGATTGTAGAGATGGGGGAAGCATCTAGAGTATGTTCAGCAAAATATCGCTTCTTGGAAAGAAGCTGTCAAAGTAGAACTTCTTCCTTACTAATGGAATACAAAGGTGATGATTATTCGACCCTGTACATGTGTCAATTCCTTTGCTGTAGACTGGCGAAACTAAGACATAAAGCTTGTCTGGATAGTTGCCATGGAAATAACAATATAGTAGCGCTTAGCTTTGTGACGATGCGTCCGTGAGAAATGGCCCTAGTGTTAGAAAATAATTCATCGTCTAAAAGACCCGTAACCGCTTTTGAACTTTGTTAAAGCTATCGGAATATATCGAAGATTCGGGAAACATTAGTTTCGGATTTTATCATGTTTTATTTTTAGCGTTCATGTAAGCTTATCTTTTTGCCACAATTGTAGAGGATATTGTACATGCCGTTCATGCAGGTTAAGTTTTTTGTTCTTTTTCCATTATATACTCTTTTGGCGGTTTTAAAGATTTTAAATGGTGCATTTTATTGCATAGATTCCTTCACTCTTCTGATAAGTGCTACAACAGTTGTAGAATTTTGATTTCTAAATACACGTTTGTAATTACTTGTGGTATTATAATCAAAGGTTTGTCGTCACTTTGGAGAGGAGAATGTTTTTCTTATGTCTCACTGATATGCGCTGGCCCGCTGCTGATGACATTATTCTTGTTTCCTCTTATGAGAAGTGTCAATGAGAACGAAAGAGCTCATCTCGACAGCCGCCGTTCAAGTGACGCTATTTGGCTAAATTTTAGACCGTCTCTACCCATCACTTCCAAGAAGACATTTTTAAATTTCCTAAAAATATTGTCCAACCAATCAGAAAAGATAAAAACATCTTCAACCAACAAATCTTTTCCGAGCGACTCCAACGCTCCATCAAGACAACACCGTGTCAAGAGACTAACACGAGCGCTATCACATTCATTTGTCTGTTCTTAGCCCATTTTGACCGTTCACTCGCCTACCTACCAACTGTATCCGCTTGCAGTACATTAAATACAGCCACAGAGGCGCCCTGTGTTCGATAATAACAGCAGCAAACGAGGTCATTACATGATGAAAACCTCTACATCGACGATGCAATTAAACTCATATACGTGTTTATAGGGTGCGATGGATAAATTGTTGTCTAAATTACGAAAAAATAGCAATAACATCTCATTTTAAAAGGTATATTTAGCAAAATTATACAAATATATCTTGAAATAGGAAAGATTAAATGTATTCAATAAAATCGCCATTGGCTTCCACCACGGCCTCCAGACGACTTCGGAATCTCCTGCAACTATTATGGACGGTCTCCATGTTTAACTTGGTTAATCCTTGCCTTCAGTTCATCTTTGGTGTTACACAGAATTTTGTTGGTCTCTCGCGCAACTGCGCCTCGTACATAATAATCAGGGTGGTTTCAGTTTGGGGAGTTAAGTGGCCAAATGTAAGCACTACCTCGTCAAAGCGCTTAATGCAGGCCTCCGTGTTGAGCCCGAGGCCCTGTGGGAAGATGAATGGAAGCATAACTTCGCCATCACTAGTGATCACTCTAAACACCATGATGTTGATCCGTTCATCCGTATATTTACGTATGTGTGATTTTAGGAAGATTAGTTCGATCTTTGTCTCAGGCATTAACCTTGTGAATTATTCGGAATTTAGATGATGACCCGACAAAAAAGTGTTTTTGACTTTCGGCTAAGATTACGCGGTTAAACAGATTTTTCTTTTGCAAAATTTGAGTTAAGGATAATAGGACAGTTTAATCAGAGACACAAATATTTAAAAACTCATGATCTTTATAAAGATGAAGGTGGCTGTGATATGCAATGGACTGAATGATTTTCCAAAAAATCAGTATTTCAATGACCAAACACTTGAATACTTATTTCTGTATGAAATATGTTGAGGAGTAGTTCTCCGGGACAGTTATACGGAGCAATAGCCTAGTGAGTTAAATCGTTGGTTCGTGAATTTTAATATTATCGTAATTGAGAGTTCAATCTCTGGGCCCGGTATTCTGTAACTGGACTCAGTGCAATCGAAGCGAGCAATGACTGAGCAGTGCGAAACTGAAAAAGGAACGAGGACAGTCTACCCTCGTAGATTAAATGAGGGGTTCAGTTCTGAAATCCCTGCAGGTTACCTGGATTGATATACAATTGATAACAAAATTGGGGACAATAGTACGAACATAAATATTGTTAATACTATGAGAAAAGGGTTGGTCCGAAAAAATTTTATACAACACTCACTTTTTTTTTTTTTTTAATATATATATATATATATAGATATAGATATAGATATAGATATAGATATAGAGAGAGAGGGGGAGAGAGAGAGGGAAGCCTGCATATATATATATATATGGAGGAAGAATGCTCGATTACGAAAGACATATTCTATTTTGATAAAAAGTCAATACTGCATGGCGACAGTCAGTTTTATAGCCGGAAACCATTTACAGTCTTGAAACTGAATGTTCCTCGTGCACTGTTCATATATATGACCGCACTGTCTCTCTCTCTCTCTCTCTCTCTCTCTCTCTCTCTCTCTCTATCTATCTATATCTATATATATATATATATATATCGATATATATATATATATATATATATATATATATATATATATATATATATATATATATATATAACGTAATATTAGCCGTTTCTTTATAAGAAAACAGTCAGCAGTATTTGCTCGAGCAGCTTGTACTACTGTCAGTAGAATTCACATTCCCTTAAAACTATTTTTCAGGAAAATAAGTTTCTCAAATACAGTAGCTATTATCGTTCTTACCAGTATTGATAGGGTTTCCTTCATAGCCTTTTTTTATTTGATGTCATGTGGAATGTCATGATCTTGATTTTGTCATTGCTTTTCTCTTCCATTTATATGGGATATCCATTTTAGTTACTGTATCTGTTGACTGTCCTCAAGCGATTTCATTTCTGTGCTTTGGTACAGTACTTTGTTTGTGATTCTGTAGCGCCAAATACATTCATTTCTTTTTTTTTTTCATTCACTTTTTTCTCATTCGTTATTCTTTGTCCTTTTCTTTTTCATTTGCTTTTGTCTTTCGCTCATTTTTCTTCTATATTCCTTTCTTCGTTATTTTTTTCTCATTTCTGCTTTTTCAGACATTTTTCTTTTTTTTTTTTTACTCTTGTTGATACTTAATTTTTTTCTTTTTGTATTTTCTCAATTTTTTTCATTTTTTTTTTTACACATTTTTAACTTTTTTTCTTATTTATTCTACTACGTCCCTTTCTTTTTAGTTCATCTTTCTTTTTACAATTACTCTCCTTAAATCATTTTTTTTTCATTTTCTCTATTATCTCTTTCTTCTATCCGATTTTTTCGTTCTTTAATTTTTCTATCTTTTTGTCATTTTTAATATCTTTTATAGTCTTCTTTTTTATTTGCCCTTCATTGTTCCTCTTTGTCTATTTTAACACTTCTTTGTCCACTTTCTTCTCATTTATTCTACATATTTGTTGTTTTACTTTTAATTCAATTACTTCTATATTTCATAGACATCATCGACCTCTCAATTTTCATTTTCCTCTTAGTTTTAGGATTTTAAATATTTTTGGCTTTGTTCTCTTTATATTAACGTATTTTTGTTTGTTTTTTATGTTCTCCTTTCCTCGTTTAAAAGACTTATTTTCTTCCTAATTCTCCTCCATCACTCCCCCGCTTCCTCTTCGGCCCCTCCTCCTCCTCCTTTTTGACTCTCGCCTCTTTCTCGCTTTCCCATCCTCCTTCATTAAAGACTAAAAATCTTCCATCTTTTGCTCGTTCATATCAAACATACTCTGGGCTCTTTTTATTTTTTTTACTTCATTTTAGTTTTCTTTCTATCTGACATGCCCATCGAAAAACTCCTGTCCACACTGTCATGGAGGTCAAGTCAAAACGAATCCGATCGGTCAGATACTTTAAGCAAGAAAACATACACCTGGGTTCGAAAATTTTTTTATATTGCCTCCAACGAGGTGAAATGTCCCATCAATACAACATAATATCTACACTCCTTTTATTTGCTTTAGCGTCGGATTGTGTTTGTTTTAGAAGAGGCCGCCACGGTCAATTGATGCGTAAGATAAAGAATTTCGGAGATGATGGATTTGGTTACTGGCGCCAAATAACGTTGGACATGGGGATTATATTTTTTCAAGCGAAGTTTAAAGAAATAAAAGAATGTCCATCAAATTCAGAAGCAGTAGTTAAAACGCGCCCTACGCAAACATAAAAAACACATAAAATACCCAGGCACCACATAAAGAATACCTTTTCACGCGCGCACACACACATTTACATATATATATATATATATATATATATATATATATATATATATATATATATATATATATATACCATAAGTACGCTTAGTATATATATATATGTATGTATATATATATATATATATATATATATATATATATATATATATATATATATGTATATATATATATATATATATATATATACTAAGCGTACTGATGATTGACACAATCTCAGTAACAAAAAGGCAAAATAACACACACAGAAACGCACACACGCACACACACACACACGCACACACACACACGCACACACACACACACATATATATTTTTACATTACAAAGAGTCAATCATACCTTGAATTAATCAGCAATATGAATGCGATTCATATTGCTGATTGATTCAAGGTATGATTGACTCTTTGTAATATATAGGGTGACCCAAAAAAACGGGAATTTTTGAAGTGCGTGTTGCCAGACATGAACAAGTGGCAACACTGCGAGACAGTGATCTTGAGCAAGAAAACATTTCGCCATTTTAGTAACAAGAATGAAATTCACAGTATCCCAACTGAGATGTTGCAGCAGTCAATGAGGAATCTCAACAGCAGATTTCAAGAATGCATTCGTACAGGAGGACGCCATCTACAAGACATAATTTTTTAAAAATGAAAATTCCATCATTTTTTCTTAAATCGCTTGTTTTAAGGTTTCAATTACTATGAATTAAATATTTTTCTTCCATCACTCTTGGTTTTATTGGATTGTTAAAAAGTTCCCGGTTTTTGGGGTCACCCTATATATATATATATATATATATATATATATATATATATATATATATATATATATATATGAGAACAATTGTATGACAATGTGTAAAAAGTTGTCTTGTAATGCGTTCCGTTCTTTAGGATTTCATTATATAATTTCATTATTTTGTCATCCGTATATATATATATATATATATATATATATATATATATATATATATATATATATATATATATATATATATATATATATATGCAAAGCGTACTTATGAGATACACTCAATAAGACCGAGAAGAAAAATATATGTGTGTAACTTAAATTTTGTCAATATCCATAATATCTTCACCAGGCCGTGATTTTATTTTTCGGTTGTTTAATGATGTATGCGACTGTAATGACAATTTTATAATTTATTGTGTCGCACAGAATAAAAGTTTCTCAAGTAAAAATATTTAAAAAAATACATGACATGTTCTTGAACAGATTTCAGGAATTTCTAAAGAATGATGAATTTTTAATTATTAATCCTACAGATGTTATCACTTAAACGTTCATAAGTACTGAGTTTCGAATCCTAACGTGAATAAAGCAATTTTTAAAGAAGTGACGTATTTTGATTTATTAATTCAACAGATTTTGTTAGTTCAAGATTTTGAGAAAAAATTGTATTTATAAGGCAGTCTTCAAGTGTGCCCAGTCATTGATACACTTTGTGGCCGTGATGGTCTAAAGCACGTCGGATCCGATGATGGTTTCTTCTGCTAAGGAAGACGCAGGTTCGAATCCTTGTAGATGGTGCGTATTTTCCTTTAATAAGGTTTATTGAATATCCAGGCCGGTAGATGAAAAGAGATAAATATACTGTTTAATAAATAAACTGAGAGACTACTCAAGTATGGATATCCATTAAAATAACATTTACGTAATAAAATATTTTATGAAAAATAAAATATTTTATGTGTTATTAAAACTGATATAACAAGTGGCATAAAAACTATATGTTCTGATGGAGATATTGATTCTCTTAGTTGAAACCTGAGAACGTACGCACGTTCCTAAGACTATTTGGAGACAAATACTGAAAAAGCGAGAGATTTACAATTTCCTTAGATAAGTATTATCTATCATCAGTCAGAAATTAAGACGACAATTGATTACATTATGAGAATCACAATGGCAGACAGTATTTTACTTCCGGTGTTGCATGATGGGTTAATTACCTGTCATTCCGAACACGGACGTATTCCGGTTTTCAAGGAATCAACTGACGACCCCAATTTTCTATACAGATACACAAGAAGAAACGTGACTAAGAATCGAGAAAATAGAAGAAATAAATTTAAACCGCCAATCTATGAGCAGGTTGTTCAAGTCAGGACGTGCTTTTTGCAAAATGAGAGGCTGACAACATGTTAAATTAGTGTTTACTGTGTCAAGTTTTGTAAAGGACTTTTTTTTTTAACCTTACTGTTTTCCGTGCGTATATATCTGTGTTTTCGCTTGGTCTTCCAAGATGGATTTAGTTAGAAAAACATGCTATCTAAATAACATATTTACGAATATATTATTCAATTCCATGTTGGAATGCCATTTCCGCTTGATTTTTTTATCTGCATACATCCACGCACAAATATATCTACAGAATGAATGGGAAGTAACTCCCTACTGAAAATCACTTACAACTTTTATTAATATGGCCGCATTTGCACGAAACAAAATATATGGTGATCCCTAATGTGGTAGAATTTCGTTGCTAATTTCTGTTTTTATTTCAGAGTTACAAATGAAGTAAAAGAATGACAGAACGTCTGACACCGTATGATCGTGTCCAGCTACCATCCCGAAGAGCGGCGGTGCGCGGTCCAGGAGCAGAGTTGGTGGTGCTGTTTGCAAGGGCCTCGGGTTTCAGTAGATGTCAAAACCATCAGAAATTGTCATTCCAAGGCGATTATTGAGTTACTGGATTCTTCTTACATGTGCTTCCGTCTTTCACTGTTAAATACCATCAGCTATCTCTTCTTCCATTATTTTTCCTCTTCCTTTCATGATTGTTGCTTTCTAGATAAAATTTATATAGATAGCGTCCTCTGTCTAACGTCGTTTGCAAATATCTTTGTGTTCGGCGACTTCAATGCCCATCATGCAAAGTGGACTCTAATGTCACTGACTTCACTGGTATCCAGACTTTGAAAGCCTCTGTTGCTCTATCTCTCAATTAAATAGTAGATTACCCTAATAATTGTGACGAACACATTTCTCAACTTGATCGCTTCCTTACCTCCTCTTCGGACCCAGGTCGTACTATGCAGCACTATCCTCTTGTGAACCCCGACCACGCTGTCGTGTGTACAGATATCTTTCCCCATTCCAAGTAGACATAGCAACCGTATTAACAGAACATCTTTCTTTTATGAACTCACTTCGTGAGACTCACTTCGTGATTTTCTTGTCCCTTGGAATGATATTTTTTATTCATCTTGAGAAATTTGTAACTGAAGTCTCTCCTTGTGTGGAATCCGGCTTTGGTGCCACCAAAGAAATAATAAATGAAACCAAAATCTTTTCCCTGGTTCTCTCCTATCTTTTCAGCCGCTATAGCCCACAAAAAGCAACATTTCCGGCTAAACCAGAGCGACAGGCTCGATTATAACATATAACAATTTGTCACCGATCGTATTGAATATAAACGTATACTCATAAAAGAAAGTCAGTATACGCTGATGGAATGAGACACCGGATAGACTCTCGCGAGTTTGGCTCGAGTTTTATGACCTGAAGATTGCGTGCAAGAATGAGACAGACTCTAGCCGCTCGGTGTTGTCCACATTATCCCCATTTATTTCTTTATAAGCTCTATCTATGATATTGAGCACTTTACCCATAAATATGGCTCATCTTATAACTATATTTATCGTGTATATATATATATATATATATATATATATATATATATATATATATAGGTAATAATCCCTTGATATTTAATCCAAGAGAATACTAATAAAATATATAAAGTATTAAAATCGATTTAAATACGGATCATAACTATGAGGTAATTTTAAATTCCTATTGTATGTATTACACACACACACACACACACACACACACACATATATATATATATATATATATATATATATTTGTATATATATGTATATATATATATATATGTGTGTGTGTGTGTGTGTGTGTGTGTGTGTGTGTGTGTGTGTGTGTGTGTGTGTAATACATACAATAGAAATTATTTTTTTTAAGTATTTTTTAGCCCAGACTATGTCTTATTACTATAAACTTTATTTTTTGTGGATACACGTTTTTGAAATTTTGTTAAATATTAAAATTAATAAGAACGTACTTAAATTTACTCTGACTTCTCCATTTATGCCGGACATATATATATATATATATATATATATATATATATATATATATATATATATATATATATATATATTTGTGCAAATTAATTGAAATAGACGCTTTAGTTTCTTTTCTTTCAAAATACAGTCAGTTTGAGACCCACTGGAGTGACTGGGTGTAATCGGTTTCTATTTTTTTTACCTCAGATTAGGTGATTTGCAATCGTATGCAGTAATATGAATCTATTTTATTTTGGGTGTATGATGAAATTTGTTTGGCCTTGAAAAATATTGCGTCTTCCGTGTTTGCAGCAGATTTTCATCACGCCCAGACACTATTGTTTCGACTGTCGATTAGTTGTCCTACGGCTATTGTCTGCAATGGACGTTACTCGAATGAAGCGTGCGAAAATTGTAACGCTGCACGAACACAATCCCAAGCCTTACCACTATCGACTGCTTTGGAAACTCCCCTGATTTATATCCAGTCGAAAATCTGTAGTCAATCTGAAACGGAAGAGTTCGTGTAATGGACATACAAAATACTAACATGTGCACCGGGTTATGTTTCATTTAAAAAATGACTCGCAATTATTCGCTTTGTTTCAATTAATTAGCACAAGGGTGTATATATATATATATATATATATATATATATATATATATATATATATATATATATATGAAGAAATATACTCTTAAGGTGTGCTATATTTATGGGATAAAGTGCTCAATATCAATATCATATATATATATATATATATATATATATATATATATATATATATATATATATATTAGTAACTGTATTCAGACATACACTTCTAAATGCATGAACTTATTTTGCTGTGCATAAATGCCCGCCTACAGAACGAACAGAATGATGCTTTCTTGTACAAAAAATACAGATTCTAAAACTTTCCCAGACAGAACTAATAGAGTTCTTACTTGCTTTCACTCTCCTGGCTCTCAGAATATATAGAAATAAATCGACGCACTCCCGGCTACCCACAAAAGAACAATGAAAAGAGAAAACTATCATTTGCCGTTTACCTAATCTCAAATGAACGCCGTTGCTTATCTAATATCCAAATCCGCCGCGACTTAATCACCTCATCGTGATTTCTTCTATTTATTTTGTCCGTTCACTCATCATACCTATGTCTATTTTCCTGTCTTGCAACCCCCTTTGAATTCCCCTCCCCCTTATTTCCCCCACCGCCCAGAGGAACACTTATCTCATAGCCTCACTATCTCTTCCATTGTCAAGTGGTCACTTAGAATGGTCGGTAAGATGCGCCAGAGGACAAGTATCCTTCACAGCTATTATTGTTTATGCATGTATAATGAAGCAAGGAAAATTAGAGTTATTCTTTCAGCTCGTCTCGGACAAGGAGTGAGCGTGGGAAAGGCTGGTGATGTCGGTGGTAATGGCGATTGTGCATCGGACAAGCAATCATAACATTGCCCGCGCAAAGATATAAATGCAATCAGAAGCTATAATATTCCGTAATGGAGGATATGAAAAAATGGAACTTCTTTCCTTCGAATAATGTCTTTCGCTAAATATTGAGTTATTACTAATATATTATTCTCTGTGTGTCTATTTTGCGTTCTGCCAGGATGTGTGTTCATATTTCCGTCGATGTGGTGTCATACCCTTAAACTGAAGGAATTGAAACGAAACAGTATATTCAGGATTCTTCTACAGTAATATACATTATGGAGCTAAATCCTATCTACATTCAAAAATTACACGCTAAAACATAAGCAAGCATTACTTCAACATTTATCGAAAATGTTACGAAACAGTTCAGACAAACGTGAAATTTTGAAAGATACCATACAATAGATATTAGAATGTGATGATCTATAGCCCAAATAATCTAATATATGTGCAATATATTTATAGACACACAGACACACACATATCCACATATATAATATATATATATATATATATATATATATATATATATATATATATATATGCAATTTTGATTTATATATTATATATGCGCGGTACTTATTGAAAAGCGCTCAATATCACTGATAGAGCTATCATATTTAGTTGGCTTGAAATGAGTTTATGACCCTGGGTTTCACACTCTTGCGATCCTCAGTCAAACTCGTTTGTCTGCAATCATCAATCCAACTAAATATATATCAGTTCAAATTATATATATATATATATATATATATATATATATATATATATATATATATATATATATATATATATGGGGTATGCTGAGTTAGAACGTTCTTTGGGTTAGGGCGTTCGATTTCTGTAATATATTTATAGACACACAGGCACACACACACACACACACACACACACACATACATATATATATATATGAAGAAATATAGTCTTAAAGTGTGCCTTATTTATGGGATAAAGTGCTCAATATCAGAGATAGAGCGTGTGTAAATATAAAAGTGAACATAGAAGTCAACACTTAGAGGCGACAGTCTGTTTCATGCTCGTGCAATCGTCAGGCAACTTTTCAGGTTCACTTTTATATATATATATATATATATATATGAGATAGAGGATGAATTATTGCTATGTTGTTTCGATTTTTGCCTTCCATGTTTTGTTTTTAATTCATTGTGTAGATATCACGTATTTATTTTATGGCTGTTATGTAGAAATAAAGTGTCCCTGCCGACACTTGAGTTTGAACATAAATCACCAGTGCGCAAACACAGGCGATCCCATTATTGAATTAAGTGACCACGTGACCATATAGGAAACGCATATATAGGAAGTCGCGTGCCGTCTAATTGATTGCCATTCTTGTCTGTCCTCTATTACTCTTAGGATCGCCATTTCTAGTCTATCCTCTATTACTATTCGGATCGCTATTTCTGCTCTATCCTCTATTATTGGGATGACCGCTATTCTCTACTCTATTCACTATACTATTTCTCTATTCAGATCACTATTCGGTGGTTACTATTCAAGGAAGAATTATCGAGCAAGTACTATTAGTGCGAGTGATATTCGAAGGCGTTTGACATCAGCATTGTTCAACGGCGTTACTATAGTTGTATCTGCGGTTACAAAGTCTCTACTACGACGAGCCTTACGAAAGTAACAATTCTGTATCTCATGGCGCCCAGGTGCATGTTTAATTCTTGAAATGATTCGCCAAATATATTTAAAATTTGTTATATATGTTATATTATCTCGAGAATTAAGTCAATAAGCTATATAGAAGGTAAATATGGAACGACAATCGTCATAATAATATCTGGCTGCCAGTGTTTAATTTTCTGTTATAAATCTATTTTATTTTGGAATCTTTGTAGACACTACCAGCTATCTCTAACACAAAAGTGCTTGTCAGTATATGGACAAGTCTATTATATTTCTTCTGCTGTATGGCGTGTCTCTTCATAACGTGAGTGATCATAGCTCTTCACAACTTCCTTTACTTTAAAACTCTCACTGTCTTTATCCAGCCATTTATTAACAGAAGTTCGTTATATAGGTTACTTGATGTTTCCGTCTTGATTATTATATGTCCTCTTTGTGTCAAAATGCCCAAGTCCATTTTCATCGCTATTTTGCCCAGAAATATCAGCTTTTATTTCTCACGAGTTCTTTTAGTTCAGCTTACATCATTGCTCACGTGTTCAGTCTGTGGAATTCTCAGACTCTTTCTGTAGAATCATATTTCCGTGGCCTCAGCTTTTCTTTTCCACCGTGCGGAAATTGTCCAAAATTCACTACCAGATAGAAGGATCAATATTACATTGCAAATCTGTACCTTTTTCTTTGTTTATAACTAAATCTTCCTGTTTCTTAATACTTTGCATAGTTTTTGGAAAGCATCTTTCTATATTCCATAACGCCTTCTACAGGCCAGAAAAATAAATAAAAAAATTCTGCATTTGTGTCTTTTTAAAATGTATGTTTGTTTTATTTAATATCTGTCGATATTTCCGAGACGAGGCATTGTAATTATTTTCACTATTTATATTATTCGGACTGTCGTACTCATCTTTACTGTCATATTGAAGACCTTTCGGTCGTTGTATGGAGGGAAAAGAGAGATCACCGCCTCCTGTGCGATGAGGCTTAATGAGAACATCACTGGAAAATACGAAAAGTTAAGGAATCAACGCATATGCTACGCCAAAAATATCTCCTAAGCCAGTCAAGCATAGACATGAATACCGTATGGGAACCAGTAATACAGAGTACCATAGAAAAACAGCAATAACAATAAATTGTAATATGAGCTCCAGTAAATAATGATTACTGAGACATTAGGCTTATATGACCCAAATATCCATACACTGATATCACCAAGGGCACATGGCACAGTGGATAAAAGCGATGGTTGAAGAAATCCAGTGACTTGACCCCTTAGTCACAGCAGAGGTGAACAAAAACTTGGACAGTTGAGTTACTAAATGGCAATAACTGAAACTGAGATTTCTGAAAGAGGCGTGGCACGTGGAACAAGAACTATCTACCCCGGCGGTCAAAATAAAGGATTCGATTCGAAATTCTCATGTATATCACCGAAGAAGCCTGGAGCGTACAACGGTCGAAAACATCGGTAATATGATATTGAGGACAACAGCCCGAACAATGTAAATAATGTAAAAAATGATTTTTTTTTTATTTACTTGTTTATTATTAAATGCTCATTCCAGACATTGGATGGCTGCAGGTCATAAGAAAGAGAATAAGAATAAGAAATACAGTTTTGTTTTCGCGTGTGTTTTGGTACCTCAGTCCAGGACGAAACCTTTTTTATTCGCCTTTATAAGTGCTCTTTCTCACGCTTTTTAGTGGTAATGAACTTAGTCCGTTTTTGATCAACTTATGTGACCTGAATATTTTGTAATTGATATGGGTAGTCCAGGGTAGAAATTTTCACAAGGTTGATTTAAGTGGGCACGAAGCTGAGTATGTAAACTGGGGATAGGAAGATTATGATGCACCAATGCTAGAAATAGGGAGGCATATCCTATTTGAAATATCAGTAGTTTAAATACCGATTCTCCGATTAACTGTGCTGGAACAATGATCCCTGTCACCATAGCGTGACAAACAAATATCACAATCCTAGAATTTTTGGATACACGTAAGTCTAACCGATCTATCCGTGAAGGCCGCAATGGTTTCTGTGCGGGAATATGCATGTATATCTTATTATGTAACCCATGTTTCGTTTCATTTACATCAAAATTTGATATGCTACGCTACATTTAATTTCATCAGAATTTGTGTGCAGAATGAGAGATACGTGGAGAATATTTCGCTATTTCTGAATTCTATACTGTTCATTTTCATTGGTCAGTTAGATCTCACGTTTTCCTATTTTGTGGGGTTAGCATGTACGTCTGTGTGTTTGAATTTTAGCGGGCGGTTTTTAAGTATGATTGAGTTCAAGTGTATATATATTTTGTTTTTTATTCCTCTGCCTTTTTACAAAACTCGTCTTCCTGTGTGACCGGCGTTGTTTACAAATAAAAGACGTCTAAAAGAAGACAGACGATTCTAACTTTCGGTTGGGCGAGCGAACTTACTATGAAGATTTCTCGCAGAGAATTTATTTAAAAACAAAGAAAAACAAAACACTTTTTTCCCAATTTGCAGATGCGTCTCTTAAAATAAACACGTTTTCTGGGTCATTATTGAGTATGTCTAGATATATCACGTTTATTATTAGACACGTGTCTACTTTGTTTCACACAAAAACTTTCTTGCCGATGTCAGTATAATGCAATATGGAAAACTGATAATGAGTCACAAATTGCAAATATTTATATCCGCTTGCTTTAACTTTGGACAAAACAAGGAAAGACATTTCAGACACATGGTAAGGATCAGTTGTGCGTGGGTACAAATGTTGTGCGAGGGTACAAATGTTTTGCGAGAAACACGAACTTATGTTTGTCGGTGGGGCTTTTTAAGAATAACTAATAAGGTTTCTGGATTAAAATCATAAAAGGGGTTAATCGAAATAACTTTAGCAGTAATCATTTTGTGAGGCTAACCATTACAAACTGAGAAATCGCTAATGGAATATATCATCAAATCTTTTTATACCATCTATATCTCTTTTTTACTGTGCGCTACGAGCCTGGGCGGGATATATGGAGAACTAGGGCTGCCCAGACGTCTAATTCCCCCTCTCGGACTTGCTAGCAGAGTCCAAAGGCGAGGATACACCAATACAGTTTGGTACCAACGCGGCTGCAGGTGTTGCCGGAAGGTAACACAAAGTGCCGTCCATCCGCCTTCGGGGCTCCACGTCGGGTGTGAATTCAGAGTTGTCCTTCTCCTAGACCAGTTGCCATCCAAGGCTATAGAACCTGTCCTGCTATTTACCCATAGCTGGAGGGAGACGAAGAGGATTCACACCTTTCCCAATGGTATTAGCACGTAAGTGAATGTAATGGATTCGACTGGAATTCGAACTCGGCTCTGCGATTCCTCAATCCAAGCCTAGAACATGTATAAAAGACATTCATTATCAGTAGACAATATATACCAATTAGGAAGCCGTCCTGGGTATGACGATAAACTACGTCCGTGTCCTGGATAAGACGATAAACTACGTCCTGGATAAGACGATAAACTACGTCCAACAGCAATGCCTCTGATAAGGAGGTTTTGGGACCACTTTTTAAATGTTGTTATTCTCAGGTCCACCCTGACACGCGGTAGTAGCACCTGTTATGGTCCCAACTATGGACAAATATTTACCCCTCACACTGGGGTTAAAACCACTTTGAAAGTGTAAAATAGATTTTAATACCAGCAACAAACGTTTTTGTAGGACAAATTATTACCAGCAATGAATTATTAAAAGTAATACATTTTTGAAAGAAAATAAATATTACCAGCAATAGATTCTTTTGAGGAAAATATTACAGCAATGCATTTTTGAAAGAAAAATATTACAGCAATGCATTTTTGAAAGAAAAATATTACAGCAATACATGTTTGAAAGAAAAATATTACAGCAATACATTTTTGAAAGAAAAATATTACAGCAATACATTTTTGAAAGAAAAATATTACAGCAATGCATTTTGAAAGAAAAATATTACAGCAATACATTTTTGAAAGAAAAATATTACAGCAATGCATTTTGAAAGAAAAATATTACAGCAATACATTTTTGAAAGAAAAACATTACAGCAATGCATTTTGAAAGAAAAATATTACAGCAATACATTTTTGAAAGACAAATATTACAGCAATGCATTTTGAAAGAAAAATATTACAGCAATACATTTTTGAAAGAAAAATATTACAGCAATACATTTTTGAAAGAAAAACATTACAGCAATGCATTTTGAAAGAAAAATATTACAGCAATACATTTTTGAAAGACAAATATTACAGCAATGCATTTTGAAAGAAAAATATTACAGCAATACATTTTTGAAAGAAAAATATTACAGCAATGCATTTTGAAAGAAAAATATTACAGCAATACATTTTTGAAAGAAAAATATTACAGCAATGCATTTTGAAAGAAAAATATTACAGCAATACATTTTTGAAAGACAAATATTACAGCAATGCATTTTGAAAGAAAAATATTACAGCAATACATTTTTGAAAGAAAAATATTACAGCAATGCATTTTTGAAAGAAAAATATTACAGCAATACATTTTTGAAAGAAAAATATTACAGCAATGCATTTTTGAAAGAAAAATATTACAGCAATGCATTTTTGAAAGAAAAATATTACAGCAATACATTTTTGAAAGAAAAATATTACAGCAATACATTTTTGAAAGAAAAATATTACAGCAATGCATTTTGAAAGAAAAATATTACAGCAATACATTTTTGAAAGAAAAATATTACAGCAATGCATTTTGAAAGAAAAATATTACAGCAATACATTTTTGAAAGAAAAACATTACAGCAATGCATTTTGAAAGAAAAATATTACAGCAATACATTTTTGAAAGAAAAATATTACAGCAATGCATTTTTGAAAGAAAAATATTACAGCAATACATGTTTGAATGAAAAATATTACAGCAATGCATTTTGAAAGAAAAATATTACAGCAATACATTTTTGAAAGAAAAATATTACAGCAATGCATTTTTGAAAGAAAAATATTACAGCAATACATTTTTGAAAGAAAAATATTACAGCAATACATTTTTGAAAGAAAAATATTACAGCAATGCATTTTTGAAAGAAAAATATTACAGCAATGCATTTTTGAAAGAAAAATATTACAGCAATACATTTTTGAAAGAAAAATATTACAGCAATACATTTTTGAAAGAAAAATATTACAGCAATACATTTTTGAAAGAAAAATATTACAGCAATACATGTTTGAAAGAAAAATATTACAGCAATACATTTTTGAAAGAAAAATATTACAGCAATGCATTTTTGAAAGAAAAATATTACAGCAATACATTTTTGAAAGAAAAATATTACAGCAATGCATTTTTGAAAGAAAAATATTACAGCAATACATTTTTGAGGAAAACAGTATTACCAAAAATACATTTTTGGAAAAATATTACCAACAATAAAATTCTTGTCGGCATTAAAAAAAAAACTATTGTGTTTGATAAACTGTAAACAAAACCAAACGAAACCAATAAGGGTGAATGAGTAGATATGCAAACAGTTAAGAATGTCCTTTTTAACGATTCATTTGAACTGGGATTTTATCGCCCTTAAGTTTTAATTTTATATTGGAAATTTCTGACATAAAAAGTGTTTTTTTTTTTTTTTTAAAAAACTCTGATAAACTATTCAGCAAAAGCGAACATTTAAAACCGGAAGAGCTACATTAAAGTCATATTCAATATTACCTGTTTGTTTATCTATTTTTTTTTTCATTCATCTCCCTTGGGCAACCTCCCTCAAGAATCAAGCGAGAGAGAGAGAGAAGACTCTTTGTAGTTAATACAACATATGTCTCCAATTGGCTTTGAAGTTCCTTCCAAAGCTTCGTTTACAGAGCTAAGTAATTATCTATCTATCTATCTATCTATCTATCTATCTATCTATCTGATTGATGGGAAATTGCTCGCGATTTCGAAATAATTCAATGTTTTAACAACTGCGAAGATTTCCCTTTCAACATGATACCTAGTTTCTCTATCTATCTATATATCTATTTATCTATCTATCTATCTATCTATATATATATATATATATATATATATATATATATATATATATATATATATATATATATATATATATATATATATATACATGTATAAAGAGTGGCAATAAAGTCACTATATAGTTACTTACAATAACAAGTAAGTCAAAGCAATTAATCAACAGTCCAGAAATTTATTATTAAAATGTATAAAAATGATTAAAAATGACAATCGAGAACACGCTGACAGGTAAACGCATTAAGTTTGATAATAGATTACGTAAACTCCTCCCATTGGTCAGATTAACTTCCGAATAAGCTACAATTATAAACCAAGCAACTTACAGTACCTTTTTGCCACCCTATATAAATATATATATATATATATATATATATATATATATATATATATATATATATATATTGCTAATTAGATAGCTTTAATAATCATTTTGTGATGTGCATATATCGAATATTGAAAAAAGCAGATAGATGAGAAAAATAGATATGTATCTATTTTCCTTCTTGTACACAGTACTAACTATATTTTTGTCAAAGTCAATGCTTAAATTGAACACTGTATGTCAAATTTTATATCTCTTGTTTTTTTATCTGTTTATCAATCTATATCTGAAATCGTTTGTAGTTGTGTTACTTATATAATTTTCCTGTAGGTAATATTGAGATCAATATAAACTATATAATGGGAAATAACTCATTAATTGTTTGGTTTATGGTTTATTTTGTTTTACGGTATATCAACCTCAATTGGTTATTTAATGCCGACAAAATTTTTATTGCTGCTAATATGTTTTTCTTCAAAAATCTATTTCTGGTAATATTTTTCCTTGAAGAAATCTATAGCTGGTCATATTTTTTTCAAAGAATATATAACTCTATTGCTGGTATTTTTTTTTAAGTATTGCTGCTAATAATTTTTCCTTCAAATATTATTGCTGGTAATAATTTTTTTATTACAAAGTATTTCAGGTATTAAAACCTATTTTACACAAGTTTGGGTGTTAACTATTTGCCCATAGCTGGGGCCCTAAGAGATGCTGCCACCCTGGGTCAGGGTGGACCTGGGAACACCAGCAATTAAGAGGTGGTTCCACGCTCCTCAAAACGTTCTGATCAGAGGCGTTGCTGTTGGACGTAGTTTAGCGTCTTATCCAGGATGCCGGATGTAATTTATCGTCATACCCAGGAAAATCATTAATTGTATATCATGCGCAATCTTGATTACGCATATATATGTTGGAATGTACGTATGTAAATCCTTTATAATAATCTATACTTACGATAGTTTTAATTAGTTTTATTCTACTAATTAATATCGTCACAGAAAAAACAGTCTGTGTGCCAAGTTCTAATTCCAGCTGGGGTTGGTTACGTCCACCTCTCCCAAATGCAAGAATCGGTGTATGCAAGAAGTCATCTATTCTCCGAATCAGAAGTGGTCTAACTATCTGAGTAGACTAGTTTCTCTAGCCTTGGCTGGGAGCCATTCTAGTTGATGGAAAACTCTAACCCGAAAACCGTGGAGATGGCATCGGCAAAACACGGTACTATATTTCTCAAGATTTCCAGGTAACTGTCAGATTAATAATCTGTGAAGAGTCATGATCGCCGAAGGTCCTGAGAGGACTTTGTATTCTAAAGAAAATAAAATAAATTCTTTTACCAGAGATCTCCTTCCTGTATGTATAAGCAAGCAACAATATATATTTATCTCTGAAAATACTACTCGGAATTATCAAATTTTAATAATGTTTCTAAATATTTATCATTATAATTTTAATGATTTTTCGCTCTCTGTATCAGAACCATTTTAAATGCAATAAATCTACATTCACTACCTTAGAGATGATTGCGAGCACATCACCTTCTAAATGAACTCGTCAAATCTTCGATATTTAAGCGGTAAACGATTTCAGTATTTATTTTATTTTTCTACGTGTTTTGCCTGTGCTATTTTGCGGTCTTAAAAGAAATATTTGATATTTGCTATTTGCTTTCGTCTTAAAACAAAGAAAAAAACGAACAAAAAATTCCAATCATCTTTTAAAGAACAGTGATAAGGGTAATAGACATAGAAAACCTGAAAAAATAATATAACGATGGTTTGAGTTGCAAATATTCATTCAAAATGGCTGCTGTATAAACAGCCGTGAGGCGGGACATGAACATGAACAAGTTGTAGAAAAAAAAAAGCTCTCCAGCGATGGCGGTTAAGAAAAAAAAATCTATTGTATAAAATAGTTTGGTGAAGATTCGTCTGGAAGAGAAAGGAAATGTTGGATAACGACAGAAATATATTTGTAGCATGGAGAATAAACATACAATGAAAATAGTCATTAGAAAAAGTGAACATTCCGCCTAATCGAGACTTTTATATTAAAAAATAGTAAGCGAATTCCTTCAACTTTAAATAAGAAAATAACTGAATAAAGAAAAGAAAACGCCTTCTGGAAACGGAAGTAATGTCAAGAAGAAAAACTATTATAAAGAAATAGTAACCAAATCTTTCCAAAAAGTTTCAGTTGTTAAGCTAACGTTCCAGTAAGTTTACGTTGGTGTGAAAGAAGAAACATTTAACAGCTTCCGTGTCAGTTTTGTGTTTAAAAGTTAAAGTAACACAGAATGAATAGTTGATAGCAAGAGAAACATGCCAAGATAACAATACGAACCGCACCAATTGCGTTTCCTTAGTTTGGTTTGTTTAACATCATATCAACTCCTTATGGCTCATTTAATGCCGAAATTTAAATTTATGAGTTTTTTTGGGGTGGGGGGTTGGTGGAGGGTTTCCCCTAACTCTCCATCAAAAAATGTATTGCTGGTAATTTTTTATTACTAGAAAAATGTATTGCTGGTATTTTTTTCTATCGTATTTTGATATTTTCATGTTTTGATACCAGTGTGGATGTACACTATTTTCCATAACTGGGACACTAACAGCTAATACAGGGAATACATAATGAGGAATGAGTGCTTAAAAATAATAGTATTCACCGGTCAATTTCAATGCAAGAATAGTCGCTGGCAAAAGCGAATAACCTCCCAACCAAGCTGGTAGAACAAATTGGTGTCGGGTGGGTCCAAGCGGCAAACATTACTTGCAGCTAAAGAGGATAGGAGGTCGTTGAATTCCATGATCGCCCACGTCCTAATGGGTCAGGGTACATTATTATATATTTATTGGAGCGGAAAGCGAGAATGTAATATGGTGTACTTATTCCAGACAGGGCTGTTGCGTTAACAAATGCTCTTGGAAAATCTATGAATCCATCTCTACTCTCATCCCATACAAGTTACAGCTCAATACCCGAGAGGACCATATCCCGTTGAAAGTTAAGCAACGTCGAGCCTGGTCAGTACATAGATGGTTGACCGCTTGGGAAATACCAGGTGCTGCAAGAGTAAATGTAAGGGTGGTGTAATTGATAATGGTTTCTGAATTGGAAATCAGAGAGCTGAGTTCCAATTCCATTCGGGTTCATTATATTCACTCACGTGCAAATACATTTGGTATGAATCCAACTCTTCTCTCACCCACCCCCTGCAATGGGTTACATATTAGGACTTGTATTATTAAATCATTATCTCAAAAGCATTCTTACAATCTAAACCCTAATTTTTGTCTTTAAGTAACCTGAAAAAGGTTGATAAGCCGTAAAAACGCATCAATTTTGATTTAGCTTATCTACGAAAAAGATAAGTCTGAATTAAAAGCGGTAGAGAAAGGATATAAAATCCACTATCTTTCTCAAGAATTCGGGGTAATTCCTTAATATTAAAGAAAAGGCCCTTGCAGAATGTCAAGACCGTCTACGAATAATCTTTCTATATATAAAACAGAGGATGTTTGCTTGTCTGTGTGTCTGTGAGTCTGTTCCTGTGCTATATTTTCACTCGAGATCCCTACAACCGATTTTGACCAAACTTGCCACATAAATTGTACAGTATAAGAGATAGGTTCTTGGTGTAAAAAAATCGATAATTTAAAAAAAACATCAATAATCGATAAAGCCAAT
Organism: Acanthosepion esculentum; assembly: GCA_964036315.1. Classification (NCBI taxonomy): domain Eukaryota; kingdom Metazoa; phylum Mollusca; class Cephalopoda; order Sepiida; family Sepiidae; genus Acanthosepion; species Acanthosepion esculentum. The sequence continues at coordinate 30,870,503 of OZ038476.1, forward strand.
CAAAAATCGATAAATTCATTTTACCCCGATTTAGTTCAAACTCGGTATGTAGGTTACTTACATCATGATGAGCTCAACTATACCTCATTTTTTATTTCAACGCCACTGCTTTTAGAGAAAACCCGCGAAAAACAAAAAATCAAATTCAACAAATATTGATTTCAACTCAAATTTTAAACTAAAATCTCCCTCAATTTTCAAGCAATCTAATAAAAACTTCACTCAAATGTAGTCAACGATAAGTTGACTGTTTAACAGTCATTTAACTTGATAATTGAGTCGACCTATATAATGAAAAACTAGTATAAAATATTTCATGTGTGTAAATATTTCATGTCCTTTAAATCAGTTATTTACGAAAGAAGAGTTTAATATTAAAACTCCAACATTTCACTAAGTAGCAAAGTGTAGGCGACTCCCTACTTTCGTTCGAGGTATAATGATGGAAGCGGGGAAATAACGAGGCTAAAAAGAGAATACGGAAAAACAAATATTATGGAGAAAAGAAGAGAATTATAATAAAAAAAAGAAAATGGAATAATCAGCGTCTGGATGAAGGACGAGAAAGCGGACCGGTCTGATGACAGGAGGTAAGTGCTCGACGATCTAATTCCTAGACAAGTGTAAATAAAACTTGGAGACAATCCGAAGAATTTCATATGATGAAGAGAGAAATATGTCGCTTGAATCGTTAACTGATATATATATATATATATATATATATATATATATATATATATATATATATATATATATATATATATATATATATATATACTTATGTCTGTAAAATGAAATGTCTAATGTTTTTTTTACAGAAGATGAATCAGTTAGTTTACATTAGCCAGATGAGCATATTTTTATGTAATTATACGCATAATATACATATATATATATATACATACACACACACACATATATATATATATATATATATATATATATATATATATATATATATATATATATATATATATAAGCAAATGGATAAATATAATTAATGTACGTGCAAGCGTTCGTATACAAATATATATTTATATGTGTGTGTGTATATATATATATACCATACAGTGTACGAAAAACAGTGCTCAAATATATATATATATATATATATATATATATATATATATATATATATATATATATATATATATAAATTCAGTCAAAAATTCCAGTCACCTGAAAAAGACCGTAGCATACAACAACCGAAACTTTGTGAATATGGCAACGAAGATGGGAACAACAGTCCGTACAATTTAATACCTCATTTGAGAAATACACACACACACACACACACACACACACACACACACACATATATATATATATATATATATATATATATATATATATATATATATATATATATATATATATACATACATATATATATATATATATATATATATATATATATATATATATATATATTAACTCTAGTTTGTCTGATGATCGCAAAAGGGTGACACCTGGGGTTACAAACTAATATCCATGCAAATGATTATGTTAGCTCTATCGCAGATATTGAGCACCTTCTACTAAGTACCGCATAATAAAATGCTCAAACACTAATATTCCATGGTTATAATTTATTAAATTGGAATTGTAATCACGATCCAATTCATCAAACCTACAAATTCAAAGAGAAATCGGAAAATATAACTCCGGGTTTAAAAAACAACATTTCAGTGACAGTCTATATGCGGGAGTGGGAAACACGTTTGAAAGTGATATGCATGAAAGCTTTAGAGAGTGGTTTAATAGAAGAAAGAAGAACAAGGAAGGCTTAAATGTGAAGGTGGAGATTAAAATTTAACAGAGGAAGTTTTAAAGAGAGTAGTTAAATAACGGTTTAAATGAGTGCGATACAGATAACTATGAATTATTTTTCGATGCATAATTCGCTACCGAATCGCTGACCTACATTAAAATTATAAAAACAGACACCGAAAAAGTGTGTATACCTTTGTGGTGACACTACACACAATAAAAAACGGTATGATCTAAACTTAAAATCCAGAAGATGAGAGAGAGAGGAAAAAAAATTATGATGGGGAGGGGGCCAAACTAAAAACGAAGGGTATTTATAAGAGATCCGATGTGTAATAAAAAAAATTTGACAAAGCAAGTAACATCACCTGCAGGTTACAAATTTAGCAGAAACATATAAAATCTAATATTTAATGTAGTAAGGACCTATTATTTTTATGCCCAAAAACATATACGTAGATACACACATACACAACAACATATCTATATCTACTCGCACATACATACATATACGTGTGCACATATATATATCTCAATACACATA
>OZ038476.1:30877816-31045316 GCA_964036315.1 Acanthosepion esculentum
GTATGAATCTATCCCTCCACCACCCTCTCTAGCTATGTATTTGGTTTGGTTTGTTTTACGGTATATCAACCTCAATTTAATGCTGACAAGATTTTTATTGCTGGTAATATTTTTGCTTATTTATGTATGCTGGTAATATTTTTTTCAAAAATCTATTGCAGGTAATATTTTTTTCAAAAATGTTTTGCTGGTATAATTTTTTTTTCCAAAAAAATATATTGCTGGTAATAATTTTTTTCATCAAAAATTTCATTGTCGGTAATAATTTATTTACAAAAATGTATTGCTGGTATTAAAAATTATTTTTACACTTTCATAGTGTTTTGACCCCAGTTTGGGGGTTAACTATTTGTCAATAGCTGGGACCCTAACAGGTACTATCACCCCTGGGAACACCAGAAATTAAGACGTCGTTCCACGTTCTTCAAGACGTCCTGATCAAAGGCCTTGCTGTCGGATGTTGTTTATCGTCTTACCCAGGACGCCCAGCTATGTGTAAATAGAAGCACAAACTGGGCCTTATAGAATTGGTTGGTAACCAGTGTACGAGAAGGATAATTTTGAATTCAAACCACCTGCTGTCTTATCGATACTGCCTCTTTAACAAAAGGTATATTAAAATGCAAATCCACCGCGTATGTCGTCTCGTGAAAATGAACTGCACTTCCTACTTCGAGCCGAGACCGAAAATAATGGACTCAACGGGCTTATTATAATGGCTTGAACAAACACAAGGCTAGGATAAGGCACGGTGCCGTGGACCTGGAACGGTGCTCCAAACCGTTCATTACTGCCAAACTCTCTGTTTCGGCAGAGAGGAACCCGGACGAGGCTTTGCTGAAGGGCAAAGTTTCGTCCGGGGAGGTAGACAGGCCATGGACCCGTTTATACGGGTTCGAAGGGAATATTTTTGGCCGAGCCTACGACCTCGGAGAACCCACGATAAACTCGACCTTGTGCCACATACGACCCACGTGGCGGGAGGCCGTTAAATATAACGGTGCCGTGAACCTCTGATTTCGGACCAATCGCCTCTGTGTGTATCACCTACGACGACAAATTTGCTAAAATTCAATTGGAATTCAACTAAAAGCCATGGTTACTTAATCGAAGTATTCGACATAATTTTACGTTTGACGAGTAGAATATACGGCGAAGTTGGTTAAATTCTCTGTCCCGATCAAAAAGTCCTTCCCAAAATATCTCATGTTCGATCCTTTTTAGAAGAGGGTATGGCCAAGAAATTAATGCAAGCCATCGTGTGTGTGTGTGTGTGTGTGTGTTTGTGTGTGTGTGTGAATGGGAGATATGTTATGTGTGTCTTTTCACTGTAAAGAAATAAGGCAATTTTTCGAGTTATATATTTGGGAGGTTTGGTTAATTTTTAACTTAGAAATACGATTCTAGTCAGCTATTGTTCGAGTCGAGCTGCATTAAATTCTGCTCAGGAGACGAGAATATTGACCGTGTGATGAGATATTCTATTACATACAGAATAAATTCGGCAACAAAAGCGAATACTTTGATGCAAGAGCTAGATAAAAATAATATTCAATATTAGTTATTTATTTTTTAATCATTTATTTCCCTGGGGCCTGGGGCCACCTCCCTCGTTCGTAAAAGCAAAATAGAAAAAAAGGGAGCGAAAGAACAGAAGAAAAAAGATTAGAAATATCGGAGGTTTTACTGGATGCATTGCAATCGATACACGGACGTATCTATCTATCTATCTATCTATCTATCTAACACATTCTATTCATTGTCTACCTATTTATCTATATATATATATATATATATATATATATATATATATATATATATATATATCATTCTATTCATTATCTATCTTATTCTATTCATTGACTCTATCTCTCAAAATATTTTTCTGTCTATATTTATCTATCTGATTCTATTCATTTTCTGTTTATATATATCATTCTATTCATTATCTATCTCTCTATATATACATCCCGTTCTAATTATTGTCTATCTAACACATTCTATTCATTGTCTGTCTATCTATATATCAGTTTCTATCGATATATAGATATACAATGCTGTTCGATAAAAGTGACTCACCTGATTTTTTTTACTTAAAATTTTTTTCGCCTGTTGTTTTTGGGGTCAAACTAATTTTTAATCTTACTAATAGAAAGACCCCTTCCCGACCCCCTAGTAAAAAAGTTTACTCACCCTAAGGTATTCTATTGATAATTATAATTTTGGATATAAATGAGATTTAGGGAAAAAATCTGTGCAAAAAAAGTGACTCACTTTTTTCCTGCAAATAGTAATCAATAGAAACATAACCGAACGGTTTTAAATAAAGAATAATAGAGGTATCATTTATTCATAATAAGTAATATAGTTCGAAATATTTAATTATCTATGGGTCCTCCTTTATTTTGAATAACCTTTTCAACCTTTTTTGGCATTGACTTAATTAGGTTCTGGCAAATCACATCTCCAAGCACTGAATTCCATTCGGATATGAAATTCACAATCAAATCCTCTTTGTTGCTCAACTGCTTTCTCGAGAGCCTGTACTTTATAATGCTCCATAATTTTTCTATGGGGTTGAGGTCAGGAGATTGGGGCGGCCATGTCATAACACTCACCTGCTTCTCATCAAAGTATTCCTTCATCAATTTTGATTTGTGACAGGGAGCATTATCTTGCATAAAAATGAGCTTGGTGGGTTCGATTTGCACCCTTTCAGCAGAAGGGAGCAGACAAGGCTCTAAATTTATCTTGTACTGCTCGCTCCTGAGGGTCTTTTCAATAGGTTTTAAGAAACCAGTTCCATGAAAAGGAAAGCATCCCCAGAACATTATACTGAACGGATGCTTGACAGTACTTACTGCTAAATTCAATTCTTCGGATTTTAGATCGCTTATCCTTTGAATTTAGCTCAACTTTCGTTTCATCGGAAAAGAGAACATTTACTAAAAAAAAACAGGTGAGTCACTTTTATCGAACAACACTGTATATATTATTTTCATTGTCTATCTCTTTCTATTCATTGTCTATATATATATATATATATATATATATATATATATATATATATGGAAAAATATAGTTTTAAAGTGTGCTATATTTATGGGATAAAGTGCTCAATATCAGAGATAGAGCGTGTGTAAATATAAAAGTGAACATAGAAGTCAACACTTAGAGGCGACAGTCTGTTTCACGCTAGATGCAATCGTCAGGCCTAACGATTGCATCTGGCATGAAACAGACTGTCGCCTCTAAGTGTTGACTTCTATGTTCACTTATATATATATATATATATATATATATATATATATATATATATATATATATCATCCAATTTATTGTCTGTCTATCTATCTATCTATCGCGGTGATGTGCTAATAGAGAGATCGATAGACAGATATACGTAATGTTGACATTGAAATCTATACTGTTATATCTATATACGCTCAATTGGGCACCCTTTCCTAACAAGTATTGCAAATTTAAAACTATATAGTGTCAGAAGACGCTTTTTCAGAGATTCGTGCTGATTGACGGAAGAACATTTAAGACATTCTAAGAAAAATAATGACAAAAAATATATTGGTAAATGAAAATTTATACGCACATTTGAAATATGAAATTTCTGAAAATGTTCATCGAATATATCTCCGATATTCTAATGTTACTTTAAAATATAAATTTAAAAGGTATTTCTATAAGTTTAAACGGACAATCTGACACAGAGATCCGGAGGCTTATTGGCGTATTGAATCGTGCCTTCAAAATGCTAATCCAAATTTAAGAAATGGAAATTTCATTAGGAATAATGAAAAGAGGTTTGAAATTTATGTACTCTTTCTCCTGCTATATGGCAGTTAATGTTGAAAATATCGTCACAAAAGAAGGCGGAACTTGAGGAAACAGAGATGTGGTTCTACAGAAGGATGCTCAGAATGGGAGCAACGAGGTAGTTTTAAGTAAAAATGGATACAGAAAGAAGACATTTAAAATGATAAAAATACGCATCTCTCTATATTTCTGAGAGAGAGTATTATGTACACTATTTACATTGCTCGGACTATCAACCTCATCTTTGTTGCCATATTTATCACAAGTTTTCACCTGTTGTGCGCTCCGGCCTTCTTCAGGTGGTTGGAATGTCGAACTGAACCATTTATTTCGCTCGCTGGAGATAACTGATAATTGACCCCCATTAGACATGGCACGTGGAACTAGAACAGTCTACCCCAGCGAGCGAAATAAATGGTTCAGTTCGAGATTTCAACCACCTGAAGAAGACCGGAGCATACAACAGCCGAAACGTTGTCATAAATATGGCAACAAAGATGACGATGATAGTCCGAGCAATGTAAATAGTGATAAAAATACGGTTGTCACTTTTTGAACGCGTAATGAAAAAAGAGGATTTGGAAAATTTAACACGCACAGGACTTAAGCAGCAGAGAGACGTCGAGTAAAGTACCCAACGTGTTTGAGGTAAATGTATTTGTAGAACAGATGTTTTGACGAGCTAGTTTTGATAGTTCCCAAACTGCATTAATTTGAGCGTGTTACTAGTTTGGCATCTCAGTCCCACCCTTTCACTGTCGAAACTGTTAAATGTGGCAGTCTCTTCTACACCAATAGCTTCATGTCTTGCACTTCCCGTCTGTGGAACTCCCTTCCTCTTACTTGCTTCCCTGATAGCTCCAATCTCCAACTATTTAAATGCAACGTCAACTGACATCTCCAGATGTCTTGATCTATTTCCCCGTCCCCCTCTTCATCCTTTCCTCTATCACGTCTTTTTACTCTTGCTCCCACTCTCTGTAACCCTCTGCGTGCTAGTGGAACTCCCACCTTGCTTGGGGTGAAAAGCTTAACAATAATCGATTTCACGCCATGCAAGTTAGTAGAGCCACTAAAACACAAGGGATGTCGAAGAATTAGCCATAGAAACGTGACTCATGAACGGGAAGAGCAAAGAGTAATCAGGAAAACAGTAGATAGCGATTGACATTGCATTTTAATTTTTGGTAGATTAAAGTTGGCTGGAATGCATGAAGTGAAAGTTAAGGCAGTGGGAGAGCTATTACTTGGAGCTATAAAGAATAGGAAATTGTGGAGTTCTAGAATCTCCCACCTCGTGAAGAAGTATGTAAATAAAAGAAAAAAGTGGTTGACCGAGAAATGAAATAGGCAATATCAGCATTCTGCCCCCTTTATATCATACACCATGCAAAATTAAATGACTGAACTGTTTATTACCGAGTCGGCAAGGTAAACATTCGGATGAGCTAAAATTTAAATTTATTCTTCTTCTATATGCCGTGACCCTTCAAGACATTGGCGATCATGGCGAGCCACAATTTCATGTCCTATGTAGCTCGTAATTTCATTTTCTATTTTTTTAGCTCGTCAAAACCTTGATCAGCTAGCTGTTTACTCAATATTGTAAGGCCGATTATACGTTTATTTTCCTCTGTCTCTCTTGCCTTCAATCTGTCCTGTTACTGTCAAATTTTCTAAGACCTCTTTCTTCACTATGGGCCCTGGAAATTTCAAGAGTGTCTTCCTGATCTTATGTATAAGGGTATTTTTGTTTTCATTTTTTTCTTAATCTTTGCTAATGTATTCTGTTCATGGCATTCTCAGAATCCTTCTGGAGAACCACATTTCTCTTGCTTTAAGTCTCTTCTTTGTCTTTGAGGTGATTGTCCAGAATTAACTGTCATATAAGAGAACTGATATTAATATTTTGCTTAGCTTTCATCATTCCCTATCACAATGTGCCTTCAGATTTCAGTGTCACGCTTTCTGTCCTCTGTTAAAACAATTCCGAGATATTTAAATGTTTGCACTTGTTTGATTTCTATTTCACTAATTTGTAATTTGCATCCTTTTGCTAACAACCATACATTCTGTCTTCTTGCAATTGATGTCTTTTCTCATCGCTTTCCTTCGATAGGGGGTCCTTCTGGTTTTCTTTCGGTGTTTGCTATCAACACTGTGTGATTTGCATGCCTTATTTTGTGGCCACCATTAATGAACCTGGCAAGATTTCTAATTCTCTCTAAATCGCCTTACTGTATAGATTGAATAAGTCCGATGAGAAGACACATCTTTCTTCTACACAGCTTTCTATACACTATTTACATTATTCGGACTATTGCTATATTTATTACAACGTTTCGGCGAGCCTTCTTCAGGTGGTTGAAATGTCGAACTGAACCCTTGGGTAGACTGTTCTAGTTCCACGTGCCATGTTTTTAATGGATATCAGTTATCAGTTATCTCCTGTTAATTCCCCTCTCCACTGCTTTAACCGGGTATTGAACTCACACTGTTTGGATCCTGCCACTGTCACTGGATCTAACCAAAGCCTTTATCCATGTGTCCTTGAGGACATCTGTGTATGAATTTCTGGGTATTATAAATCTAATGTCTTCAGCAACCGTTTTTTACCAGTGCTCATATTGCTTTTTTTGCTGTTATCATTTCATGTTTTTACCAAAGATCATATTGCAATTTTTTGTTGTTATTATTGCTTTTCTCTGGCACTCCTTATTACCGGTTCCCATATTGTATTCATTTCTATGCTCGGTCGGCTCAGGATAATTTTGTGGCCCAGCATATATGCTGATTCCTTAAGTTTACGAATTTTCCAATGGTGTTCTTTGTCTATGATTTCAGCCTGATCCCACAGAGGGCGGTAACCTCCCCTTTCACTCCATACGAAGAAGTCCGGAGTGTACAACGGCCGAAATGTTGTAAATAAATATTGCGACAAAGATGAGGACCATACTCCGAATAATGTAAATAGTATACATTATACCTCATCTCAGAAATATAGACAGCTTTCTATAGTTGTATATTTACCAATAACCTCAGTTTATATAGGTATGGCAGGTTGTTCATTGCCAGTAAATTTTCTGCATAATTCTAATATCTTTCCCAAATATTACATAGACGTCCTATCATTTTGATTTGTTTTGTTTTACGGCATATCAACCTCAATGGGTTATTTAATGCCGATTTTATTGGAGGTAATTTTTTTTTTTCAAAAATATATTACTGGTAATATTTATTTCCTAAAATGGATTGCTGGTAATAATATATAGTTGGTAATAATTTTTTTACAAAAATATAGTGCTGGTACCAAAACCTATTTTTACACTTTCATAGTGTTTTGACCCCAGTTTGGATGTTAACTATTTGCCAATAGCTGGAATCCTAACAGGTATTAACACCCCAGGTCAGAGCGAAACTGGGAACACCAGCAATTAAGAGGTGTTTCCACGCTCCTCGACATCTGATCAAAATCCTTGCTGTCGGATGTACTTTATCGTCTTACCCAGAACAAAGATGTAGTCTATCGTCATACCCAGGACTGGGTCTCATCTGTTCTTTGTGACGTTTCTTTATTAAATGCTTTTGCACAAACTATAAAACACAAGCGCCTTGTTTTTTTCTACAGTCTTTCAACAACCTTGACTATTCTTGTTTTATTTTCGGTTTGATTCTGCGACGCGCTCTGTTAATCAGAATTCAGATGAAAGTTTTGTTATGTGATTCATTATTCTGATTGTTCGATGGAGTTCATATTCGTTTGCACCTGGATTTGTATGCTATGAAATCAGATCTACTCACACCGTTCGTATATGCTCCCGACGATTTCTTTTTCACCCATCTCTCCCTTAATTAAGCTTTTCTGATCGAAATAGATTTTAAATATTTTTTTATAGTTATAAATTGGACATGTTCACATTTATATATCAGGCTAATAGTGGGTAATCGAATGACAAAAAGAAAAAAGATCATCTAGGTAACACGTTTCGTCCACAGAAGAAATGTCTTCAGCTTCATAATTGTTTTAGCAATGGAGCTCGTCTTGTATACACAGGGGATGGGCACAACAAATGCAAATTTTAACCGGCATTTCTTTTTTACTAGGGTCTTACAAAAGTAATTACATTTAACCAGAAAGGACATAAAAATAAATGTACGTTAAATTTATTTAAATATTATTCATCAAACACGTAATCATCTTCATTTTCAAAGACTGCAATGCAACGGGAAAACAAATTTTCCATTCCACGTTTAAATAAATCTGATTTTTTTCTCGACAAATTTTTTATCGACTATTTTCCACACCTTCTTTATTTCTGAGTCTTTTGCCACCTGCTTAATATTCTAACGATCGAAATCTGTATATGAGAAGATCTGATAAGTCTTGAGGATATAGAGGAACATCCCAGCGTAACGATTTCATTTTTACATGGTTTTGCATTGAAGATTTTGCCCCTGCATTATCATGTTGGAGAATAAAACCTTTCCTGTTTACTATAGCATAAACATCTGTAGTGATGGTCATTTTATGTCCCAGTAAATCGTAAAGGTCGATATCTTTCATATTCAACAACCAGGCAAATAGTCATCAGTGTGATTTTGGTATTGTTTTTTTATTTCGTAATAACTCGTGTCTTTTACATTTTCTGTTGATATGCAAAATTAATATATCATCACATATGATTAAACATGTTAAGAATGCGATGAAAACAAGAAGAATTGACATTCTTACTTAAAATATTGGCTCCACTGAATCCGTAAATTCTAAAGCGCCTCTAAAGCGGTACTATCCTTTTGTGAGTTTATTTAGCCGAAATAGGGAAGGGGAAAAGGGTTGGTTTTCTGTCTTAACTCTTAAACTTAGCTAGCCACAAACGATGACCGAATCATACTAACAATATTCCTTGCACCGAAACAAAACTGTCCTTTTGTGAGTAACTACTGGATAATATATGGCCTTTATAATGCCACACTGAATTAAACCATAATATATACTACAAACAACACACTGTTGCATAGAAGATATAATTCTACCCTAAGTTACCTCCCATTAAACTTGGTTCAGTCTTGGCAGATTTACTCAACATTCGTAAAGGTGAAATAACTAATGACTTTCTAATTTAAAAACAATGCCATCGATAGCACCATAATTAGTCTAGTGAAGTCCTTGAGAACGAAGCTTCCTTGTGAGCTTATTTCCATTTTGCCGTTCGATTAAACTTCCTGGGCTTTAAAGTCCGAATTATAAGCTTTCAGTTTAGTTCATCAAACTGGAAGTCTTCAAGGCTATTATTCGACAACCAAGACCGTTCCAACCAACACTCGTCTTGCTACATCCACACGGTTGAATCACTTATATTCCCTACGTGTACTATTTTTATGAAGGGCGTTCTACTCCGGTATCGTCTTCCCCTGGATCTTTACTATTTGGAATCGACACCAGGTTTTCCCGAACACTACATGCAACACCTCTTTAAGTCCAGGGCCAGTTATTATCTATATACTCGTAATCTTCACTTATTCTTCTACGTATTACGTTCATATCACACACCCTATTCAGTAACCGTCTACCTTGAGTGGTAGGTGAATCGGGTATTGGGTGAAATCTGTAAAAGAATAGAACTTCTTTATGGCAAACACAGATGTTGACTACGTAACAAGTTATTCATCCCCGAACTTCGAGATTCTATCATGGGAAAAGATAGAATTTCGTATTGTTTTCTGAAGTTATCAGATTGATTCATTCTTACATCATTTATACTAACTTTCGAGAGGATCTTTTTGTTGAAGAATGTCATTTAATTTTGCTGCATATTTTTTTTTACATATTCTCTTGCCTACCACTCTTCTTAATCATCTTGAACAGCCCACTAAAATTATCTGATTGAAGTTTGAACGTCACAATAAAATATGAATAATGAGAGAACGTATGGTATTGAAATCTCTCCGCTCGAGCGTGAGTTGTTGGTCCATCGCATTGGAATCAAATTTCCACAACCAGGAGCAACCAGAGACAGACCCCCCACCACCACTTTATCGTCGTTTTTTTCCCACTCTTACGATTGATATGATAACTTTACAATCGTGGCATACTGTGGGAGGGTCTGTGCAAGGATAAAGAAATAAAGAAAAGCTCAGATGCCCCAAACATGTAAGAAATGTTGAAGAATATTTCAAAGAAATCTTAGTATTAATAACACGAAAGATTAAAACCGTAGTCCAAATAACAGACGAGAATAGCTAGCATTCAAGTCAGATTTAGTAAAATACTTTTAGCCTACTTGATCAATAACCGACATTTTATGTTTCATCGTCCACCTCTCATTTTCCTTCAATTCTTACTTCTAAATTAATCATTTCTTTTCTATCACAACAGATCTTTTTCTTGAGTCTATAATCTTCATTAACCTTGACACGAGGCCTATACCCGCTGCAGTTAACCCCCTAAAGCAAATCGAAAAAGCTTAGAGAATTCAATTTCTTTATATTTTAGGAAGTCATAGGAAAAAAAGAAAATTTGTCATTGGATTGGAATATAAATGAACTAAAATTATATACGATTTTTTTTCTAATTTCAATAGCGCACTGATTTTTTTTTTATTGTTTCTTGACTTTTGTTAAAGTTACTTTCGATAATACCTACGTGCTGTTTTCTTAGAACCCTTACGTATTATTAATAATAGTTTCATTTTAGCCGGAAACATTTTACAACGTGTGTATATATATATATATATATATATATATATATATATATATATATATATATATATATATATATATAATTATATATATATATATATATGTGTGTGTGTGTGTGTGTGTGTGTACTAAGGAAAGCTATGAGAAAGTGGAAAATATTTTCGTGCGACGCGTTTCGTCGTTTAGGACTTCATGAGACTACAGTCATATTTATGTTGAGGCGGTTACACATGCGGCCGAAGGTGACGGGCCACTGAAAGTTTATAATTTATCTTTTTTTAAATAAATATGTTCTGGATATATAGTCTAGCCAATTTCATTTAGTTTCGTTATGTTTTTTATCACTTTTATTATTAAATATACCACATTGTTATAATAGAAGTTCTGCTAAGAAAGGTGAAATCTTCTAAGAAACAGGGGTTAATCTTAATTTCTATACATTTTCTTCTTACTTTTATTTTCTCTTTTAATTAGAGTGGCATTTTTTAAATCAAATTTATGCTCAGGCTCATTGCGATAAAGATCACTTGCGTGTTAGTGGAATTATCACCTTGTTTAGGGTAAAATGATTAGATAGAGAGAGAGAGAGTGATAGAAAGAGAAACAGAGAGAGAGAGATAATTAAATTTTAAGAAAACAATCTATATTTTACATAAAATGAGAACAGAGGAAGAAGAGAGAAGAAGAAAGAAACGTGAATAAAAAAATAAAAAATGAAGAAAAATAATAAAAATTTGAGAACATGCAAAATATAAGAGAACAAAATAGAGAAATCTCAGAATATTTAAACTCATAAACATACACGCACAAAGATATATATATATGTGTGTGTATATATATATATATATATATATATATATATATATATATATATATATATATATATATATATATATGGTGAAAATGTGGAAAAGACAAAGCAAAATCCGAATATGTGAGTTTACTGTTTTTTTATTTGTTTTTGTTTTTGTTATAAAATTATTGTTTTTGTTACAAAATAAAAAAACAGTAAACTCACATATTCGGATTTTCCACATTTTCACCATACCGTCGGATCTACATCCACACATTTGCTTACATATATATATATATATATGTATATATGTAAAGACATGTCACATTGAATAATTTAGACAAGTTTGTCTAATTCTTTTTAATACGATCCTCTCCTACTGACGCACAGGATTCTTAGTATCGTTATTAAAGAAAGAAAGAAAGTTACCATATTGATGTATATTAATTTATTCCGAGTGCATTCGACATTAGAAAAATGTCATCTTCCAGGTCTTGTTTTCTCTAACACAAATTTGTTGTGTTTATCTGAAAATAAAATTTCATTTGAATGATGCATCTCTCATTTTTAATCATTTCCGACAGCATGCAAATTCTTGTTAAAAATACATCTGTACTTTTCATGAAAATAATAAGCATAAACTATAATTTCTTGAAGCTATTTATATTAAAAATTGAAACCAACTCTTAATAAAATTATGAATACTGCACAAATGTTTTAAGATGTTTACAGTTTAAAATATCTAGGTTTTAACTAACAGCTTTAAACAGTTTATTTTTTATAATAGACATCATAATAACAGTTACCTCCCTTGATATTACTGCTCGAGTATGCATACAGCATAAAATTTAAAAATCGTACAGTACATAACTTTGGCTTTTTTTCACTTCACGAATAAAATATTTGATTTCTAGATAAACACAACAAATTTGTTTTAGATAAAAGAAGACTCTAATAAAACATTACCCTGAAGATGACATTGCTAATGTCGAAAGTACTCGGAATAAGTGAATATGCATCAATATGGTAACACTCATTCTTCCTTTAATAAGGATACTAAGAATCTTGTCCGTGAATATGAGAGGATCATACACAAATAAGTAGACAAAACTTGTCTAAATTATTTAATTATGTATTTCTTAATGAAAACATGTTGCCAAAATATACGCAAGATATGATTTGATTATAGTGGTGAAGGCTTTGTGCTGAACCAACCACACATTTTGAATGGCCGAATACAGAGACCTGGTGCACTACGTGCCACAAGGTCCCCAAACGACCCTTCCCTGGTTTTGAATACAGATTTGTCCTTCTCCTAGACTAGTTGACATCCAAGACTATAGAACCCAGTCTGTCTTGCTATTTACACATACCTGGAGAGAGAGGAATAGGATTAATAATTTTTGGATTATTACAGTGAACGTTGGAATTTATATATTACTTTCTATCTCATCTCATCGGATATATATATATATATATATATATATATATATATATATATATATATATATATATATATATATATATATAAAATGAAGAGTTTATAATGGTTCCAACGAGAGAAAAGTGTGTATATTAAAAAGAAGAGAGGTACCGCAAATATTTTGGGTTGTAATGTAGATTTTTTTTAAAAATATATTATTCTTTATTTTTCATAATTTTACAACACGTGTTTCTGGTCTCGCCACCGTCTTCAGGTAAAGGGTGGAGATTTCCACATATTATTAAAAATAATTAATTTTTTTCCTTTATATTTTTCAATGTAAAATATTCTCGATATGAGACATTCTCTGTTTTTGTGTTAGTAATCCGAATGTCTTTCTTGGAAAAAAAAAATATATATATGTATGTATGTATATATATGTATGTAAGTATATATATATATATATATATATATATGTATGTATGTGTATATATATATATATATATATATATATATATATATATACGTGTGTGTACATATATATACGTGTGTGTACACATATATGTGTGTGTGTGTGTGTGTGTGTGTGTGTGTGTGTGTGTGTGTGTGTGTGTGTGTGTGTGTGTGTGTGTGCAATAATGTCAAATTCTGACCTTCTTTCTCGCATTAGCCAAGTGCATTCCTTTTCTTAATTCATCAAGTTTCGGAAAATGTGTAAAAATAGATCCTCACTAAGTCTGATTTTCCAAGGCGACCAGAATATAAAACTTTAAATTGCATGGGACAATGCCCGAAATCATGTCGCAACTTTTGCAGCAATCTCGAAGTTGACCACTTCCAGACCAGTTCGAAATACCTTTCTCGTTTAATTGACCCATTAGTTCTTCTCTGGACGCAGTGGACCCCTCTTTTGACATTAGAGGTGTTATTAACCCCTCTGAAATTCTGATACCAGCCATTGGTAATTAGAGTGAATACACCGAACTCTCTGCTTTTGTTTCATATTATATACTTCTTTTGCGAAATGTATTCGTTAATTCTGGTTTTATTGTCTCTTTGCTATTTGTTTATGGTTTCAAACACATGATTGATTTGATATAATCGTTTGTAGTGTAAAAGACGGAGCTGCTGTGATTGCCGCAACTTTTTCGCAACCACCCATTCATTTGAGCTGCAATTGGACTTCAGTGGTGGCACTGCTCTTCTTCAAAATTTAAACTTAGCTGTCAAGTGGAACGTAACCTATTGTATAACTTGCCTGTTTCTTTTCCTTTCTTTACTCCACTTGTCGTCGTCCTACTCTCAATTTTCTGCCATTACTTCCTTCTGCTGTCCGCCTTTATTGTTTATCTCAATCTAGCTCATTTTCTATATCTCTCAAATGTCTTCGTTCTCCATTTCTCCCTTTTTTATCTTTCTAATAAACGCTCTTTTGATTCAGGGTTACTGAGACTGGCTGTGTTAGATTCTGTTATATAGTTAGTAGGTCGATGCAAAATTATCCAGAGTTTTTCTGTATTGTTTGTCTGTGTTTTTGTAAAAGAAAATAATGACAAAGCGCCATTTTGTTTTTGTGTCCCAGTTTCCTTTGCTTTCTACAACCGTTTCCTTTTCGACCCTAACTTCGATTTCGATTCAGGAAATTACGCGCGTGACATTTTGATATCCAGCAACTGTTTAAACTATTCACCCGGCAAAGTGTATCCAGCAAAACAAAAAGTAGTCTCAAGTGGGCATATCTGAAAAATATGGCAGATCGTCTCGTCCAAGCTACATAATCTTCTACTGTATCTCATTTACAACTTGACTACAAACGTCGTCACAATGCAGAAATCACTGTTCGTCTTCCTTACTCAGACGAACAGCCAGTCATTTATGTGCCATGAATGATACACGCTTAAGTGATCATGTGTCTTTAGATACCTTCCCGCAGTAGGTTACCATTTCTTTCTGCGGTAGACCAGTTGCCAAACAAGGCTATAGAACCGGGTCTGTCCTGCTATTTACCCATAGCTGAAAGCAGAAGAGAATTCATAGCTTTCTTCAGGGTATCAGCACGTAAGTGAATGTAATAGATTTGATTGGAATTCGAACTCGGCTTCTTCCGAGCCGCTATCCATTAGTCCACCGTGCCTCCTAACAGAAGAACAGTGCGTTATTCAAATGAGCCCGTTTCTCACCGCATTTAACGCAGTAATATTTTCTTATTTTTTCTGAGACATTCGTAATAACCCAGCTAAGCCGGGACGTATTTGTAGGTAGGTATAATTTTGTTTGGGGAATATCTGAAGTTGAGTCGACGTTACAACCAATTAATTTCTGATCCCAAACTGAGAACTCTTCCTCAATGTTCTTAAAAGTCTATGGCCACGTTGCGATGTGTTGTCGCTGGTCAAACAATATGCATAGACTTCCTTTCCGCATTTTTTTAAAAATTGATAATAAATTATACAGCTGATTTGGGTGTGCGGTGGTGTAATGGGTATAGGCTCGGAATGAGAAATCGAAGAGCCGTGTTCGAATTTCACTTTTGAACTCTTTCAAGACAGGCAAGACTAGCCAAGACATAGCAGCAATATTTCATTTTTGGTCTGATCTAACTCTTGTATAGATAAAGTAGATGAAGGGAGGGCCTATTCTTCCAGGAACGGTATAACTAACCAAACATTTTCCGTGGATCCTTAGCATTCGATCATATATATAATTTCCGCGAGGTCTAGGAAGAGCCTGAGCCCTAAAAGAAGTTTAAGACAAAAAGCCTCCTTGAGAGATGACCCATCCATCGCGATAGGTGAAAGTTCCGTGTCTGTTTCGGCTGCATTGAATTTTACAAGCCAGTTGAAGAACCTCCTGGAGTTGTGGAAGTTCAAGAACTTATCGTATTTGGTTATAAAGACTAATTTCCTCTTATTTTAATGACAATAAACAAAGGCAGTTATTTTAAATACAATTTGCGAATATTTTTTCGAAAGATATAAAGAAATCAGCCCTACCAAGGCCATTATCACGTTGACCGGACATTATCACGTTGAAGCACAGGTTCCCGTACGATCACCGAAGTTAAGCAACGTTAGTACCTAGACGAGTGACTGTTATGGCTCAAGTTCCTTGTACCAAGGTGATGGTCCAAGGTAGAACCAATGAAGAATAACTCGAACACAGGTATGGAATAACACAGATATATTACAAACAGAAATATGTACAAAGAAGTAGAAGTATTATTAATGATTATCAGCTTTGGTTAGAGTGAACTATGTTGTCTTTCCAAGTATCACTATTCCAATGTCTTACAGTAATCGTCTGACTTCGACTCTGTCTCTAATCGACTCTAAACGGGATCGGGTTGGTCAACCTCCCCGAACGAGGCTCTGCCCTTCGGCGGAGCCTCGTCTGGGTTCCTCTCTGCCCAGAGGCAGAGAGTTCGACCGTCTAGCCGAGTCGTCCAAAAAAGACTGACTTTGAACTGCTGCTCCCTCTTGAGGCGCAGTATTTATGATGTACGGAATAGTCCATTATTATTATGGGTAAGTTCCCATAACAGTGACCTCTTGACAATACCTATTGCTGCACTCTTGGATGTGTGGGTGGTGTGACTGATGATGGCTCGAAATTGTTAATCGAAAAGCTGGGTTCCAATTTCCGTTGGATTCGTTATATTAACTGACGCGGAAATACTTTTGGGAAAGATATGAATCCACCTATTCTCCCCACAGATATGGGTTAATTAGTAAGACTTGTATTACTAAACCATTATCACATCCAAAATAATAAATTCTTACAATCTAAAAATATGTTCTGGCTTTAAATAACCTGCAAACGTGTGGATAAGCCGTAGAAAATTAATCAATCAATATGAGACTAATTTTCTTATATTTTGTTGAAAACTAAACAAATTTAAATATACAAATACGATGATTTCAAATATAGTTTGTGAATTGTTTTTTTTATCTACCAAGATTTACGGCCATATCACGTTAAAACACTAGTTCCCGTAAGAACATGCGAAGTTAAGCAACGGTGACCACTTGGGAATGTCAGGTGCTGTTTGCTTGGGTGTGCGCATGGTGTAATGTAATAGTACATCGGAGAGCCGATTTCTAAATCCACTTTGTCCGTTATATTCACTTACGTGGAAATACCATTGGAAAGGTATGAATTCACCCCTACAACAGCTCAGTAGAATAAATTAGTTAATATTGTGGGGACCTACCTACAAATAGACTCTTCCACACCTATAAAATATGGCTAGCAACTCTGAGTAAAGGGGAGTCACCAAGTGAGGGAGAGTCTTGAGCTGTTTCTCACTGTGTGCGACTTCTGTCGAACTCTCTGGTTTTGCAGAGAGGAACCCGGACGAGGCTTTGCCGCAGGGCAAAGTGTCGTCCGGGGAGGTAGACAGTCTCTGAAACGGGTTTATACGGGTTCTAATGAGCATATTTTTGGCCGAGCCTACGGGCGCGGAGAAAATATATTAAGCCGGCCTTGTGCCACATGCGACCCACGTGAGGGGTTGTTAAATATTGGAGTCCCCAAGTGAGGGTCACCGAGTAGTAGCCACAGAGTGAGTGAAAGAGTGAGTCGCGACACCAGTGAGACAAAGTACTCTACAGTCCATATTTACCTTGTACTACGTTTCCGAGAATATACTATTTAACCTATATTCGAGTCTTGTGTTATTTTTTTATGGATTTACACCATGACAGTTAATTAATAGGAATTGTATCAGTACATCACACTTATCTTTTTTTTTAAAATTCTGCCAATCTACAAACAATGAGTGGCTTTTAATAACCTGCAAATTAGTTCTACTAAGTATTAAATATGTTGTATCGTGGACGTATATGGAACGAGAAATTCTGTAGAAAACAAAAAGAAATTGTGTTAAAGTGTTATGTGATATAAATGCTCCTACATGGCAACTAATTTTGGACAATGTCTTCAGATATGGAGAGGGATGTGTTTCTGCAGAAGGTGTCTGACTACCATGGACGGAACATGTAAGCGACGAGGAAGATTTAAGAGAAACCGTAACAAAAAGGACACTTGTGCATTCTGGGATACATAACGGGAAAATAGGCCTGGGGAATGTGTTCCTCTTAAAAACCTATAGAAGACAAGCGAGGCAAAAGGAAATAATCAGTAACCTAGCAACTACAAGATAGTATAAATGGATGGAAAACATGAACTGGGAGCGATGTTAGACAGACACAGCTTCCCTAGAGTTTAACAAATAGGGAGTTACGGTTGGCCATGATCAACCACGTCCTAAAGGGAGACAAGCACATAAGATAACAAATGCAATTTTATATAAAGATCGCCATTTTATATGTAGGTTTTTGTGTTTGTTATCTTTATTTTTCCATTGACTGATCTGGCTTTTCTCGATATTCTCTATTTATTATACTTAAGTTTAATTTCCAGAATAATCATCATTTTAAAATTGTAGATATTTATTAAAGCAAGCTGAGTTTAGCACGACGTCAGCCGATGGTTGCACATATTCTCTTCTGCTAAGTAAGGAAGAAAACAAATTTGAATTAAAAATGAAAGTATTTAAATAAAAGAAACTAGAGAAAAAAACAAGAACTAAATTGAGAAAATGCAAATGAAGAAGGAAAATAGAATTTATAAAAATGAATAATGATGAGCAGAAGGGGAGATTCAATATGAAACATAAAAAGATAAAATAATCAGTGAAAAGACACGACGAAGATAGAAAAGAGGAAGTAAGAAAGAGGAAAAGAGGGGGAAAGAAAAAGTGCAACAATGTAGAAGCAGGTTTTAAAAAAGAGGAATAGAGAAAAGCAAGAAGAAGCAGAAAGAGAAGTAGATAGAAAGAAATGGAAAAAAGAATACGAAATAGAAAAAGAAAAACAGAAAAATTAGCTAATGGAAGAAAAGCAAAAAGAAGAAGTAACAGGAGGAGGAGTTGGAAGAAGAGAAGACGAAGGAGGAGGAGGAGTTGGAAGAGGAGAAAAAGATGAAGGAGGAGGAGTTGGAAGAAGAAGAAGAAGGAGGAGGAGGAGGAGTTGGAAGAGAAGAAGGAGCAGGAGGGGGAGTTTGAAGAGGAGAAGAAGAATAAGGAGGAAGAGTTGGAAGAGGAGAAGAAGAAGAAGGAGGAGGAGTTGGAAGAAGAACAAGAACAAGAAGAAGTAGAAGAAGAACTAGAAGAAGATACTCTATTGAAAATCTCCATTTGTAATCCTGACTTTTTACAGGGATTCAATCATCGATCAGCGATGACTAGAGAAAGGGACCAACAAAGCAGCCACGAGACCAGGCCTTAGAATCCCTTATTTATTCACTTAACAAATCCTCTGTCCGCTGTTTCTTTAATGCCTTCCGTTTTTTTAATAATTGTACCGTAATTTGTTTATAATTCCGGCATTTTTCAATTGTCTATTTCTTTATTTGACACATAAAAATCCTTTATGTAAACACAAAACCTGATGCGCAAAAATTTCTTATAAAATGATGACATGCGATGAAATTAAATCACTTATTTCTTTTTATATCAACACAATAAAAAAAAAAAGGAAAAAATATATTTTTCTTCTTAAAATAAAATAAATGACATTCATAAAGAAAACTGCACTTTATTTTGGTTTTGCTAATTTCTCTTTTAGAACAGCGGATATTTTAATTTATTTAAAAATCAAGAGAAAAATTCAAAAAAACAATTCACTTTCTTTCTTTGTTCCTACCATTTTTCACTTCTTTTTTTCAATTTGGTTTCTTTTTATTTAATTTTTTTTTCATTGTTTCTCCATTTCAATTTTTACTTCTGTTCTTCTTTCTTTCCCTTTTTTCTTTTTTTCTCTTTTTTTCTTCCTTAATTCGATTTTCCTCCTAACCCCTTTTTTCCTTCATCTTCTTCCGTCATTTTCTTTTTTATTTAGGCTGTCCCTAGTCATACTTTCGTTCATTTCTGTGTTTTATTCATATTCGCCTTAAATTTATTTCTTCTCTTCTTCCTAGCTCTCCTTTCCCTTCCTTGTCCTCTTCTTCTTCTTCTTCTTCTTCTTCAGTTTCTTTGTCCACACCCTTTGTCTTTACCTTTTGCTCTCCATTATTTCCTCCATCTTGTTTCTTTTTCTTCACTATTTATCTTTCCTATTTGGTTATTATTCCTTTTTTTTTTCTTTCCTCCCTTCTTTCCAAATTTTTATTTTTCTCTGTTTATTTTTCTTCTTATTTTTTCTATATCCCCTTTTCTTCTCACCAAATTCCTGTCACCTTCCTTTTCATGGTCACTTCTTGAAAACATATTTTCCTTTTTTTCTTCTTTTGGTGTTTCTATCTTTATCTTCTGATATTCTCTTTCTTTCTTCTATATTTTTTTTTAATTCTCTTCGTCTTCTTTATTTGTCATTCCTACTTTGCTTTTCATTTTTATCATTTAATAGTTTATTTTTATTATAGAACTTTTTATCGATGACCCCTTCCATCGTTTTATATAGGTCTATGCGTTATGAGTCTTCGCTTCATCCTCAATCTCTCTGAAGTCTCTCAGGTAACACACGAAAGATGTGCTCACGTAACGTAGGATGCGAGGTCAAAAATATTTGGAAGATTCTCCGTTATATTTTTGCATTATTGCATTCATTTTTTTTTCTTTTATAACTTTCTTGTTTTCTTTGTTTATACCTATATTTATTATCATCTTAATTTTTATTTCATTCTTCTGTCTTACGTTCTATTCTTCTTGTTCATTTTCTTCGCTTTAATTTCCACCATTTTGTTTCTTTATTTATTTTATTCTTACTGCCTTTCATTAATATTTTCTCTCTTGCACTTTTATTTTCATTACTTCCTATGCTTTTAAGCGTATTCTTCTTACTATATTTTTTATATCCTTTTGTTTTCTTACATCTCGCTATTTCTGTCTTATTATTCCTTTATCTTTACCTATTACACACTCCTCTTCCCTTCGCCACCTTTTCTCTATTCCTCAACCTCCTCCACCTTCTCATGCTTTCATTCTCTCTTCTTTACCGTCCTCCTGCAGTTTTCTGTCCTCACCTTGTTTTACGCATCGTCATGCTACTTCTCATTTCTTCCTCACTCTTCCCTTTTATTATTACCCCTACTTCAGTTTTTTTCACCTTCATTCTCCCGTTTCACTTCTTCTTCCTTCCTTACGTTGACTACTTCTCACGTCTGTCCTCAGGATATTCTTCTAAAATCCTTCCTTCTACCTTCCTCTTTCTGCTGACTTTCTTCCTTTTCTTCCACTGTCTGCTCTCTTCCCCGCCCACTACATAAGTCATGTTGGTTTTTCCTTCTATTAAATTTCTTTATTGTTCTCTTAAATATTTGCACATAGTTCATACCTTATATCTCTCTGTTTTCTTCTACATCAGTCTCTTTATCTTCTTTGTTTCTAGTTATATCTCCTCTTCTCTTGAATCTTCCTCTTCAACTTCTTCAAAGATTATAAGATGTAGTTTTCTAACTCATTGACTCAGTATATGTGTCCGCCAATTACTATCTCTCCAGATCTTACTCCTTCCACTTTCTTGAATTTCTTTCACCTCAAATCCATACCCACTTGGCCGCGTGTCCCTGCCCAAACGCCTATCAGTCTGGCCGATAACCAGATGGCTTTACATCCCTCTTAACCGAGTGCTGTCTACGATCAACAATGACACTTGCACACTCTATTAGTAACGAGATAATTACACCTGGTGTTAGGATTTGGACACTGACCAGTTTCCAAAATCTGGCTTAATAGATTGATCCTTCCGGAATAAGTTTGTGAGAATGGCAGCAAAAATATGACAATGATAGGAACCAAATGAATAGGACAAGGTTAACAAAATTGTCAACCAAAGACAGAAAGCGATAAGTGCTCTTAGTGTGGAACAAGTTCACTGACCCGCCAAGAGTCCCGCTTAGATTTCATTAGGTGTCCTTTTACTTTATGACGTTCTCACACCGAGTATTTCCTTTACTAACGCTTTTACCAGGTGTAATATTGTTGGGAATATTTCTCTTGTAGATTGGAATCATATCAGTTGTCTGGCACTAATTGGCTAAACTTTCAATGCGAAAATGAAGACGAATATTTTCACTCGTGATTTCATTTGCTGATAACTGATGTTAGGACGGATCTGGGACTATGTTCCCGACCGAAGTCATTGCATTGTCCTGACGAAATTCGTTAATCTTTTCGAATAAACGGAATTTCTTAGACAGTAAAACGCCAAAAGAAATTCTCCTCTATCTGTAGACACAACCATATTGTCTTATTGAAAGTCAATAAATATTATATATGATAGGCTTAATTTGAGAAAATAACAAATGGATTTTTCTGTGAATACAATCCAATTTAAATTAGTCAAACGTAATTTTGTTAGGTATATATATATATATATATATATATATATATATATATATATATATATATATATATATGTAACGTAAATCATTCAAACGAAAAACAAATACTGAAGCTAATTATATGGCGAGAATCACTCTCACAAACAATATTTAATAATAAATTACAACCAACTTCGAATCTGTTAATGAATGGTGTGATCCTTGTTGATAAATTCCGGGTTTATCTGGTCTTATTTTTTTGGTCCAGCCGGCTTTCAGAAAAATAAAAAATAAGACCAGATAAACCCGGAATTTATGAACAAGGATCACACCATTCATTAACAGATTCGAAGTTGGTTGTAATTTATTATTAAATATTGTTTGTGAGAGTGATTCTCGCCATATAATTAGCTTCAGTATTTGTTTTTCGTTTGAATGATTTACGTTACATAAATTGAATACGCACTACAAAACCGATTATATATATATATATATATATATATATATATATATATATATATATATATATATATATATATATATATATATATATATATATATATATATGCGTGAGTATATATATATATATATATTAAAAAGAAGAGAGGTACCGCAAACTTTTTTGGTTGTAATGTGGGTTTTTTTTTGGTTTTTTTTTTTATTAAAAAATATTATTCTATATTTTTCATAGTTTTACACTATGTAAAACTATGAAAAATAAAGAATAATATTTTTTAATAAAAAAAAAAAAAAAAAAAAAAAAAAAACCCACATTACAACCAAAAAAGTTTGCGGTACCTCTCTTCTTTTTAATATACACACTTTTCTCTCGTTGGAACCATTATAACCTCTTCATTTCATTATATATATATATATATATATATATATATATATATATATATATATATATATATATATATATATATATATATATATATAGTCAAACCTAATGAGCCAGACACACCTACCAAGGTTTCACTTAGGCAGATCGTCAGGGTTGGCTGTGCGATTATTTTCGACAGACTTTCATGTTCCTGGCTCTTTCTTTTTTTAAAACCTTCTTTTCCTTCGTGATTGATTTGGCTGTTGTTAAATCAAGAGTTCGAAGGTTTTTCGACACGAGTATAGTTACCTATATTTATATATATATATATATATATATACATATATATATATATATATATATATATATATATATATATATATATATATATATGTCTGTGCGCGTGCGTGCGTGTATAAAAGTGAACAGAACGCTGAGTGCCGTCAATCTGTTTTATGCTTGAATGCAGTCTACATAGCCTGAAAAAAGTGTTAAAGCATGAAGCAGACTGAAGCCAAACGTTGTTGACAGCATAGTCCATGCTTATATTTACACAGGCTCTATCCAGGACGTTGAGCACTTGTACCTATAATATAGAATATAGAATACGTTAAAGTTTTACAATATATATATATATATATATATATATATATATATATATATATATATATATATATATATATAAAAGTGAACATAGAAGTCAACATTTAGAGGCGACAGTCTGTTTCATGCTAGATGCAATCGTCTGGCCTGACAATTGCATCTAGCATGAAACAGACTGTCGCCTCTAAGTGTTGACTTCTATGTTCACTTTTATATTTACACACGCTCTATCTCTGATATTGAGCACAACTTAAGACTATATTTCTTCATATACAGTGAGACGCATAACTATTGGATACATGTTATTTTCTGTTATAACTCTAGTTTATGTTCGCCATTTTGCCTGATATTTGGTAAGTAATATCTCGTAAAGTTGTTTTAGTTGTATGTGGAAGGAAAATTAAAAACTCATGGTTGAAATCATTTTTTTTTATTAAAGTTCAAAATTAACCTATGCAAAAGTATTGGATACATGACACTTTTTTTCAAATTTCCAATCGAAACTTTGTATTTTAAAAAACTTTAAATATTCAAATTTTAGATAGTATTTGAATGTTATCTCTGACCAATCAGAGAAGCACACAATTGTTTACAAGATAGTGCTACTAATCATCTGACTCTTTGATGTGCATTCTGCAATTCAAGGATTAAAAATGGCAAAAACTATAGACTTATCCAGAGATATGCGAGATAGAATCATTGAACGTCACAAAGGAGGACAAGGTTAACGAAAAATTAGCAAAGAAATGAATATAGCACTAAGTACAGTAGGAAATATTATCAGAAAGTATAAGTATGGCGACGGTACAGCAAACCTTCCAAGAAATGGAAGACCGAGAAGAATAAATGAGAGTACTTCAAGGTGGATCAGCAGAAATGTGCAAAAAAAACTTCATTACTCCTTCTGAAATTAAAACTGATCTGGTGCTGGAATTAATGTAAGCAAGGGTACCATTGGCAGAGCTCTATATCGTACAGGCTTTCATTCAAGATCACCAAGAAAAGTGTCTTTACTGAAAACCAAACATGTCAAAGACCGATTAAAGTTTGTCGAAACTTATGAAAAAGAAACGTATGCAGTTTTGGGAAAAGGTAATCTGGTCGGATGAAACAAAAGTTGAACTCTTCGGAAGGAACACAGCGACAAGTGTTTGGCGAATAAATGTCACTGCCTTCAACAAGCACAATACCATCCCCACAGTTAAGTTTGGGGGTGGTTCCATTATGATATGGGTATGCTTTTCACCCAAGAGCACTGGTGAGTTACAAGTTATCCATGGTAGAATGAATGGTAGCATGTACAGGGAGATTCTAGAGAAGAACCTTCACAAATCTGCAACTTCTTTAGGACATGGTCGGAATTTTGTGCTTCAACACGACAATGATCCCAAACATACTGCAAAACTTACAAAGGAATGGTTTGAAAATAATGATATTAGTACACTCAATTGGTCACGTCAGTCTCCTGACTTGAATCCAATTGAGAATTTGTGGAATACTTTGAAGGTTAAAGTTCATAAGCGGAATCCACAAAATATCAATCAATTAGAGGAATTATGCAAGGAAGAATGGGGTAAAGTAACGGTGGATCAGTGTGAAAAACTTGTGGCCAACTATAGAAAGCGACTGGAAGCAGCGAAACAAAACAGAGGCTACGCAACAAAATATTAAATTGATGTATCCAATACTTTTGCATAGAGTAATTTTGAACTTTGATAAAAAAAAATTGATTCAACCATGAGTTTTTAATTTTCCTTCCACATACAACTAAAACAACTTTACGAGATATTACTTACCAAATATCAGGCAAAATGGCGAACATAAACTAGAATTATAACAGAAAATAACATGTATCCAATACTTATGCATGTCACTGTATATATATATATATATATATATATATATATATATATATATATGTGTGTGTGTGTGTGTGTGTGTGTGTGTGTGTGTGTAATAATAGCTGGCCACTCGTATTCGAGTATACCCGTCTACTATTGCAGACTCTCGCTCAGGCATATTTGTGTTCGTAATGAAAACAATTTTATTGTTAAAATTGTCATGTCATTATTATGGGCAAGGATCAAAGTATTTTTTATTATTTAATTAAATGTTTTACTCAATTTTAGAATATTCGAAATTTTGATTTAAAAATTTGTTTTTCTTGCGTCAGCGTTTTTGTTAAATTTTAACATAGCAAATTGTACTTTTTTTGTGACAGATTAGTTTGGAAATTCTTTCGAAAATCAAATAATCGTCGGGTTTTAATGACGTTTTCAGGACTTATTCACAAATAAAGGAAATTATTTATTTATTTTTTTTAACATAAAGATGTTACTAAAATATCTTTTTACATGTTTCATCCCTTTTCTTAACTTTATGAAAACTTGAGAAATTCGACGTGATAAGTTTTAGTGAATATAATTGTTAAAAGCAGAATCCTTTGAAGAATTCAACTCATCGAATTTTTTTTAAAATCGGACCCCGTCTTACCGAAAATCTTTTCTGAATCAAAAAATAAAAAATGCAATAAAAATAAGACAAGCTTTTAATTGCTTTTATAAATTATATATATTAAATAAATATTGTCTGAAGAAAACAAATTCGATGAAAAATGAACTTTTACAAGATTTATTTTCATTTTTTTTTTTTTTTTACAATTTTAAATTGAATAATTTATAAATTTTTCAAGTTTTGAATATTCATTTTCAATGTGATAATTCTTAGGAAATATTGTTATTAAGTAAAACTATATTTACTAATCATATGTCGTAAAACTTATTACAACATGACGACCGCGAATATTTTAAGAACTACATGCAGAATTGCTGAAGTATTGATGGACAAACCGATAAATCTATCATTAAAAGGTTACGTGCTTTAAATGTTCCCACCACCCGCTTATAAAGGTTATCGTCTGCTCCAACATACTTAACTATGAATATGTTCAGCAGTCAATCGGCTGTCATTAAATCGATTAACACGTCACATCTCAGAGAGAATAATCTTGGAACATCTCAGACAGAGAAACATCCTGAAAATCTACAATGTTGGGAGAGTTTCCGAAGGATTAGGATGATGCGGCCATGATATTATTGTACAAAGGCAAATGCACAAGTGAGGTGTTTGGACATTATCGTTATATAGTTTTACTTTCGGCAGAGGGTAAAAATCTTACTTGGAAGTGTTTCTGTCTCGAATGAATGCTCACATTGTGCATACCATAGAGTCAGAATCACAAGGGACCTTTCGGCTTAATAGAGGAATGAAGGTTATTTTTAAAAATTCAAAAAATGTCGTATGAACAAAAGCATGTCCTGTTTCAGGTCTTCGTAGATTTTACCAACGCCTTCGACATTGTGAATAAAGAAATTATGCGGAATATTTTCAGAGTCTTAGTCTGCCCTCGCCATTTTGTATATATCATCCACTCGATTCATGATAGAATGGATATACCTATTTGTTGGTTACTTTCAGAACATTTTTACCATCTACATCATTATCGTTTCTATTTTCTTTAAGATGAGTTTAAGGACAGTGGCCAAGGTATTTATAGATTCTTTATTGTAAAACTGTTAAACTACGCAACATCCGATTCTTCGCTGTTAAATCTCAGATATTCCAGCTCTTGTCCTAGACCTGTGTGCCGATGACTGTCACTTGGCCACCCAAACAGAAGAGGAAATGCAACTTCCGATGAATTATCTTTACCGTTACTGCAAATCTTTCTATTAGTCTTGACATGACAACCTGTTCTGGGTTCACAATACATTAAAATATCAATATATTTATAGAAATACACACACACGCTGAGAGAGAGGGAGAGAGGGGGAGAGAGAGACGTATACAGACCGAAACACAAACAGACACACACTCATAAGAGTGTATATATATATATATATATATATATATATATATATATATATATATATATATATATATATATATATATATATATATAGGATGCGATGGATAAACTGTCAGTCTCAATTTAATAGATATATTTATCAAAATTACACAAAAATAATCTCCAGATGACTTTGGAATCTTTTGCATCTCTTCTGGACGGTCACGTTGTTTAAGTTGTTGAATGCTACCATAAGCCTTGGCATAAGTTCATCTTTGGTGTCACATGAAGTTTTGTTGTTCTCTCGCCCAAACTGCACCGCTCACATAATACAATAATCTGGTGGGATGCAGTCTGGTGAGTTAGGTGGCCAGAAATTGTCTGACTTCGTTCTCCTGGTTTGTGGCATGGTGCAGTCCTTTTGCCAGATATAAGTTTATCCAGTAGCGACCATCTTTAATCTGGGTAGCAGTACCTCCTCAAGGTACTGGATGTGAGCCTCCCCGTTGATTCTGAGATCCTCGCCTACAAATTCGGGAGTTCTGTTCTTATCAGAACGATCAGAGTGAGTTTTCCGAGTTACTGTACCGTTGTAATCACCATCAAACTCATCCAACTCTTTCCGAATTATCTGCACCTTCCTCATATTTACACCCAAATCCTCTGAAATGTTCGTATTGAAGCTTCCGGCGCGAATGCCACGCAGTACTACATGCTGCTTAAGAATTTCTGGTGGAGTGAATTGTGCCATTTTGCACTTATTCTCACAGATCCTACTATACTGTGTATTCGACAAAATCAAAAACAAATAACGCGCATGTGCGAAATTACAAATATAAAGTGGCGACAATTTACCGTCGAACCCTGTGTGTGTGTGTGTGTGTGTGTGTGTGTGTATATGATGATCGCAACAGCGTTAAACCCGGCGTTACAAACTACTACACATGCAACTGAATATATATATATATATATATATATATATATATATAATATTATAATTATTTTTTTTAAAATATGATTCCATCGCTACATAAGTGTTCTCATGTTTCAAAAACAGAAACTAAAAAATTTTGTCATGAATTAAAGCAGCTAGTTCTGTTTCATCCTCAAGCGAATTTTGGAATAACTAATTTTGAAATTTACGGAGTTTTATAAGCATATACATTCGTAATATTAATTTCTATGGATATGGAGAAAACTAATCATTTTAATAAGGCGTGGTAGGGTATTCATTTTCACTGACAACTATTGTATCAACATATTAGTTGCTTTAAAAAAGACGTTAAGCCAAGGTAGGGTCGGGGTGCCTTTTTTCAAACGAATGACATCGGTTCAACGTCTATCGTCTGGTCTATTT
This sequence comes from Acanthosepion esculentum, assembly GCA_964036315.1. Lineage (NCBI taxonomy): Eukaryota > Metazoa > Mollusca > Cephalopoda > Sepiida > Sepiidae > Acanthosepion > Acanthosepion esculentum. The sequence continues at coordinate 30,906,514 of OZ038476.1, forward strand.
CAACCACAGAATTTTTTTGGCACTTTTGTTACGCCGTTAAATGTTTATTTGTATGCATAATGATTTTTTTTTCTAAAAGGGTTGTTTGTATATGAATACGTCGAATGAACTAAAATTTGTATTTTGTTGACGACTTCTTATGATGGGTCAAGTTTTTAAAACAATTGCTTCAATTTAACTTGTTTATAGACTTTGAAATTTAAAGAAAAAATATGCTAATTATTTAAGGCGAATATCTGTTGGTGTCGGCAAAAACCGTTATCTCATGTCTGATTTAATAAATTTTCGTTTTTTAGAAACTTAATTATGTGTAGTTTTTCATGTAGGCATAGAGGGCATGGGTCATCCAAGGTTTTACAAGTTCTTGCTATACATATATATATATATATATATATATATATATATATATATATATATATATATATATATATATTGTGTATTTGAGCAGCAATCCCGCTTACATATAAGTTTCGTTAAAAACGAATTACATGTTACCTATTTCTTTTTCTGAATGTCGTAGCATTATTTTTATTCTTTTCCGTCGTTTTTAACGAAACTTTTATAAAAGTGAGATTGTTGCTCAAATTATTCACAATTATTAAATTATATGACAAGGAAAATAGCACTTCTGAAAAAAGAAAACTTGTTTTACGACAAATATATTAAAAAGTAAACCGCAGTACCTTGTCAGTCGTTTTTAGCGATACATATATATATATATATATATATATATATATATATATATATATATATATATATATATATATATATATATAACAATCCTACGTACCCTGAGTGTTACGCTAACCGAAAAATTAAAACTAAGGTAATAACGTTTCACTACTTTAAATTAGGAAAGGCGTAAAGATCTCACAAGAACGCAAACCTCTATTTCTAATTTTCTCTTCCGTCTCTAATAATTAATTTTAGATGCTTTTCTTTTCGCTTGCTTTCTTTCTTACCCTCGAGCTTTCTTCATTCTACATTCGTCCTCCCTTCTACTTCTCGCTTGCTTTACCGAGGATTTTGCAGTTTGAAAATTAAGAAATCACAATGGCTTTATAGCGCGTGTGTATGTGCTAAAACGTACAGCACGCAGGGGACACTTTGGCTTTCGCCCGAGAGCACAGGTACTAAACTGATCCAAGTCACAAAAGCCGATCCATTGGTAACTAATATTTTCATAAGTATGGTCTCTACTAACTTTATTTATGTGTCATGTCCCTTCAGGACGTGGGCGATCATGGAGTTTTATACTTCCTATCCTTCGCAGTTCTATATTAGTCCCTTTTATATGAATTCCAGTCCCTGGTCTGCCAACCATTTGTACAAACACGTTACATCTGTTACTCGAATGTTTTTATCTGTCGTTCTTGTCTTCATATATCTTGCAAGTATCACATTTTCCAAACCTACTTTTCTCAATATGTTTCCCAGAATTTTCAATTGTCAGTTTCTGATTCTAATTACAAGCGTTCCCATTTTACTTAAAACTTCCCTCTTCTTCACATGCCACGTCCATGTTATTCTCAGCATCCTTTCATAGAACCAAATCTCTGTTGCCTCAACTTTCCTATTCATCTGCATGTAGCCGGTTGGTTAGAACGTTCGTTTTCTGGCCAAGAGACTGGAGATTGGATGTCAAAATGGTCTATTTGTTAAGGAGGTCATTTCTTGATAATATCTGTTTGCGGAGGTGATCCCAGCGGGTGGCATATTTGGAAATTGCCTGAAAACTATACGACGGGTTAACTCAAGTTTGTGAGTGAAATTGGGTTGATGAAACCGTTTGGAAGCCGTAAATGGTTGTGTTAGCACGAAGTCACAAGTCATCGTGACAGAGGGTTTGAGAATGCTGGACTTGTAAAAAAACAAAAATAACCTGATTGTGCTTTCTCTCCCCCAAAGTGTAACTAAGGTCCGCCCAGCATAGTTGCAGTATAAACCAGAGGTGGACACAGTGGGTTGAATTTACCACAGTTGAGGGTTTTGCTAGCCTCACAGACGAGTGTAAACGGAAACGCGTAGAAACTAGACATATTTATCAGTAATAAAATTGTCCGCTATTCCAATATACGAATATCAACCATATAAGAACTTCAATTCCAACCACCCATACATTGTAAAGTTTGGTTTGGTTTATTTTGTTTTATGGCATATCAACCTCAATGGGTTATTTAATGTCGACAATATATTCAGGATAGATTCGTATGAATAGAATATGTATTCTTTGGTTTAGATTTGTTTGGTTTATTTTGTTTTACGGCATATCAATCTGGATGGGTTATTTAATGACGACAAAATGTTTTATTGCTGGTAATATTTTGTTTTTTAAACAATCTGTTTCTGGTAATATATTTTCATTCAAAATTGTATTGCTGGCAATAATTTTTTTCAAAAAGTATTGCTGGCAATAGTTAACTATTTGCCCATAGCTGGGACCCTAACAGGTGCTACCGCACCGGGTCAGGTGGACTTGTGAACACCAGCAATTATAAGGTGGTTCTACACTCCTTGCTGCTGAACGTAGATTAACGTCTTACCCAGCAGGCGGATGTAGTTCAACGTCTTACCCAGGACGGCATAGAGTGTAAATAATGCAATCGTTCGCTGCCTGCGTCATTTAGCAAAAAGTCGACTCAGAAACATATTAACAAAAAACAATCATTATAAGCAGTTTTCATTTATTTTTTGCTATTCGCCCCCTCCGCTATTTAATATTAAAATTGCTAAGGCGTCGTCCAGATAAGACGGGTCACCAGTTTGTGTTTAATATTGTCAGCTAATACTTGATTTGTGTTCATCCAAGTTGTTAATTTATCGCGTATGGCGCGTAAAAAATACTGGGTTTTGCGATGAAACAAATAATGGGATTTGATGATATAAAATTTCTTCAACTAAGAACATTTGAAAATTTAACTTTATCTAAATCGGTACAAAGTAAGCGCGTATAAAGTACTTCATTACAGCAATGATTCCTGTCTTAACTACGGTTTCAAACGTGTTCGTTCTAGCGTTAAATTGTGGAAATTTCAATGCTGTTCTTCAGGATCATAGTGAAAACATTACAATCGTATCGACACTTATACACTCATTAACATTTCGTCGTTTGGAAATAGAAGTCGGCAGAGACATGCAGAAACGCGCCTAATAATAAAGAAAAGACAGGAGATCGGTTTAAAAATAGAGAAAATACCTCCTGTGGTAAATGGTATAATTTATTTATTTTTCCCTTTTACCGTGCTCGACTTAATCGATTCCCTTGTACATGCGAAAACAACATTCCCCAGAGGTAGTGCTTTTGTTTTAGTTGTTTTGCCTACTTGAGCATTCAAATATTTTGAAACAGACGTCGACATTTTACTAATTTATTTATATATGTATTTATTTAATAATGAATAAATAAACATTAGACTGAAAAATCGAGAAGAAAAAAAAAACGAAGAATGAAGAGTTGGGGCCGTATGCGGAGGAAAGAAAGGCAATGTAAAAGACGAGAAGAGAGAATGGAGAAAAAGCAAATAAAAATGACACTAGGCCTAAAAAGAAGAGGAAGAAATGGGGTGACTGGTAGGTGGATAAAGAAGGAAGAGCCAGAATAGAGGACCTAAAATGAACAAAGGGAAATCGTTGCCTTTCTCAAGGAAGGAATGAGTAATATTGGCAAAAGAAAAAAAAAGGAAAGAAGTATAAACATTAGCAAAAGTTTTTACATATAAAAAATATACGATAAAAAGAAGCTTTATATATATATATATATATATATATATATATATATATATATATATATATATATATATATATATATATATATATGAAGCGGGAGAACAGAATTTAAAAAGAAAAATGAAAGGAAAAGGGGAAAAGGAGTCTGACGATTTTGAACTAGAAAGAAAAGAAGATAAACCCTACAAAAAACTGAATTTAAACAATAGAAAATTTAAAAGAAGCCAAGAAATACGTAAAGAAATAAACGAACTAAAGGCACAAAACAGCAGCAGCAGCAAAACAAAAAAAGAATATCAAAGCAACAACAGTAACAAAAACAACTGATTATAATCTTCTGTCTGGGATCTTTCATTTGGGGACAGTATATAATGGGGAAAAAACGAAGCAAGGAACATCTCGAAAGCAATAAACCAACAGACACAATATTTCCGATAAAAGAAAGGCAAAGAATGAATTCTATTTTTCAAAAGGAATTCCAATAATTTTTGTTATTCTAGATAATGATTTTTCTTGTGATTTTGATAACATCGCCGAGATTTATTCATTCCGTTTTTTCTTTGTTTCAATTACATGCTTATTTATTAATTTATTTTATTCTTGACAGGCAAGGAAACGAGAAAAAAAAGGAGGTAAAAACAAAACCAATTAAAATCCCAGCAAAAATATTAAGGAATATAAGGGCAAAATTAAACGAGAAATCCTAATAAGGTAAACACCAACATTAATAAGAAACATTTAAGCGTCGTGAACGATCATCAGTCTCCACATCTTCCTGTCATTTACTGCTCTCAGCAATACTTTTCTCGTTTTTGTCTGCTATTTTCGATGTGCTAGTTCTTTCTCCTCGTCCACATCCTCTCACTATACGTCTCCTCCTCCTTCTTTTTATTCTTCTTCTTGTGTCTTCAGGACGTTAGAAGTCCTTTGGACCCCTTGGTAAACTTTGTCCCTTTGCGATCTCACCTATACCCTGTTTTATCATCCACTTACACAAGTTCATTAGGTAGGGTATGTGCTGTCTCTGCGGCTTTCAATATGTCCTATGAGTGTCAAATTTTCCATTCTTCTTTCCTCATCAGCAGCCTAGGAAAAGTTTTTAACCAGGAGAAATAAACTACATCCAATTTCAAAATTTAATTACGAAATCCCTATTCGACATAAAAAACAGTATTTGGAACTAGTATTGAGTAGGTCCTCCATTTGCTAGTTTCAGTGATTGTTTTCAATTTTTCATGGATTTGATCAAGTTATCAACAATCGTCTGATCCATATTTTGCCAAACCTTTAGCAATGTTTCCTTAAGTATTGCCACTGACGGGATTTTGGTTGCACGCTCTCGAAGTCTTCAGTCAAAGTGCTTCCAAAGGTGCTCTATTGGATTCATGTCAGGATTTGGGGCTACTCATGGCTGTGACTTGATTCCTTGCGATTTCTTCCAGGCCTTTGCTACTTTGCTCGTATGACATGGCGCTCCATCTTCTTGAAAAAGGTAGACATTCTTGCCAATCTGATTGGTTTCGAATAGTGGGAATCGTCCTTTCTCTAATATTTGACAGTATCTTGGACCATTAAACCACTCGTCAACAAGAATCAGCTCAGATGTCTCTCCAAACCAGACAGCGCCCGAAACCATCACTCCAATCCCTCTATGTTTCCCGGTCGCCAGCAGACATTTAGTGTCCTAAGTCTCATTCTGATTTCTCTAAACATAACCAATCTCGAATTAGGATATTGGCAGAATTTATTTTCATCAGCTCAAATTACAGACTGCCGAAATTCATAGTCTTTGCTCTCGAATTCTCTCGCTCAGTCCATACGAAGGTTCCTGTTAACCTCTGAAATCCAGGTCTTGTTTCTTGCAACCCTTCTTTTATAGCCTAGCTCTTTCAGAGTCTTTCTCACCGCATATAGCGACATTTCCATGCTTTTGGCGACATCTTTGACGCTCTGACGACGGTTTCTGCTGACTTCCCTATTCAGTGCCCTTTTCGTTCGCTGAAACACGAAGTTTGGTCTTCCTGAACGTTGTTACACACGACAATAGCCTTTTTCATTTAATTTCTTGACAATATTATTAACCGTTTGATGATTAACCTGGAAAAACCGAGCAATTTCTCTATTTGACTTGCCACACTGATGTCATCCTGTTATTTGTCGTTGTTGAGATTGACTAATTTGCTTACTTCCACGAATTTTTATTGCAAGATATAAGTCAACTATTGTTCATAGATGAGAGTAGCTAGATACTAACACGGTATTGTCTGAAAAAAAGAAGAAACATTAATAAACAAGCCAAATTTTCTGTAATCAAGGGTGGCTAAAAAGTTACCATTAACCACTGATTACGTGCCTTAGAAATTTCAATTGTGACTTTCTGATGTTAAATATAAATGGCATTTTTTTCTGTTTTCTCAGCATCCTTCTGAAGAAATATATATATATGTCGCTTCAGGTCTCTCTTTCATCGGTGATGAGATTGTCCAACATTCACTGCCATATAGACGGACCAATAATACATAACAGTTCAGCACTCTAACGAAATAATAATACTTAATACTTTGCTTAGATTTTAGAAGGCATCTTTCCCAATGCGCATTTAGATTTTGATGTCGACTTTCCATCTTCTGTTAAAACACATCCCGGGATTTAAATAATTGTACTTGCTTGATTTTGGTGTCTCCGATGTGTAATTTGCATGTTGCTGACAACCATGTACCGTCCTCGGTATGACGATAAACTACATCTAGCATCCTGGCTAAGACGATAAACTACGTCCAACAGTAAGGCCTTTGATCAGGAGGCTTAGAGGAGCGTGGGACCACTTCTTAATTGCTGGTGTTCCCAGGTCCACCCTGACCCGGAGTGGTAGTACCTGTCAGGATCCCAGCTATGGGTAAATAGTTAACCCCGAAACTGATATCAAAACACTATGAAAGAGTAAGAATAGGTTTTAATACCAGAAATACTTTGTAAAAAAACAGTTATTACCAGCAATAAGTTTTTCAAGAAAAAAAATTATTACCAGCTATACTTTTTTGGAAAAATATATTAAAACTATACTTTTTTGAAAAGAGATATTACCAGCTATACTATTTTGAAAAAAAAATTACCAACCATACCTTTTTGGAAAAAGATATTACCAGCTATACGTTTTTGAAAAAAAAAGATATTACCAGCTATACTATTTTGAAAAAAAAAGATATTACCAGCTATACTTTTTTGAAAAAAAAAGATATTACCAGCTATACTTTTTTGAAAATAAAAAGATATTACCAGCTATATTTTTTGAAAAAAAAAAATATTACCAGCTATACTTTTTTGAAAAAAAAAGATATTACCAGCTATACTTTTTGAAAAAAAAAAGATATTACCAGCTATACTTTTTTGAAAAAAAAAGATATTACCAGCTATACTTTTTTGAAAAAAAAAATGACAAACGATACATTTTTGAAGAAAAATAATTACCACCGATACATTTAAAAAAATATTACCAGCAATTAAAATCTTGTTGGCATTAAATAACTCAAAAACAGACAACCATGTCTTCTTGCAATTATTATTTAGTCCCTTCTTTTCACTTTCCTTCATTACCTGCTGTAGTTTATTCGCTTTGTTTTCCTTCTATTGACGCTTGTAAATGTTATATCCTCGAAACCTTCTTTCCTCAGTGGCTGTTTAACACATTTCAACTGTTTCTAGTTGCTTTGTGCTGATTCTTTATGATTATTCTTCTTAATGCTTCGTTTTTTTATGTCACTGTTCTGTCCATTTGTGCTGTCACAAGATTTTCTTATTGATGAAATTGTCTTGCATTTACTGTCATTGAAGCGTTGATATTATAAAGCAAACTCTTTTCGTTTCCAATTATACTTTTTGATTCTTTCATATCGTACCTAGTTTCTGAAATATCGTACCTCGTTTCTGAAAAATAACTTCACTATTTATATCCGTCTTCGAATTACTGACATACCTTCTATTCTCTGATGACACATTGAACAGCTGAATTTCGGCATTCCCCATATGAAACTCAAATATTGGACTCTCTCTTTTACTTATTACTCTACATTATGTCATGCGTCCTTGGTATGGCGATAAACTCCATCCGAATCTTGGTTAAGACCATAAACTACATCTATCAGAAAGGCCTCTGAACAGCAGGTTTTGAGGAGCGTGGAACCACCTCTTAATTGCTGGTGTTCCCAATTCCAACCCTCACCAGGGGTGTTACCACCTGTTAGGATACCAGGTATGGGCAATTAGTTAACTCCCAGATTGGAGTCAAAACACTAAGAAAGAGAAAAATAGGTTTTAATACCGGCAATACGTTTTTGTAAAAATATTACCAGCAATTAATTTCTAAAGAAAAACTTATTACCAGCAATACATTTAAAAAAAAAATATTACAAGTAATATATTTTTGAAAAAAAATCCGGAAAGACATTTTTGAAGGTAAAATGATATAACAAGCAATACAGTTTTTGAAATAAAAGTATCACTTGCAAGAAAAATCTCGTCGGCATTAAATAACCCATTGAGCGAAACAAAACAAAGCAAACCAAAATATCATGTCGTCTGACACATAAGTGTTTATCTTTTCTTGTTGCTTTTCTTTCCCGTTTATCTGATATCTTTTTTCAGTTTTCTGATTTCGCTATTAGTACAGTCTCATCTGAGTAGTGTGTGAATTAATACATACATACACTGATAAATAATGTGAATAAAAATCAATGTCGTACTCTTTTTCTATGTTGGTGTGCTCACTTAATTCAATGTCTACTCGTATACAAACCCTTTTCTCACACTTGCTACTGTGAATTGTTTGTACATCCTTTCTGTGAAAATTAAGTTTTCTTAACATTTTCAGTGTCCTGGGTATGACTATAAACTACATCCGGTAGCAATCCATCTCATATTTTCTCTCGATGCAACAAATATAACCCCTTTATATATACATATATATATATATATATATATATATATATATATATATATATATATATATACAGGGAGACAGAAAGAAAGATAGAGAGATAATTAATATTAAATCTGTAAACGGTAAGGATAATCCAAATAGGTATTTTTAATATAAAATATTAAAACGATAGATCCATGAAGAGAGCTCAATATATATTTTATATAGAGCAATATGATATAAATCAAGTAGGAAGAAAATTCACACATCATCGAAGAATTCGGTAATATTACCGAATTCTTCGATGATGTATTAAACTTTTTTCTTCTTGATATATATATATATATATATATATATATATATATATATATATATATATGCATGTATACATATATATATATATATATATATATATATATATATATATATATATATATATATATATATATATATATATATATAAAAGAAAACATTGATATCAACGTCCAGCGGCGACAATCTATTTCGTGCTTAAACGCAATCTTTATGGACTGAAGATTGCGTTTTAGCATGAAACAGACTGTCTCCCGTTGTTGTTGATCTCTATGTCTACTTTTATATTTACTCTATCCCTGATACTGACCACTGTAACACATAAATATAGTATACCTTAAAATTATATTTTTTATCACACACATATATATATATATATATATATATATATATATATATATATATATATATATATATATATATATATATATATATATGAATATGATAATCCCAACTATGTATTCCGTATTCAACCTCATGTTATTTGTTTCCTCACCAAGTTTACTTTCCAGTGTGTTCGATTGTATCGGCTCCAAAATAATTTCGTTTCAATTGCATTTGTTTTAGTTCTCCGATTAACATCTGTCTAAATTTGGTTGTCGTTAATCCAAATGGATTAGAATAAAAATGTCCGAGAGATGTGTCTATGAGACTTCTTAAAATTTAAATAAAATATTCTATGAACATAAAAATAATGATTTATAAAAACAATACACTCACTGCATTAATCGTTTATCGTAAGAGATGTAACTTAGAAATAGCCTTTTATTTTATTTCAGATGTCAAGACCAATTAGGGTGCAGGAGTTTATGGATGTACACATTCTTCTTTTTATCTAGGAATTGCTACGATTCTTGTGGAAAACTTCCTGTAGCTTTGTCTATGATTTTAAATTCTGATAACCCTTCTGTTAGCCGGGTTATTACACCGGAGTGGAGCGCTCAGTCGACTCACAGCTTAAAGATGGATCCAGGTATTTCTAAAGGGAACTTGTGTGAAAGTAAATATAACAAGTAAACCTTATTTTGAAGCAACGCACTGAAATATCGTGGCACGTAGAAGAGGCTCGCCATCTTTTTTCTCTTTTTTGCTTCTGCTTTAGCCTTCATCAGATAGCTATTTTCAATTCTAAATGAACGAAAATAATAAATTATTTTTATCAAAAAACAACACGCTTTCTTTATTTGCATTCATCTTTCGGTATCAATTAACTATACTTTGTGAGATAATATTTTTACATGCACTAAGCGACAAGATTTCGCTGCCATTGTTTGGACTGGTTAATATGATATAAATGGCGAGAGAAAATGCCAAATCCCTTGAGCCAGGCTTTTGTACATTTCTATAAACGACATTAAACAGGAAATTAACTGAAAGGAAATAACACAGGGCGCAAAAAGTGTTGATTCCTCTTTAACCGTCGATAACTGTGACGCTCTGAATAAAGGTTGCTTCTGTTTAAGCGGTCCATCGCAGTGAGGTGAACTGTATTTGTATATTGTTTATTCAATTTCTCAGTCTCAATCTTTAATTATTTTCTTTTTTCATTCCCTATTCCTCAGAGATGATTCTCAGGATCCGTTAATATCCTTATATATATATATATATATATATATATATATATATATATATATATATATATATATATATATATATATATATATATATATATATATATATGTATGTATGTATGTATTTGTTCATTTTGTCAGTTTCGTTCCTTTCTTCTTCAGTTAAATTTCCGGTAGCTGCCGCGTGAGGGGAGATAATTGTAAAAGAAATATTTTTTTTGTTTCTACATCCATTACATATCTTCTGTTGAAAATTTAATCCTTCATTTCTTTCTATGCATCTAACTTCTTTTATTATGTCGATCAACTCTTCGTCCGAAAATAAGTTTCCTTTCAACGTTTTCTTTACTTCCTCTAGAAGTCGCTCGCCTGCCGCGGAAGATTTTGTATCCATATGCATATGACAGACATAGTCTCTGTTCTGGCTTAAGACTGACATAAGCATTATAAGAGATACCTTAATGCAAACTATCAAAGGAGTCTATGCAAGTAGAAACTTGCTTACGGAGAAATGACAGGTCAATAACGATGGCACCTCTGCTATGAAAGATTTTTTTAATCGAATTCACCCCATGCAATGCCGTAAAACACAAGGAGTTACAGGGTGTGAAAACATTAGAAACAGAAACGTTAATAATAAACGGGAAGAGAAAAGAGTAATGAAGAGGACAGTAGATGGCGATTGACACTGCATTTAAATTTTTGCAGATTAAAGTTTGCTGGAATGCATGAAGTTCCACAAACGAGGAGTGCGAGAAAAGAAACTGTTAGCATAGAACTGGTGCCTACATCTAACCAGCTCAACTGTAAATTGATGACATTTTGACTCCAGTCTAGTATTGTGCTTAAATTCAAAAAGTCTAGGTACCATAGTGAAGAGCTCATCCGAACAATTACCATGAAAGTATTTATAGAAAAAGACACAGAGAGGCAACTCTACGGATCCGGTGATATAGATCCTAACATCTCACTGATATCTAGGACAATTCTAGCCTCAACGACGCACATTCTGACAACTTCAATCCGGTTTTGGTTAGTTTGTTTTGTTTTATGGCATATTAATACCTCAATGGGTTACTTAATGCCGACAACATTTTTATTGCTGGTAATATTTGTTTTTCAAAAAAGTATTGCAGGTAATTTTTTTTTTGCCTTAAATGTATTGCTGATAATGTATTGATGGTAATATTTTTTTTTCTTTTACAAAGTATTTCTGGTATTAAGATCTATTTTTACACTTTCATAGTGTTTTGATCCGAGTTTGGGGGGTTAACTATTTGCCAATAGTTGGGACCCAAACAGGTGTTACCACACCAGGTCAGGGGGAAACACCAGCAATTAATAGGCGGTTCCACGCGCCTCAAAACCTCCTTATCAGAGGTCTTGCTGTTGGACGTAGTTTCTCGTCTTAACCAGGACGCGGATGTAGTTTATCGTCATACCCAGGACGAAACTTCAATCCGGGGAAAATAATTAGAAAACGGATAAAAGAATTATGAACAGAATTTGGCCGGAAATAACAGAAGAACAATACGATTTTAAAACATGCATCTGGAAAAGATACACAGTATTCATGGGAAGGATGTTGTCGAAACAAGTAACAAAAAACTAGAAAGATCTATACTTCTGTTACAAAGTTGTCAGAAAGTACAAAAAACACCTTGAGATGTTACGTTGATACGTTGATTTTGTATATAAGCATCAAATCTTTCAATCAGATGCATTGCTGCATGATAAACTACATCCGGTAGCAATCCAACCCCTATTCTCTAGCATGTAGGGTTTGCACAATAGTGACTGACAAACACCTCCCAAAAACCTGCCTAAATAACTACATAGAAGTCTAAAAAACGAGGCTACCCTACAACACTAATAAACAAAGGTTTCGAACTAGCAATAAGAAATTTCCCTAGACCAATTACGAAATCCAAAGAAACGTAACATCGAACAAACTCTGGCATATTTCTCAACATACAACATTGACAATCCAGGATTACAGAAATTATTAAAAAAATCTAGGCCTACTTAACAAGAATGACAAACTGAAAACTATACTAAAACAACAAAAATAATTAAAAACAAGCACCAACCTAAAATCCTGAAACACATATTAACATCACCCAAATTTAACCAAGACACAATACAGGGGGTCACAAAATGCAACAAAAAAGATGTGAGGTTTATGATATCATTATAGAGGAAACACCTACACTTTTGAAAATCCCACAAAAACATTCATAGTAATAAAAATATAAACTGCAACTCCAAAAAATGTGATTCATGCACTCAAATGGAAAAAAGTGCACCAGACAATTATTCTTACCTACAAATCCAAGAAAAAACTTCATAAACAAATTTAAACCAGCACTAAATAGATCATAACCCCACACACAAAAACACAGAGCATACACACGTAATGACCAAATATATATATATATATATATATATATATATATATATATATATATATATATATATATATATATATATATATATATATCCTAAATCTGTAGGGTTTATTTATCCCAGCTCTTCTTAGAGTATTGAGCAATCTAAGTTTTAGCTTTATTAGTCGCTTGTGTTTTTTCTTTGGACTAAGAACTTAAGGCACTGTGTGTGTGTGTTTAATTGCATAATATAAATATATTGTGTCTATTTGTTTTCATACAAACTTTTCCATTTGTCTAATCAGTTTCTTGATTATCTGGCTATATTTCTGAGATGAGGTATTATGTACACTATTTACATTATTCGAACTATTATCCGCATCTTTGTCGCCATATTTATTACAAGGTTTCAGCCCTTCAGTAATTGTCTATATTTCTGAGATGAGGTATTATGTACACTATTTACATTATTCGGACTATTGTCCTCACCTTTGTCACCATATTTATTACAACGTTTCGCCCTTTCAGTATCTGTCTATATTTCTGAGATGAGGTATTATGTACACTATTTACATTATTCAGACTAGTGTCCACTTCTTTGTCCCCAAAGGACACATGGCACAGTGGATAAGGGCGTTAGTCAGATCCAGTGACAGGATCCAAAGAGTGTGAGTTCAATACCTGGTTAAGGCGATGGAGAACTTGGAGAGGGAAATTAAGCAGGAAATAAGTGACATCCATTAGACATGGCACGTGGAATTAGAACAGTCTACCCCAGTGAGCGAAATAAAGGGTTCAGTTTGATATTCCAACCACCTGAAGAAAGCCGGAGCGTACAACGGCTGAAACGTTGTAATAAATATGGCGACAAAGATGAGGACAATAGTCCGAATAATGTAAATAGTGCAGTTTCTTGATGTTAAGATGGAATTATTGAAGGAATACGCTGTAGTTTGTTTGTTTTTTTGGGTTTTGTTTTTTGTTTTTTTGTTTTTACCCAAGACAGAAAAGATCTTTCGACCTTCAATGACTAACGTAGGTTAAATTTCAAATTTAATCTCTTTTTGGGAATTTTAATCTTTTAAATGCAAACCAGGGTTTCTAGAGCTAAACCCCTACTTCTTAATTAGAAATGTGACTGTCTTGTTTCAAAAACCTCTTCTTAATTACAAATAACATTAATACTGAGCTGAAAATCATTCAGGGGAATCAAGAACTACAAACGTTTGTATCTATTGTGCGAGCCCACTCAGTAATTACAATGATTCGAGCAAGAAGCAAAAAAAAAAAAATGGTGACAAACGAAAACTAAGAATATAAAATTCACGATGAAAAAATTGCTTGATAAAATTCTCAAACCTTCAAGCTTTTTCTATCGTTGTTCGTTTATTGTTTTCCTAACCATTTTCTTACCGCCCAGTGTCGCACTTATTGCTTATAACTAGTCAGACACAAATAAACAATATCTTAAATAAGATAATCGAATCGCTATCTGCTTGGGCGGACAGTGAGGTGATAGGCATGTGAACGCTTTCTGTCGATCGGCAAAGGTTTTAGAAGACTACATTCATTTGAGGTGTGAAGGCCGAGCGTTCCAAGGACGGCGTGCGATATCTCTTCACGATTTGAATCATATTTCGTCGTCGTCGTCGTCTTTTTCCTCCGCGTCATTGGCTGTTGCAACGTCAGCTTAACGCGATTAGGGGTCGAATCGACGCTTGCGTGTGTTTAATGAAATCGGGTGCCTTAATCCCTAAGAGAAGCCCTATCGAAACCACCGAATTAATATCAATGGTGCAGATTATGGGGATGGGGTAGGGCTGTCGCGTGGGAAAACAACTTCTGATAACGTCACAGCTAAACTCGACTGTTTCTTCTTCTCTAAAGCCACTGTAGTCGTTCCAGCAGCCTTTCTACATTTCCCGGCAGGTGTGGATGAAGATGCAACGGGGTTATATGTGCACTTTTTGAAGCTATTTCGTTTTCATATTATTTAATTCCTTATTTTATTGCTTACTTCCAAGCACAGCTATACAAATGAAATAGAAAACCTATTTTATGCCCAACACTGAGAGCCAACACTAATGTTTCCAGCGAATAATCATTTTTCAAGTATGTAGACGACTGGGAAGTTTTACTCAAAGTAATAAAATACACAGTCCACGTAAATGTCACATGTAGATCTGTCTCTATGCACGCGAGACAACGATGACACAACATTTATCATCCAAATAATTGAAATCAGGGAAGCGACGTTCGAATTCGGTCTGAAACAACTTCAGTTTATTTTCGATTACGTCTAGCATGAAACAGGCTGTCGCCTCTGAGTGTTGACTTCAATGCTCACTTTGATATTTATATTTACATACGCTCTATCTCTGACATTGAGCACTTTATCCCATAATTATAGCACACCTTTAAAGTATGTTTCTTACTATATATATATATATATATATATATATATATATATATATATATATATATATATATATATATATATATATACGAGGGTCATTCAATAAATAAGGTAAATTTTTCGGTATAAAGACTTGAAGCTTACTTTTTTCTTTTCTTTTTTTCAACGTAGTCTCTCAGCACTGTCACACACTTTTCCCATCTGTGCAAGCTTCCGTATTCCCTCAGCGTAAAAATCTTTGGACTGATGTCTCCGCCAGTCGCTCACAACACTTTTGACTTCATCGTCACTTTTAAACTTCGCGTCTCTCGTGAACGCTTTCAAGGGACCAAACAGGTGAAAGTCTGAACGGACAAGGTCTGGGCTGTAAGGGGGACGAGGGAGCAGTTCCCAGCCCAGCTCGTTGATGGTCTGCACCGTTTGGGCTGCTGTGTGAGGCCTTGCGTTGTCATGATGTAAGATGACTCCTTCTGACTGATGACCCCTGCGTTTGTCCCAACAGATAAGCTCAAAGTCCTTGCAATGTCATCCACTGTCACCCTTCTGTCAGACTGAATGCGGTCATTGACTGATTCGATCACCTCAGGAAACCTCACTTCTGTAGGCCTCCCAGGCCTGTCTTCATCCTCAACACTGCTCCGTCCATCTTTAAACAATTTAGCTCACTTGTAGACAATTTTTGGCTGAAACATTTGGCACCATACACAGTTGACATTTTACTATGCATTTCAACTGGTTTGCACCCTTCAGCAACCAAAAACTTGATAACTGACCGCCGTTCAATCCTGGAGCATGCTTCTTGGTCGGCCATCTTTGTTTATCGCCAAAACTCTCAAAGTTTGTTTTTTTTTAATCTGCAAAAGAAATCAAATCCATGTGAAAAAGAAGTAAGACAAAAAAGAATTAAAAAGAGTAAGCTTCTATCTGGATTAGATGTCCGTATACCGAAAAATTCAACTTATTTATTGAATGACCCTCGTATATATATGTGTCTCTATGTGTGTGCATGTGTGTGTGTGAAAAACTAATTTTAATTTATACTTTTTATTTGAAATTTAAAGCCTTTATCTTTTTTTTTTTTTGTATTTTGAATGATTATGTATTTCTTCGTAATTTGAAATTTTTGCATCACTTCCGTAGGAGGCTCAGCAGAGAGTAAAATTCAGAATGAAGAAGCATTAAAAGAGAGAACGGAGATGGTAGATTTTAATGTGTTATCAATTTAATAACAGATAACAGGATATTAGATCCACACACTCTTAAATTAAATAAGCAATAAAATGACACGACAAATTAATACTTCTGCAGGGATGCACGCCGTTCTCGTAGCAACGGATTACCCTTCGCTGTCTGCACACGCGTAACATGTTTATGGGAGAGTGGTTTGATCAAAATCAAATGCACAACTATTTAACAAAATATTTGGCCTGATACAAGAACAATGGTAGAAGGCTGATATATATATATATATATATATATATATATATATATATGTATATTTATATATATATATATATATATATATATATTATTATTATTATTATTATATATATATTATTATTATTATATATATATATTCACATTTATTACATATATCTATATATATGTATATATATTCACATTTATTATATATATATATATTCACATTTATTATATATATTCACATTTATTATAAATATATATATTCACATTTATTATATATATATATATTCACATGTATTATATATATATATATGTATTACATTTATTATATATATTTATATTCACATTTATTATATATATATATGTATATTCACCTTCATCATATATATATATATATATATTCACATTTATTATATATATATATATATATTCACATTTATTACATATATATATATATATTCACATTTATTATATATATATATATATATATATATATATATTTACATTTATTATATATATATATATATATATTCACATTTATTTTATATATATATATATATATATATATATAAATTTACATTTATAATATATATATATACATATATATATATATATATATATATATATATATATATATATATATATATATATATATATATATATAATAAAAGTAAAGATCTACAGTACCTTCCTTAATGAATTTAATATCAACTTTAAGAAATCAGTTAAAGAATTGGAGAGGATCACAATAAAAATAGTATGTCCAGATTATTCAACAAAACATGCTTGAATAAAGATATGCTTCCTTACATTATATATGTAACTCTAAATTGCACCAATTTATTTTGTCCATGCAATTTATCACAGCTGAAGGCAATGCAATATTGTTTCGAAAATTATAACATAAATATGTTATAAAATCCCTACAAAAATACCCATTTTGTTACAATACTTCTGGTGTCTTATCAAGTGATTGTGTTGAATGTTGAATAAAGGGTTTTAAAAGGTTCAAAACAATTAGACACCCATCGCTAGGGGAAACGCTGTTACATAAGCTGGAACGACCAATCAAAATACAAGTATATGAGAATTCGAAAAACTTGACAATGAACCTTGGTTATAATAATTAATTAATGTTAGGGTTAGATTAAATTAGAATTCATTCTAACTAATTAATATTAAATTTTACTATAAAATTCAAAATTCAAAATTACCAATTTTAAATTTTAAATTTAATGTGTATTAAATTTTTTTTAAAATATTTAAAGAAGAAACTGAGGAAAAAATACATATGTTTTGTTATTTATTTTGTTTTTATTGAAAGGCTCAAAAAATTTATTAGAATGAAAGTTAAACTCTAATGTTGCTCAGAGCTTCATTACAAATTAGATACATTTTAAGTGATGATATGGCCAGGGGAGGGTGAAATATTGCAAAATGCAGTACATACACAATCAGATTATAATACACAAACACGTAGACATATTTAGATATATAAACTCACAAAAAAAGACGCAACAGGAAATAGGGGTCTACGGCCCTTAAAAAACCGACAACATATACATACAATGAAAGTCACATATAAGCGATTATACACACAAACATTGTTAAAGACACGCACATATACACACCAAGAAATATTCAAATTTGAAAGTGTTAGTAAACTAATTCAAACATACTATTAAAACTTATACGGGCAAAGATATATAGATAAAAATGGTTGAATAGAGAAAGTTTAATATGGGAAGAATAGAAAAACGAATATTCCTCAATAAACAACATAAGGAAAAAGGACACTAACATATATAGAAATGGATAGAAAAATGAGAAAATAACAAATTCAAATGTCCAGGAAAATGTAACACTTAAAAATAACACTATCTAATATATAAAAAAGAAAACTAAACACACAAATATATATAAATATCTCATATATACTTATATAGGTATTAGTACACATACACGAGTACAAATATATATCAACATGTGAAAAATAAATACATACATACGTATGTGTACACACATTCTTCAATACAGATAGAAACATACAATGATTGAAGTTTAAAAGCAGAATATTCGACCTTACCTACCGAACTATCCTCTGTGGATCGGTAAAAAG
Organism: Acanthosepion esculentum; assembly: GCA_964036315.1. Lineage (NCBI taxonomy): Eukaryota > Metazoa > Mollusca > Cephalopoda > Sepiida > Sepiidae > Acanthosepion > Acanthosepion esculentum. The sequence continues at coordinate 30,925,382 of OZ038476.1, forward strand.
GCACGTCAGTCTATATGACCGTTCCGTATAGGATACAGGTTCGAATGATGTCGAAGGACGAATATTTTCTATGAAAGTTTCTCGGACATTCAGGCCGGTAAATGTCATTTAATACTGTTTATTATAAACAGAGAATTTACTTAAATATTTGTATCTATAAAAAGAATGTTAAACATAAAAATGTCTTAAAACAATTGTCGGACTTTGTCCATTTCATAATATATATATATATATGTTTGTGTGTTTGTTTGTGTATATATATAGAGATATGATAGGAAAGATCTGTTAGATTGATGATCCGAAGTTCTTTAATATTTTTGCTTTTATTTAAAAAAAAAAACAGTGCTCGATATATAAGTAGAGCCTAGAAAAAACAAACCCTAGACCATTCCTCCATATCAAGTGGATATTGAAATCTACTCCCAAAGATGACAGTCTGTTTCATCTTTAAGCACAATCGTCAGGCCAAATGAGTTGTATTTCTTCTCGACTATTCATATACAGGCTGGTGATAAATTGTGAGTAATCTACTGTATTATCCTAACTGTTATTGTGTAGGGCGATAGCGGTTATGCATATATATAATTGTAAAAATATATATTTTCACAGGAGTACAAAATTTTATTTGATTCATAAAAGCAGATTTATTAAAATGAGATTCATATAAAAAAGAAATCGTTCACATTACATATATATATATATATATATATATATATATATATATATATATATATATATATATATATATATATATATATAAGTGAACATTGAAGTCAACATTTAGAGGCGACAGGCTGTTTCATGCTAGACTTCAATGTTCACTTTTATATTTACACACGCTCTATCTCTGATACTAAGCACTTTATCCCATAAATATAGCACACCTTCAGAGTATATATATATATATATATATATATATATATATATATATATATAATAAAAAATATACATTATAAATATTTATATTCACAGCAAAGAAGAGGTAAGTATATATAAAAATATTATTAAAGAGTATTTACCTTTAAGCACACCAACCACTCCTTCTGCTTTTAAAGAGATGGCTGTTAAGACTTAATGTATACTGATTCCAAAACCTTTACGTAATAATCGGTATTAGCCCTACTTAACACTGAAATCATGGCCGAGCTCTAATACCGCGAACACTGTTCTGTTATCGGTGAACCTAATACATTATTACACCTATGTAAGTTCTATATCTTTCCTTTGCGAATATAGGGTAGTACAATGGCAATACGACAAACTCTTGAACGATCCGAATCTGAAGGAGAAATATATGGACAATGAGAAAAGCATATACGCGGGACAAAAGGAAAATAGGAAATCGAAGAAGGACACTTTAAGATAAGCTTTAGTAACATCAGCAATCGAGATCATCTCAGTGGAAATTAGAGAAAGAAAAAAAATGAATGGATGACAGACAAAATTCTCGACATGGTGATGAGACGAAAGACCATGCCAAGACATGGAACAGAATATAGGACACTACACTAAGAAATAAGAAATAAGTGCAGACAGGAATGGCCCAATGAAAAATGTGCAGAGATAGAAAGAATGATACACTATTTACATTATTCGGACTATTGTCCTCATCTTTGCCGCCATATTTATTACAACGTTTCGGCCGTTGTACGCTCCGGCCTTTTTAAGGTGGTTGAAATGTCGAACTGAACCCTTTATTTCGCTCACTGGGGTAGACAGTTCTAGTTCTACATGCCATGTCTAATGGATGTCATTTATCAGTTATCTTCTGTTAATTCCCCTCTCCAAGTTCTCCACCGCCTTAATCAGGTATTGAACTCACACTCTTTGGGTCCTGTCACTGGATCTAATTAACGCCTTTATCCACTGTGCGATGTGTCCTTGATAACTGATAACTAGTTCCACGTTCCATGTCTAATGGATGTCAGTTGTCAGTTACCTCCCGTTATTTCCCCTCTCCAAGTTCTCCACTGGCTTAAACGGGTATTGAACTCACACTATCACTCTTCAGTACAATACGGCCGAAACGTTGTAATAAATATGGCGACAAAGATGAGGACAGTAGTCCGAATAATGTAAAAAATGTACATAATGCCTCATCTCAGAAATATAGACAGATACAGGACAAATGAATATCACAAGTAAATCAAATCTGCAGAAAAAGATAAGATAACTAACAGGGCAAAGACATGCTCATCAACAAGATGCATGAAATCTAAGAACGGAACGATCATAAAAGAGAAAGTAAAAATACTTCAAAGATGGAAGGAATATATATGGAACTCTTCCAAGACGAAAGTGAACAACCGGCAACACACAGAAATATCGACGGAACGGAAATATTAAAATCTCAAGTGGAATCTGCACTAGCCAAAATGAACAGAAACAAAGCGACGGGGCCAGATGGAATTGTAGTAAAGATGCTATCAGCCTTATATGATTTTAGCTTAGATAAGATCACAGTGATAATAATTTAAATCTGAAAGAGTCTGATATACCTGAAGACCTAAGATCTATTTACATAATACTGCCTAAGAAGCTAGGCGCAAACGAAGATTAACTCAATCGGACAATCAATCTAATGAGCCATATAACGAAAATAATCATCCGAATTCTGTTGAATAGAGCGCGCAGCAGAATCAACCGAAAATAGGACTGTGCGAGATCGCCAAAGACATTGGAACAAGAATCGCGATATTTATACTCGGAATGTTAACAGAAAGAGCAATGCGAAAGGACGTTTACTTGCGTTTTATAGATTACGCAAAGGCGTTATATAAAGTACGCCACAAAGATCTATTTGAATTGCTCGGCAACCTTGATATATTTAGAATAATCAAGAACCTACCTGAATACGGATAGAAAATATATTCAATAGATGCAGAAAAATAGAAAGGTGTATAAAACAAGTATGTAATTCCCACCGGACATTATTCAACCTGTACAGCGAGGTGATTCCGAGAGAACCAGGATTCATTATTGGCGCCTACAATCTTAACAATAAACGATATGCAGTTGACGCAGTGTTGATAGCAGACACGGGAAGGAAACTATAATAATAAACTATAATATAACAATAATTCAATATTTCTAAATAAAAATAGGAAGACATGAGCAGTGGAACGAGAAAAGTCTAGCCCAGTAGATTAAATAAAGGGTTCAGTACAGAATTCACTTTATGTTACCCCAAAAGATATACACATGAGGAAGGCTGGAGGGCGCAACGGCCGAAACATTGTGATAACAGCAAATGGAGAAATGTGGTTGAAATATGAAAATCAAACAATGTCGTTCATCAGACATTAGACGACGAAGTTCTAAAGTTTCCAGTGAACATCGGTCCACTAAGAACTTAAGTACTTAAGGAATAACAAAGTACTTGGGCTTAGTGAAAATAACACATCGGATCTTTTATAAATGATAATATGACTCAGCTTAATATTCAGTTATGTCAGTTACGTGCCATGCATAGGCGATCATGTATCTTTCGATATATGACTGATGATGCAGATTTTTTTCCCTCAGTATGTTGCCACTTTTTTCTGCGGTAGACCAGTTGCAATCCAAGGCTATAGAACCCGGTCTGTACTGTTATTTAACCATAGCTGGGGGAGAAGAAGAGGATTCATACCTTCCCCAATGGTATTCAGCACGTAAGTGAATGTTATGGAATTCGACTGGAATTCGAAGTCGCCTCTCCGAGCCATCCAATACTGCACCGTACCTCACCATTATTATAATTTACAAATGTCAAGTGGGAAAATATATGTATATTTTTAACTTGTCATTTTAAAGACGGTCCGGTCGCTATTCAGGTTAGAAAGCTCTGTCACCTAATAAACATCGAACGTCGTATTAAAATCATTTTTACAGGTGAAAGGGTAAGATTTAACCATATGTTCTATGCTAACTGTTTCTTCTCTCGCACTTTTTCTTGTGGAGCTTTCTTCCGGGTTCTTGATTCCCAGTCAAATTTGATCTCCAAACTCTTAAATACAATGTCTATCGTTATCTTCTGTCTTCTTAATTTCTTTTCTTTTATTGTTCTCTCTTCTGAATACTGATTTTCTTCTCATCTTATCTCACACTCATAAAGTAGTTGCATCTTAATCGCTTTATTTTCTTTCTTTGGGTGAAATGATTAACAAAACACATACATGAACTTGAGCAAAGGTAAATTGTTTGGTTTTCAGTCTTCTCCAAAAAAAAAGTATTATAAGCTAAGCAGCATTGTCATGACTTAAGAGTTTTCATCTTTGTTTTCCCGGCGTGGATGATCATAGCTCTCCACAACTACCTATCTTTTGTAGCTGTAATGTATGTATGTATGTTGCGTCATTCACCCTGGATCGGTTAAGCCGGCTTCTTCCAAGGAATTCACCGCGTCCGGAACGAAGGCCGACCAAGCATGGCGATCCGTCGCCAATGCTGAAACGATTCCAACGGCGGCGAATACTTGAAACGGAGTAACAAGGGAGTTTTAAACTTCACACGCGGTACCCACACCTCGCGTGCTATCCCAGTGGAGGGAGGAATATGCTCTTACTTACCGCAGACTTTCCACAGACGCAGAGACAGGAGTAACCAAGAGGCCGCCGGATGCCGGTGAAGTCGCTGAATGGTTTTGAATTCAGTTGACCTTTTCCTAGACCAGTTGCCATCCAAGGCTATAGAACCCAGTCTGTCCTGCTATTTACCCATAGTTGGAGGGAGAAGAAGAGGATTCACACCTTTCCCAAGGGTGTTAGCACGTAAGTGAATGTAACGGATTCGACTGGAATTCGAACTCGGCTCTACGATTCCGAGCCGTTATCCATTACTCCACTGTGCCTCCTTTTGTAGCTGTAAGACATGTATTCACTCTTACTATCCCTTTCAGAGTTTGTGCTGCTATCCATTTGCACAAATTCGTTCGATTTGTTACTCGCTGTTTCTCTTTTTTCTTCTTTTACCTTTAATATGTCCTGTACGCCCAATTGTCCAAGATATCGTTCCTCGATATGCGTCACGGTAATTGTCTGATTCTAAGTACATCCTAAATTAATGTTCAAAATACCTTTTTTTTAAAAATCATTTTCGCCCAATTCGAATCTCTTCCACTTGCAACGGTAACGCCATGATAGAAATTGATGCTTTTTAAGGTACTAAAACATCTCTTTGACGCAAAATAATATTGTGTTGAAAATGGCATTTGGACAGTATGTCTTTGACCCTGTATTCCCACCTCTAGCTGACTGGACTTGCATTAATTACATTTTGTATTTTAAAATATTTCCTTATTCAAAACCATTAATCAAAAAAACATACATGCAGTGTGCGCCATGTATTTGAGAACATAATCAACGGACCTTTTGCAATATTAGGCGGTATATGCTAAAATAATTCCTTTTTATCAAATGCTTTGGAGCGTTAACATGGAATCTTCCTGTCTGAGACAAGTAATGATAATTCACGATACACGTGCCATGCCTGCCAATCACAGAGATTCTAAAATAACAAAGTTTTTGAATATAGTTTGATCCTTCGTGTTCAAGTAAAAAAAAATGACCTAATGTGACCTAATCACAGGGAAATAATAATAACAGTTATCAAACACTATAAAATAAGGTAAGGACAAAACTTCACCCGGATCTACAATTAAATTTCCACTTCAGAGCCTCTAAAATAACCGTTACCGCCCATCAAAATAACAGTTACCGCCCATCAAAATAACCGTTACCGCCCATCAAAATAACCGTTACCGCCCATCAAAATAACCGTTACAATAATGCAATAGGCCAACATGATTCATCACTGACCAGTGTATATGAATAGCAGAGCAAAAACACAAGGCACATTACAGAAACGTTATCTTTTTCGTGGATACTTGTATTTGAGTGGATGTTCCGCCAGAAAGTGCATATTTTTCTCTAATAAGATTTCTAGAATATTCAGGCCGGTAGACGAAAAAAAAACGCTTTAATAAATAAACGAAGTGTCAAATCAAATACAAGTATCCACTAAAAATAACGATTAAACAATACATATATATATATATATATATATATATATATATATATATATATAGAGAGAGAGAGAGAGAGAGAGAGAGAGAAAGATGATAATGCCACTAAGACTCAAGAGGCTGCTGGAAATGAAAGATAATGCAAAGATTTTAGAAGGTGCCAGAAACACAGTCCTAAACAGGAGATAATGGATAAATATCTACTCCTGTCAAAATGATGGGGAAGGAGTAAGATCCTATCTAATCCTATTAAATTAAAATTACAACAATTGTCTATGCATTTTCGCTACCGATGGAAATTAATAATGTAATAGTGAATAACATATGTCTAAAACAGAAAAGACAAAATGGATGATTAGTAAAAAAAAACATTTTCACCCTATTTTGTCATCCCACAGACACACACTTCTAACAGCAAACATAATAAAATAAAAGTCTTTACCTTCCAAGCAATATATATATATATATATATATAATTCCTATCCGTGGTGTGAAGATTAGGAAGATCAATATTGATATCATTAGTAATGTCTTCGAATCTTACGTAGTCCCCCAGATTTGGGAGTAAATTTAAGCTGTATAATAGATTGAATCATAAGTTATTTCCAATGTAAGGTATAAAATGTAATGGCGAATATGTCATCTTAACCATTAAATCAGGGTTTCCAAACCATATTTGCCTCATCGCTCACGTTCATATGTAAACATTTTCCACCCCTTACCTGTATAGTAAATGTCCAAGAGCATACCAAAATTGTTAAATGTTTGTTACTGGTTCGTTAACTGACTTTATCATGCAATAGAAAATTTTAAAAATGGCGCTAACAAATAACGCTGACTATCGGTGGCTGCTGCTGCTCCTGCTGCTACCTTATTAAAGAACAAAGGAAATCAAACTTGATCATTGAAAACTATATATATATAATATAGTTTTATGGCGATACATATTATTATACTATTTACAATATTCGGTCTATTCAGGATGTTGGAATGTCAACTGAACCCTTTATTTCGCTCGCTGGGGTAAACTGTTCTAGTTCTACATACAATGTCTAGTGGATATCAGTTATCAGTTATCTCCTGTTAATTCACTTCTCCAAGTTCTTCACTGCCTTAACCACGTATTGAACTCACAAATCTTTGGGTCTTGTCACTGGATCTAACTAAAGCCCTTATCCACTGTGCCATGTATCCTTAAGGACACATGGCACAGAACTTTATCCACTGTCCCATGTGTCCTTAAGGACACAGGAGACAGTGGATAAAGTTCAACATTCCAACCACCTGAAGAAGGCCGGGCGTACAACGACCGAAACGTTGTAATAAATATGGCAACAAAGATGAGGACAATAGTCCGAATAATTTAAATAGTGTACATAATACCGCATATGAGAAATATAGACAAATATTGTTATTCTTTCAGTTAGCGTTGCAAGTGTTTGACAAAAATAAACGGTTTGTGTTTATAATTATAAAAATTAAATATATAATCTACTAGCAATTAATAAAGATTCTATGAATTTTTTAATGTGTCTAATACTTTTCGGCGCTAATATTACTTTCGCACCAGTGAAATATATGAGCATTGTCAAAATTTCTCATACGATGCTGCAAATGGTGCACAGCTTTTGCGTGCAGTTTTAACATCGAGAGCGCGGGTGTGTGGAAATTTCTTAAAATGTGAAATTAAAAGTTAAATCAAGAGGTGACCCTGTTTGCGAACCACAGGTGCTGAAGGGAACGATCGCCGACAGATTCTCTAACAAACTTCTTTAAAACTAAACTATATCATTTATAATTAATTCATTAAAATACGGTTTTAAATTGTTACGCTTTTAATGCATGCAAAATCTACCAAAAGAAATGTTTTTTTTTTTATGCAGGAAAGACGTAAATAGAAAAAAAATCAAAAAATCTTCGGTACATAAAATCCTTACCATGAGTAGGTGTAAGTAGATTTTGATTGCTTTAAGTGAGCACTTGAGAAGTAAAATACTGTCGTCAGAATTTAGTAGCTAAATCTATGATGGCAATGGCGTACATTAACAAGGTTCAATGCCTAAGGCTGTGGATTGAAAAGGGTGTCCAAAAACTGACTCCAAATGCTGAGCTTTCCTGGAAGAAAGTTATTCTTATGTATGTGATGGCATCGTCAGTGGTATTATTAATTTAGAGTTCTTAAGACGCACTGTCACACTAAATGCACAGTTATACCTCCAGCAGTTGTAGTGTGTCTATAAAAGTTTGGTCGAAAAAAATTCTACGCTCGTCATTGAGAAAATGTTTTTCTCCTTCAACCGAAGACCGCATGCAGGAAAACATGTTGGAACTCGCTGTTCAACCCTAACCGCCATATTCAATTGATATTGCTCCAACGAATTATTAACTTTTTCGATTACCACAAAATGCTTTCATAGTAGAAACGTCCCCTAATGAGAAGCAGATTAAATTGTTCGGCGAAAACTTTCACATCAAATCTTGTGGATTTTTACTCCAACCTATTGCGTTCTCTGTCGTCTCTATATCCCCACGCTACTACATGAGATGCTATCAATGAAAAGGACGATTTCTTTTCCTTATTCGATATTATTGGAAGAGAGAGGCAGACGTGGCAGCTTCGATTCTAATAGGCAGCGGGAGGAATGACGTTACGGGAACGCATTTTGCATGGAGGCTGATCGTCCTTCCGTGGGTAGTCTTAGTCGGTCTCTCAACCTGGGTGTGGGAAACGCAACGACGCTTCAAAATTCTAGCGGCCCTCTGTCGAGTTCGCGCTGTTTTGGACAGATAAAATGTCGCAATACCATGTGCATGTGTCACTCCGGCTAATCGCTGACCATTCTGGTCCTGGCCTTCGCATTCTGTAACAAAAAATATTGTGAGGAATTTCAGAGGATCATACGAAAACGAGGTGTAACTTACCTAACGTGTTTGTTTAAATAGGTAGTAGAGCAGGACTAGGAGGCACGGTAATGGGACAAAAGTTGCTACAAAGTACAAGAAGCTGTGGAGAGCCATTATCTTCCACTTTCTGAAAAGACACGGTACATGAAAGATATAAAAGAGTTTGACGAATCACTGTCATTTTGCATTCCATATAAACCTCTTTACCAAACAAGCGCTGCTTCGAGATTCTAAAAGGCGACACTAGTACGGGAAACACAACTTTATGGTACGTACCGAAAAGTAAGCAAAAATTCGTGCTGCGGAATAAGTTCCAGACACTGGTAATCAAAGAGTCGCCGTGAAATGAGGTTTGAGTGCAGTGAAAATGGAAGTAAAAATTATGTAATTGCCAACAGTAGAAACAAGATTTTGTATCTGAGTTATTTTGGGGAATCTTTCTGTCGCTTTGGTTGACTTCAGTACAAGATGTAGTCGGAGAAATGTTTCTGGCATAATCTTTCGTTAAACTCGTTTTTGCCGCTTTCCCGAAGTAAATCGAAACAAAAAAAGAGAAACAAATGAACACAAATTTCATTGTTTACAGTTTTCTGCGTTGACTGTTTCTGTTTAGAAAAAATAAATAAATGGTAAAATCAAAGCATTTTTTAGAAAAGAAAAAAAAAATTGTAAATCCATTACTTGATTTTTTTTTTCTGCTGAAGTAGAAAAAATTCAGGAGAGCTTTTTAGACCGCATAAGTAAAACTAGATCAGGATTGGTAATATCTAAGCGACTTTATTTTTAGTTCTGATATATGCAACGCCAAACTGGGAGATATAAACGTAAGAAATTTGAAGAACAGTTTAATAAAGGAATCGGTAAATTGAAGGAAGTGGATAAAAGCGTTTCTTGGATCCAGTGACTTGACTCAAAGAGTTGTGAGTTCAATACCTGCTTACTGCAGTGGTGAACAAAACTTGGGAGAGTTGAGGTAAAGGGAGTTAACTATGACACCCGGAAGAGGCATGGCACGTGGAACGAAAACAATCTACCCCGGTTGACGAAATAAAGTGTTCAGTTTTTAAATTCCAATGAGATGAAGTACAACGGCCGAGACGTCGTGATTATGGCAATAAAGATAAGAACAACACTCCGAACAATGTAAATGTAAATACAGTGTAACCCGGATATAAGAGAGTTGTCGGGAGCAGAGAAGAAGTCTCTTATATCCGAGTTTCTCTTATATCCGAGTTTCTCTTATATCAGGGTTTCTCTTATATCCGGGTTTGGTCTATTATATATACATTAACACGGGCTCTAATTTGGGACCAGAGAAAATTTGTCTTATATCCGGGTTAGACTGTAATTACAATATATCATTTCAGAAACATATAAAGTAATCAATAGAAATTTAATGAATATATCGAAGAGTAAAATTAAACTGAAAATGAGCCAAGAACATTCAGGACTTGCTCGAGACAGTAGAATAAGGATGAACTAAAAGATATCCAAGTGAGTAATACAAATTTATAAAGCAATGTTTGTGTGTCATGGGCATCAGATTGTGAAATGTTCCATATGTGTAATTAATTATAATTATTGTATTTGAAGTGTATTTATGTTATGTCTTTGTAAAAATTAGCCGACTCTATTTAAAAAACAAACACAGGATGAACAATAACCGAGTCGGTTTGGATACAGAAAAGACGAGATATATCAACATAACCAGCCGAATAGAAACACTCTACTTCCACCCCGGTAAATTAATTAAAGGCGTCAGATCGAAATTCTATGGACGTTACTCGGACAGAGGAACGTCCGAAGAACATCCAACACACAATGGCCGATATGTTGTAATAACTACAGCAAAGATGGGGATATTAGTTATAATGTAACAAATAACTCAACACAGAAATTTACACAGAAGCAAATCTTCATAATCAGCAAATCTTAGCGAAAGAAAAGCGACAATTCGTGTTATGTCTCGTAAAAATTACATTTATGGTATTTCTTTTTTTCAATATTAATCGTATATATGCGATTTTATTAAAGTTTCTGAAAACAGTAAAACCTTTTTTTTTTTGCGTTTTTACGTAAACCTTAAAAATCTAAGACTGAAATTAAACGGAATCTTAGCAATTTAAAAATGATAATTAAAAATCTTCGAAATAAATCTAAACAAAAGCAAAATTCATAATAAGTAAAGAACAAAATAAGCAGCTATCTTGGATTTTGTTTTGATTTTTTTTCAAATATGATAGCTGCTCATAGATATGAAAATGTGTACGTTGCAAATTAATACAACGCGCATGCGTTAACATATGTTGACATCAATCGGTAAACTTGATTTTATATCAGTTTTGTCTTGCGTATAGGCGTGTGATTTTTAATGCCGATTACATTTTATTTTCGAGTAATTGAAATGCATAAATGTAGTTATTCTGTGTTTGTAAGACAGCCTGCTAAACATCTGCTTATGTGACGACATATGTGTGTCTTTACTCTGTTTTATTTTATTTAGTCATTGCGTGTACATACACGCGTGTGTACGGGTGAAAACTACAAGTAACGATTTGTGTGTTTAAGTGTGTATTTGGGTCGAAGCGGCAATCGAATGTGGACGACGCCGGCGGCCAGCGAAGTTCCTCGATTTTGATTTGAAGGACTTGCAATTTATGCGAAACAAAATTACTTCTGCAGATGGGAGATTCCTGGTCTGTTGTTTATGTGAGACCCTCCCCCCCCCAAGAGGAAAGGTTATCGTTTCTAAAGAAAACAAAACGAAGCGAAGCAAAAATAACAACAATAACAATAAAGTGACAAAAATAACAAAAAAACAAAATGGTTGTTTGGAATAAGATACTCTAAATAAAAATCCGCGCCAGAACTCCACATTAATGCAAAAGAATGGACAAGAGGAATCTTGGCTGTTGTCTTTTTAATCCCTGCATATTATTTAATTTTAATTGCAATATTTCTAAGAGACACAACTGCTGGAGTTCCCTTTCAGTGGCGTAATTAAAGACATTGTTGTATTTAACGAGAGTTGATAATTACGGAAGCTACTCTTGTATTGCGTTTGTTTCTCGATTTGTTTTTTTAAATTACGTTCTTTGTTTCTTTTTCTTTTAAAACGGCGTAAGCATCGATTGTATTGATCATTTATTTAAATATGGGAGCAATTCAGATGTGATTCTGATTGTAATTCTTGACTAGAGACCTGATTTCCAAAGATTAATTCGTTTGATTAGCATGATTCTTTCGCCTTTGCGCTAATTACATCAATATGAAATAAACTGCGATCAGAAAAGAACCTCACAAGCCTCTAATAATTATTAGCATAATGCCAATAAATATCGTCTAAAATTCTGAACACTGACAACCCTTATTTTACAGATTTTCAATATATACTCTGCATTTGTCTATATTCCTGAAATGAGGTATTTTAACTATTTACATCGTTCGGACTGTTGTCATCTTCTTTATTGGAATATTCATGACGTTTTGACCGTTATATGCTCCTTCTTCAGGAGATAGACATTGAAATTTTGACGAACCCTCTATTTAGTTTCACTTAATTTCATTTGGTAACTTAACTCTCCAAGTTTTTCTTTCCTTCTGCTGTGACCAGATATTGAACTCACAACTCTTTGCGTCAGGTCATATTTTGGATTATTTCAACTAACGCTTTTATTCACTGGGCCATGAGTTCTTGAGGACTAAATAAAGTGTTCGATTCGAAAATCCAAGGTATATCACCTGAAGCAGGCCGGAACGCACAACAGCCGAAATTATATACTCTGGAGTTAAGTGCAGAAACTTGATGAATAAATTGCGACGTATTAATAATATTATATTAGAATCGGGTATATGGCTATAGGTCTGTGGTTCTACCATCAGCTACATTTTATGACTAATAATTGTAGTCGTACCTCGGAATTAGTCATTAAATGTAGCTGATGGTAGAACCACAGATCTACAGCTACATTTTATGACTAATGATGGTAACTCGGAAGAGACACGGTGGCGTAATGCAGAGCTCCTCGGATTAAGAGCCGAGTTCGAATTCCAGTCGAATCCACTAGATTCACGTATATGTTAACTTACGTGCTACCATTGTTCTCCCCCCAGATATGGATAAATAGCAGGACAGCCTATAGCCTTGGATGGCAATCGGTCTACCGCGAAAAGAAATGGCAACCTACTGCGGGAAAAAACTGCCTCGTCAGTCATATATCGAAAGATACATGATCGCCTAATCGTGTATCTCGGAAGAAGTGTTTGACCACCGCTGTTTTGCACGGTGATGGTCATGGTCATCGCCATGTTCGTTAACAGATATCTCGGGGCCAATATACTGAAGTTGCACTGTTTCCGAACCTGATATACATTGAATTAGATATATTTTCACTAGATGAAAGATTAATTCTCGTGCTGTTAAGTAGCAAAACGCATAAAGTCTGCACTGACAGCCTTTCTTGCCTTCAGTAAAGAAATTATACTGTCTCCTTGTTGTAAACTAGGGAAATTTACAGAATAGAATAATCACACGAAGGATGATAATGAATGATAACACTTAGGACAAAAACAACACATATAAGATTCGCCAGCAGCGCGTAGAAGTAGTTGTCAACTGGTAGAAGTGATTCAAGTGAATTATATATACCAACCGCCCCATGCGGTCAGATGTGACACAATGCCGAATTAGATGTGGTGTATCCGAGCCCGTAGACTCGTCCAAAAAATTCCACGTAGACCCCGTATGAAACGGGTAACTGTTTCCCGAGACGAGACTCTGCTCTTCGACAGAGCCTCGTCTGGACATCCTCACTTCTCGGAGGAGGAGAGTTTGACCAGCACAGTTGGAGACGAATCTCTGACTGCAGACTAACATACAGTATTTACTACTGTATTTATGTAAATGAGGACATACCCATTATCGCCCGTAGGTATGCTACAACACTCCTACAGTCAATCAAGGAGAGGGAGGAAGTCAGTGAGAGAGAGAGAAGGAGAGAGAGATTTCCCTGTCCTCGCAGTCACAGATATAAGTGTTAACTAGGAGGTAAAAATTCTCACTGAAAGAAATTGAGGGGTGGGGGAATAAAGAAATCTTTCGCCTTTTCCTAACCGATAGTTCGTTAATTATGCTGAGGAATTCACGTTCGAATGAAAACGTACATTTACTTTGATAAACGAAACTATTTCTTCTGTTTCTTATTTTTACTCTTTTATGATGACCGATTACAATGACCAAATTTGGATTTACAAACTTATCACAATATAACTTGACCGTATCAAATCACTGAAACGAAGTTCATTCTGATTCCCAGAGTTAATTGTTTCCAATTCGCAAACATTTAGTTGTTTCTTCCAATGAGGATTTTCACATGTTGGGAAATCTTCTGAACTCCTGGACGTCAGATATTTTTATATCGTATTTCAATGTAGTCTTTCTGTGTTTGAAAGACGCCCTGTTAAATATCTGCTTATGTGACGACATATGTGTGTCTTTAATCGGTTTTATTTTATTTAGTCATTGCATGTACAGCACGCGTGTGTACGGGTAAAACTACAAGGAACGATTTGTGTATTTAAGTATGTATTTGGCTCTAAGCAGCAATCGAATGTGAACGACGCCGGAGGCCAAAGAAAAACCTCGATTTTGATTTTAATGTGACGCATTTCGTCCTTTTGTACCTCATTTGACTAACTTCATAATTTTTTTTTCTGGATTGACCTCTCCATGTTGCAAACGTGGTAAATTCCATACGAAGGCTTTGCGCTGCCCATAGCATGGCCCCTCTCTCGTCCCAATCGACAATATTCAAATAAATACAGGGCATTAAATATAAGACCAGCTTGGCTGAATAATTTGCCGAAAGGTTGTCACAGTTGACAGACAACCGCTTTCGTGGCGCCACTCCAATATTGTCTGTTTGGATTTACTTCCATAGCCTTTTCCACGTTTCGATATGGCCACTTCTTTCCTTCCCTTATGTAAGCTACTTTCTCCGTCTGACTAGCGTCATCTGTCCAGATCAGATAGTTTCAAGGCGTCAGTTATCCGTCTTCAATCTTTCTTCGGCTTGGAATAGTACTTAGATGTCAGAGGCTATTTGAGGCATATGCCATGTGAGCATTTTATAGATAATGGGGTAGTGTCTCCACTACTACCTCAAACTATGACAAACTTTCAAACCTATCTAATGCATATATATGGATATTACATAAATAACCTCCCATTTATTATTTAAATATATACTTAATGTTAGATAAACAAGGACACTAGAAAATAAGACAAATTGCATAGATAACCAAATATGATTTGAATAAGTGTCGAAAATGATAGAAGAAAGAAAAGTATAAATATGGATTTAAGCATAAAATATTGGAGATACTGAAGTCGTTATGCATAATATACAATGAAAATAATCTATACTACTCTTTGGCAGTTCTAACACCTTAATTATCAACTGATAAAAAATCATGTTAGATATATGCTTATTAAAACAGCACATGAGTGTATGTTGAGTGTGTTTCAATAAAAGTAAGCCAATAGAGGCTGGTCGATTCCGAATATGTCTGTCTGTCAGGGTTGATCTTCCCCTTCTCTGTGCTACGTACCTTTAAGCCATGGACGATCATGGCTGTCCAAGACTTCCCATAAATTGTGTTACTTAGCAGTTTTTCCCCACCTCGTTCAACCAACCATTCCCACAAACTTGTCAGTTAGGTGGTTCGCTGCCTTTCCCCAATCTCTCTAGCCCGCAATATGTCATGTGAGGGTTAAGTTTACCAAGCCCTCTTTCGTCATTATGTGTCGACGGAATTCCAGCTGTCTCATCCTGATTCAGAGCATAAGCGTTTCTGCTATTTTATTTAATATTCCTCGTTCCTCCGTAGGATTTTCAGTATATCCTCTGCAAAACCATATTTCAGTTTTGTGTGATATTCCAGTATTCACTGGCGTGTAAAAGGGTTAATATCAAATAATAGAACACACCTGGCTATTTATTTTTCTACTCGACTAGATTAGTGCTTCTTTACCCCCCCCCCCACAGAACAAGCCCCGTGTAGCTTATACTACAATTAAAGTGAACGGACCATATTTGCTGTTTTTTGTATAGAGTGTATAATCTGTTTTGCACAAAGCCAGAATGTTCAAACCGACAGTTACGATGACATTTAACATTGTACTTGTAAAGACATCGACTGATTTCGCTGATATTTGACTCATAAGACTTGCTTCAACAGCTAGTAATATTTTCATGCATTTCCCAGTTATGGCAGATGCTGGTGCCACTCCCCAGGGTGATATAATTAAGTAACATCCTCCGTGACAAATCAAACCTGTCGAGATTCTCATGGGCAGAACGTTAACTACTCGCCCACATGCCGAAAATATGTTACTATAAATAGATACTGAGAACGATACATAAAACGTAGGAGATGAAGTCGATGCATATTATTCTTCTATGTCCCGTTCAAGGCGTTGATGATCATGTCTCTCCACAACGTCCTGTACTTTGTAGTTCTTAGTAAGTCTTTTTTACGTTTCCTCCTAATCCCTATGTCGACCTTTCACACAGGCTCATTAGTTAGGTGGTGCACTTTTGTCCCTCTTGATTTCTATATGTCATGTGAGTGTCAGATTCTCCAATCCCTCTTTCCTTATTATATATCCTAAAAAAAGTACTAAGTATATCTGTTCTTTTTACATTTTTCCTAAAACTTCATAGTTGTTCATATATTCCGTCCACCCACAGCACCCTTCTCTAGAACTGTAACTTTATAAATTGTCACTTGTAGTAGTTGAAATGAATGTGACACTGGTAGTATGAAATTAGGATTAAAAGTGTTCATGTAAATGTCCCATAGAGGATTTGGAGAATTGGAAGGGTTAAACACGTTGACGTGAAAACATGGGTTGAATATGGAGTACGGGAAAAAAAAGGGAAATGATTTTTTTTTCCTTCAGATAAACTAAAAGGAAGAACGGAATTTTAGGTCGAAAATATAATTTAAGAAATGTGGAATGTCGGCCGATTGGCAGAAGGAATTGTTATAAATCGCAAGCCGATAATGTAAACAATCAGAATTATGGTTTTGTAAACAGGCAAAGTGGGCAAAGTTTTTAACCGGTCATAGTGAAAAGTCGACAACAAAGAAAATTCTTTGACGTTAGTGACATAGAAAAGAATTCATAAACACAAACTTTGTTGTCGAAGAATGTATTGTTTTTAAATAAGTGACCACTTTTTTTGAAGGTCAGTATCGGTTCTCCAAAATTGGAGAGATAAAATTCGAATTGATATGAATATTAATGAATCTTAAAGTGCGGTAGGAGTCGGGCGAAATACATATAAATGGGCGCTTACGTGACCTAGAAAAGTCAACAAAAGGCAGCAGAGGCCGGCGTTGACCAGGAGAGGCCAGAGAAGGCTGTGAGACATGCTGCCGAGAGATTTCCCAAAGTTCCAAGTTTTAAAAGAAAAAAATCAAAGTGTCAAGATAGAGATTTTAACGGGGAGGGTTAAAACTATATAAACCAATTGAAAATTAGCGACCTTCTTCGTCATTTTATGTTATTTTTATTGTCACCAAAGGTTGTCTGTCCTTTAGTAGCACGGTTCGCCGCGGTTAAATCCAGCGCTCAAGTACGAACGAAATTCAATCTTCACTGATCTGTGATCCAGGAACAAAACGTGGGGAAGAAACAGATGAAGGAACGAAGCAGCAAGCAGATAACCATCACTTGACCGGCGGCAGTTCTGACCGGCGTGGGAAGGATCCAACATCAAGTTGTGTATTAGAACCACTTTTCTGTTTTCTTTAGTATCTTTTCATGAGTGAGGAGATTGTGCAGGACACAGTGCCATATAAGTGGATAGATATTACATAACAATTCTGTACTCTTTTTTTGTTTCTAATGATATTTTCCTGATTCTTAATATTTTCCTTAACTTTTGGAAGGCATTTTTCGCTATTCCATCTTTCGCCGCCACATTTCCGTTCTGTTAAAACACTTCCTAGATATTTAAAATTTTGTACTTGCTTAATCTTGGTGTCACATCATGGAGAGTTCCTTTTGATAACAAGCATACATTCGACTTCTTATAAATGATGTTTAGTCCTTTTTTCTTATTCCTCATTACTAACTCAGTAGATCTCTTTTGATGTTTCCTATCAGTATGGCGTGATCTACATATCTCATTTTCTTAAGATTTCCACCGCCAATAAGAAATCCTGGTAAGACGTATAATTCTCTCAGGAATTAGATGTAAAGGTTGAATAAGTCCAGTGAGAAGATACATCTTTGTGTTTCATTTGTTCCTACCTTGATAATCGTTCATCGATGTAGGTATATATATTTATATATATATATATATATATATATATATATATATATATATATATATATATATATATATATATATATGGTGGGGAGTGTGGGTTTCTAAACAGTGACTATTACGGGTATTATAGCAAGACTATTCGGTAAAGCGAATCGCTTACTCTCAGTTACTGCGTGTTTATCTAAAAATAAATACGTTAGAATTCATCCTTGTCCCTGCCGTGCACCGACGGCTTAGTGGTAGAATCTCCGACAGACGCTAATTCATCAGGGTTTTGATCTAGAGGCAACGGGACGTCTAGCCACACTGAAGAAACAGTCTGTCTGTGGATGACTATACATACATACACACACACACACACACACATATATATATATATATATATATATATATATATATATATATATATATATATATATATGCAAAAAAAAATGAAAGAAAAGACAGACAGGATAAAATTAAGTAATGGCTGTATCAGGAAGAGGAGTAATTGTCAAACATAATTGTCGATGGAGACATAGAAAATGATGGCGGGACTGTAGTAATGATGGGAACGATACAATTGGCTAACTACATGTGAAATATTAGTTAAAGTTATACAAGTTTCGGATGAAAAGTTCATAGGCTGACTGTGAAGGGTTGATGCTAGAACTGTGGATTCTTCCATTCATTAATTTCAACTCTTCTTATTAATAACTGCTACATTGTTTCTTTCCAGTTAAGCTGATATCTGACTGTTCAAAGAAGATTTCAAATCAACTGATAGGCGACTTCACTTGGTATAAATGGTTTATCTCACAATGTCACTAATGTAGACATGCTTACTATATTATGGGATGACGACCGATATTTATCAACAGTGCAAAAATTGGCGGCTGAATTTAGGAGTGGAAAGGGAGAGCTTTGAAAATAATCCAAGGTCTGGACTACCTGCAGCTGTCACAAGCGAGGTAAACATTGATTGTGTTCAACACATTATGATGAATTAGAGGCAATTCACTATAAACCAAATAACCAATGCTATTAGTATATCCGGTGGCAGAGTTCAGCATATTTTGCGCAATGAACTTGGCAGGACAAAGGATTCTGTTAGGTTAAAGCGCACCAAACTGATCAGATCACGGGAAAATCTGGAATTGTTTGATGTAGATCCAGCTGGTTTCCTTGAAAGTTTCCTAACCCAAGATGACTGTTGGGTGCATAACTTTGAGCCAGAGACAGATGAACGCCATGTGGTGAAATCACCTCTCCTCACCTGCTAAAAAAAGCCACGGTCATCAGGTGATAGCCTCGGGTTCAATAAGCACTGTGTTTATCAAAACGACAACCCCATCAATGGAGAGTACTTGCTGAGGCAGTTACGAAAGGATATCAAGATCAAACAACCTAAAAACCTGAATAACGGTGTCTTGTTACATCAGGGTAATGCTCCATCACACGCCCTTGGCTTTTTACTGGCTGATCACCTTATCTAATCCCATGAATTGGCCCACATCTGACAATCATCTGTTCCCCAACATAAATAAACACTGAGCTGGGAACAAGTTTAGCAGCGAGGATGACGTCATATCTGTTACTGGTGATTTTCTGACCAAGAGGATGAAATCATCTTCATCAATGAGATCCAAGCACTGCAAAACCGATGGAAGAAGTGTATGGATAGTAGGAGTACTTTGAAAAATAAATTTCTTGGTGCTTCTCCCCTCTTCTTAAACGATAAGAAATTTACATCCCCCACCACCACTCTCTCAATAGGAGATCAATATATTTAAAATAAATCTATTCTTTTAAACATGGAATGATATTTAAAGTAAATTTATTCTTTTATTTCTGGAGTGATATTTAAAGTAAATCTATTCTTTTAAAGCTGGAGTGATTTTTTTCATTTAAATTTGATTTACAGATCTGAAGAATTGAGGCCATCTTTATCGATCTCAATGAAATGTATATCACCTATGGTATTTTAAGTGTTAGTTTTCATTATATATATATACATATATATATATATATATATATATATATATATATATATATATATATATATATATATATATATATATGTGTGTGTGTGTGTATGTATATATATATATATATATATATATATATATGAATCGGCGAAATTACTTGAAATTCTGACTGATTCTGTTTCGTTTATTTGGAGACAATGTAATTGTTATAGCAAGAATCCGTATTCCATAGTGAGAGTGCAAGAAATCAACACATCATAGTAGTAGACATTTCTTTTATGAAAACAAATTCCATCTACGCTACTTACGAAGGGAACACTATTCAGATGTCGAAATAATATCCCATATTCTAATAAACTTTAATCGAAATGCCTATATTTGACATGTAAAGAAATGTACATGCATTAATTCCAATAAAATAAAGAAATGAACGAAAATAAGTTCAGCACTATGAATAAATGAAAGCATTAGTTCTTAACAAAAGAAAAATTAACGTCCGGTTTCTCTCTTCTCCATTTGCCATAGTTGTGTCAGATCTGTTTGAAGCTAGAGCAACGAGCTGTTGACCGCTTGAGTCTTGGTATTGACAGGGAGTAAGCAGTCTTGATTCCTATTTCGATAGCTTCAAACGTTTTATCTGCGATATTGAGAATACTTCACCCATAAACTGAGGAATTCACACACACACACACACACACACACACACACACACACACACACACACATACACACACACACACACACACACACACATACATATATGCATATATATATACATATATATAAATTATTTTCCTCGGTTTACATATATATATATATATATATATATATACACTTCTATGCATGTGTACATATATATATATATATATACATATATATATATACATGTATATATGCATGTGTACATATATATACATATATATATATATATATATATATATATATATATATATATTTGTTGATCACGCTAGATAACACGTTCTCTGCTAGAAACTGTAACTAAGGTCTGCTCAGCATAGTTGCAGTATAAACCACAGGTGGACTCTGTGAGTGTTGAGCAAACACATATGTGCCTGAGCGAGCGTCTGCAATAATGATTGGCAAGACACCCTAGTAGACGTGTATCCTGGAATACGATAGGTCAACTATATATATATATATATATATATATATATATATATATATATATATATATATATATATATATATATATATATATATATATAAAGTGATGATTGTTACACTTCGCTTCACACCCCAATGTGATCTTCAAACCAAGATCCGAAAGCTGTATTGAAGTTTTAAGCCGATATCATCCAGTCTTTGTCTATATATTTTAGGGAGACACAGAGAGAGAGAGAGAGAGAGAGAGAGAGAGAGAGAGAGGTGAGATTGAGAGTGAGAGTGAGAGCTAGCTAGCTAGTTAGATTGATAGATATCATGTGTTACCAGATAAACATTCGGAATCAATTACAGAAGCAATAAATTGTCAAACTAATTGTTTTTAGAGTTTTTTCCGAATGTTATAATAATAATAATAATAATAATAATAATAGCAACGATAGATAGATAGATAGATAGATAGATAGATTTTACGCATAAATATGCTCTTATTTGCCAAAAAAAATGAAAATTCCTTAGTTCAATCAAACTGGCATAACTTTTCTTACAAGTTTTATTTATCCAGCAATATTTGAAATGCACATAGAGTGTAAATAGATTTGGAACGCTCTTTAATTTTATATTTACTATTAAGTTCATGAGCTCAGGCATCTCATTGCACTATCACTTGTTTGCTGAATGTTTCACTGACGGACGAAGCCATTACCTATTTTTGCCCCAGGAGCCTGGTTGGCACTTGATAAGGAATGTAGTTAGAAAAGCAATTTTAACGGAACTTTTTCAATAGCAATAATAATGAATGAAAGAGAATCTTATCAATAGTTGTATTTTATCTTTACGCAGAATTCAAGTATTCTTAAAAATCCTCTTCTTACCGTTCATCTTTCAATCTGTCCGCCTACATGTTTCTGGATGTACGGAGATATATTGATTTCAACATAGATGCAAACATGCGTTTGCATTACTTTACGACGAAAGTTTGCATTCATTCTGGTTTTATTTAATTCCTGTAGATTTTTCTCAGTTTAAAACGCGTTTTGTGTTTCGCTAATTAGTGATATTGTAATGAAGCTAAAAGTGGAATAATCAATAACGCTATAGCAAACACCTTGCGGTGGTTAGTCACAATTATATGTGTTTTGGTGAAGTAGCCAGAAGAAGGGAGTTTAGTTTTTGGTTTCATTTATTTGTTCATTACATTCTTGCTTTTTCTTTTCAAATTCGAGAATAAGAGGTTTTCTTGGCAAGGCTAATTTTCTGCGAGCGTTCCTAAGACTTGAATAATATAACTGAGAAACAGCACTTATACCAAATGCCATCGGCGTGGCTCAAAACTTTCGCTTGTTCTGATTTAATTACAGTTAATCTTGCCGTGTTTACACGTGATCGATAAATAATAATGAAGTTAGAATCAAATTTCTCATCTTTGATATTGTTATATTGCTTGTACTTGAAATAGTTGACGACCTAAATTGTAAGAATATTGTGCATTGCAAATCGTTTGCTTGTTCTCTCGCCTTCTTCATACAGTTTTATGGGGAATAAGAGAAAAATAATTGAGTCTTAATTTTTTAAAAGCATTTAAATACAATCGTTTTGCAAATATAGATTCCGTTTTTCAAAGATATATCAAAGTCAGGTTGGGATCATTCTACCTAATTTTTGAACTGGTGGCTTGAGATCAAATCTTCAGAGAGAGAAAGAGTGAGAGAGCAGGTAGATAGAGGGACCGACAGACAGAGTCAGATAGATAGATAGATAGATAGATAGATAGATAGATAGATAGATAGATAGATAGATAGATAGATAGATAGATATCCAATGAGAAATACATACATACATACACAAATATATATAAGTCGAGATGAGGACTACATCTGTTTCATGATTCCACGCAATCTCAGGCTATATAGATCTCAGTGTTTTTTTATATTTTGTTTATATTTCCATACGCTCTGCTTACTCATAAATATAGCGTGCAAATATATTTTTATCATCTCTCTCTCTCTCTCTCTCTCTCTCTATATATATATATATATATATATATATATATATATATATATATATATATATATATATATATATTTGTCATCCACAGACAGACTGTTTCGCTGTTTCACAGCTCATCAGTGTGGCTAGACGTCCGGTTGCCTCTAGCTAGGATCGAAACTCGACTGAATTGACGTCAGTCGGAACTTCTACCACTAAGCAGTCGGCTCACGTCACGGCAGGGATGAAGGTGAATTTTAGCGTGTTTATTTTTAGATTTAGATAAACACACCGTGACTGACAGTGACTCAATTCTGCCGAAGAGTCATAAGAAGAGAACAGGTGTACCAAAGAATTTACATCTAAACTATTGTACCTAGGTTGATTAGGATATTCCTCTCAGACTTGTGTTGAACAACGTTTTTGTATCGACAAATTCCGATTGAAACTTTAATGAAAGAAATAGGATCCATCAGTCTATGTAGATTTTTAACAAACTGTTGAGTCTTGACTCATTGTTGAATCTCGCCTAATGCATGGAATAATAATGCAACACAAAATGTACTTAGAACAAGAATGTATTATAACAAGAAAGTGTACACAATAAGTACATATAGTATTTATGTATATTTCTGGGAAGACGTTCCTGGAGAATGTGTTGACTAGTCGCAGTCGATCAGAGTCTCTAGTTGGATCTCGTGATTCTTCCTCTCGTTTTCCGGTACCAACCACTATTTATATAGTTGGTAGTCACCTATGCAGATTAGGTGGATCCCACCACAACACAAACTATGGGTGAACAAAACAAATTTTCAAGGCGTCTGTTTTGGCTTTTTGTTTTATAGGTGTGGATAAATGATAAAATTCAACAGTCATCAATTTAGCCTGAAGTCTACAAGAGTCTTGTATAGGAAATGGCCGAATATAATAACAATTGCATATGCGCACATGCTCGCATGTACATAAACTTTCAAGTGAACAATTAATAACCGAGAAACGATTTGACGATCAAAAACAGAATTGGACAGAGTCGAATTGTCGAGGTGAAAAATTAAGAGATCTAAACGTCAAAGTAGGCTGTGAAAAGACAGGGGATATATCAGGAAGATTCGGACGAGGAACCCGCAACGAACCCGGAGAAAAATGGATTCAATGGTTCACAGTCAGTGACCAGGTAATAGCCAACACATGGTTCCAAGATCATCCGAGACGTCTATAGATATGGAGGAGTCCAAGAGGAGAAACTAAAAACCAGATTGATTATATAATCATCAACAAATGATTCAGGAATGCAATGATTCTCTGCAAAACCTACCCAAGTGCCAATTGTGGAAGTGATAATTGCTCTCTTATATATAAATTAAGAGTGAAACTGCAGAAATTGAAGAAGCCTAATGCAGCACCCAAACTCCAATACAACAAACTCCTGAGTGATCCTAACCCAAAAGAAAAATATATGGACAATGTGAAGAAAAGATACGAGGCACGCAAAGGAAACTCAAAATGGGACGCACTAAGAGACGCTTTACTTACATCATCAAACGATATCATCTCAAAGGAGACAGGGCGAAGAAGGAAAAAAGATTGGATGACTGATGAGATTCTCGACATGATGGAAAGGAAACAGAAAACCTTGCCAAGATATGGAACGGAGAACAGAAAATTACACAATGAAATAAGAGCTAAATGCAAGCAAGCTAAAGAATGGCTAAACGATCAACGTGCATAAATAGAAAGATTGAGTACAACCAACAAAAGAGACATGCACAAACAAATAAGACAATTAACAGGACAGAAGACATGCTCGTCAACGGGCTGCCTAAAATCAAAGGATGGAACACTCATATTAGAGAATAAAAATTATTTATCGCTGCAGGGAGTATATTGGAGAACTCTTCCGCAACATAAGCGAACAACCAGCAATAGACAGATCTACCGACGGACCTGGAATTCTGAAAACCGAATTAAAAGCTGCACTGGCCAAATTGAACAGAAAAAAGGCAGCTGGGCCAGACGGAATTGTATCAGAAATGCTGACAGCCTTTGACGATTTTGGCATAGACGGGGTCACCGGAATTGCAAGTTAAATCCACAACAGCGTGGATATACCAGAAGACCCTAGCAGATCCATCTTCATAGATATGCCTTATAAACCAGACGCAAAAGAACGCAAACTCCACCAAACAATAAGCCTGATGAAATACATAATAAATCTTATCGTCCGTATTCTGTTGAATAGAGCGAGCAGCAGCATCAGGCCAGAGATAGGACAAAAACAGTGCGGGTTTCGTTAAAGACACCGGGACAAGGAACGCAATATTCATGCTCAGAATGTTATCAGAAAGAGCGATACAGATGCAGAAGTACGTGTACCAATGTTTCATAGACTACACAAAGTACGCCACAAGGATCTGATGAAACTGCTCAGTGACCTTGATATATCCGTGAGGGATATCAGAATAATCAAGAACCTATACTGTCAGCAAACATAATACATACGCATAGGGAACGAGTTCAGTGAATGTATGAAAATAGAAAGGGGCGTAAGGCAAGAATGCGTCTTCTCACGCGACCTGTTCAACCTATACAGCGAGGCAATTCTGAGAGAATTGGAACCCTTACCGGGATTTAACACTGGCGATCACAATCTTAACAACATAAGATACGCAAACGACACAGTACTGACAGCAGACCCGGAAGAGAAACTACAAAATCTCCTACAGAATGTAACGACGGAGAGTGAGATGAAAGGACTAAGCACAAACTACAAGAAGACAGAATACATGGTCATCAGCAAGAAGAGACCGAAATGCAATTTACAGGTCGGGAACACTAGAATCAAACAGACGCAGAAGTTGAAATATCTGGGAAGCGTCTTCCCAGAAGACAGTGAGTGCACACTGAGATGCATAGAAGTATTGGGATGGCCAAGGACAGATTCCAAAAGCTGAGCAGGGTATTGCGAGACACGAGGATTTCTTTGTTAGCAAAGAAAAGAATACTAAGCTGTTACGTGTTCTCCTTTACGGCAGCGAATGTTGGACGATTTCTTCAAAGATGAAGAAGAGACTCGAGGCGACGGAGATGTCGTTCTACAGAAGGATGCTAAGGCTATCATGAACCGAGCATGTGAGCAACGACGAGGTCTTAGAGAGGTTGGAACAAGGTGGTTTATACTTAACATCAGAAAGAGGCAGCTGAAGTTTCTTGGACACATAATGAGGAAGGAGAGCCTGGAGAATCTGACACTCACAGGTCGAAAAGAGGGAAAGAAAGACAAGAGAAAGCAGCGCGTGACATACCTGACGAGCTTGAACAGATGGATGACAATACGTGGTCTGGGGGAGGAAGCTGAGGGAAGGAGCTTGCTGAGAGCTGCATGGGACAGAGGGAGGTGGAGAGCCATGATTGCCTACGTCCTGAAAGGACATGACACAACAAAAGAAAAAGAAATAAGTGCAATATAGGTAACATTTATCATCATCATCATGCCCATGATTTTGTTGTGTGTTAGGGTTATTTCGCAGCTGCACGCCTGATCTGTCCTTTGCTCAGAACTTGATTAAATGCTAGAGAGATATTCATTTATGCGTAGTGTGTCTTGGGCAAATAGACCTGTCGGAATTCCATCCTCCCCAGCTTATAAGCGCGGCTGTTGTCCTCTGAATTAGAGCTTTGTCTTGGCTACAAAAAGGTGACCGTTGATTCCATCCCGGAAACACTCCCTCCACCGTCGTTAACTTCATGTATGTTACTAGAAATACTATAAAACTAAACAGACGTGGTGTTGGAAGACTGGCCCAACATGGTGTTGACGCAAACAACGATAAAATGCAAAGAAAATACCAAAAAAATGAAGAATAGAACGGAATAACTATTTCTTGGCTGGCAAAATATCGACAAAAAAAAAAAGAAATGAGATATAATCCCCAATGATGGAGTGACCGATTGACAATTGACACTTATAGCTATCGAGAAATGGTCAAAGACGAAAAATGGTTTTACTATGCATTTTTGTTTTCTATATTTATCCAATGTTCATGTCATACTTTGATAAAAAAAAATCGACTTAATATTCCCACCGTATTATAAATTCCATTACTGTATTTTACTTGATGTCTTTTCTGGCCATCTTCAAGCAAAGAAGTTACTTTACAACATTTTGATATTTAGACAATTTCATTTTTTTACGGGTAGTGTTAAGCGGTTTGTGCTATAAAAACAAGTATAATCATCGAAATATCTGTTTAACACATCATATTCCTTTACATTCATTTATTTTTATTTTTTCCTACTAAGGTTCACTTGTACAAAACCCAAGACCAACTAAGAGTAGTGTGTTACTGAAGGAGGTATGTATTATGAATATAAGATGAGGAGGCTGGAAGTGGATAATGACAAAGATATGGCGGATAGATAACGATTGGTCATAGACTTGATGAGGTTAGATTTGTAGTTTCAAGGAAGCATCCACACGGTAGACTGTTCGCGGTTTTGGGGAATAATCTTCCGGAGTAGGAAGCCCTTCTTACCAAAGGTATACGAAGGTAACGAGGATGATTCAACACATGTGGACGTAACAAAGCAAGTTTTACTTGTAAAGTCTATGATTGAGACTGTAAAGAATGGAGCTATTCCGAACATTCCCCATGAAAGTAGCGATAGTGTACTTTTACCGAATACAAGAATCATGAGCGCCACGTTTTGGTGGATTACTGAATTTGAGATGAAGTTGGTGTAGGACACGAAGTATAAACAGCGATATCCACTTGATTTAAAGCGGTTGAGATTGTAGTGTTCAGGAGAGCATCCAAGCAGGAGTTTGTTCCACAAAGCAGATGTTTTCGGATGTTTTGCTGTCTGAGCAAAACCTTATTCTTACGAATAGAATACGGAGAAAATGTGTGTGATTAGACACCGTGGACGTCGAACAGCAAGTCCTTAATAGTAGGGATAGGCTGGCAATTGTGCATCTTTGGTAATGGGGTAATAGGGTTGAAAATATCATCTCCCCTACTTCTCCGCGTAAACGGTTTAGAAGCCTGTCAAGGCTAGGGAGTGAGGTATGGTCAGCTCCGGCCCAGATATGTTAGAAATATTCCATTTGATTCCCAATGAAAATCGGCTCGCTTGAACTGCGTACCGAACCTGCCAATCCTCGTTCTTAAGCAGACAGTTGATATTCCCTGTGTGTACTCTTCAGCTGACATAGAGATTGCTAGCCATTCGCCGAATCGATTGTCGCATGCAGACGAGTAAAAATATGTTGTGAGACCAAATAAGATAACGGGTCGCAGGAAGAAAAGGAAAAGGGTAGAACACGGTCGCACGAATGTTATGTCATTAATGCACAGGTTATTCTGACGGAATCAATAGCATCTGAGAGATCTAAAACTGCATTTCTTTTGCATCGAATTAAAGAAAGAAAACACCATTATAAAAAAAAAGAAGATGGAAATCAAGAAAAACGTTTTATATGCTCTACGTAAACACCAATCCAAAAAGTCACTTTTCAAGGAACCTGTTTGTGGTTGACGGTTGTAGATATTGGCGTAGCACAGCAGAACTTGGAAGACGAGATGGTGGCAAATTTAACTAACACGCCAAAAAATGTGATCAGTGGGAAATAAATAAATGAACTTTATTTGGCCTCGGAGAGTAATTACTGTAAAAAGAAACCGATTTGAGTAAGCGCTATTTACATTTTTTATTTTCTGAATTTCTTGAACGTGGAGTAATTGAACATTACTTACAATATTTAGTCTCAGACTAATGTCCTTATCTTTGTTGTTATCATCACACATTTTTGGCAATTGTACCCTCCGGCCCTCTTCAGATGTCTGTTGATCCGTTTAACCTTCAAGGAATGTGGAACAAGGCCGAAAGTATTGGGCACCCAGTGAGGATCGAATTTACTATTAAGTCGATTTAGCGAGACAAGCCTGCTAACCATTACACCACGTTAAGTGTACCCAAATAGCAAGAATAAGTTTCTATAAAGCAGATTTCAGATGAGACCTTGAAAATCAACATTCAATATATTCTTTTCGTCTGGAATCGAAAACGACCAATATTTTCAATTTATTTATTTAAACGTTATTTTAAATGTATACTCCTATTTGAGTAGATACTGTTTTTATTTATTTATTACACATTATATTTATTTATTTAATTACATATACTGGCATGAATATTCCAGAAATCTTGTTAGAAAAATATGCGTCCTCCGGCAGGATTCGAACCTGCGTCACCTTTAGATTCGCAGCTATACCTGTCGCTTGGAGTGAAAGACTTTTCATGGCCGATTTCAGTAGAGAAAATCTGCATTCAATATCTTATTTTATCTAGACTTGAAACCGTTTATTATTACTTGTGATAGTCGACTCTGCGGAAATAAGATTATATATAGCCAAATTAAGTAGTGAGAACATTGAAAATAAGCTGTCGAATGCTAACCTTGACTCAAAACCAATTCGATTACGCGCAAATACAACTGGGAAAGGCATGGATCCACCTTTACTCCCCCAGCTGTAAGTTAATTATTAGGACTTATTTCAATAAATCATTTTTACCTCCATGAAATTTTTACAATCTAAAAATATTTCCTGGTTTTAAATAAGCTGACACAGGTTGATAAGCCGTAAAAACAAATAAGTCAATTATAATTTTACTTAGGTACGATTTTGGCCTCCTTTTAAAATGTGTAGCTACTTCAGCCACGAGGTAGATCACGAGCTATAGATTTTCTGTTCACAAGTTTCTCAGGTTTCTGTATATTTCACTGAAGCACATATTTATTTGGATATGCATATATTTCTCCTCATTCATTTTCATAAGAGATGCTTTTAAGATCGTCTGATACATTTTACAATAAGTAAGAGAAAGGAGATGATTTCTTTTAATGATGTTGATGCTATCAGATATTACGCAAGACTGTCTATCTAAGAAAATATCTGCAATTAGGCTGATGTTAAACCTCTTGTTTTAACTTGTCTTCTGACAACTACTCACGCTCGAACGCATTATTTTTTGGCAGATCTTGAAAGATAAATGCTACTAATATTTCAACCTAAAAGCTTTTTTTTTACTGTAGTTTTGTTTCCCAACTTTTGTCTCATTTTTTTAAACTAAAAACATAGTGATACAAGAAACTAGTTTCATATTCTTAGAACAATAATTAAACGAAATATAAGGTTTTTTATTTCTACTAAAATCACCACGATTTCTTCTTCTTCTTCTTCTTCTTCTTCTTCTCATTATTATTATTATTATTATTATTATTATTATTATTATTATTATTATTATTATTATTATTAATCATAATAATAATCATATTAATTGAATTGATATCCTTTCTGACTCACGGATGTTTCGGCCAGTGGATGGTATTCATATATCAGTTTCTCCTTTGTTGTATAAGTGTAAGTGTCGTTGCCGACACTGTGGTTTGAAACTAGATAGCCAGTGATTAACACAGGTGATGCCATTATTAAGTAGATCACGTGATCATAAATGAAGTGAATAAATAGGAAGTGGCGTGATGACTATCCATTCACTGTTCACACATCTTTTCAGGGTTTCGTTTTGTCCTTAGTTTCTTCCATCAAGTTAACTTAGCTAGGGCCTATATGCTTATTGGCCTTTTTTATTTCTGTCCCTATTTTTCCCTTTATTCAATTCTCCATCCCCTGTCTCAATAGGTGGTCAGTGATGTCAGTTCTCTTGTAGATGCGGGGCACTTTTCGTTCAGGTGTGTTTTGCGTTTTTTGTTACTGTGTTAGACTGAGTGTGTAATTGAGTGAGTGCTTCGGATGAATGAATGCCTTATATTCTTATATTATTAATTTAAAAAAAACAACGTGGTCCGCTGCTTGGTACATTTCTTCGATTTGTCCTGCTCGGTTTTGATACTTTTATATTTTCATCTACTCCATATCCATTATGTTCTTAACCCAAAATTTACCGCAACAGCATTTGGGTTCCTTTCATATTTGCTCTTGTGCGCAAGTGTGTTTTTGTTACTATTGTTCACTCAATAAAAAGACAAGAGCCAGTCAATATAGAGCTTTACCAATTATTTTTTATTGTTTTTTACGGGTCTACTCGCTGTGGGTTATTTAAAGCAGAAATTTATTTTGGGGTGTAAGAATACTTCTTTTTTATAACTAACTATTTCACTAACAATTCTTTGAAAATTATAATGACCTTTTAAGTACAATTCCTAGTATTTAGTCCATAGGTGGTGGGAGGAGACGCATTCAATCCATTCTGAAAGGTATTTACACGTATCTGATGTAAGTAGCCTGACTAGAGTTCGAACTCAGCTCTCCGATTTCTCATTATGTACTGCTATCCAATACACCTCCCGCACATGGATCCAAAGGATTAATAAATGAGTTGTTTTTTTTTAATGGCGCACAGGAGGGAAGGAATGAGTGAATATTATAAGGATAGGTAAGATAGATAACGGTTAACCATAGACTTGAAATGGTTAAGATTGTCTTAATCAGAGAAGCATCCTCTCGGAAGTTCTGAGAAAGCAGAACTTCCTCGTCGACAATGGAATATGTAGGACATGATTATGAGTTGACTCAGTGTGCGTGGCACGGTAGGTCCTAGGTGTGAATCTCTGGAATAGTGCAACCGAGCAATGTAGATCCCCTGAACATCTGCCATGATGTTGTGACCAAGTAATGGTTAAGAAATAATAAAACAAGAGGTTGCAGATAAATAGTGTATTGAACAGTAAATACAACAGAAGTGTTTTACACGACTTGGGAGTGTGTATCGGTTGAACAGCGTTCAGTCTATATCATTGCTTCCCCGAGGTTTACTTTTCCTACTACTTTATAGTAAGTGGAAGAGTCCACAATAGCTTCATTAGAGGGAGCACACCACAACACATGAAAACAGTAATAGAGTAGCGAAAGGCTAGCAATGTTTCGTCGTTATAGGGTGGAAAACTATTCATCACACACAAGAGCACGCAAACTCTGACACTGACGGGGTAGTAATATTCCATTTTTCCCGGATTTGACTCTTGAATAGAGTCAGGTACTTCGAGAGCGATACTGGGAGTCGACTATATTTCCGGTGTTTTAGCGGTGGATCGCATATGACAATCCCACTTGACGTCTGGTGTGTGCTTAAGACCCGGTAAACGTTCACGGTAAGGAGTTTCATTGAAAGTACAATGATACATCATTACTGGAGAAAAATTAGGGTTCGTTCTGTGATTATGAAATATTAGTAACTTTATTTTTCGATGTACTGAATATTACAAGCCAGATCTTTTCCTGTTAGCGGATAGATCAGCTGCCATGTTCTGGCCATCAAAATATTTCCTGGTACTTCCATAAAACGCGGAATCGTCTGAATATATATTTAAGTTGATTGTAGAATTTTCTTTGGCAGATTGTAATATATATCAGCAAAAAGAGTATGTTAGATGTGAGATCCTTGGGAGACGCCCGCATTGATCTGATGGACGACAAAGGACTGCTCATTATCAATGACAACTGTTGGAAAGACTTCATAATCGAGAAGACTCCCCTAGTAATTTCCTATGTAGGGCCAACTAATTATCAATAAAACAATATTCGATGAGGTGAAAACGAGGAAAAGAAACTTATCGATAGCATAGATTGACTACAGAAAGGCGTTCGACAGTGGACCACACCTATGGATAGAGAAGAGTCTAAAATATACATAGTATCCTCCACAACGGTCAACTTTTTAACGGAGGGAATACAAAATCTGATGACTACACTAAACTTAAACCATACAAAAGGGTCATCAATATCGAGACCAATCAACATCAAAAGTGGGATCTTCCAAGGAAATTCATTTTCACCAATACTCTCCTGGATTGCATTAGCGCCACTCAGATGGCTACTGAACAACAGGTGCTACGGATACAAGTCAGAGAATTGTAAACTGAAACACCTATTCTATATTGATGATCTTAAAACGTTTGCCAAGTATGACATCCAGTAAAAAAATATTACCATTGTCAAAACCTTCCGCGAAGACATTAGGATGGAGTTCAGATTAGATAAATGTGCAATAGCCACCTTCAGAAGCGGTAAACTAACGAAAACTAGTTTTAGACGTTGATACCAACGACAAGATTAAGGAACTAGACCAAAATGGTACATAACGTTAGGAAGTAATGAAGGAGACGGAATACAACATTCAATTATGAAAAGAAAGCTGCCAAAATAATATTATAGGAGAGTGCGTTTGATACTAGAAAGCGATCTTAATAGGGGCCAATAAAATAAAGGCTATCAATACCTGAGCTATAGCCGTAGTAACATAAAACTTCAACATTATTAAATGGAAGTTGAATGACGTTAAAAGACTGGACGCCAAGACCGGAAAAACGCTTACCCAAATGAGGATGCACTACATGAAATCAAATGTTAATAGGCTGTATGTCGTAAGAGCTTTAGGAGGACGATGTCTAATCTAACTTGAACTAACTCTAAAAAATACAAAGATCGGATTGGAAGCACACCTCACAAAAACCAATGATCCTCTCTTGCAAATAGTAAAACACTAAACTCCCATCAAAAAAGAAGCTGCACTCTTCAAGAAACAGCTGAAAACCTACCAACAAAAAGCGAATACCATGTACGCCAAATGATTAAAACAGAAAGCAAAACAACTTGGCCAAATGAAATTACAAAAAACAAACAAGAAAAAAGCTGCGAGGACAAAGCGTTGATGGAAAACATCTAAAAAGAACGAAAGAATCAGATGTGGACCAACAGAAAACACATCAGTAGCTGAGACATGAATCCTAATTATTGTAATTCAGGAGCAAAGCCACGCAACCAGATCTTATCACTTTCATGTAATTAAGGGTGGAACTAACCCGAAATGCAGAATCTGCGGAAAATATGATGAGGCTGTCGACAATATTATATCAGGATATCAGAAAGTAGCAAGAAAATGAATATAACCACAGATATAACAAGGCAGCCACATATGGGCACTGGAAGATATGCAAGAAGCACAAAATCGAAACCACTGAGAGATGCTATGTGTACTAAACAGACCTAGTTTCCCAAAATAACGATGTAACTCTCCTCTGGGACATGCCAATTGAAACCGACAGGGAAATACAAGTCAACAGACCTGATATTATCATAAAAGACAAGAAATTCAGAAAGTGTAGGCTTATTGATATAGCAGTACCATCTGAGAGACAGACTTCCATAAAAATTATCGAGAAATTGTCCAAATACTAGGACCTGGAGATCGAGTTTAAAAAGAATGTGTGGAATGAAGATTGGGACACTACCATTAGTAATAAAGCTATACGCCTCGTGAGAAAAGGAATGGGCAATTTTACTAACAGTGTAACATCATCATACAAGTTTCCCAAAAGACCGCCCTACGAGGAACATCTGATATACTATGAAAAGTGCTATGAATTAAATGACAATTCTCTTATAGGGTCTCAGGACCAGAGCTTGGATCCAACTCTACAGGATACAAAGCATGAAAAAACATCACAAATAATAATAATAATAATAATAATAATAATAATAATAATAATAATAATAATAAATTATTATTATTAAACAAAATGATTACTGTAACTTTTCCAATAATTTGCTACAGTTCCAGTAAAAAAAGAAACATTTTTCGGACGGTTTCCTCCTTTATTGTCATATTACCGACGTTTCGGAAGTTGTACATTCCGGCCTTCTTCAGGTGATATACATTGGAATTTCGAATCTAACTCTTTATTCGAAATCCCAACGAATTTTTCAAAGTATCACTGAAGAAGTTCGGAGCGTAAAACGACCGAAACGTCTTGAATATAACAATAAATGTGACGACAACAGTCCGAATAATCTAAGTAGTGTAAATAGTTACAATAACTCCTCTCATATATAAAGAAATATATTATTATTATGCAGAAGATGCTCAAGATATACTGGAACTTATCATGCATCATGGTATAGTTAACATGTCAAGAGATATAGTGAATATTAACATTAGCAATATTAAATATTGAAGAAGTTGGTCCGAGTTAGAGTCGATTTGAATACATAAATTTGATTTGTAAATCATTTTAAATTGCGACTGCAAAATGATCTTCATTCAGCTACAGCACGTCTGTTGTTATTATGCAACCTTAATAACTCAAAAAGTTCTGAATCAATATTTGTCAAGTTTAAACTCGTCCATTTCCACCTTTAGTAAAATATTTAATTAAATTTTCTGCAATTTTTAATGGTCAGGTTTTTCAGATATTTGGAAGTTATGAAAATGGACTGACTGAATTTAGTATGCAGATTAAACTAATATTAAGTCAAGACCTCTGATATCTCATCTAATAAAAACTATTTTTTTTTTGTTTTTGTCCATAAAATATGTTGAAACACGCGTATAGGGAAGGATCGAACAACTATTGAAAAACAAAAAATAACAAAGTTATCGAGTTAGGGAATATTCACATTGAAGATATCAAAGGAGCTTTTCCGAGATCATCGAATGATAAAGAAGTCTGTTGAAATTATAAGATTTGAACTCAAAGCAAAGGAAAACGCTTTACGAACTTGCTTCCTCGAAATGAATGTAAACTAAAGCGAGTTATAACGAAACAACCTATTTGACCGGCGCTCATATCTTTGAAAAGAAAGACATCGAGGGAGTCAAGAAGGACAAAAAGTGTACAATATTTTGTGAATGGGGATCTGCAAAGAAATCTTCTAGGGAGCCTCTTCTCATTAAAGCAAATGTTTTAAAGCGTCAAAATTGGCCCAAGAAATGCATGGAAATTAACTTTTTAAAGTGATTTTCAGACGAATCTCTAATGACATGTGATGGACCTGGTGGATGGGCCAAAGGATGGATTTTATCCAATCCCCTGACTAAAGGATGACAGCAAGTAGGCAGTAGTGTTATGATATGAGCGTGAATTGTCGACCAAACCATTATTAAACGATTCAAAATCGATGAAGGAGTTAAACTGAACAGTGCATCTGTCTATATTTCTGAGATGAGGTATTATGTACACTATTTATATTATTCGGACTATTGTCCTTATTTTTGTCGCCATATTTATTACAACGTTTCGACCGTTGTACGCTCCCACTTCTTCAAGTGGTTGGACTTTCGAACTGAACCCTTTATTCCGCTCACTGGGGGAGACTGTTCTAGTTACACGTGCCATGTCTAATGGATGTCATTTATCATCTCCTGTTAATTCCCCTCTCCAAGTTCTCCACTGCCTTAACAGGGTATTGAAGTCACACTCTTACACATACACAGATGTCCTCAAGGACACATGGCACAGTGGATGAAGGCGTTAGTTAGATCCAGTGAGAGGACCCAAAGAGTGTGAGTTCAATACCCGGTTAAGTCAGTAGAGAACTTGGAAAGGGGAATTAACAGGACATAACTGATAACTGGCATCCATTAAACATGGCATGTGGAACTAAAACAGTCTATCCCATTGAGCGAAATAAATGGTTCAGTTTGACATTCCAACCACCTGAAGAAGGCCGGAGCGTACAACGGCTGAAACGTTGTAATAAATATGGCGACAAAGATTAGGACAATAGTCCGAATAATGTAAATAGTGAACAGTGCTAACGATTGCGATTTTATGAACTAGATTTTCTTTGAATTATACAAGTCTCAGTCTCTTAGTTTCGAAGTGAATTATGTATTTATGCACTACAATGCTCTCTCTCTTTCTCTCTCTCTCTCTCTCTCTCTCTCTCTCTCGCTCTCTTGTATTTAATCTTATCCATCAAATCTTTGAGCATAAAAGTTTCACAGGAGAGAAGATAATACAATGGCCACCATCTAGTCCTGATCTGAATCCGATCGAAAATCTATGGTCAGTTATGAAGATGAAATGATATGAAGTTGGCAAACAGTATAACAGCAAAGTAGACCTAGGGGAAGAATTTAAAACTACCATGTCGGAAACTGAACCTGCTGAAGTAAAAAAAAAAAAATTTAACAAAATCAAGGGATAATAGATTACTGGCTGTTACTGAGAAGAAGGGTGACTATATTAAAATGTAAGAAATCAAAAATATCTTATCATATGTGTTTGGTATTTGTTGTATTATACCGGGTGTAACAGCATAATTGTCTATACCACAAAATGATTAATATCTGAAAAAAATAGCACTAAACTGAGTTTCATTTTTCCAGGTTTTCAGATCAAATGTTTAGCCATACTGAGTAATAACACCCATAGAGGAGAACATGACTAAAGACTGTGTACGCTATCCCGTGCAGCTGCGGAAAAGAATATAAAGGAGAGACAAGCCGCCACCTTAAGGTAAAGCTTCAAGAACATCAGAAAGCTGTAACACTAGAGGGAGAGGAAAAATTAGGCGTGGCTCACCACATATGACGAGAAAAGGGAGACCACCGCCCTCTGTGGGATCAGGTTGAAATCATAGACAAAGAACATAATTGGAAAATTCGTAAACTTAAAGAATCAGCACACATGCTAAGTCACAAAAATCTCCTGAGCCGTCCAAGCATAGAAATGAATACAATATGAAAACATGTAATAAGGAGCGCCAGAGAAAAAACAATAATAACAACGAAAATTGCAATATGAGCTCTGGTAAAAATATGTGTGATGACAGCAAAAATCGCAATATGAGCACTGGTAAAATGGTTATGGAGACGTTAGGGTTATAAGTCCCAGAAATGCATACACAGATGTCCTCAAGGACACATGGCACAATTAGTTGGATCTAGTGACAGGACCCAAAGAGTGTTAGTTCAATATCTGGCTATGGTATGAAGAACTTGGAGAGAGGAATTAACAGGATATAACTGACATCCATTAAACATGACACGTAGAACTAGAACAGTCTACACCAGCGAGCGAAATAAAGGATTCAACCACCTGAAGAAGGCCAGTGAGTACAGTGACCGAAACGTTGTGATAAATATGACAACAAAGATGAGGAAGATAGTCCGAACAATGTAAATAGAGTACATAATACCTCATCTCAGTAATATAGACAGATACTTATACATTCTTATTGTTCAAAGTATAGTCATAGAAACTCCGGAGAATTTTAGTAACCTATCTTTAATCATTTCTAAGATACAACGGTACAAAGCTTAATCTAACAAATGGACAATTTTGCTTTTACACGATTTGGACTCCGTATGAGATCAATTTTTAATGATTTTATTTCCTTTATAATGAAGTAAAATGTGATTATTTGATTTTGCCTAATAACTTCAGACTGTATATTTTTAGAATAGATCAAATAAATTCAATAAAAAATATCGATACAACCTAAAATTTTAACTCAGGCTTTTTTTTTTAAATCTGAATTGATTGTTATAAAATTAGACAATTTTTTTTTTTTAATCCAAATTTGAATTATTGAAGTTTATATGATTTGCTTAATAGCTTCAGACAGGGTGAAAGTTCATTGCGCCTTCTGATTAAATTATACCTGAAAATAATAAAAAATTCTATTACTTGGTGGTTATTACGTTATGGTGTCGCAGAAAACTATGAAAGTCTTTCAAGTAAGGGAATGGAAATCACAATAGTGACACTAGAACATTCAACTAAAATTTAGTGATTTATCCCGCTAATATTTCAGCTTTTACTTACCGCATTGAAAACTATTCAAATGTCTTTTGTATAGTTCGGCTGAAAATTTCATTATCATTATTATTATTATTATTATTATTATTATTTTTATTATTAGATATCGTAGAAGAAGACAGAGACGACGAAGTAGAAGAAGAAGAAATTTCTTTAGTTGATTTTGCCACAGTATATTCAAAATAAATAAGTGAAAAGAAAAGGAATAAAAGAGAAAGTTTCGCCTCGTCGGTGGATTGGCCTGGCGTAAATTGACGCCGAATGTCCAGGCAGCTTCGAAACGCCCAAAAAGCGAAATTCTATTTCAGTTTCTTGTTGGTAACTTGTGCCATTGCGACCAGTGTCATTCATTATTCCCTCGTCCATCTCAATATTTTTTCTTTCTTTTTCGTTTTCTTTACATTCTTTTTTATTTTTCGCCTCTCGGGAAAAAAACAGTTTGGTTCTATTTTTTTTCTTTAAGTGTGGGATGTTTGCTTACTTTTACATAGTAGTGTGTACGTACATGTTTGTCCGAGCGTGTGTTTGCGTATGGTTTACAATTTTACTGGCGCTGATATTTTCGTATTACCCACAAGCGTCTATCGGTAGCTTTCAGGCGCAGGTAAATGTAATATTATGGAAGCTGATTTTCAAAGTGCTCAGGCGCTGCTTCTTTGGAGGCTGTGCGTAATAGAATCATCTCCGCGATTTTCTCTCATATTCACTTTCAGGTTCTGGCAGAATTTCACCTTTCTTAGAATATCTTTCATTAACACAATGGAGGATATTTTATAACAAAAGTTACAAAAAAAAATAAATATAAACGTCTCAACTATATGCCCAAGCACATTCAAATTCAAATGCGCATGTGTAATCACATCAAGTCAAATATCTTTTGTTCGATGAAACCCTGAATTAAATCCGATGAGAATTACACAAGCGAGAACTGCGAGAGAGAAACTGTTAGCATAGAACTTACGCCTAATCAATCATCTTCAACTGTAAAATAATCAGAACTAGCAATAGACGCTCTCAAAGAATATGCAATGTTATTGGTCCTCACCTGAGATTTCTTCTTAAGACTCTTTCCAACCGCCATAATGCAGCTTCTCTGTGCATTTTCTATTAATATTTTCATCGTAATTTTAACGTAATGAATATTTCTCTATCAATTTTTTTTCAATCAATTTAATTCAGCTAAACTCTCCTCCGGCTACTTGTTCCAGACAATTCATATATATATATATATATATATATATATATATATATATATATATATATATATATATATATAAAAGTGAACATTGAAGTCACCACTTAAAGGCGACAGGCTGTTTCATGCTAGACGCAATCGTCAGGCCACGAGTGTTGGGTTTTTTTTTACTCGGCTATTTATATATACGGGAGAGTCATGCATTTTGCGTAGTCTATTTTGGCTGTTATTTTGCCGGAAGTCGGTTATTCATTTATTTATTTAATTAATTATTTATGTTAATTTATTTTGCTATTTTTATTTTTATTTCTTATCTGATATATTTATTTATATATTTTTATTTTAATCGGTGTTTTATTAACCTAGTAAAAATTTGTTTGTATCGCTTATTTAATAGTTATTTATACAATTTTGGGTTTTGATTACTGTAGTTTATTCTAATTATTATTTTGGCGGGAGCAGTTTTTCATTTGTTTATTACTTCATTTATTTATTTGGATTGGTTATCTTTACCTGTTTTTCTAACGGTTAATTTATCGGGATCGGTGTGTTAGTTTGTTTATTTATTTAGATTAATTTATTTTACTTGTTTTTTATTATTTATTTGTTATACTGTATATGTTTATTTACTCTCTTCGGTATTCGATTTTTTGTAGACTACCCACAACGCACCACTGAATCGTATATATAAATAGCCGAAAAAAAAAAACACTCGTGGCCTGACGATTGCGTCTAGCATGAAACAGCTTGTCGCCTCTTAGTGTTGACTTCAATGTTCACTTTTATATTTACACACGCTCTATCTCTGATATTGAGCACTTTATCCTATAAATATAGCACACCTTAAGATTATATTCCTTCATAGACCCGGGTTTGAATCTTGCTATGTTATCTATCAGGTGTAGGATATCCCAGCGTGCTGCACCCTTG
The DNA here is from genome assembly GCA_964036315.1 of Acanthosepion esculentum. NCBI lineage: Eukaryota > Metazoa > Mollusca > Cephalopoda > Sepiida > Sepiidae > Acanthosepion > Acanthosepion esculentum. The sequence goes on from OZ038476.1 coordinate 30,966,456, forward strand.
GAAAGTAACTGAAAACCATCCTAAGTGTTAACCCAAACCTTGTAATTACAATTGGGTAGACGGAACATTTACGAGATGTCGGTGGTTGTTCTAGCACAAAGACACAAGTCATCGTGACCAAGGGTTTGAGCGTGCTAGCCTTGTTCAGACTTGATCGCGCTAGATAACGTGCTCTCACCCAGAAACTGCAACTGACACCAAATCGGTTGGGTTTCAATCCTGGCTTGAGGCATTCGGATGTCTAGTCGCACTGAAAAGCTGTGAAACAGTACTGTCTGCGAAAGTCATATATATATATATATATATATATATATATATATATATATATATATATATATATAGGTTTAGGAAAATCAAATAACTAAATATATCAAGCGTATACGCGCGTGTTGGTTTGTATACACAGGTAAGCAAATAAATAATTACCAAATTATGCCAAGAGGTGTAAACATAATAGTTTTCGATGTGATTAGACAGGAAATATATATTAGTAATTATGTATATATTTACGTTTGGTGTGCAACTTAAGTTTCTTTGGTTGCCCAACTCATCGGGCACAAGGCATAGCTTATTGCTTTTCTAAAAAGAAAATATGCAGGGGATGACGGTAGGAACGCTGCGACATAGTTCAAAATTAAGATGGTGCGAAATAGTGCAAAGCCAATACTGGAGTTCAGGTTCAGAAAATGTGATGTAGTTAGGAGACATTGGAAAAAAAATTAAATTTAAATTAAAAATTTGAACGTGATACGCAGTTCATTAACCCATATAGTGGCCGTTGTGGGTTTAAAGGGAGATAATCAGTTTGTGCTCGAAGGTAAAATAAGTCGAAAAGGAGGTTTTAGGAGAAAATTTTTTCTATTCATACTACTGGACATTAGCTCATTTCACATATGAAGTAGATTTAAATTGTCATTATTTTTGAGGATGCATTTTTTTCTAGTAAGCATAAGTTACATCTTTCCTCTTCCCAAAGAATGGTTTGATTTTAGCGACAAATTCCCAATTTACTATAGGTGTGTAGCTATTTGTTTTGATACCCCAGTAGAACTTAGAGAGCGCTGTAGCATTTGCGTATTTTTTGTTGTTATGAGTCAATAACTCCGAATTGCGTCCCATTTTCTGAACCTGAATTCCAGTATTGGCATTGTACTATTTTCGCATCATCCTAATTTCGAACTATGTCGCAGCGTTCCTACCATGATCCACTGCATATAGTGGGAGCATGAAAAGTTTCCATCCTAGGTCTCAATGCACGGCATAGGAGGGACAAGTGTATTTGAATTTCTTATATGATTAACCAGGCCTGGGTTTGACAGCAGGATCCGGTCACACACCTCACAGATCCACACATCTCCACAATTGGCCGGCAGAAGTTCCTGTTTTCTGTATGCTCTCTTGGGCGTTGCTCGGTCTGCTCTGGCTGCTTTAAAAAGTTCAGCACCCACGAACATCAAAGCTTTTCACTGGCTACAATCAGATGCTCGGAACTCCCCATCATCAACAGAAACACCAAAATACGCCAACCTGTCCTTGACACTATATCGAAACCGTTTTTCGGCTTGTGTTGTGGTCTCTTCCAAAAAGAATCTCACCATAAAATAGCTGTTTTGAAAGTCTGGACACACACACACTCACACACATACATACATACATACATACATACATACATATATATATATATATATATATATATATATATATATATATATATATATATATATGTGTGTGTGGATTGCGTATATTTGGGCAGCATGTTTTTATTATAACAGGTCTCATTAAATAATTTAGACACGTTTTGTCTACTTATTTTTAATACGATCCTCTCACAATTAAGGACAAGTTTCTCAGTATCTTTATTAAATAAAAAGAGAAACCAAACCTCAATAAAATTAATTATGAATACGACACAAATGTTTTAAAATGTTTACAGTACATAGTTTAAAATAGATAGATATTTTTTTTTAAATTTAAATATTTAGTCATTTCAATAATTTATTTACTTCCCTTGACGTTTGCATATATGTCTACATGAAAACACAATTACAGTACATAACCTTAACGTTTTTGAATTCACACGTAAAACTTTTGTCTTAGAAAATAATGAACCCATCATTTTTTTGTCTACGAAAAAACAAGAACCTGATGGTGACATTGTGCTAATGTCGAAAGTACTCGGAATAAAATGAATATACATCAACAAGGCAATTTTCCTTCTTCCTTTAATAAGGATACTAAGAAACTTGTCCGTAATTACGAGATGATCCTATTAAAAATAAGTAGACAAAACTTGTCAAAATTATTTAATGAGACCTGCCTTTATATATATATATATATATATATATATATATATATATATATATATATATATATATATATAATTCTATAATTTATTGCATCGAGGCTTAGTTTGTTTTATATAAATTCCTTTGTCCGTTTCATTCGTTTTTCTTTTTTCATTTATTTATTTCCTAATAGTTATTTTTAAATATTTCTTTCTCAGTTTCTGTCTTTATTTCGTAGTGGTTAGTTTATTTTTATATTTCTTTGTCCGTATCTTTCTTAGTGGGTTATTTTTCCATATATCTTTGCTCCTTTCTTTTTTTTTTCTTTCATTTTTTATCGGTTATTTTTCCATATTGCTTGGTCCGTTTCTTTCTTTCTTAGTGGGTTATTTTTCCATATCTATTGGTCCCTTTCTTTCTTAGTGGGTTATTTTCCATATATCTTTGCTCCTTTCTTTCTTTCTTTCTTTCTTTCTTTCTTTCTTTCTTTCTGTCTTTATTTCTTTCTTTCTTTCTTAGTCCGTTATTTTTTTTTCCATATTTCTTTGCTCACTTTTTTCTTTTTCACTTTCCTTCTTTCTTCATATTATATTATTTGTTAAGAATTTTATTTGGTCAGGATTTTCCCCCTTTTTTATCCCTTGCCTTCATTTCCCCTCATTATTAATACTTCTCTCCCTTCTTATTTTTGTATTTTCTTCTTCTTTATGTATATTCTGACTTCATCTTAGCCCCCGTTCTTTATTTTTTTCTGGTTTACTATGCATATTTGCCAATCTTTTATATTATTTATATTTTACACTTATTTTTTCAATCCTATAAAAAAGTTCTTTAGGTGTTTTTTCTTTCATTTCTTTACTAGACATTGTTTTTCTTCTTCCTTGTACTCGTCATTTTTTATCTTGTTGCTGATCTTTGCTTTATTCTTTATTCTTACACTTTTTTATTTGGTTAATCTTTTTTCAATCATTGGGTTTCACATCTCAGCACTCGTATGTGCTCAGAAAAATAAATATATCTCCTGCTGCCTTGCACAATGCATCAAGAGTCATAGCAACCCACTTGCAAAATCTCCATTCCAAGCTGATTTCTTTTACCCATCCAATAATATACTCGTTCAGCAATCCGATATTTCCCGTCTCTACCAACTTCGCTTTCCCGCGTTATGACCTCCAGCGCCGCCATTTTCTCCTGCCTTTTCCTTACTCCGTCGAAATTTTAAATGCATCCACTTTTTCTTCAACAACGATCTCAGTCATTACACTGTCTCTTCGATCGCCTCGACACCCACTTGCTTCACCAGGGAGTTGCTTTTTGCCTCCAGTTTCAGACTGGACATGATATGCCCCGAAGCAGCGCAAAGCCACTTCCACTCACCGTCCATGGTAAGCGAGTCACCCGCAGCCATGAATAAATACGTTTCCTCACCAATCCATACACTCTCATACCATCGCCTTCTCGTTCCTTTCTTCCTCTTCCCATAAGCGCCTTCATTTGACCCTACTCTCTTTCTTTCTGCTAGCTCCATCCGGGCATTTTTGTCGAAAGTTACTTTACCAAATTCCACCTATCCTCAGTCTCGCATCAATTCTATATCTGATACTTGGAATACTAATATACTTGCCAAAAACCGTTTTCATTCTGACGCTACGCTCATGAAAAGGAGCCTCCGTTGATCAGTTGGTTGCATAACCGACTGTGCTGAGGCTAATCGATATCTAAGTGTAAGCAAAATCGCATTGTAAATAATCGAATTCACGGGTAGATATCAGTAGAAATTGATGCATTGGAATCTACCAGATAGATGTTTACCGATCAACGCATTGATTAACGTCAAAGTTATTTTAGAGGGATAAATGACGTGTATCCTATCTGAAATAGCCACGAACACATCAATCAGATAAGTAAAGTTATCAAAGACAGATAGTCATACCAGTATGCTTTCAGAAAACAACACTCGACACAGCATACCCTATAACTTCTGATGTTGTGCATGTATTTAGGTCCGATAGTCTCACCTCTGTGAAGAACATGAACAGAGAGATCCCAGTCTGCCCTGCTATTTACATCCAACTAGCGAGAGATGGATTCATGTATATCCAAGCGTATTTGTGCGAAAGCGAAAGCAATGACCACAGCTGGAACTTTAACACGTAAATCCCACATTCGGTGCCAATAAGCACAAAGCTACGTACAAATCGGTTTGGCGTTGTATGATACGAAACTGTACTAGCGACTTGTGTAACCGTTACTGGGGCAGAAAGTGCAAGTGGCGGTTCGAGATCAAATCCGCGCCTAGCTTGTAGCGTTCACTTTCACACCAATCCTCTGGGGAAAGGCGTGAATCTTTCTCCTCAGACTCACGCTAAAGATGAAATAGTAAGACATATTCGACTGCCTAACCATCGTTGACAACTTGTATAAGAGAAGGAAAACTATGAATTTCAAACCATGGAGCAGACAACGGGAAATTCCCCACAATCTTTTCAATGAGTCACTGCAATTCACAGGTAATAAAGATTTGTGAATATGAATGAACGCGTACGTACTGAAGGGACATAGCATTTTGAAAAAAAATCATGGATACAGTAATAGGCTGAAAAAAATCAATTTCTCTTGGAAAGGTTACAAAAAGTATAAATCTGGTGTTTTGATATAGTTTACCTATGTAGAATAATATTTACAAAATTTATATTTAAAAAACAAGGTATAGGACGAGTTTTTTTTTTGCAGGTGGGTATTTAGAATTTAGAAGCAGAGTAAATGTTTTGGTACAAATCTGACGCCGCCAAACATTGTTAAATAGCACATAAAAGTCCGTAATGAGGATGAGTATATTTTTTGATCATGTTAAAATGTATTGTTATTTTGAAAAACAAGACAGGACTCCACAAATAAGCCAGAAAGGACGAACATGCTTTTATGTAATGGCAATTGCAACAGTGAGAATAACTGCTCCCAGGCATGAAATATTCGGTATTCATTGAGCGAACTGTTAGCATTATTGTCTATGGAAATTTATAAAATTGACTTTTATAAAGTAATTTAGAAAGAGTGACATGTAATGAACCCGATGCATAGGCCAAAAGATGGATTTTATCCAATTCAGATGTATCTGTGGCTAAAAGAAAAAAGGAGGCGGTTGTGTTATGATATGGGATGAAATTGTCAACCCAAAAAATTATTGGACCATTCAAATTCGATGAAAGAGTTAAACTGAACAGTGCTAACTACAGCAATTTTATGAAAAAGAATTTTTTTGCATGGTACAAATCTCAGTCTCGCAATTTAAAAGTGAAGTTTGCACGACAATGACCCTTCTCATGTATGTAAGCATACCCGTTTATTCTTTGAGCATAAAAAAAATTTACAGGAGAGAAGATAATGGAATGGCCGCCATTAAGTCCTGATCTGAATCCGATCGAAAATCGAAGGTTAATTGTGAAGATGAAATTATATGAAGTTGACAAACAATATAACAGCAAAGTAGATTATATGAAGCAAAGCAATTAAAACTACCATGTCGGAAATTGAACCTGATGAAGTAAAAAAAAAAATAACAAACTCAAGGGATAATAGATTACTAGCTGTTACTTAGAAGAAGGGACACTATATTAAATTATAAAGGATTCAAAGACATCATACGTGTTTGTTATTTGTTCTATTATAGGTGTTGATCAATTTTTGATGATTTTGTTACATTTTTGTTGAATTAAAATGTGATTATTTGTTTTTGCCTATTAAATTTAGACGGCAGTTTTTTTTAGAATTCATCAAATACCTTCAATAATTTGAATAAAACATTGACATTACCTAAAATTTTAACTCAGGCTTTTTTATGTCTAAATTGATTTTTTAAAATTTGCCAGTGTTTTTACAATCCAAATTTGAATTATTGAAGTTTATATGACTTGCTTAATAATTTCGGACAGGGTGTGTGTGTGTATATATATATATATATATATATATATATATATATATATATATATATATATATATATATATATATATATATGTAAATATATATGTGTGTGTGTGTGCGTGTGTTGTGTATAATATCCAGTTTGCGTTCATCGATACGTATTTTTCATTTCTACAAATAATGTATCATGAGGTGCAGTTCTGGCTGCTTATTTTTCATATATAATTATTGAAGCCTTTATGTGCCATTTGGATCTCCAACATCTTCGCTCTTCAGTCATACCAAATCCTTCGGCAGAGCTAAAGTGACTAACTCTGAGAGCCATACGCAGTAGAAAGAAAAGAGTTTACAAGAATTCAAATGCCATAACTGATCATCTCAATACATTGGGAGAAACTTGCAGAAATTTATATATATATATATATATATATATATATATATATATATATATATATATATATATATATATATATATAAAATAAAATATATTACCAACTGAGTACTACTATTAGTATTATATATATATATATATATATATATATATATATATATATATATAATAAAATATATTACCAACTGAGTACTACTATTAGTATTATATATATATATATATATATATATATATATATATATATATATATATATACACACGACGCATAACACCCTTATTTTTATTTAGTACATTGTACTCGAGAGGGAAAGCGGAGGTTTTGTTTTCTATTAGTAGATTTGTTTGGGAAGCGGTAATACCTGTCTCTTCAGGTCCGTGCTTGTCAATGCACATGATATCGTCAAGGAAAATATTAAATAGAATGTGTGGTGTGACGGTCATCTCCGTGGAAAATGGGATCGGCTATCCAATTTCAAAGTTTTGCCTACTCTGTTGCGTTCACAGTCATTCCCCCTGGAAAAAGTCTAAGTCTATCTCCACTCCCGCGCCAGATATCGTTTAAATATCAGGGTAGAATGGGTAGAAGACAGTCAAAGTAAATCTCTGTTCTGAATTCAGAATCGCGGAGAAAGCGAATGGAAACTACTATACTATATTTCCAAAGAAGTATTAGCAAGCATGTTACAGATAAAGAAATTGAAGATATACGAAGTCTGATCAAAAAGTATCGAGACTTATACTATAAAAAGAAAATTACAACACTTAACAATTTACAATTTAATCGCCATCGAAGTAGTCCCTTTCTGAAGAGACACGCTTTATCCAGCGTCGCTTCCCTTAATGTAGAATTTTTGAAATTCCTTTTTCTTTTTTTACGAAAGCGTCAGCTATTTCGTCGCTTTCACTTGGATGTCCTCGATATCTTGAAATATTGCTCTTATCAAGTGGCATTTAATTTTGAAAAGAGCAAACGTTCGCAAAAAGCGAGATCTGGCGAATAGGGTGGTTTCGAAACTGGGGAATGTTGTCATGGCCAAAACTGCTCCACAAGACATGGTCACTGATTGAACCTTGTAGCCACACTCTACATACTCTTCTTCCAAGCAATACTATAATCAGCGAACGTAAGCGAGAATCATATAACTTAAAGTGCGTGCAGGGCAGAGATCAAGGTCAATCTGTGCCAAAAGGATTTACTCTGTGTAATTTATCTCCGTTATCATCGTTCATTTTCTTATCAGACATCGTATTTGCGTTTCACAGGCTGGTCGTTCTTACTTAGTAAAAAGATATTCCCTTGGGAATATGAAAACATCGTTCAATACCAATAAGCAAACATGCCTCGTATTACCATAACAAAAAGATCATTATTAAATAGGCATGATCAGCGTATTAATATATTGCTTGTTATTTTCTTTATTTCCTATTACCTTTTTTTATATATGTTTACTTTAAATGGTTTTAAAAGCAGAAGTCTTTCTTATATATGACAATACAGTTAATCGTATACAGATATCAGAATACTAGAATGCCCGTGGAGAAATTATAACGAATGCAATTGTAAAATTAATGTTGTCGTTATTTTTTACGGTATCAATAATCTGGTATTTATATATTTAAACAAAATGGAAAACCTTATAAAAATAGTAAAGCGTAATAAAATATGCTGTTATTTTTTTACGACATGGGTAAACTAATTTTTTATATATAAAAGAGTTGAATTATCAGTCAGTTATGTGCCATACGTGATAATCGGTTAGGCGATCATGTATCTTTCTATACATGTCTGACAAGGTAATTTTTTTCCCGCAGTAGGTTGGCATCCAAGGCTATAGAACCCGGTCTCTCCTGCTATTTACCGATAGCTGGTGTGAGAAGAAGAGGATCCATACCTTTCCCAAGAGTATTAGCACGTAAGTGAATGCAATGGATTCTATTGGAATTCGAACTCGGCCTCCGATTACTCAATTCGGGCCGTTATCCATTACTCCACCGTTGAAGGATAATTTCCTTATTTACGTACACGTTCTTCTTGATGTATACATGATTAAAGTTTACCAACCTCAAGAAAAATGGTTATTCATAGCTAAGGACAATGAGTGGTTTCTATTTGAAAATTTGACCAAAATAAAAGCCTGTTCATATCTCTAGCAATATAAAATTAAACATCTACCTTGATTTTATTTTTCATATTCGTTAGTCTTTTCTTTCAGATTTTAGTTTCCAGAATATCCAGGAATGAATGACGAATTGGAAAATTTATCAGTAAAACAGACGAGTCTGTTGTCTCTATTAGAAGCACACAGCCTAAAGGTCCGAATTTTAAATCTGACAGGACCAACATTTGGGCTTAGTTCCAAGGTTTAAAGGTCAAAGAATTGCGCCGAAGGCAGTTTGACTAGAAGGTCAGTAAAGTGCAGTGAGCGCTCGTGCCGTAGAAGTGGACACTCTGACCCCTTGGTCAGATCTTCAAATTATTCTCATCACATTCCACTGAACTGCCTTCAGCTTGACAGTCATGGAAGAGAGTAAAATTAAATTTCTACAAAATGCAGATTTCGTAAAATTCATTTTATTTTTTCTTATCGTATTTGTTTGTAGTTAAGATCTTATTTTTTCTTGTTTACCCATATCATGGTTCAACAATATATTCTGTGTCTTATATGTGCATATAATCAAGTATATAAATTACTTACTTAGCACCTGCTATCTATATTGTAAAAAATATTTTCTGGATATGTTCCTGAAATTGATTTCTTATCCATTATTTGCCAAGAGTGAAGAACAATCAAATGTGTCAGCCTCTAATAGAGACACCATAGTCGTCTGTTTTACTGATAAATTTCCAGTTCTTCATTCATTCTTGGATATTCTGGAAACTCAAATCTGAAGAAAAACGACTATCGAATACGAAAAATAAAATCAAGGTAGATGTTTAATTTTATATTGCTAGAGATATGAACAGGCATTTATTTTAATCAAATTCTTCAAATAAAAATCTCTCATTGTTCTTAGCTATGAATGACCATTTATGTTGAGGTTGGTAAACTTTAATCATGTATACATTAAGAAGAACGCGTACGAAAATAAGTGACCTATACTTGAACGGTGGAGTAATGGATAGCGGGTCGGAGTGAGGAATCGGAAAGCCGAGTTCGAATTCCAGTCGAATCCATTATACTCACTTACCTGCCAATGCTCTTGGGAAAGGTAGGAATCCTCGTCTTCTGCCCCCTCCTCCAATGGCAATTTATCTTGAGGTCGGTAAACTTTAACTATGTATATATTAAGAAGAGCGTGTACGTAAATACGGAAACTATATTTCAGCTCTTTAAAATACATAACCTAGTTTACCCATGTCGCAAACAATGACAGCATGTTTTACTATTTTTACAAGGTTTTCCATTGCGTTTAAATATATGAATACCAGATTATCGATACCGTAAAAAATGATGACAATATTAATTAATTTTACCATTGCATTTGTTATAATTTCTCCACGTGCACTCTAGTATTCTGATATCTGTATACAATTAACTATATTGTCATATATCAGAAAGGCTTCTGCTTTTAAATCTTTTAAAGTAAACATATAGCCATAAGGTAATAGGAAATAAAAAATAACAAGCAATATATTAACAAGCTGATCATGTCTCATCATTGAAGATTATCTTAATAGTTGCGCGGGTATTTGATTTCCTGATGCTCTCTCCATGAAACGAGACATTAGACCTTTACTTTTGTGTTTCTTTAACCAATTATTGTCCTATCATCCTATAAAATGAGGATGGAGATTAATATTTTATAGGCAGAATCCTCAAGTTAATACATGATTTTTATAAATCTATAATTAACATAGGCTTTTTATTTAAATTTTTCATAATCTTTACCAATTCTTACAGTGGTTAATAATTGGTTAAAGTAATGAAGAACCTTGGTAATGAAAGCGTAATGGTCACCATGTTTGTTTTATCTAATCACTAAACATAAATGTTTAATCGATCCCTCAATTATCAGCATTGATCGAGTAACGTACAAAATACTTACAAAACTAGACGAAGTGGAAATAGGTACGAAGATTTTATTTCGTCAGTCTGGCAATTACGAAGTGTATATCTGCTTAATTCCTGTCTGACTTGAAAGTATGCATTCAAAATTGTAGCTATTACCTGGGCTCGATCTAGCAAGATTCGAGCCAGTAGGATATACCGAACAATAAAACTAGTTGTTCAGTATAGTGAAAAAAAGTATGGCAGTTAATGCCCAAAAATGAAAAATCAGTAATTATAGATTTTATTAATGCTATTGGAACTGTTGCTGAGAAGGAATTTGTTCTAATTCAATGATTTTCTTCTGTAAAATCAAGAAGCGTAATGAACTTTTATAAACTAATCAATGGGTTCAAATCCTTCAGCTTTTCCGTTATTTTTCAACCACCATAATGCATTTGCAAGTATGTTTGAAAATGTAATATTTTAACTGGTGATTTTCTTTTTAATTATTTTTTTTTCTTATTACTTAATATCAATATTCAACATTTGGAAGAAACAAATAGGAAATTTAACGAAAAGAAAATAGAATATTTTAATCGTAGCCAACTGGAAATTATCGAATTCTTGTCCAAGAAATGCTTCTGCCCGACTGCATGTATAAAAGCCTCATTTCTAATGGATCTTTCAGTATGTGAGGGAATGGGGAATTTGCACCGGTATTCACCGAGTGCTGAACAATGGCTTCGTATTTTAATTGGGCAGATGGACGGAGTTTTACTCAGTAAGAGGGAAAAGAAAAAAAGAACGGGAAAAATGTCGGAAAAGGTAAGAGTCGATATTATTTTTGTTTTCTCTGTATTTTTTTAATAAAAAAATGAAAGCCAATGAAACGGTTTATATTGTTTCAATGTGTTTTTTTATTGTATTTTTCGTTTTCATTTTTTTAAATTCGATTATTTCGCTTTATATCTAGAACCAGTTGTCGATTTTATTTTTTGTTTTATTCCTGAACTGATTCTTGTTGAGGCAGCCATATTTTCGAAAAACTGCGTATCGTTTGATATTCTAAAAAAGAAAAAAAATCATGGAAATCAAGTATTGTTTTTAAAACAAGAACAGTTGGATTCGAATCCACTTCCGTGATTAAATTATCAACTTTCAATTCTTTACTTATACTCCTGGTTTTGGGGTTTTTTTCTTTTCTTTTTAATCCTTCCAATCATCATGACAATAAAAAAAATTATACACGGCACAATATATAAGAATTTTTAAAAGACAAATTTGGCCTAATAATCTATGAACTTGTCCCATATTAAAAACAACTTCGTGTCACATCCTACCATTGTGAATATGTAGGTAAATACCTCCTAAGTGAACTTTGAATTCTGAATATATTTCTGTACATACCAAATCAAATAACTTCTGGAAAAGAGAGCAGTCATTATAAAAATGATTTTTCCCCATATAATGTCGCTTCTTTATTTTCATAATAAAATTTAGAATGTCGAACTATTTGGATAATATTTGCTGCCTCTTGTAATGGAGTGGTGCTACAGTTATTTATCTAGCGATCCTTGATAAAATCTAAAGAATCAGCAATATTATTGGTCCTGTTCTGGCGGCTCCACTTCAATCACTTTACCACCGCCGTAAGGTTGCCTCTCACTGTCTTTTCTATAAATCCTTTCATAGTAACTGATCAGATGAACTCTTCGCTATGGTACCTAAACATTTTGAATTTAAACCCAGTACTGAACTGAGGACGATATACAGTTAAGTTGGTTAGATGTAACCGTAAGCTATATGCTAATAGTTTCTTTTCCCGCACGTCTCACTTGTGGCTCCATGATTTCCAGCCAACTTTAAACTTCATTAATTTAAATGCAACGCCAATCGCTATCTACTGTCCTCTTGATTACTCTTCTACTGTTCTCGCTCCTTAATAATGTTTCTGTTTCTAATTATTCCACAACCAGTAACCCCTTGTATATTAGTGGCTTCACTGCCTTGTTTGGAGTGAAATTGATTTAAAGAAAGTACCAAGTTAAGCAGGCTATCGAATGAAAATTTTTTCATTTTTGCATAATTTAGACTATCATTTAAGAATCTTACCCTTTATTATTATCTAAATTATCAATTAATACAAAATAAACGAGATTAGAAACTGAAAAATAATAAACGTAGAAAATGCATAGTTGAAATATAACTTTACGTAAGCAAAACAAAAAGATATATACTATTACTATTTACATTATCCGGACTATTGTCCTCATCTTTGTTGCCATATTTATTACATCGTTTTGGCCGTTGTACGCTCCAGCCTTCTTCAGGTGTTTGGAATGTCGAACTAAACCCTTTATTTCGCTCACTGGGTTAGACTGTTCTAGTTCCACGTGCCATGTTTAATTGATGTCAGTTTACAGTTATCTCCTGTTAATTGTCCTCTCGGAGTTCTCCACTGCCTTAACCGGGTATTGAACTCGCACATTTTGGGTCATGTCATTGGATCTAACTAATATCTTTATCCACTGTGTCATTGACGACATCTATGTATGAATTTCTGGGTATTATAAACCTAATTTCTTCATCCTCTTTTTTTTTACCAGTGCTCATATTGCAATTTTTGTTATTATCGCTTTTCTCTGATACTCCTTATTACTGGTTCTCATATTGTATTCATTTCTATGCTAGTTCGGCTCAGGAGATTTTTGTGGCCTAGCATAGGTGCTGATTCCCTAAGTTTACGAATTCTCCAATGGTGTTCTTTGTCTACAATTTCAACCTGATCCGACAGAGGGCGGTGATCTCCCCTTTCTCTCCATATGTGGTCAGCCACGCCTGATTTTTCCACTTCCCCTCGTATTACATCTTTCTTGTGTTCTTGAAGTCTTACCTTAAGGGGGCGGCCGGTCTCTCCTTTATATTTCTTCCGCAACTCAATTCAATTTCAACTCCCACCATCCATTCAACGTAAAGAAAGGGATCGTCCGCTGCTTACAACACCGAGCAAAAGTTATAACTGGCGACCCAGAGGCATTACATAAAGAATTGGTCAGTATAAATGTTACCCTACAACGTAACAACTATCCTGGGTACATGGCAGCAGCCACCAAAAACTGGGATAGGCGGGTACAAGAGGAGGACAACAACACTCAGAAAACAGTTTGCCTGCCATATTTGAAGGGGTTATCAGAGAAAATACAAAGGATCTGCGGTCCATATAACATCAGGACAACCTTCAAAAGCTGGATTACACTTCGCAGATATCTCTCCCGAGTAAGAACCCCCACAGAGAACATGACTAAAGACTGTGTGTATGCTATCCCGTGTAACTGTAAAAATAAGACAATCTTTTAGGATATTTGAGCAAAACAAATACGAATACATAAAACATTCATAAGATACAAATTATATGAATACGAATACAGAAAACATTCATAAGATACAAATTTCTTAGTAGCAGATTGAATATAATCTCTCCACTTCATATCAGAGGAAAACGTTAAACCGTGAATGTAGAAGGAGTCACTCGCTTGGAAGTTAGCATCAGCCATATTGATGGAAGATAGAAAGGGTTCTTTCAGACGATTAATAAAGAACATGACTAAAGTCTGTGTGTATGCTATCCCGTGTAACTGTAAAAACAAGACAATCTTTTGGGATATTTGAGCAAAACAAATACGAATACAGAATCTCGGTAATTGCGTAAATAAAATAAATAATCATAATATTCAGTTAATATGTAAATAATAATAAATATATTTAATGTGAATTATATAGATTTATATAACCTTTAAACAATATTTACATTTTTTTCAGTTAAAATTAAACCCATTCGCTAATATTTTTTTTTGTTTTGTTTCGAAAAGACGCCTCAGTTCTCCTTTGGTTCAGCTTTCCAGTCAACTTTCCATTAATTTTTTGAATATCAATATCAGTCGTCATCTTCTTTAATCGTTCTCTCTCCTTAATTCTTTCTTGGATTCTTTCACACTCGGTATTCGCTTGCGTCTTAGTGGCTTAATACCCTTGCTTAGGATGAAATGATAAAAAAATGTGTCTATAAAACTTCATATTTGCTCGGGTAACGGTTACCAAAACAAAACCAGAACAGGTAACGTGAGTTCGAATATTGAGTAAAACAGCGTGTGTTAACACTGATTCCCTGATAGAACAACCTCATCCTATATATGTATAAAATGGAGATGTGAGCTGGTATATATATATATATATATATATATATATATATATTTATATATATATATATATTTATTAAATGTAATATTATCCGCTATCTTCCCTCCCCTACCTCTCAAACTTAGGACGCTTGTGAGTTAACGTGCCTAAACTTTGATCGATGTTTATCAACGAAAAAATGTCCACACCCCAATCAACATTAACCACCCGGTCCACCCACCACCAAACTGCTATCAACAACCATTATTGTTTCACTCAGATACTTTATGTATATTTTGTATGTACATTTTACTTCTCAAAAAAATGAAAAATAGGAAGTGACGTTTTACATCCGGGCTTGCCTACAAACAGGATCGTTCATAACCATTTTCGACCCTCACCCGTAGATGTGCAGTTAAAATGCACTGAAACCAAGTTGCATCTTTGTTGTGAGTAAAATGGTTTTGTCTATATTATAAAATTATAATAAATAAATAATTATCGCTCTACTACCTGTATCGAGATCTTTTTTGAATTAACGCTGCGAAGGTTAGAATTTATATATTACTTTCGTTCTCATCGCATCGTATATATATATATATATATATATATATATATATATATATATATATATATATATATATATATATATATATATATATGTGTGTGTGTGAGGAGGCTCCGTGGAGTAATGGATAACGGCTTGAGGAATCGGAGAGCCGAGTTCGAATTCCAGTCAAATCCATTACATTCACTTACGTGCTAACACCCTTGGGAAAGGTGTGAATCCTCTTCTTCTCCCTCCAACTATGGGTAAATAGCAGGACAGACTGGGTTCTATAGCCTTGGATGGCAACTGGTCTAGGAGAAGGACAACTCTGAATTCAAAATCTGCGGAGGGTCGTTTGGGGACCTTGTGGCATTCGTTGCACCAGGTCTCTATTCGCCCCTCCAAAAAGTGGGGATGGCCCTGCACAAAGCCTTCACCACTATAATCAAATCCCGTGTGGTTGTCGGGCTTTCAGTTTCTGGGAACTGATCAGTCTGGCCCTCATACGTCGAGTCCATCATATATATATATATATATATATTCACAAAAAATTGAACTAACAAAATTCTTAAACTGTACCATCACCAAAAGAACTTTAAAGAAATGCCTTAAACCCTGACATTCCACGAAGTTTTAAAATATGAAGTATGAATTTAAGAAACGCTTTTAAAATAATATCGCTCAGGAAAGCAATTACTTTAAAAATATTGTTTCCTCCATTATTAGTAATGGCCTGATTTGTCACACAACATTAAATGTTTAATTTCTTTCGTACGGTTTACCGACATTTTTACAGCTTTTCTTTTAAATCTAGCAAATATTTTTTGCATTGTAAGAATTTGGGGGCATGTAATAATGATTTTCTGACACAAGTCGAACTATTTAGCACACATCGGAGGGGAGAAGCGGTGGATTCATACCTTTTCACAAGGATATTTGCGAGTAAGTGAAAAACTACTAAAATTAAAATTCGGCTCTTTCCCCTTGTCGAACTGTTATCCATTACACCCCATCGCACTGGATGTGCAGGAGGAGTAATGGATAAAAAAAATAGCACCCGTCTAGGTTCAACCTTGCTTAACTTCAGTGATCGCACAAGAACCGGTGTTTCGGCGTGGTATGGCAGTAGGCCCCGTCACGAAGGAATATCTATGTTTTGAAAGTGTGTACTTACGTTAAATTCCATTAGAGCAATTATTTGTACGTCCCAGACTATATCTACAGTCTCACTTGCTGAGAATTTCAGGTTTCTAGTTTATGAACGTAAATGTTAGATATATACTATATTTTTTTCCATTTATTTGCCTCTACCACTTCTGTCTTTTAATAATTTTGTCTCTTCTATTGCCTTTCCACCATTTCTTGTTTCTCAACAGCTTTCTTCCTCTTTATCAAGTGGTTCCAAACTTCCACTCGACATGTCTACGGCCCGTTCGCCTGCAAAACCTGCGGATTCTCCTGTTCAATTATTTATGTCCACTTGTCGATCACTTTGTCCAGCTAACAGTGAAATTCCCGCCGACCGACGTGCCTGATAAAGTAGGTGTCGTCACCTCATTCGTAACGCATGCGTCAGTGGCATGTGAGTAGCTGAGACATGCACACAGTTTTCGCCATTGATAACTACTTACCTTTACACGCAACGACGGACGTATGTGTTTATACTTGGCAAGAAGCGCCCAAAAAGCA
Organism: Acanthosepion esculentum; assembly: GCA_964036315.1. Classification (NCBI taxonomy): domain Eukaryota; kingdom Metazoa; phylum Mollusca; class Cephalopoda; order Sepiida; family Sepiidae; genus Acanthosepion; species Acanthosepion esculentum. Next base: position 30,983,461 of record OZ038476.1, read on the forward strand.
CGCACGTAAACGAATTATCCACTCCTGAGATATCAACACCTATGACTTGGCTGTTTTTATTATTACGCTTAGAATTCACTCCACATGAACCTAGTTTAGTGTGATGGTTAACGAGCAACTTTCGCAGACAGTATAGTTCGATTCTTACGGATTAAAAACCCGCGTAGTTTCATGTGTCGGTGTGGGGTAATACTTAAGAACTAGTCTGGTTTAAATTACTACCAATTTCAGACCCCACAAAGTGCCTTATACTTAGTCTTGAGGGGTACTAAATTTAACAACAGATTCTATTTTTTTTATTAAATTAAGCTAAAATCTTTACATTGATCTGCTATCATCCTCATCTTTGTTGCCATATTATCAAAACGATTCGGCCGTTGTACGCTCCGGCCTTCTTCTTTGGAATATCGAACTGAATATTTCGCTCGCTGGCGTAGACTGTTCTAGTTCCACGTGCCATTTCTAATGGATGTCCGTTATCTCCTGTTAATCCCCGCTCTCCAAAGGTCTCCACCGCCTTAACCAGGTAATGAACTCACACTCTTTGGGTCCTGTCACTGGGTCTAACTAACGCCTTTATCCATTGTGACATGTGGCCTTGAGTACATGTGTATATGAATTTCTGGGTATTATAAAACTAATGTCTTCAGCAACCATTTTTTTTTACCAGTGCTCATATTTCAGGGGACTTAACAAGCGATAACTGATAACTGACATCCATTAGACATGGCACGTGGAACTAGAACAGTCTACCCCAGTGAGCGAAATAAAGTGTTCAGTTCGACATTCCAAACATCTGAAGAAGGCCGGAGCGTACGACGGCCGAAACGTTGTGACAAATATGGCAACAAAATGAGGATAATAGTCCGAACAATGTAAATAGTGTACATAATACCTCATCTCAGAAATATAAACAGACACCAAAACTTTATAAATATCTTAGCTACTTACTTCTGCGTCTAGGTCAATCATTCAGATTGGTGGCTGTTTGGGAATATCAGATTTTCTTAAGCTTGGGTGTAGGGGGGGTGAATGTTCCAAACTTACCTGGCCTTCGTCGTTAATCGTAACATACTCTTACATTGACGAGTTGGTTTTACGGCCATATAAATTTGAAACATCTATTCTTGTACAATTACCGAAGTTAAACAACTACAAAACTAGTCAGTTTCTAGATGGATGATCTATTAGGAGTAACAGGGGGTGTAAGCCTGTATGTGCGGATGGTATAATGGATAACGACTCTGAGTTGTAAATCAGAGAGCCGAATTCCAGTTACAGTTAAGTTTGTTATATTTACTTACGAGCAAATTCCTTTGGAGAAGGTACAAGGGCCATTCAATAAATAAGGTTAATTTTTCGGTATAAGGACTTGTAATACAAATAGAAGCTTGCTTCTTTTTTTTTTTTTTTCAACGTAGTCTCCCAGCACTGTCACACACTTTTCCCATCTGTGCACAAGCTTCCGTATTCCCTCAGCGTAAAAATCTTTGGACTGATATCTCAGCCAGTCGCTCGCAACACTTTTGACTTCATCGTCACTTTTAAACTTCGTGCCTCTTGTGAACGCTTTCAAGGGACCAAAGAGGTGAAAGTCTGAAGGGGCAAAGTCTGGGCTGTAAATGAGATGAGGGAGTAGTTCCCAGCTCAGCTCGTTGATGGTCTGCACCGTTTGGGCTACTGTGTGAGGCCTTGCGTTGTCATGATGCAAGATGACTCCTTCTGACTGATGACCCCTGCGTTTGTCCCAACAGATAAGCTCAAAGTCCTTGCAATATCACCCTTCTGTCAGACTGAATGAGGTCATTGACTGATTCGATCACCTCAGGAGACCTCACTTCTGTAGGCCTCCCAGGCCTGTCTTCATCCTCAACGCTGCTCCGTCCTTCTTTAAACAATTTAGCCCACTTGTAGACATTTTTTTGGCTGAAACATGTGGCACCATACACAGTTGACATTCTCCTATGAATTTCAACTGGTTTGCACTCTTCAGCAACCAAAAACTTGATAACAGACCACTGTTCAATCCTGGAGCATGCTTCTTGTTCGGCCATCTTTGTTAATCGCCAAAACTCTCAACGTTTTTTTTTAAACAACGTCTTATATTCCAGCTTAGTAAGAATTCAAATAAAAAAAAACAAGAAAATTAATAATTATTGAGCTATTTTCGATATTAATAACGCATTTTAATATAATTTTTTAGATGTTTGGGTCTATAATTCTGAGATGACGTATTGTATTTATTTACATTATTTACCTTATTCGGATTGTTGTCCTCATCTTTATTCCCATGTTCACGACGTTTCGGCTTTTGTACGCTCCGACCTTCTTCAGGTAATTGGAATTTCGAACTGCATCCTTTATTTCGTCCACCGGGGTAGATTGCTCTAGTTCCACTGGCCATGCTTCTCCAGAAGTCTCAGTTATCTCCCTTTAACTCGACTCTCCAAGTTTCTGTACACCACTGCAGTAGCCAGGTATTGAACTCACAAATCTTTGGGTCACTTTCCTGGATCCAACCAACGCTTTTATCTACTGGGTCATGTGACCTTGAGGTGGACGAAATAATGGGTTCAATTCGAAATTCCAATCAACTGAAGAAGGCCAGAGCGTAAAGCGGCCGAAACACCGTAAACATGACAATAAAGAAGAGGACAACAGTCCGAACAATGTAAATAATTTCAGATGTTGTTTGATATATGCGACTTGTTGTTCATTTATGGATATTTTAGCTTTGTTACACTGCGATCTTGTCATAATTTGAAAGACTGGTTTATACTAATTTGCCAACGATTCCATTTCTTGAACCACACTTTAATTATGATTTCTAATTGTTCCATCTCCACTCTATCACTTCCACCGTTTCTTAGATTTTCCCCACCCGCTCCCAATTCGTTACAAACCAAGAGTATGCGTTTTAAGTTAACATGTCTTGCCGTAAAGATATTAACACGAAAAGGTTGTAATATATATATATATATATATATATATATATATATATATATATATATATATATATATATATATATAGTTATGGCTCAGTCAAGTTTTGAAAGTTATTTATTATTTCTTTTTAATTTACTGACGTCCTTCCGATCTGAAACATTGGCATGACACATTCTTTACACATTTGTTGTCTCGGGCTTTCTACCGAGAGTAGCTAACCATTTTAAATCCGTATATATCATGAAGAACCCATGCCGTGAAGATGTGTTTAAAAGGCACGTCTTATTCACGTCCCTGCGTCAATCTAAGTAAGTATCCATTATACAAACGTATTTCCTGCACTGAATCCAAACACTAACAATAGCTTTGGGTAGGATTTTACTTGAAGGGAAAAAATACCCATAGATTGGGGCTTTAGTTTTTGTCCACCCGTGCAATGTTTCAGCGTATTTAACTTTTGATAATGCTCTTGTGTTCTTCAATGTTAGTATATATCTGCGGTTTACTTTGGCTTCCATTATTCTTATTTTAAGAGTTTCCTTTTTTATCTTTCTTCCTTTTTATTCCGGGTTGCATTCGAAGCCTGCTTGATATTGGTCTTGTCTTGATTCTTTTGTTGTCTGCAAATCTGATTTACTTGCTAGTCACGAACCTTTCTTTTACATTATTCTTACCGAAATCTCTTATCTCGAAATTCATTTCACTTCGATCCTAGTACTTCTGTTTACGGTCATGGTCATCTTTCGATTTCTTTTCCGAACTTAGCATGCATTCTTCCAAGTGGTTCAAGCAATTAGATGGTTGAAACTTACGTAATTCCCTGGTTAATGTGCATCGACGTGGAGTATCGGCTAGAGAGCCGTGTCTAAGGCATTAATATCGATAGCCCCCATCCAAAATGTCATTTAATAGCATCACAAGGGTTGACATGTCGGAGAATCAACCAACAAACAAATTTGACTCATTTTCTAATGAGGCTTAGGCACGGCCTCTCTGTTTGAAACGAAACCCATTCGGGACCGCTTTGTGTTCGTATCAAATATCATATGAGGATCTACTCTTATATATACCACTGCTAATTTCATGCTAACTTTATAAAGCAGTTGATTTATCCAGTATCGAAGAAATTAGATGATGAAACTGCAGTTTGTGTTTAAAATGTTTATTAATGAATTAAAGGGAATGTCATTCGTTTTATTTTGTTCATGCAGGATCCCATTTGTCATACCACGCTGTCCTTAAAGGACATGACGTCTGTCTAATCTGGCTCATTTGACCCGGAAGTGACTGAAGAATTTTTTCCGCTCATGTCACTCTAGAACAGTCACGTTGTCAAAAATAAGCACTCCGTTGTGGAACAAGCTGAGAAAAGAATAATCCACCTTGAGAAAGAGAGCTATTTATGGTGCCATGAGCATCTCATTGTGCTCAAGTGGGATAGTCCATTGCTTGGGCTGTGATTGGCTGCTGGTACATGAGTGGAGGTATATCTGTATAAATACCAGCTTCATTCCAGTCAATTTGCAGAGTTTGTATTGAGTTACAATCTGCTTTATTTTTGTCTGCCAGCTGGACGCTAGCTGGGATCCTTACGCCGGTAAGTGTTGTTATTCTACAGTTACCTTCACTGTGACGTCTTGTAACTCCCCTGTTTTGCATCCACTGTCGACAGAGGTTTCGTTTAGATCAAACGGCTGCCCCATAATAAAAAAAACACTCATTGAAAACCAACTGGCCTTTTCGTTTCCAGTGACGTCTTCGATGCTGAGAGTTACCTTTATGGAACAATTTTCCTTGTTTCTTTTAAGTTGCGCATGTGCACAAGTATTTTTGATAGTATATATATACATCGTGTTTATATATAAAAAAACAAATCCTTCTTGTTCTTTAACAGTCGTTGTCAGTTAATCTATGCATACCGTATATATAGGTAACGGGGTTCTAATCAAATTCTGGAAACAACTTCTTGATCGTTATCTTTTAGTAACTGTTTCTGCAATAAAAGACCCAAGACCAACTCAAGTTAGAGACTTACTGAATGAAGTCACTGTATCAATATAGGAATGAGAAAGAAGTGTAAATTATGAGGCCAAGTAGAAAAGATAATCATTTATACTAGACTTGATGTTCTTACGATTGTAGCGTTCAGTAGGACACCATTTCGTGAATCTAATCCTCAAAGTAGCGATTCTGTGGAAGAAGCGTCCTGGGTATGACGATAAACTACATCCGCGTCCTGGGTATGACGATAAACTACATCCGCGTCCTGGGTAAGACGATAAACTACGTCCAACAGTAAGGCCTCTGATCAGGAGGTTTTGAGGAGCGTGGAACCACCTCTTAATTGCTGATGTTCCCAGGTCCACCCTGACCCGGGGTGGTAGCACCTGTTAAGGTCCCAGCTATGGGAAAATAGTTAACACCCAAACTTGTGTAAAAATAGGTTTATTACCAGAAATACTTTATAAATAAAATACAAAAAAAAAATGACTAACAATAATTTTTGAAGAAAAAATTATCGGCAATACTTAAAAAAAATATCAGCAATACAAACAGCTTTACATTTAAAAAAAAAAAACAACAAAAAAAAAACAGCTATAGATTTCTTGAAGGAAAAATATTCTCAGAAATAGATTTTTGAAGAAAAAAATATTCCCAGAAAAAGATTTTTGAAATAAAATATATTATCAGCAATAACAATTTTTGTTGGCGTTAAATAACCCTTTGAGGTTGATATGCTGTAAAAGAAAATAAACCAAATAAACTGTGGACGAAGCCGCCCGAATAGAACTTCTGTAAAATACGAATGGAAGGGGATGACGTGTGTACGTTGACCATATTTCTGAAGGTCAGAACTGGGAGAAGTAATGTATGTTGTTCATCAGAACATTTACCTTTTGAAATAGTGATAGAATAGTTCAAAATTTGGAAAACACGAAGATCCATTGACCTAAAAATGGAATAAAAGAGAACGAACATCAAAAATTGTCATCTGGTACATTCCGCTTTTAAAATTTAAAAGTGAGGACCAAAATTAGCATTTTTCTTTTTTCTCTAGGCGGATATTTCTCTTTAGTATCTCAACTCACAAAGTTTTTTTGTTTTTTTTTTTGTTGTTCACCTCTGCTGTGGCCAGATATTGATTTCCCAATTCTTTGGGTCAAGTCGCTGGATTACTAAGAGGAAATAACTGATACTGAGATATCCAGAAAAAGGCATAGCACGTGGAACTAGAACAATATACCCCGGTGGGCAAAATAAAGGGTTCGTATCGAAATTCCTGCGTATATCACCTGAAGAAGGCATACAGCAACTGAAACGTCGTGAATCTGATAACAATGATGGGGACAACAATGTAAATAGATACAATACCGCATCTCAGAAATACAGATATAATAGCAAATATTTGCTGGCACGGTTGGCGCCGGGTTAATATCGCAATTATTTTTGGAATTGGTCATAATATTAGACAAATCGAACTTGCTAACCGGACGCTTCTCTGTGGCCGAACGGTTAAGGCACGTCACGCGAAATGACGGTTCCGTATAGGATACAGGTTGGATTCCTGTCGGAGAACGAAAATTTTCTATGAAAATTTCTCGGACATTCAGGCCGGTAAATGTTATTTAATACTGTTTATTATAAAACAGAGCATTTGCTTAAATACTTGTATCTATAAAAAGAACATTAAACATATCATAAATGTCTTTAAATAAATTGTCGGACTCTGTCCAATTCAAAATATATGACACTTATAAATATATATATATATATATATATATATATATATATATATATATATATATATATATATATAAATTAGTAGTATTATTTTTTGTATTGTTATTATAACGGATAATCGTGTCAACCCGATGGAACTCGTTTGTATGTCTGGGAAGAGCATTCTCGAAGTGCGGACAAGCAGACAAGAGGAATAAAAACTATTTCGATGCTGGCAGAATGGAAAACTAGGGCTTCGCTGTACCTAAAGTCCATGTACAACAGACGTTGTGTCCTTTTCAGACCGTGTTTCTGAAAGAGCGGAGGTACTGACTTAAGCAATTAAGCTTCGGCCTCGACGTGGTGCCTCTTATGATGAAAGCAATTATCAAGACTGTATGGTCTCAGGATGAAGCAGTCCATAATACCACTTCGGCATACATAGCTGAGGAAAGTGCAGTTTCCGGGTGCAAATCGGATTGCATGTCTGATTTTGGACTGATCTGCAAGGATCCAGTGAGAATCGACGTTACAATTATATAAGAGTTCCATCGGTTTGACCTGATCCTCCGTTATTATTATTAATTAATTAATTAATACTGTATGGTGTCTGGCAATTTAATGATTTATAGGTTCGTTACACTATAACTTATGAGACTGTCCATACTAATGCAATGTTGATTCAGTCCACAACGTTTATGTCTACAAACTACATATATTAGATTGTTAGTATCCATTCCTTATGATGTAACACTCTTGTAATATACAGCCATGTCCAGAAGTACTTATTTCATTTCGGGACTTTTATTAAAAGTTTTTTTTATAGTAGTGTCAGTATAAACTTGTATTATGTATGACCATCTTTCGTCTTAACAACAGCTTCCATACGCCGGGGCGTGCTGACATTGTGGCTGACAAAATGGTGGTCCAGACGTCCTTGATATCCTCCACAAGTGCCTTGCGACAATTTGTCTATAAGCTTTTATTTTATATATAATCTGACAAATCTTCTGTGGAATTGAATCAGAACTGTTGCTATGTTATTTTAATGTAATGAACTTCACCTTCAAATATTCTTGCATTTTTATTTTTGTAGAGTGGCATTTAACAGAATTATGTATAAATATGTGGCAACCATGGATGTGAATGTAAATTTCTCGTTTTTTCTGCACCAGTTACTTTTAATCATTTATGGTTGTTCCAGAATCCAGCAAAAATAATTCGCGTGGCTGGGAAAGTTTGTATTTTAGACACTACTTACATTATTCGGACTATTGTTCTCATCTTTGTCGCTATATTTTTTTACAACGTTTCGGCCGTTGTACGCTCCGGCCTTTTTCAGGTTGTTGGAATGTCGAACTGAACCTTTTATTTCGCTCACTGGGGTAGACTGTTCTAGTTCCACGTGTCATGTTTAATGGATATCAGTTGTCTCCTGTTAATTCCCCTCTCCAAGTTCTCCACTGCCTTAACCGGGTATTGAACTCACACTCTTTTGTTCCTGTCACTGGATCTAACTAACGCCTTTATCCATTGTGCCATGTGTCCTTGTGTTTTAGATTTTGCTTCGTACCTCCATCTTGGAAGCCTTCTTATAATGTTGACACAGTGTAGTGTAGATTTATAAGTGTGTATAACTTTTTTTTCATTGCTCTTTTGTTGAATGTTCATGCATTTTTACGAATGCCAGTCACTTAATTTTCCATTTCCACAATCTTAGGTGTGCTGGGGCTTGGTTGAAACTACGGGAAACAGTCCTACAATACATATCTTGAGCGCTGAGGAGAAAAGCCGCTAAAAATGTTTTTTCCAGGAATTTGTTGGAGATCGTAAATCTGTGAATTTCCTGATACGATAATCTTTTGGTATTGTTTATATTGGACATCCACTTGTAACCAAAAAAAGAACCAACAACTTGGCGATAGCATTATGAATTATAGTCTTGCTACAACTACAACTCAGTTTGACGATGATTTTTCGCTCTGAGTAATATCACCATTTGGGAGCTTTGAGTGTCACAAGGTGACACATCTTCTTTTCCCATTTTTAACGTATAACAAATTCATAGCTTTGTATCTAGCCAAACCTCTGTGACAGTGTTTCGAAATTAAGTACGATTTAATATTTCATATAATAGCAAAATAATTACATCTTGTATATATAAAGTACAGTGTATGCGTGTTTGTACGTGTGTGTCCAAGCAACTCGTCCGCTCCCACTGGTCCGATTTCAATGAAAAGAAAAGTTAGGCACGTGGAACGATTTTCGTTGTGCTCAGATCCAGGGTTTCCAGATCATGCGAGTTTAAAAATATACATTAATATATTACATTTCATAATATAGGTTTTAGTTAATTAGCTATTACGTTTCTCTAACTGTTCAAATGTTGAATGTAAAACTAATTCTAATTTGTTTTCCCATCTTTAATCTATATTAAATTTTATCTTATAAATTGTCCCCTGTTCTGTCACCCATGAAATAAAAATATTTGTTTGTACGGAAAACCAGAATCTCCGTACATCAGATCGTCTTTAAATTAAGTGGCTGCAAAAGAATTATCGTTGAACTTTTAAAAGGTAAGCTTAAACATTAAGTCATTACATAAATGCAGCGATCAATTTTGAGCTCTTCTGTAGATTATTAATGCCTATCGCATTTACTCCTCCTTAGCTATTGTGGTGATGGCCAAAGCAAGCGTCCTTCACAGAAGCTAACATAAATGTCGCCCGATAGGACGGCTTTAAAGCTAGTTATCAATAAGTGTATGTTCCAATGACAAAGAATTGTTCATTTTTGCCATGAAGTCTTACAATTTTGATTAAGACTGTATATAATCTATGTGAGGAGTTTCAGATTCACAAATGTTTTATGAAATCGTTCTCGCTAGTAATTACAGAAGCAATATATGCATTTTGAAAATGTCTCGGTTTAAAGGCCGACGAATAAGCAGAATTCCTGTGTAAAACATTAAAAATGTCTATGAGTAAACATTAATATATGTAGTTTCTCGTACCAATCTTACATAATTTAAGCTCTCATGTGCGTATATATATATATATATATATATATATATATATATATATATATATATATATATATATATAATATATATATATATACTCTTAAGCTGTGCTATATTTATGGGATAAAGTGCTCAATATCAGAGATAGAGCGTGTGTAAATATAAGTGAACATTGAAGTCAACACACTTCATGTTCTGTTTCATGCTAGACGCAATCGTGGCCTCTACGTGTTGACTTCAATGCTCAGCTTATATATACATACATACATACATACATATATATATGTGTGTGTGTGTTTTGAACAATAAAAAATATGCAAAAATTAAAATCTTCAGACACACTGGGTTGTATATTAATATTTTTTCGTTTTTATTATTTCAGTTAGATTACTCGACTACTTTCGGCCAACATGGCCATTATCAATAGAAAAAATGCCTGCTTGTTAGTAGCAGGGAACTACAGAAATGAATGACTTGATGGAGAAAATGAACTTTTGTCTGTAGTTTTCATTTGTTTTCGTTTTTTAATTTTTTTTAACATGAATTTTGGTCAATCCTTATGTTGGTCAAACAGTCTCTTTTAAGTTGTTATTTAAGATAAGCGCTGGATAGATTCATGCTGCTCTGAATTCCCTTGGTTTCATATATATATATATATATATATATATATATATATATATATCTATATATATATATATATATATATATATATATATATCTGTTGTGTGAGCGCGAATTCGATCTGTAATGAGCTAAGCGAACCATATATATGAATCTCTATATTTAATAATTCATTATCTATGTTTTCAAATGTCTTATAGTTTCCTCGGAGCGATAAGTCTGGATGTTTGCCAAATTTATTAGTGTCTTTCGTTCCTTTCTCTCTATCCTCTCTCCTTAAAGTTTCGCTGTTCACCTTTCTCGCTCCTTTTGCATCGCCCTTTCTATCTCTCTCTCTCTCTCCTTTATGTATAGTCTTGTTTTTGCTTGCGAGCCCATTCGTTAATGTATATTACAAGAGAATACTCGAATATACCAGTCACCTTCTGCAATATCAAATCACTTCTCAGACCTCAAGCCATGCATGTTCTCTCTGCCTGTTCGGTTTCGAATCCCTCGTCAATCAATAAATTAATTGCTCCATCGACCTCCCAGTTTCAGTCTAGACAACTTTCATCAAAACCCTAATTAATCTTTCACGCCTTATTCCGCCGATGTTTATTCAAACTTTCGCTTGTACTGAATATAGGCATAATACACCCACGAATAACAACAAAAAAGATTAACTCGAAATCGATTCTTCTGCTCCAGACTGCTACTCGAATAGGCGATTATGTTATGAACGTTAGCAATAAAAAAAGAACATGTCAAAGCAAGAAAAAATCGAACAAGAGATGTAACAAAAAATCATTTTAATCACTGCCCATTACCCCTCCTCGATTAAGCTCGGGTGAGAAAGGGCCAATAAATCGGTTAAACTGCTTTTTTGTTGTTTTTCTATTTCGATATTACCACTTAACAGTAGAGCAACGATTCTACAACACTTCTCGTATGCTAGTTTGCTTTTTTCTTGTTTTAACATGTCAGTTTTCATTGCCATTATTAATTCTTTTTTACCCTAGCACAAATATTTAAAACTTTACTGTTTCGCTTTCTCATTTGTAAATCGTTACACTTCAGTTTGTTTTACATTTGATGCTTCGTAAATGTTCAAGTTGTTTTCGTCTAATAAATATTGACTTAACGTATTAATAATTTAATATATATCCGACCAGTCACTCGCGGAATATCAATATATAGGACATAAAAGAATCTTTTCTTTATCTATTTCCATTATGTATAAGGCGATAAAATTCTTAAACTTTTAGTTTTTAGAAATGTAAAATATTATAACTTATAAATGGCGTTTGATTAAGACGGGTAAAAGTCAGCAGTAAATAAGTCAGTGTTATTAATGAAAATTTATTTATTTCTCTATTGGAACATGTTATTCAAATCATAATAAAAAATAATATCGCCCAAATTTCTGCCAAATCTAAAAGAAAAAAACATTTAGACGCTTAAAGTTAATTCACATTTAAAATATGTCCAAGTTAATGGAACACACTTAATAAGAATAATTTAAACAATGCAACAAAAATTACCTAAAAATTAATCTGACATCTTCCGGAAAAAAAAACTGCTAACTTTTCATCCTATAACAGACCGTAATTTCAAACAATAAAACGTATATCTTTGATATTACTTGCTTCAAGACTTAAAATAAATAACACTAAATTTTGATTGATTCGTTTTCTACGGGTTATCAACAATTTCCAGGTTATTTAGAAGCCAGAAGATGATTTCTAGATTGTAATAATTTTTTTTTGTTTTATTTTATTGTATTTATTTAAGATAATAACGTTTCAATGTTTAAAGTCTTATACGCATAGTATACCTGAAATAGCGGTCAGGTAAAATCTCTCACTTAACGACAAGGACATTGGAAGGGAATCTATCCGTTAAATGAAGAATGGCTATATTATTTTTTCTTGAAAGGTTTACTCATTATCTTATCTAGTCCCATTATGAAGATATAGCTAGTATTTGTTTGATATAAAGGTATTATTCGTATGTTTGGTTTTAAGTACTAGTCTTGACAAAAGAAACTGTTATGGATATAAAGACTTCTTTTATACTTCTTTCTGATATTTTGTCTCTCTACGGAGTTGGTTCTTTTGTTTTTTCATTTTGATCTAGACATGCTGTATATGGTATTTTACTAATTAGTTTTTTTTTCTCTTTCACGTAAATCAAGCATAGTTCTCGTATTCAAACGCTAACTTCTTATAGTGATTAAAAACGAATGAAGGATAAAGGAATTTGCCTTTCATGTTCTGAAATATATTAATTCCATTTTAAGTTTTACCATCAGATCAATGGTGAAAGTAAAATAGCGCTACATTTTTGTAAGATGACAATTTACTTTCTGGTCAGTTTCTTTTACCTTCCTTCATTAATGGTGCAGTAATGAATACATAGATATCCATATTTAAAATAAAGATAAAATGACATTCGTGAAGCCTTGTTTTTAAGTCCTTCAATCTGATAGTCTGTCAGAGAGAAAAACTTGGGGTTCTTTCACAATTCCAGGCATTTCTAGACGTTAGAACCCTTACTAAAATCCGCCACCCAAATTTAGAAACACAAGGGAGCAAAAGAGGACGGCTCAATGAAATATGTGTATAAATAGAATGAGCATGGCAGATAAAGAACATAGGCATAAAAGAATGAGAGCAATGACAGAGTAAAACGCATGTTCATAAACAGAATGCATTAAACCAAGTCTTAAAGCCGAGAATAGAGAAAGAAACATACTTTAATAATGGAACAAATACATCGTGGAACACTTCAACGACGAAAGATGAAAACCTGCTATGCACTGAAATGTGGACAGCCCAGTAATAATGGGTTGGTGCATAATTATCAGGCGTTTTAAAAACAGTATTAGGAAAAAAGAACCATAAGAATACAACAATAACATATTTAAATGATTATTCCGAAGTGTATGATTATCGATACGGATTTTTATAACCTAAAAATAAAATTATATTTTTATTAAAAAAAAGTAAACAAAACAGCGTTTTTTATTAGAAACTAACTCGTCTACAAAAACGCCTGATAATTATGCACCAACCAATACTACTGAAATGAATACGGCATGGAAAAATATTAACAGGAACACAAATGCAAAACCAAATGGAATTTTAATAGAGATTTTAGACGTGTTCGACGTTGGCAATATGACAGAAACCTTGATGTATACGACAGTGATCATATACCGGAAGACCTAAACAGATCCATTTTTAAAGCGCTGCCTTGGAAGCCAGATACAAATACCATAGGACAATCATCTTAATGAACCACATAACGAAACCTATCATTTGAGTTCTAAAGAATAGATCCCATAGCAGAATTAAACTGAAAATAGTAGTACATTTTCCTTAAAGACTGGAACAAGGAATACGATATTTATGCTCAGAATGATATCAGAAAGAGCCATGCTAATGCAGTAGGACTTTTTATAGATTATAACAAAAGCGTTTCCTAAAACACGTCACAATGAACTGTTCTGATGACTTGGTAAGCTTCATTTATTTGGGAAATGTTAGAATAACACAGAACTCTATACTCTGATCAAGCAGCCTGGATACGGATAGAAAAGGAATTCAGTAAATAAAGAAAATAGAAAGGGGCGTACGACAAGATAGTTTTCTCACCGGATTATTCAACTTTAGTAGAGTGATATACCCTACCGGAATTCATTATTGGCGTCCACAATCTTTGCAATAAAAGATGTGCAGATGACAGCGTGTTGATAGCAGACAATAGAAACTACAGGAACTCCTACAGAAGGGAATAAATGGAGGTGAGAATATAGGACTAAACATGAATTGTAGGAAGACAGATTGACTGGTTGTCATGAAAAAGAACAACCCAACATAGGATCTCCAAATTGGATACACGACAATCAAGCAAGTACAAAAATGTACGTATCTCGGAAGTGTTTCAAGAGAGGGCGGAAAATGTGACACCGAAGGTGCATTAAGATAGCGAAAGATGCCTTTCAAAAACTAAGCAAAGTATTAAGAAGCAGGAATTCAGACGTGCCTGACCACATATGGCGAGCAAAGGGAGATCACCGCCCTCTGTGGGATCAGGTTGAGATCATAGTCAAAGAACACCATTGGAAAATTCGTAAGCTAAAGGAATCAGCACATATGCTAGGCCACAAAAATCTCCTGAGCCGACCAAGCATAGAAATGAATACAATATGTGAACGAGTAATAAGATTCCCAGAGAAAGGCGATTACAGCAAGTGTTTAAGAAAACTTCCTGAAACTTACATAAGGGCTTTGTGAACGCAAGGTAAGGAAGTTATGGGGTGCCCTGATCATTCATGCACAGAATGGACGCGGCAATCAGAAGAAGACACCGTGGATATCATAAGGTTTCATCGACAGTATTCCGCAGTAATATTTGCTAACTCTGTATTCTTATATAAGAAGCAGTGTTAGATTTGAAAACACATCTAAAATAAACCATAAAAAAACCTTCCACACAGTCGTTATTATTCGTACTACTTTTTGTCAACGAATATTCTTCCTACGCAGTCTTCGCCAGCCAAGTGAAATGAATTTTTATCAACAGGAAACGAAGAAAAGAGAAACACGTGAAATTATCAAGGGCAAATAGGAATGTTTCGTTTACGTAGAGAATATTGATTTCCTTAACAAATGTAATTTTCGTTGCATTAATACCTCCTTTAGCGTACATTTCTGCGAATCAACGTTAATAAAGCCATTCTTTGATCTAAGCTAATGCAATACATCTTTATATCTACCTATATTACTAATTATATCTACTGATATCTCCATTTAATAATCTCTTATGCAGATGATAATGTATATATTGGTATTTATCGACTTGAATGCATACACAAAATTAGACGCTGTGTGTGTGTGTGTATGCGCGCGTGTCCACGTCCAGGCATATGTATTTATAAATTCCTAAATAGTGAGGTAACTATATTTGCATTTTATCTTTTATATTTTTGCTTGTATTCTTTTTTTTTTCTTTTTTTTTTGGGGGGGGGGATATTAGAAATTTAATGTTATTAAAGGACATATTTTAATATGAAAAAATAGACGGTTGAGGCTAGTGCAATCAAATAACCTTTTTAATGTCATTTTTTCATTTTCTCCAAAGTTAAAAAATTTGTCGTAGTTGGTTTAAACAATGTCTAATAAGTCATATATATATATATATATATATATATATATATATATATATATATATATATATATATATATATATATACATATATATATATTGATGCAGCCACTGAGTTTTTTTTTGTTTTGTTTTTTGCTACAAGCTTACTCTTTAGTTCCTAATACAATGTAGCGTCTTAATAAACGGGATTTTGAAATTATCAATATGAGATAAACAAGGCCTTAATAAAAGGGGAACCAGGAAAGAATTTAAAGCAAGAAGTTGCGAAATTACTGAATGCAGTGATCTTAATGAACTCTGTAAATATCCTAAAAAATGAAAATTAATGAAAAAATACACATACTCCCTCTCTATTAGGCACCTGAGTATGTAGTCTGTTTCTTCCATTTCTCGGACGTCTTTAAATTACTCGTATTTCTTGCACAAACTTGGAAACATCCAAAAATAACTTTTTTTCTCCTTCTTCAATAGGGTTCTTGATAAGAGTCTACCTTTTTTTCAGGTTTTCAGATTATGTAAATGTTCTACTAGATTCCTCTTTCCAGATAATTAGCAACCGTTCCAACGCGACACTCACGAATCGTTTCTTTCTTGAGAATTCAGACATTGCACACGGAAAATGTCTGCGTTGGTATAAATCTGGTGTAATAAACATAATTTAGGGCGGAAAGATGAAACAAAATCCGCGATCACTTGAATGATCATCAATAAACTTCCTTCTTGAGTATTAGGTACTCCTGAAACCTTCGGTTTTAAAGGACGTCGGTTTAATGACGACATATACATTATCTTAGAGACAATATATATGCATACAAAAACAGGGAATCAGCACATATGCTAGGCCACAAAACTCTCCTGAGCCGACCAAGCATAGAAATGAATACAATATGGGAACCAGTAATAAGGAGTATCAGAGAAAAGCGATAATAACAAAAATTGCAATATGAGCACTGGTAAAAAATGATTGCTGAAGACATTAGGTTTATAATACCCAGAAATTCATTCACAAATGTCCTCAAGGACACATGGCACAGTGGATAAAGGCGTTAGTTAGATCCAGTGACAGGGTCCAAATAGTGTGAGTTCGATACCCGTTTAAGTCAGAGAACTTTCAGAGGGGAATTAACAGGAGATAACTGACATCCATTAGAACAGTCTACCCCAGTGAGCGAAATAAAGGGTTCAGTTCGACATTCCAACCGCCAGCGGCCGAAACGTTGTGATAACCATG
Source organism: Acanthosepion esculentum (assembly GCA_964036315.1). Lineage (NCBI taxonomy): Eukaryota > Metazoa > Mollusca > Cephalopoda > Sepiida > Sepiidae > Acanthosepion > Acanthosepion esculentum. The sequence goes on from OZ038476.1 coordinate 31,000,155, forward strand.
GCGACAAAGATAAGTCCGAATAATGTAAATAGTGTAAAGAACAGGATAAAGCAAAGAATTATCCTTTCCTAATAATACCGACAGAGATGACACTCTAAGAAAAACCCATGGGTCCAAAAAATTTAATAACTATTTGAGTGAATAATTTCCACAGTCAAAAGATCGTGTGTAAATTTAATAACGAAATAGTTTGTTATACGAATGTTACCATTTTTTTACAGGTTTCTGGCCTTCTGCGGGTGTATTTCTTATGAATTCTGAACAAAACCTTCATTGATTTCGTGTGGATATTCTGTTATCTTATTCACATATAAATTCAATACAATAGTAAGAGCGTATAATCTGGTGTAATCAAGAGTTTTTAACAGAGTCAGTACGCTCAAACCCTCAGTGACGATGAGATTTGACTTTGTGCTAGAAAAACACCTTTCACTGCCATTTGACTCACAAGGCTTGTTTTAACATGCATTACTGTTCTCAGGCAATTCCCAATTCTGACTGTTGCTGGAGTTACTTCTCGGGGCGATATAATTAAGAAGTAACCTCCTTGACAAATCAAACCTGGCGAGATTCTCATGTCAGAACGATAACTAATCGACCACTCGCCAAAAATATGTTACGATAAATAGAGAGATACTGAGAGCCATATACAAATCGTATGCAATGAGCTAGATTCATTTTTATTTATATGCCTTGCCCCTTCAACCCCTGGGTGATCATGGCTATTCCCAAATTTGAAGTTCTTAGAATTATTTGTCTTTTTGTTATCCTTCCCACTCACTCTTGCTTTCAGTGTTCCCTGTCATTGTCATATACTCCATACCCTCTTTACTCATTATCCATGTCGTCTTTCTAATTCAAAATGCAAGTTCTTATTTTCATTAACCCTTTGGGCCATGACCACCAGTTTTATATTTCGTATGTCCTGTGACCGTCAAATTCTCTGTGCCTTTTTTTTCCACAGTAATGGATCCTAGAATTTTTAAGTCTCTTTCTGAAACAAATACCTTTTTGTTATTTTTATTGTCATATCCCTAAAATCTTCTCATTCTCTTCCATTCCCAGTAACTCATTGTGTTTTAGTGGCGTTGTCGCTTTACTATGGGTGTAATGATTTTTAAAAAAATGCCCATCTTGCGAACGATTGGTGTAATAAATAAAATTAACACTGAATTGTCAGCTCGCCTATCTGACAGAGAAATGTAGATTTAATGAATACATACGCAAAAAGTTAGAAAACTTGTTTGAAATTTATTTGAAGTTAATCCTCGTTAACACTTCCGATGCTAACTACGGAGATCTTCGTTTTACTTATCTTGCTCCAGCTGGCTAAGTAGGGAAACCTACGTTTAATTCTAACTGTTCTATTATGCAAATTATTAGTCAGCTTAGATTTTTCTCCACGTCATGGTAGTTTCGTATCTAATTTGAAAATATTCCTGACGAAAATCCGGCTAGCATGACGATGACTCTGAAAATGGCTGGCCTGATGGGGGCAGCACTGGGCAAATGAGTAGCAGTGAAAGTGTTAACTGTTGGCGTAGGTTACGAGTTCCAATAATACCGTTTCCAACATTCTGTCTCTGTGCCAAACGAAGTTAAGCTTCGTTAATATCTATATCTGATACAGATGTCAATGTATTTATTGTCTTCAAACATGTATTCTGCATTAGGAACAAAAAACTTCGACGCGGATAAAAACTAGTTAAGGGCATACATAAAAATAGAAAAGTCTTTATACGGATATAGTTTCTCTCTGGATTTAACTTGTACAACGGTCAAGTCGCCGCATATGTCAAGCGTTTGGGGTTAGTGCTGTGGATGAAAGTACTGCAAGGCGTTGGTTTCGAAACTTCGAGATTTGTCTCTCCATGATGAGCCTCGCAGTCGACGACAACAGGTCTTGAATGACGGAGTCCTGAGGGTGGCCATTGAAGAGGACAGTAGTCTAACGTGTGGCGAACTTGAAAGACAGGTCAATGTTTCCGATGAAACAGTTAGACTTCACTTGTACCGCCTAGGTAAGACGTACAAACTGAGTAAGTGGGTTCCGCAAACGCTGTTGGAGGTCCACAAGGGACAACGAGTAGCAGCCTGCGTATCGCTGCTTTCTCTTCATCGTAGCGCATCCTTATCGAGTGCTTACCAGTGATGAAAAGTGGGTTCTGTACGAAACTCCCAAGCGTTCCAGACATTGGTTGTCTCCTCAGGATGCTGTCCCTCACACCGCAAGACCGCCTATGCACCCACGCAAGATTATGCTTTGTGTCTGGTGGACAGGTCGTCAAGTGGTTCATTATGAACTGCTACCAACGGGCCAAACGGTCACTGGAGACCTATAGTCTCAGCAATTGAAACGTGTGCAACAGGAACTGCGCCAGAAGGAGCCAGCACTGGTGAATCGCAAAGGTGTGCTTTTCCTCCATGACAACGCCAGGCCGCATGTCGCGCTAGTGGTCAGGGATACCATACAGCAACTTGGATGGGAGACTTTATGCCATCCACCTTATTCACCCGACCTTGCGCCATCCGATTACCACCTCTTCCACTCCCTGGATAATCATCTTCGTGGGAAATCCTTCACCAATGAAGCAGACTTGCGCAAAGCCCTCACGGACTTATTTGCGTCAAACCCCCTTGAGTTCTACCGCAAGGGCATTGAATAGCTGGAGACACGTTGGCAGAAGGTGCTGGATGCCGATGGCGATTACTTTGAAGACTAAATATAAGTTACACATACTGTGAAGCGTTTTCTTTTTTTCTTTTAAAAACGGACAGAACGTTTTTAGTTACCTTGTATTTCTAAGCACTATAATCCTCACATGTACAAGTTAGTGTTAACTATTATCTTCTCCCACCTATCCTCATAAAGTGCGCCTCTCACTCTTACCGCTCATACAAGAAGCTCCTTCAGTTACCATCTACCTTGGTTGGCTCTTGGGGCTTTTATAGGTTGAACATTAGTAAAAACAAAATGTATTTGTGTAAGAAGAGGGAATGGATGTTAGCAAAGTGGACATGTCAAGGCGTGAGTTATATATCGGAAAAGTGAGAATTTTAACATTTTGTATAGTGAAAGATGACGAAAATGACAAATTAAAGCCCATAGGATAAAGAAAGTTACTTTTTTTTCTGAAACTACACTGAAGATTAAGGAATCGATAAATATCATAAAAGTTACTGGGCTGCTATGCAATATCTGACCAATTACTTACCAGTGAATGCTTCAGATTTCTTTTCTCCTTTTTTTTCCTTTCTTTTCTCCTTTTTTTTCCTTTCTTTTCTCCTTTTTTTTTCCTTTCTTTTCTCCTTTTTTTCCTTTCTTTTCTCCTTTTTTTTCCTTTCTTTTCTCCTTTTTTTCCTTTCTTTTCTCCTTTTTTTCCTTTCTTTTCTCCTTTTTTTTCCTTTCTTTTCTCCTTTTTTTCCTTTCTTTTCTCCTTTTTTTCCTTTCTTTTCTCCTTTTTTTCCTTTCTTTTCTCCTTTTTTTCCTTTCTTTTCTCCTTTTTTTTCCTTTCTTTTCTCCTTTTTTTTTCCTTTCTTTTCTCCTTTTTTTTCCTTTCTTTTCTCCTTTTTTTTCCTTTCTTTTCTCCTTTTTTTTCCTTTCTTTTCTCCTTTTTTTTCCTTTCTTTTCTCCTTTTTTTTCCTTTCTTTTCTCCTTTTTTTTCCTTTCTTTTCTCCTTTTTTTTCCTTTCTTTTCTCCTTTTTTTTCCTTTCTTTTCTCCTTTTTTTTCCTTTCTTTTCTCCTTTTTTTTCCTTTCTTTTCTCCTTTTTTTTCCTTTCTTTTCTCCTTTTTTTTCCTTTCTTTTCTCCTTTTTTTTCCTTTCTTTTCTCCTTTTTTTTCCTTTCTTTTCTCCTTTTTTTTCCTTTCTTTTCTCCTTTTTTCTCTTTTTCTCCTTTTTTCTCTTTTTCTCCTTTCTTTTCTCCTTTCTCTTCTCCCTTTTGATACTTTCTCTTCTCCCTTTTTTCCTTTCTCTCCTCCCTTTTTCTCCTTTCTCTTCTCCCTTTTTCTCCTTTCTCTTCTCCCTTTTGATACTTTCCTTTCCCCCTTTTCTTCGTTCATTTTATGCAACGTATCTGCGAATGAACCATCTTACTGATAACTCCTTCCCCAACATCAATACTCCATCCCTTTTTATTCTGTCACTTAAATTTATTGAATGACATTAGCATTTTTACTTCATTTCTCAGGAATATCGGTAATTGTGTGTATTTGAAGAGATAGGGATCTTATACTTTCGATTCAACATGTGTCAAAATCTAATAAGGTGAACCCGCTAATAATGTTCTCAAAGATTTCATATTACGATAAATTCACATCTCAACTCAATGGAAATAACCAACGTCGAATGTGATAGCACATCTTTAATTTATTTACACTCACGAAGACTGAAAATGTTTCCTCGAAGTCGGTTTTTTTTTTATTCTTATACCCAGATATATGAATGTTTTTTGGGGTTTTTTTCATTTCCTTTTGAAAAGTCAAATATGCAGCAGTTTTCTTCCCCTTTTTAAACAAAATTGTTGCCCTTGAAATCCGTTGCTTATCTCCAAATAAATCTGAGAATGCTATATCCGCTCGAGTACCCAAATAAGGGGACATACAGGTGTCACTTTTTCTTAGCAGCAGAATATTTATAGCAAGTCGGCTGGTTTGTTCGCGCCCTTTTTGCTCTCGGGGGCCCGCCGGCCTTGAAGCATTGATTTTTACGCAGGTTGATTGAAAATGGCGAATACAGCTGTCAACCTTTCAACGGAATGAGTTATTGATGGTCCCTAAAGTCTCTTATCCTTTTTTTTCCTTTTTTTATTTTCCTCTCTTTTTATTTTCCTCTCTTTTTATTTTTCCCCCTTTTTTTGGATCGTTAGCAAAGTCCGGAGATCATACTTCTCTTAGGTTCGGTAAACTCCGTAGAATATCTGTGGCTCACATTCGTCTTATTCCGGAAGGCGATAGAAAGCTGTTCATATCATGTTTCAGGCTTTTTTTTTAAAACGCATTCAAATAAAAATAATCAAGTAACTAATAATAATAAAGTGCACTTGAAAATCCCCTGCTTCTCGTTGCATTTATATTATGCACATGCAAGTATCAATAATGCTTCACTGTAGTATTCCTGAGTCCCAAACGGTGCGGTGCACCTTATAGGTGCAGCGTAATAGGATAGCAGGTAAGGCGGAATGATTGAAAGATATTTAGATTTAGAAACAGTTTCGAAAAATTCATATGCCAAAAATAAATATAATTTCAAAATTCAAAATATTATTAAGGATTACTTGTAACTGCACGCAGCTGTCCCACTATAAAGAGTTAGAAATAATTATTGATCGATTTTATCATTGCGATATTTTTGTATTAAACCAAGTATTAAGAATATAGTAACTAGAGTTTGCAAATTGGAGGAGAGAGTTATCAATGATAATGTTCCGTCTTCGAATTCGCGGTTATCTCCCTTTGACCCGCTCTCAGTTTTTTCATCACATAAAATTAGGAGAGACTCGTACAAATTCTCATTTAGAAAAAGCTGCTCAGAAAAAAATGTTTGGAATCACTTTTCTACAGCTGAAACGGTCGTTGTTGCAGAAGAAGATATGTGCCATTGGTTTAAGTCTGTATTCATGGAGTACGTCTGGAAGGAAAGTCTCGTTTGAAGAGAGCATGTGAGATTGTGCAGAATTGCAGTCAATATATTGGTTTGACCAAAATGTTCATTAGATTAAATAGAAAAATTACTTAATGAACCGAGCGTACGTTTCGTTCAACGCAATACTTAAATTCGCTAATTCTTTGCTGCAGTAAAAGTCTTCGGTAGAATCTACAAAGATATTGGACTTACATTAAGAAAATCAAGCAATATTATTTTTAAGGTCAAATAAAAAATACACTTGTGATTATTGTAATGTATTTATACTGGGTTGGTAAAAAAAAAATTCGTTCGGTTTTTATGCAATGCACACATTCCAAAAGCTGGGCAGAGTATTGCGAGACAGCAGAATTTCTTTAATGACAAAGAAAAGAATACTGAACTGTTACGTGACATCTGTCCATCTTTACGGCGGCGAATGTTGGGCGATTTCCTCAAAGATGAAGAAGAGACTAGAGGCGACGGAGATGTGGTTCTACAGAAAGGATGCTAAATATATCATGGACCGAGCATGTGATCAACGATGAGGTCTTAGAGATGATGCAAACAAGGAGGAGGCTTATACTTAACATCAGGAAGAGGCAGCAGATGTTTCTGGGACACATAATGATGAATGAGGGTCTGGAGAACCTGATACTCACGGGTCGAATAGAGGGAAAGAGAGACAAGGGAAAGCAGCGCGTGACATACCTGACGCGCTTGAGCAGGTGGATGACAGAACATGGTCTGCGTCAGGAATAAGAGGGAATGAGCTTGCTGAGAGCTGCAAGGGATAGAGGGAGGTGGAGAGCCATGATCGCCTACGTCCTGAAAGGACATGGCACATAAAAAAAGACCGCCTTGATGCAAACGTGTTACTGGGTGTTGAGTTAGAAACAGGAACGAGAATACAGGAATTGTAATCAGGAGGACGGCACATACCGATTGACATGGCATTTTCCTTTAATTATCCCTTTTTTATAATCTCGATCTCGGATCAAGGGTATCTAATCTATAGAAATCCACGGCCTGGAACTCTGTTATAAGTTACCGATCTTATTCTTTTTTGAAAAACATTTTAAAATAAAAATAGTAATCGTTTTTAATTCTTCTAAAATGCATAGAAAATCTGCCTGTAGATTATTTATTATCAGCTAAGTGCTGACTGATGAAGGAATATTAAGTGAGGGCAAATTGCTTTTCGAAAGCAATTGGCGATGCTGGCGAATTTTGTTAATTTGAATGACTGGCAAAACCTCTGTGAGGTGCCATACGATTCGAACCTTATAAAATGGTAAATTATAAATATTCCATTATATTTGTTTGACCTATTTTAATTTACTATCCTTTTAGAAATTTGTGAATAAAAAATTGTCATAATTATTTCCTTATGAAGTGTTAAATGAAAAACATTGCATTATCTTAATTAGTTCGCGTTTTGAGAATGATGTAAATATAACATTATTCTTGCAAATAAACAATTTTATAAATAGTGTTTAATATTTTTGTTGGAAATTCCCACAAACAAAGACAACGTGTAAATTCACTTTCATATATTTGGGTTTATTAAAATTCTAATCGTAGCTTTTTAAAACAAATAACATTGCCTAGGAAGTGAATATAATAGCGGCGTCAAGGGAAAAACGGCATTTTGATACACCGGCACGAAGGTTAAACTTTTCCCTTTAATCTTATTTTGGTATTGCCTCAAGACAAATTTTGAAGTGAGAACAGATTATGTTATTCTACTCTTACATGTGTGTAGGCAGTGAGAACTTGTCCGTTTTTGTGTTTTTTGTTTTTTTTTTGTTTTTATATTTGGCCTCGACAATTGACTTCAGGCATCGATGGTATATATAGGAGGCACGGTGGAGTAATGGATAACGGCTTGGATTGAGTAATCGGAGAGCCGAGTTCGTATTCCAGTCGAATCCATTACATTCACTTACGTGGTAATACCCTTGGGAAAGGTGTGAATCCTCTTCTTTTCCCCCCAACTATGGATAAATAGCAGGGCAGACTGGGTTCTATAGCCTTGGATGGCAACTGGTCTAGGACAAGGACAACTCTGAATTCAAAACCTGCGGAGGGTCGTTTGGGGACCTTGTGGCATTCGCTGCACCAGGTCCCTGTATTCGTCCCTCAAAAAAGTGTGGATGGCCCTGCACAAGGCCTTCACCACTATAATCAAATCTCATGTGTTGGTGTCGGGCTTTCAGTTTCTAGGAACTGATCTGCCTGACCCTCATACGTCGAATTCAACGGGAGAGTCGATCATATATATATATATATATATATATATATATATATATATATATATATACACACACTATGAAGATGACGGTTATCTTCATTAGAAAGAACAATCAGTCTTCAATCTTCCTGTGCTTGAGAAATGACAAACAAAACTTGTGCCCTTGTAGTTTGCGCTGTATAAATATCCGACGTATTCTCTTCACATCGAAATTTTCTGATATCTCTCTAACTACATAAGTGTGTGCGAACACCCATTTTCACAAGCATACATACACACACGCTTGCGCGCGCCATTTTTATCGATCGATACCCCTATCCAGTGGTTTAACCAAATATAGCTCGTCCGAAAACATATTTGTCAAATTTCTTTTGTTTTCTTATTAGATCGAATCGGCGACAATGTTTTCCCGTATCTTCGCTACGGATATTTTTTTAGCTCTGAGATATCAATAGACACAGGTGAAAAGCTGAGAGAATCTTCAGTCACGACACTGGCTTTGCCAGCCTCTAATGTATCAACAAACCAAATTAGTAAAACCTTAAATTAGAATTGCATCTACGCATTCATACATCATTCTTAGAAGGAATAGGATGACACCTGAATGGACTTAACATGTTTGACATAAATACATAAGAAATAGACGCATGAGATGTTTTCTTTCTGTATTTGTCATTCCATAAGACGCATGATTTATCATACGAGGACATATTTTGAGCTAAGCGCAGAACAGCTCATTTTGACTCTATATATCTAGTTTTTATCTTGCTTATCCGAGTTCAAATCAAATAATAATTCAGTGTATTTGATCAGGCAGTTATGTGCCATGCGTGATACACGCTTAGGCACATAAGCGATATATGACTGACGAGGCAGATTATTCCCGCAGTAGGCTGCCATTTCTTTTCTGCGGTAGACCAGTTGCAATCTAAGGCTGTAGAAGCCAGGATGTCTTCCTATTTACCCATAGCTGGGGGAAGGAGAAGAGGATTCATATTTTTCCCAAGCGTATTAGCACGTAAGTGATTGTAATGGATTTGCCTGGAATTCGAACTCGGCTCTCCGATTCCTCAGTCCAATCCGCTATCTATTACTCCAGATATCATTCAAGGTTTCGCCTTTCTAACTATAGCGAATATATGCAGGTTCGTGTTATTTCAGTTGATGATATTCTTTATGAACCGTGTCCCCACCGGATGTAGGCAATCATGTCTTTAAACAACTTCCTGTCTCTTGTAGCTCTTAATAAATTTTGTCTTTTGTAATTTGTCCAAAGCCCTGTTCTGCTATCAAATTACTCAAGCTCATTAAGTATGTTATGCGTTGTCTTCCTCAATCACAGAACAGATAGTGGGGCAATCATATTTTCCAAGCCTTCCTTTCTATAAACCTCAACTGTATCTTCCTAAAGTTAAGTAATAATTTCATTTTAGTTTCCATTTTCTCCAAAACTTCGTCGTTACGTACGCATTCAGTTCACAGTATCCTCAGCATCCTTCTGTAAAACCACATTTCTTTTGCTTCAAGTCTCCTCTTCATCTTTGAGGAGATCTTCCAGCACTAGCTCGCATATATATATATATATATATATATATATATATATATATATAAAAGTGAACATAGAAGTCAACACATAGAGGCGACAGGCTGTTTCATGCTAGATGCAATCGTCAGGCCAAAAATAACAGGCCTGACGATTGCATCTAGCATGAAACAGCCTGTTGCCTCTAAGTGTTGACTTCTATGTTCACTTTTATATTTACACACGCTCTATCTCTGATATTGAGCACTTTATCCCATAAATATAGCACACTTTAAGACTATATTTCTTCATATATATATATATATATATATATATATATATATATATATATATATATATATGTCACATAGCATTCTTTTCCTTGTTTCTAGCGAAATTTTCCTATTTCTCAGTACCCTGCTTAGCTTTTGGAATTACTCCTTTGCTATCCCAATACACCTTCAGATTTCAATAAAGTGTCATAATACCAGTTCTCAGACCTTTCAGGTTGAAATACCTTAAAGAGAAATATTTGGTCTACTAATCTCTCTTACTATTTATTCATAAATCAATATTATCACCAGTCCCATGACTGCTTCAATCATCGGTGTGGAAGAAGAGCAGAAGAAACAGACAACCTCCTGCAAGGTGATCTGTTTGTTGTGGATCGCAGAATGTCCAGCATTATGTCCGTCCACTCTTTGATGTTGTCTGACCAGCTTTTGCGTCGCCGTCCTCCCTTGCGTACGCCTTCAACAGTGCATTGCATGATGTTCTTGCACAGGCTGTTATGCTGTGTGACGTGGCCAAACCAAGAGACCTTCCAACGATTAAGGAGATATTCCTATCGGGCCAGATAACTTTTGACCTTGCTCAGTTTATAAATCAGATCTTGTTATTGAACGATTTAATCGTAATGAATAATAATCCTTTTCTTTTAATGTATCATACAATAGGTTTACAGAAGAATAAAGGTTAAATGGAATTAGGACAAGGCAGGCGAATGTAGACCGATGGTCTGCTATTATGAATGTTTAATTCAGCTATTCTTTTGAATCAAGATGGAAAATACAGTCATTTTTCATGGGGATTTAACAAACATTCAGTTGTTTAATGATGACTGGCCATCCTTAAGCGATTTCATCAATTCTTGTTTGTAGATAAAGGAAGCGTATATATTTCTAGTTCACCTATTATTTTATTTCTTTTACGCGCAACAATCCTTAAAAATGTAGAGTCGACTGTGACAAAGAATTGACGCTTACCCGTCCAGAAGAACGTTTTCCTCGCGACCTAAAGACAGGCTAGCATAAAATCTAGTGTTCCCTGCAAATTTTCACCTACACTGCCCCACCTCACACTGACGTAGACAGATCGACTGAATAGGAACCAAAGTATAGAATAAATTCTTCAGTTCTTGCGAACTTCTATATACGGTTGTTGTTGTCTATGTTGCTCGAGGAAAACATTCCTTCAGGTTTTGAATGACCCAGTATGTCCAGAATTCAAGGGCGTTTCGACCACAATGCTGAGCCTTTTCGTCTAATTCAGGTTAACACGTAGTGAAGGAAAGAATGAATCTTACCCCCCCCCCGACACTTGGCAGCATAAATGAAACAATCATTGTCTCGCAAAAAAAGATAATTATATCTACATAATTTTGCCTTTAATAAGATTCCCAAAGGCCAGAGGAGAATTAGGAAGACCGTGTTGCCCGATCCTCACTGAGAGGCAGGGTTTCTTTCTTTCTTTTAAAATCATTTGTTATATTCCGAACTAATAAGAATATTTACTTGAAAAACACGGTGGATAAAATAAGTAAAGGTTTATTGTAAAAAAACAGTACAATAAGAATAAAGATAACAGTTATGCACAAGGTTGTCACAAGTCAATCCAATAGTGAGTGCTACTATTGGAAGGTCGGTAGTTCTCGTGTAAGTCCGAGTCGTACTCAACAGATCCCAGCTAGACGATATTTACCAGCCACGAGTTAGGATGTAGCACAAGGCCGAGTTTAATGTGGGGTAATCTGAGCCCGTAGGCTAGGCAAAAAATTCCTCGGACACCCCGTATAAAACGGGGTCGGGTAGCTTTTTCCAAAGATGAGATTCTGCCCTTCGACATAGCCTCGTCTGGGCATCCTCTCTGTCCGGAGGCTGGAAAAGAGTCCAGCTAGAGTATCTAGCAACTTCTCTATGCAATTACATATAGCACAAGGCTGAATTTAATGTGGGATCCTGAGCCCGTAGACTTGGCCAAAAAATCCCCGTAGACCCCGCATAAACGGGATCGGGTCTGTCTACTTCCCCGAACTACAGCTGAAAAGGATTTCAGCTAGACAATATCTACTATACCGCTCCCCCACCGCCGGCCACAAAGTTAGATGTGGTACAAGGCCGAGTTTTACGTGTGTCTTCCGAGCCCCTAGGCTCGGCCAAAAATATTCCCTTTCGAACCCGTATAAACGGGTTCAGAGTCAGTCTACCACCCCGAACGAGACTCTGCCCTTCAACGTTGCCTCGTCCGGGTTCCTCTCTGCCCTCGGGCAGAGAGTTCGACTGTACAGCCGAAAAAGATTTCGGCTAGTATATTTAGCCACTCAGCCCCCACATGGGTTACATGTGACACAAGGCCGGGTTTAACGTGGGATCTCCGATTCCGTAGGATCGGCCAAAAATATTCCCTATTCGAACGCGTATAAACGGGTTCAGGCTCAGTCTACCTCCCGGAACGAGACTCTGCCTCTTCTGGGTTCCTCTCTGTCCGAAGACAGAGAGTTCGACCGTCTAGCCGAAAAAGATTTCGGCTACACTCTGTAGTCCGTTGACTTACAGATACTTATAGGTAGGAACTACCTATCGAGTAGTCACTCATGGGGTGACAGGTTATTCCATTACATCATTGTTTTCAATCCCAGCCGAGGATCAAATGTAATTAATGTAATAGGTGTGAATGATGCAGCCATTTTATACACCGACATTGTTTATTGTCATACAATCATATTCACAAGTATTAGTATTCTAGAAGAGTATTGACCTCCATGTGGTTATGATGCAATGTTTCGAATATACTTTCACCAAATGGGTAATCTAAAGTCATTTTTAGTTATCCCTATTTCGGATCTGCTCCCGCATAGAATACGCTTATATTTAAACTAGATTTCACCATATATGGATAAAAGTTTGAAATCGTTTTGTGCATTTAAAATAACGGAAACTGGCAATGAGCTTCTTAAAAGCAATCTGCGCAAACAAGAAGGGATTGAAATTATGTCAGGCTGAGAATCTGTCAGCAAAACTTTAATAAACAAATATCCCTTGCTTTGGAGGTTCAAATTCTGACCAACCATATTTCTACAAGCTTCTTTTAGAATAATCAACCGAAATCCACTATTTACATTTGGAATGACCAATCACCTGAAGAAGGCCAGAGCGTACAACGGCCGAAACGTGTTGATAAATATGGCAACAAAGATGAGGACAGTAATCCGAATAATGTAAATAGTGTACATAATACCTCATCTCAGAAATACAGACAGCAACCGAAATCCGTTATTTGGCGGATTCCTTATTGAGGTGAGCGACCATGACCTTCCAGTGCTTCCTATCCTGTGTAAGTTAATGGTTGTTTCATTACTATCCCTCTTAGTTCTTGTTAAACAATTCCAATAGATAGGTTAGTCACGGTTTTCCCCTGCCCAATTTGAATTCGTTTCGCTATGGGCGTCAAATTCTCCCAACACTCTTTCCTTATTATGTAGCCTAAAAAGAATGAAACTGTTTCTTTTTTCAGATTCTATGTACAAGTGTCCTTTTAATTCCCATTCTCTTTAAATCTTCCGCATTGAATATAGGAGGATTGATATAATAGTCCACTATTTTCTTTGTTGCAAATGAAATTTACTAATTCTTTATAAGTTGTTTAGCATTTGAAGAGCATCTTCTGCTATTCCGATGATCCTTCGGATTTGCGTCATGTTTTCCTTCGTGATTTAATCTACGGTAAGATGTGCTTTTCGAATTGACAAAAAAATCTGAATTACCTTGAGAATTAGACACACATTAGAATCCCTGACAACCGGACTAAGAAGGTCTTCCGGATATGAGGAATTGGTTACAAAGTCCGCATATGAGGAAATTATATTTAGATTAAAATAAAATAATCTGAATCAGTTTTAACATTTAGTTTCAATGTTTTATAGTAAACAAAATAAGCTAATGGTGAGTGAAATATAACGGAATTGATTTAAAAGAAAAAGAAATAAATTATGTAATGTTAATGAAAATTCATTAAATTAAGTATGCCAAGTATGCAAAACAAATAATGTAACGTGGACTTTTTAATCGCTGTTGCATGATGATTCTTTCTTTTCTAATGTCATTCTCAGCTCTTTTCGGAATTCGTTTTGCTTTTGTTTTTGAAATTTTTTAAGGGAAATACACTTTAACTCTGCGTACGTTATTGCGATCGTTCTAGCTGAATGCTGGCTTTCTTTTCATAAAACTGACAACCTTTTAATAGCTTTTTAAATTTCAGTCCAAGCTTCATCACAAACATGTTTTTTTTTTTTTCATTGTGACAGTGTGAACGCTGGATAATAGTTTTTTTGAAAGATTTTTTATCATACAGTGATGACTTTCCTATGTTGAACTCATACTTTAGTTACAATTAACATTCTGTTTAAAATTTCCACTTTTGCGATAACTCCAAAGTTGTTCTTTTCGTCTTATTCCCATCATCTTTTTCACCAGTACAATCCATTATCATTGGGCACCTCGTGATGGTGTAATGGTTAGGAAGCTTGACTCGCTAGAACAATTACGACTGGGTAGTGAGTTCGATCCTCACTGGGTGCCTCATGCTTTCGGCCTTGTGCCACATCTAAGCTACGCTTGGAAAATAAATACAATCCATTATGATGAAATAGGCATAAGCAATTATCCAAAGTAAATTTCCTGGAAAACGGAAATTTAAACTCTGTTACATATCACCCAAATAGTTCAAATATACACATTAAAATCATGTCCGAATATGCGGGATTACGGATACGAGGGATTCTACTGTAATTGTTTTAGCTCATGAAATCAAATCCTGCTTTGTATACAAATTTTTCATCGCCTGAACAGATTCAGATAATGTTTGGTTGCAGTTTTAGATCATAATTTTTTAAAGAATATGGTTTGATTTAAATATACAGTCACATGAAAAAATAAAATAGTATTACAAGTACAAACTATACAAGGGGAGATATCATACGGTTCCAAGGAGAAATAACCTACTTACTTTGCGCATACAGAGAATTTCGGTCTAGTCTGTTGTAGCCACTTTCACACTGATACCCTCGAGAAAGGCATAGGTCTATCTCTTCTATGGGGTAAATAGAATTTCCTGAATTCCAGGCTATGGAGAGGTCAACGGGGAAACCACTCCACTATCTTTCCTCAGAAATCATGGTAAATCAAATAGCTAAACAGAATTCGTGGACAGTCATGATTACCTAAAGTCCAACAAGACATCACAATTCAAATAGAGAAAAATAAATTTTGGACAGTCATGATTGCCTACGCACCCAGAAGACCTGGCAATTCAAATGGCGAAAAAGAATTTTGGGTGAGTCTTGATTGCCTACACCCCGAGAAGACCTGGCAATTCAAATGGCGAAAAAGAAACTGGAAACAGTCATTATAGCCTACGCCCCAAGATGATATGGCAATTCAAATAAAAGAATTTGTGTTCAATCATGATTGCCTACGCTCCGAGCGAACATGGCATATAAAAACAAATCACATGAGAAAGTAACTGTAGTTTAAAGTATTACCATTCCTAAATAAAACAAATGATATTCGTCTATGTGATTGTCGTACACGTGGTCGGGCATCCTTTAGGACATAGACGGCCTTAACTCTCCACAACATTCTGTCCCCCTGTCACTTTAAACACCGATTCACTCTTCCCGCTTTGTCTCTGATCTGCTATCCATTCAGCATAATTAGGTAAATTCCTCGCTGATTCTCTCTACCAATCTTTCTTTAAATATGTCCCGGGGGTATTAATTTTGTCAATCCCTCTTTCCTCATAATTCTTCAAAAAATTTCAACAGTTTCTATATTTTAAGTTTAAATGTTTTTGGCAGTAATCATTGTCTGTAAAGCTTGTTGGTTTCTCACATGTTCTCTTTATTAATAACCAAATTAATTCGACCTCCAGTGAACTCTGATGTCGAATTTGAATCCATTGTGTACTTTCAGAAAGCATTTTTATGTTGTACAGCAATCTTTATATATTCAATTTTAGACTGGATTGCTTCATTTGGTTACAAATGGCATGATGAAAATTTTGACTTCTGCTAACTATAAAAGACACAAGTGCCACACAAAGTAGAGAGTTAATGAAGGAAGTTTATAATGGGCTAACAGTTATAGTGAAGTGTATGTGTGTTGAAACAGATTAGTTTGATTTGGCATTGTTAGTTAGATAGCCCACCATAAGAGGGGTATAAAACAAGAAAATCAAATTGTAAAGTGAAACAAAAAATTTATATTCCTGTAAATCAATTAAGGTCTCTACAAATAAAATTAATGTATTATGGTTGATACAATGTCGTCAAAATGTTCGTAGTAGTCCGTGCAAGAATGAGTGTGTGTACGTAGGCAGAAACATATATGTGTATGCATGTATGAGCGTTATCGTAGGTTAAGAATGTCTTTGAAGTAATCGCTCAGTCTTAAAATGTTCCGTTCGTTTATTAAGTATAAAAGAGGTGAGGGAGGAAGGTAGAGATAATAATAACGATCGCTTGACGTTTGTCAAGGGACATGTTAATACGCTCGTCTCCTTCTCTCTGGTGACAAGCGAACTTGCCCGTCTTTTATATTGTTTGTGGGTCTTGAAAAAGTCATTTGGGGATACATTCCCGGATATGATTAGGGCTTTTCCATTGGACGACGAACAAACTTCGCATCGGCTCGCGAAAATGTCCATAAAAGAATTTGTTTCTGAGAAATGAAGATTATTTTAATTTTGTTTTTACATGTTTCCTAGTTTTCTATTAGCCGAAAAACATTTCGCATCAAGGTGAGTTTTGTTTTGGATTCGCTTTTGCGTGTGTGTTAAGCAAAGTTTGTAAATTAGTCTTTTTAATTTCTAACAAAATCAACGAGGCAGTGCTTAGCATTCGAATTTTAAATCTGGATCTTGTTTTGTTCGCTACAAGTTATTGCATGAGCGATAAGAGGATAGTGATTTCCTAAGCGTAGCTTAGATGTGGCACAAGGCCGAAAGTATGGGCCACCCAGTGAGAATCGAAATCACTACTCATTCTTCATTGTTCTAGCGAGACAAGCTTGCTAACCATTACACAGCCTCGTGGTGCTCGAGCGATAAGAGGATATAGTAAGAAGCGAAGTTTATGAGGATATATGGGGAAAATAGCAGATAATTAGAGCCTTGAAAAAATTAAAATTATAATATTCGGAAATGATCCTTTTAGGAGTTGGTTTCCACAGAGGAACACAGGTTCGTGATATGGCGGTTATTTGGCTGTCAGATTTAGAATAGGGCGAACTAAAGTGTGTAGCTCCTCACAAGATTTTTCGCTGAAAAAAAAATGCTAGAGGAACCAGAGACTTGCAACGTTTCGACTGTGGGATAGTGGTTGTATGTTTGAAGATAATACACAACCAAACGTAGATTTTTTTTTTTTTTTTGTTAAATTATATCAAAACTGGAAAGTGGTGACTGGGCAGTGCCAGACCAGAGACGGCAGCAGTACTTTATTTTCGTTGTGATTTGGCTGTTATAAAGGTAGATAATAGCAGGAAGAATCAGGTACTTAGGGAAGCACACAAATAACCGACTATCTTTCTACAGCAACCTTAGTGATGTATGTCGTATGTGTTCCGCTATAGGTTTGGAATGAGCTTAAGCACCAATAGGTGTACAAGGCAAGAGACCACTCTGAGTGAACAGACGTTTATTTCGACAGGTGTAAATTTAGAGTCCTTCTCGTTAGGCTGGAACCATACTAGTTTGACTTTTGAGGTACTGAACATGACAAACCGGGTGTTTACCTAGATGCGTTGTCAGAGGGTAAATCAGCTACCAGGCGCTGGTAATCTAGATTTTTTGGATGTGCACTTATATACCGTTGTATCATCTGTATAGATGTTGCGTAAAGATGGGAATATGATCTTCAGCAGATCATTAAATTAAAGCAAATAGAGGAAGGAACCGAAAAGCTAGCATTGTCGAGGATGTCTGCTCCAATCTCATCGGTCGCTGAGGCACGGCTATTAACAAAAGCATTCATGGATCTACCTGTTAGGAAGGATTTGATAACCGAAAAACCTTCTTTTTTTTTCTTCTTTTTTTGTCATTCCACAGACGGAAAGCTTTTATAGCAACCACTATGCCGGACATTATCAAAGTCCTTCAATAATTCTAGGCGATTGTCATCATGATGTTTTATTGTCTAATGCCACACTGATTATGTGTGGGATGACAGGATAGAAACAGTGAAACTAGCCTGGAGAAATCTATAGTTTTATCAATGAGAAAGTTGTCTTTGTTTAGGTGATCAATAACCTTCTTTTTGATGATAGTCTCAAAGATTTTGCTGTTGACAGCAAGCAGGTTCAGACTGCGATGGATAAAATGTCGTCTAAATTAAGCAAAACGAATATAACACAGATATCTCATTTTAACAGATATATTTACCAAAATTACACAAAAATATCTTGAAATACGAAAGAATAAACTTTATCAATAAAATCGCCATTAGGGTTCAGCAGCGGCATCCAGACTACTTCAGAACCTCCTGCAACTCTTCTGAACGGTATCGTTGTTTAAGTTGATGAATGCTGCCATAACCCTTGCTTTCAGCTCATCTTTAGTGCTACAAGGAGTTTTGTTGGTATCTCGCTCAACTGGGGGTTGCAGTCTCAGCAGTTAGGTGGCCAGATGAAAGGGTTGATGAGGTCGCAGAAAGTGTCTCGCGGCCATGACTGAGTTCTCCTGCGTGTGTGACATGGAACAGAGTTCTGTTGCCAGACATAGGGTCTTCCAGTAGCCACCCTGGGCAGAACTTCCTTCTCAAGGCATTTGATGCAGGTATCCGTTTTGAGTCTGAGGCCTGTGGGAAGATAAATAGAGGCATAACGTTGCCATCACTAGTGACCCCACCAAACACATTCGTAATCACCTCCAACATTTTCCGAAGCCTCTGCACTGTCCCCAGACTAACACCCAAACACTCTGAAATGTTCGTATTGTATCTTCCAGCGCGAATGCCAAGCAGTACAGTATGACGTTTCCAAATTTCTGGCGGAGTGAATTGCGTCATGATGCTGTTTTCCTCACAGACGGTGCCCAACTGTCCCTACTATACTGTGGACAAAAACAAACAACGCGCATGCGCCAAAATTTTAAAAAATGACAGCAATTTATCCATCGAACCTTGTATATGGGACGATATTACGACGCGTGTGAGCGCTCATCCACCTTCTTAAAAACAGGGCATACATCTGAAACATTCCATAGCCTTTCAGAGATTTCTCCTGGAAACCGTTAAACAATTTTGCCATGATCGGAGATAACACTTATAAACAATCACCGGGATTTTATATGGACCGGTAACCTTCATCGGTAAAAGCTTCTGATATAGATATTCCAAGTGTGTACTCCGTGAGATAGGGGGAATTTTTCTAAGGATTGTCTTCAGTTATCTAACTTAGAGGCAAGAATCATTGCCTCATCTGATGAGGATGAAATAACATCAGCGTCATTTGTGAGGCATTGAATCTTTGCTTCTATTAAAAGATTTTCCAGAATTCCAGGAACTATGGCTTTGACTACTTGTTCGTAGCTCTGAAATGGCACATCAGGAAATTACACTGGTTTGGCATCAGACTTAACACTGACCAGTGAATGGTCCGATATGATAAGTGGTTAATAGTTCAGCAGAGCATTTTTCAGGATAGGATGTGCATAGAAGGATTGCGTAATGTCCTGCTGTATCGAGAACACTAGTGGGCTTATCAACAACCCGTGTCTATTCGTAAGCGATGGAGAAATCTTGACATTATCTGCCTTTATATTGTTAGGAGACCATGCCTTGTTTTCTTAACATGGTCGTAGCACGGAAACATAAGCAGAAGTCTCCAAGACTAGAATAAAAATCTTCAACAATATGCAGCTATTAAAATTATCTATCAATTCGATATATAGTCGTAACCGTGGACACTCTACTCTTCCAAAAATGGCAACATGCACATCGGCGTGGAAATAACACACAAAAGACTTAGCGTCACTTTAATTTTATTGTTTTTTAAAGAATATTTATTCATTTCAATATTACTCAGAATAAAACTTATACATTTGCAAGCTGCGTACATTTGATTTTCTTTTTTTTTTAATTTTAAAATAGAACTCTAATATTGGAAAAACTGAATATGCAAGTATATTCCAAAATCTTAAATCGACTGGCGCGTTATTATGAATAATGTGCTGTCTGCCATTCGGCGCAGATTCGAGATAATTCATAACTTGATGTCATGAGACATTGACTAATTATCAATAATAAGGCTGACAAATCATTTACAGGATGTCAGAAAATATCATTAGAAAGTTTAAATCAATGATGCCTTCGGTCGTTCTGTCCAGTCGAATTGAGGCAGAGTAATCCAACTGCTAAGTATATTTTTTTTTCAAAGCAAAGAACACGTCATTATCACGAAATGTGTGAATTTGCTATTTTCTGTTGAATGTAATCATTTTTTTTTTTTTTTTGCTGAAAGTGTTCATGAGAATGTTAGGCGAAGAAAACATTAACGTGCCTTGAAAATGATGGAAGTGATTCCAGTCCAATAAATCCAAAAGGAAATACATCTAATACCGGGTCTATAAAACAAACAAAAATTGTTTAAAAATTTCATAATCCTTTAATTACTTTTGTCAATGAAATCCTTTCTGTTTCCTTTTTAATAGTTTTAAATCTTGAATTAGAATTAATTTTCTCTCTTCATGACAACGTTAAATGCAGTACAAAGAAAAAAAGAGATACGTACAAAGTCGAGCGGAGACATTTACTAATGTGTTGTCGAGATTCGGCCAAACATTAAATAGGGAATGAATAATTGCGACAAAATGTTTAATGTGATGTCATCATTTCACGCTGAGTATATGGGGGAGGGAAGATGAGAGAGAGAGAGACACACAGTCAGACTCATAAACTAACGCGTAGACCTGTACACAAGCACATTAAAAAATTACAAATTATGACTTAGAATTACACTACCACACGTTTATGTGGCATAACTGTGTCCAAATTAGTCTAATTCTGAAGAAAATGATCTAACATTTTACCATCAATTTAAGTTTCAGACATGTTTCATGATTTTCTTTCATTTTTCCTTTTTTTTCTTTTTTTTAAGATGTCAAAATCCCATGCTGAGAATTACATACATTCATACATACATACATATATATATAGTCAAACCTAATGAGCCAGTGAAACCTTGGTAGGTTTGTCTGGCTCATTAGGTTTTACTAGGTCTGCTCTACGTTTGTATCGAGCTCTTTAGTTAGTTGTTTACTCGTATCGGGGTTTTTTCTTTGGGCCTTGAACCTGTATCTGTGCGATTATTTTCGACAGACTTGCATGTTCCTGGCTCTTTCTTTTTTTACACCTTTTTTTCCCTTCGTGATTGATTTGGCTATTGTTAAATCAAGAATTCGAAGGTTTTTCGACACGAGTATAGTTACCTATATATATATATATATATATATATATATATATATATATATATATATATATATATATATATATATATATATATATGTGTGTGTGTGTGTGTGTATAGGACAGATAATAGATGCTAAAATTCTTCTTAGACCACAAATGATACATATAGCATTTATTTTTTTTAATTTAATGAGCCAGAATAGGTAGTTTTTGGTGACTTCTCGAGCTAGGCTAGTTGTTATTGATTTCAATGTTTAAGAAATAAATAAAAAAATCAAGGATAGCAGCTCAAACACATACCCACTAAAGTAACGTTTGCAATAAGAAATAATATCGAATAAGATATATATATAAATTAGGAAGTCAATTAAAATACGCGACCACTGTTTCGACCTGGTGGTCTCGTCGGGCGTTAATTTCAAAATGGCCACATTAATGCTTTGTTTAAACAAAAAAAACACAAAGAAAGCTACATAATTGTCTTTCAAAAATTAACAGACGTATGATAATTGAAATAGGGGACATTGCGTTGTGAAGGAAATAATGGAAAGGGATAGGAATGTAAATGTAGTGTAAATATATGCAGTAAAAACGGAAATCAAATATGTAACTTCATTGTTATGAAAGTGTCTAAAGGGTAACAGAGTTTTTTTTTGTTTTTTTTTTAGATTTTTAAAATAAAAAATACCACGGTTACCCTTTTTCATTTTCTTTTTTTTTTTTTCACATTTTAAAATCCAAAATAAATGTTGAAATTTTTAAAAAAATTAAAAAATTAAAAAAACATAAAATGTAAATTGAATTTACCTTAATTGAATTATCTATTTAATTAAATAAAAAAATTAAACTAAATCTAAAATAAATTTTAAAAGTTTAGATTTTAAAATCTAAAATAAATTACATACTGTTACCCTTTAAACACGCACCACGATCTTACATAACAATTAAGTTACATATTTGATTTCCTTTTTTACTATCTATCTCTCTCTATATATATATATATATATAATATATATATGAAATTAGTTAAACGTTTTTAGTTGATACCCATATCTGAGTCGGTGCTCTGTTTATTTATTAAAGAGTATATTTGTTTCCATCTACCGGCCTAAATATTGGAGATATCTTATTAGGCAATAATATTAGTATTGTTCGTCCGGTATCGTACGTGTGCTTGCTTTGATCTCTCCCATACGGACTGACTGGCCAAACAAATCTCGAATAGTACTTTTAAACGTACAAAAAGCAATTTTAGGGGAGAGGTTTTCATACATTAATCAGATATTTTATTATTTAAACGTAGCCGAGAGGTCAAAGGCTGTCAGATCTATTGACGGTTTCCCGTAGGGGAAACGCAGGTTCGAATCATGCCAGAGAGCGCATGTTTTTCTAAGATTTCTTCAATATTTACACCTTTAAATAAAAGTAAATAAATAAATATAATGTTTAATAAATAAACAGGGCGTTTACACAAATATGGGTATTCAATAAAATATGACTGGTTAATAAATGAATAATCAATTCCTAATATATATATGATACACTGTATCAGAGCTCCTCAGTGTGCCTAGCTGTCCGAGTACTTTAAGCCGGGATCGCAACCTGACTAATTGGACATCAGTCAGATATCTTACCTCTAGGCCATCTTCGCACGACAGAAAGGAAGGGAATTTTAAAGTTTTCCTTTTTACGAATTACACCATAAAAGCCACTAAGAAACAAGGGGTTTACACGGTGTGGAAGAATTAGGAACAGAAATATCAATAATGAGCGAGAAGCAGAAAGAATAATCAGGAGGACAATAGATAGCGATTGACATTGCATTTAAATATTTGGCAGATTAAAGTTGGCTGGAAAGCATGTAGCCGAAAGGAAGTTCCACAAGCGAGAAGTGCAAGAAAAGAAACAACCAGTAAACTGTAAATTGATGAGATCTCGAAGTCAGTCTGGTACTGTGCTTTAATTAAAAAAAGCTACCATAGCTAAGAGCAATGTTCATTTTATAAAATTTAAAAAATGTGGCACAAAGCCAAAAGGGGGATGGGGAAAGGATTATCTTCTGTCTTATAATTAAATTTAACTAGCCCTAATCACTGATCCAAACATACCGCAATATTCCTTTAACCAAAATCTATTCTTACTTACGATTCTTACTACATCCACCATAATGCCTCAGAGACTCTATGAAGTCCTATCTAGTTTACATATGTACAGTTCTTGTGTGAGGAGTGACGGGAATAATAAAACAATAGCTAAGAGCTCATCTGAACAATTGCCATTAAAGTATTTATAGAAAAAAAACACAGAGACAACCTTCCTGAAGTGACTGAATCGGAGCCGCCCAATCAGGACCAATAATATTGCTGATTCTTCTTTGGATTATATCAAGGAACTCAAGGTAAATAGCAGGGACAGCGGACGATATGTGGCTGCAATATTCTAAGCATGGAGGAATAGTAGGCTTATAGATATGCCAAATCGATTCCGAAGACAAAAATTGTCTCGCACGACACAGTGAGCTAATTTTCTTAGCTGCTGTCTTTCCATTTCATGTCGGCTGAGTACGTTAGCCTGAGAAGGCTATATATTATGTTTCAGAGGGAGCACCTCGAGGTGGTGTAATGGTTAGCAAGCTTGTCTCGCTAGAACAATTGCGACTGAGTAGTTTGATTCTCACTGGGTGCCCCCTACTTTCGGCCTTGTGCCACATCTAAGCTATGCTTGGAAAATTAATATATTATGCTTTTAGACGATAATGATATTATAACTTGTTTTAGAAAATTTAGGATATATATTTTTTTAGAGGATAATGAAAAGTTTTTTTTTATTTTTAAAAACATCCAAGTAAAAGGTCAATATTAAAACAGATTCTTGTTAATCATGTTTACAGGAACTCAAATTAAGGAAGCTATATTGAGGTAAAATTACATCTTATTTACAGAAGGAATTGTGTACACCTATATTCTTGCTTTAATTAAACCAATTTAAAAAAAAAGGTGCCACTATATCTGAAAACAAGAATAGACAAAAAAAATGCCTTGCGTTAGCACTCGGGGATACTTGTGCATTCTAAACAAATAAAACTGGTGGTAATTCACAAAAATATTATGGCTGTAACAAGAAATATCTGGTGATTACTTCGTTTCAGTGCTATTCAGAATTCTACTTCTATAATCATAAAAATTTAACTTGCTATTTAAGGCAAATGTTTTGTGGGATGTTCAAGCACTCCAAAGTCGTAACAGAAGGTTATTCAAAACAATACCGCATCTGTCCTCTAGTGCATATTACCCATGATGCATGGCAGATTTACTAGTTGTTAAGAATTTAGATTTGAAAACGAAAGTGTTTATTGCGTTCTGAAACAAAGCGAATGTTCGTTTAGCGTATATCTTTTTATAGTCCCGCATCAATTTCGTCCAGTTAACTGATATTTCTGCCACGTTTAAAGTTTGTGTTTTTTTTTTTTATTACTAACATAATTTTTGTTTAGTTTTTGTAAATATTTTAAATTCACATTGTATATACACATTGGGGATTTTTTAACTTGTTGTTTCATTCAGCCCCCCCCCCCACAGACGAGAGTTTGTACATATGAAGACTCTTTAGGATTTCATTGAGACAATGACGTATTTTGATGTATGCAGTAAGAAAGGTAAGTAAGATGTGTTGTTTTGGTGTTGGGATTGTTTGCGTGCAGGGGTCAGTGGTTGTGGCTAGCTAAGTTTTAAATTACGACAGTTTCACCCCTTTTTTAGGCCTTGTGCCACATTTTCTGTATATTTCTACAGAAATAAATATTTTTTACATGATACCTTTACAATTCTTACGGAAGAACTGATTTCTTAAAAAATCAACTTCAGGGAACAAACATCACGCTTTCACTAAATAGGATTCAAGGAATTAAAATAAGAATGAGGCTGGAATAATCTTATAATGTTGTATGCTTTTCTTTCTTTCTTTTTTCTTACTGCTATGCATTTTCTTTCTCTTTTGTTCCTCCTCGTTTTTCTGTTTCTGATTCATGTATTTCGCGGTAACATTTGTCCCTGACAAACTCCGGTCATGTCGTCCAGGCAGGCACACTTCAGAACTGTGAATCATCAATAGTTTTTAAGATCTTTCGACAGTCAAGTTTAGTGGCAGCATTTAAGAATACAGAAAAGGAAATATCGATATCAATGGGAAAAATGACTTTATAATTACCACTTAAGCCGCAAAGATCTTAAAATTGATCAGAAAAAGCATTCAGCCGCTTTTCTCTTGATGTTTTCGTCTTTTTATTCTTTGTGAAGAATTGATTTGCATTATTCGCTTTTAATATTTTGCTGTATTATTTTGTGCTGTTTATAAACGTTCTTTTCTGGGTTTTTTTTTTATTGTACTAAGCTCGAAGCTGGGCGGTGAGCGAAAAGAGGAATTTGTTACAAACTTTTTTTGCCTCGGAAATAATAAAGTGATACCTGACCCCCCCCCACCAGTTTTGAACACTGGTTATTTAACATTCGATACGAAACAATTATACCAACGACTGTGAAGACTACTTTATCTCTTAATATCATTTGACTTTTTCGTTCTTTAATTTCAAATTTTATATATGGCTTTTCAATCAGTTAGTGTATATATTTGCGTATCATGCGACTTTTGAAGACCTAATTTTGAAGCTAATTTTACGGGGGTCGCATCATTCACGATATATAAAATTAGCGTATGCACTACTGGCCCTGGCTACACTGTTGACCAAAGTATTATGCATTTACTGTGGTCAAATTCAGTAAGACGATCGTTCAAAAATTACTAGATCTCACCCAGAAGGAGTTGGAGAAACAAGACCGTTGTTCACATTTTTCAATGTAGTCCCCCTTGACATCAATACAATCGGTCCAACGATGCTTAAGCACTGCAGTCCCATCACGGAAGAACGTGGCTTTCTGGTCCTCCAAAAACACCTCCACAACACATATGATTTCATAATTGCCTTCCAAAACTGCAACCATGCAGGTTGGATTTGAGTTTAGAATACTGGAAGAAGTCAGATGGAACTAAGTCTGGTGAGTAAGGGCGATGTGTAGTAATTCAAAGCCACAATTGGCTGTTTCAGCTACTGCAACCTGAGCAGTGTGAACGGTAGCGTTATCCTGGAGAAAGTGTACGTCTTTCCTCAGGTTCCTTCTTCGTTTCGACTTGATTACTTCCTTCAGTTGTCTTAATTCTGATGCATAGTACTGTCTATTTAATAGTTTTCCCTTTTCCAGATAGTCTATCATGATTACAAATTCAGAATAAAAAAAAAGCAAAAGCGTTGCCAGCAGATGCTGCTTGCTTGAACATCTTCGAGAATCTACTGCTTGCTTTGAATCTTAGATTCATGTTCGAATTGGTGAAATCTGGTTTCTGGAGTTATTAATCTGTGGTGAAAATTCTCAGTCAGCCTGGAAACGGGTCAGAATTGTTCTGGAAGTGTCAACTGTTTTCAGCTTCTGCTCTCGTGTCAGAATTCCTGGGACCCATCTTGCAGACAGCCTTGTCATCCTCGAGATCTGTTAAAATTGTATGGACCGAACCAGGACTAATGTCTATTGACTTAGCTATCTGCTAGGCAGGAAATCGTCTTTCATCCGAAATCATACCGTGAATGTCATCAACTTTTTCATCGGTGGTTGAGGTTTTTGGACAACATGACCGAGAATCATCTTCTGTGCTCTCCCTGCTCCGTTTGGATTCAGTCACCCACTTCTTCACAGTTGCATACGAAGGGGAGTCCTCAGTATGCGTCTGTACCATATCCTCATAGATTTCCTTTGGTGTCATACCTTTCTTTTACGGGTACTTTATGACTGCTTCGGCCTCTCTTTTGTCCAGAGATTTGATTTAGATTTGACGCACACCGTTCATCTTAGTTTATGCGCAGGTGAACCATATACAAAACAGAAATCTGAATTAGTGATAGTGTGTTAACATGGCTCTTCTTTCTGGGTGAGGCTTAGAACTTTTTGAACGACCCTATAAAGCAAGGTAGCCGTTTGAGCTGAATATGAATCATGTGGCGAAAGAAAAAGTCACTTACCGGGAAAAAGGACCAGTGTGTTTTGTATTATATATCGAAGATACCCAAAATAAAAGTAAGTCAGTGGCAGCTTCTGCCTTAAATGCATCTAGGATATGCTATTATTCCGTCGATAGATGCTGTTAGTCTTCTCAAATTGGAGGGAGTTTTTTTTCTAACTCGTCCGTCGGTTTGCGAGTGACTCGCCCCTGTGCGTTGGATTTCTGACCGTTTACGTGTATTTTTGTAATTAGACTTGCGATTCAGGATTGCGACATTTTTTTCTGCCCCTGGATCTTCGTGTTTGGACTTGCGATTTTTTTCACTTCCTTTTAAAAATTGAGCAGCCATATCAATTTCTGAACAAGTCAACAAATATCAGTGAAAAATGCACCCATCTCTTCACAATTCACCGATTCGTATGACCGATATAATATTCTTCGAGGTTTAATATATATCTTCCTAGTATTTCTATTTGTATTTTTTAGTCTTTTCTGTAGTTTCTAGTTGGTGGATAAGACAAGTGAGGTTTGTTATATAGAAGTATGAGGAATCAGCTACGATAATTATTCTTACAGCAACGGAAAGTACGACGGATTTTTATTAAATAATATGAATTATCTACACCATATACATGTGGAGTAGTGGATAGCTGCTCGGATTGAGGAATCTGAGAACCTAGTTCTAATTCCTGTCAAGTGCATTATATTCACTTATGTGCTAATAACTTTCCCCCCAGCTATGTGTTAAATAGCAGGACTGACTGAGTTATATAGCCTGGGAACTAGTCTAGGAGAAGGATAACTCTGAATTCAAAACCTGAGGAGTGTCGTTTGGGTACATTGTGGTACGTACTACACCAGGTCTCTGTATTATTCCGCCCTTCAAAAAGTGTGGTTGGTTCTGCACGAAGCCTTCACCACAATAATCAAATCATATGTGCTGGTTACTGTCTCCTAGTTCCTAGGAACTAAGCTGCTTGACCCTCATACGACGGGAGTCCACCATATATATATATATATATATATATATATATATATATATATATATATATATATATATTGAACTATTTTCACATTGTTGTTATTACTTTTCAGCCATTCGGCCTTCCTCAGGTGCATATTGATCTGGATAAAGTACAGGGAATTCTTAAGTGAACCCTTTATTTAATCTATGTAAGACTGTTCTCGTTCTACTGCCCATATCCAGTTCAATATACACACTATGCCTAAGAAATGCCGGAGGGCACAACGGCCTCATCGTTAAGATAACAACAAAGACAAGGACAGTAGTCAAAATACAAATAGTGTAAATGTTAACTCCTCCTCCTCCTAGAAATTCACACCGAAAATAATAATATCGGTTTGCGTTATGTAGAAGTGACTGAGTTAAAATTATAGCCTACGGTAGTGAGTTTCGGGGAATAGCATCTAAGGGAAATTGAAACGAAAGGGACATTAATTTTGGATCAGAGGCACAGCTGAAATTTCTACGATGCATAATAAGAAAGTGGGGTATAGAGGATTTGAAACTCAGAATGCAGATTTAAACTGAAGTACCTGGGGAAACAACTAGTAGCCACGTAACGAGATAGTGTAAATGGATGGCAGGTGAGGAACGAGGAAGGATTGTAAAAGAAAAAAAAATTAAGAGTGAAATTTGTGGCGATTCACGATCGTCCACGTCCTGAAAGGACTGGGTACGTAAAAGAAGAGAGCTCTGAAAGAGAAATGAGAATGGTATTTTTTTTTTTTTTTTTAAAACATGCCGGGTTTAGTCGTTTTCGATGTGTGGCCCGCTGGAGGTGTGTTCTTAAATACTCGGCGCACCCTTTTTATATAATGCATAAATGTATTTGTTCCAAAATCGATAAAGAAAA
This sequence comes from Acanthosepion esculentum, assembly GCA_964036315.1. NCBI lineage: Eukaryota > Metazoa > Mollusca > Cephalopoda > Sepiida > Sepiidae > Acanthosepion > Acanthosepion esculentum. Next base: position 31,029,217 of record OZ038476.1, read on the forward strand.
ACGATAATCATTTTGAATGTATATGTAATGGCTGACTTACAGTGGAGGGATAAATGTTTTATACAAAAACCACACACACGCGAGCACGTAGACAATCTCGCATATACATTTCATTTTGTGCCTGTAAGTCAGCCATTATTATTTGTTTAATTCTGCGCGTAAGAATATTATCTATTGCTATTTACAATATAAATGTCTATCTGATTCGGTTCTTTTCTTTATTTTCTTACATATAATTCATTGTGCTTGTTGTTAAGCCATTTCGTATTTTGCTTCTTTCTGCTCTCGCAATCTTCTCTAATCTTATTTTTCTTAAAACTAAATTCATTCTAAAACAAAAATCTTTTATGTTCGATTTTTGCTTATATTCCAACGATACAGAACAAATTTCAGTTCAGATATACTTTTGCTCCATGCTTGTCCATGTGGAGAGAAATAAAACATCCCACTGGGTACAATAATACTTCTGCACAAATCAGGTTCACGAGTAATTTCAGTATTTTCATTTATTTTTTGTTTGAATTCATCGCAGAGATCTAGGTCGTCACACTGTTCGACTCTTAATGTAAACAATGTAAGCAAGGAAGGAAAAACGATTCAAGGAGATTTTAACTAGTATAAAATGTCCCTGGAGTTTTCTTCTCTTGATACCTTGACCGATTTCTCAATGGAAAACTCGTGGTTAAGTAAGATTCGAATCTGTTATATTGAATTATGAATAATATTCTTTTTTGGGAAATCACTTGTAGTGAAAAATGAAACATCCTAGCTACTAATCATACGTTATAGTTAATAAATCTGAATTAAACTAGCATAGTTTAGTTCTTGTATGGCATTGGAAGCATACTGAGTGGATTAAAGGAAATATGTTCTACATGAAAACGCATGGTCGTATACGCTAAGAATAACACCATAAAAGAGTTTGGAACTCTGTTAGACCGTTCTATCTCATCCGACATATTCAGCTGGCCATAGAGTAACCGATTATCACCATTTTTTATCGCTGAAAAAAACTTTAGTGTTGAAAGCTTTCTCTAATGAAAATATCAGATTAAAAAGTTTACCAAAAACCTTTTCTCATCAAAACCGGCAGAATTTTACTCAATCTATCGAAGAGCCTGATGAGAGACAAGTCTTTGCAAATAATGGTGAAAATATAAATATAATTCGACTTTAACAAGTTTATTCTTCCAAAAATAAAAATAAAATCTTTTTTAATGATTCAACCTAACGTAATCAGATTGATTAGCGTCACCACATTGCAGACTTACGGTTTGCAAATTCCAGCCTTGCCGGAAGTTTGTCCTTTTAGTATATTGGAATCAAAACAGATATGAAATAAGGTAACCAAAATGTTAATGACAAGAATTTCTGAATTCTAACAATGTCCGTCCTTGTAAATGTTTCCTTATACGATTTTGCTGCATATGTGTCAGCCAGTAACTCATAGGATGAGTCAGCTCCATTAGAAGGATTATTTCGTTTTATTGTGAATAAACAAGTTTTGCTTGAACAAACGAAAGGATTATTCAATAAAAAGTTCGACCACTATCATCAACATTGTAGAGTCATCAATATCAAATTACATTACAAGCCTAATTCATCTCGGAATTAATCAAGATTCGATGAACGAACTTTATCTTGTCTCTAACATTGTCTGCTAAATTATGAATCGTTGACATTAAGAGAGTGTACTATATATATATATATATATATATATATATATATATATATATATATATATATATACTTAAATTCTATCTACTTGCCTCATGAATTTTCTTCTTCATCAGTCAATAATCTAATAATCGCAAGAATTCCAGTATATTGTCTCATTTATCTGACACAATTACGCGTTGACGCGAATTTTTATTAGACAATAATTGGCTTCTTTTTTCTCGCGAAAATTGGATGATGCATTCGTTGCGCAAGTATTTTCTGCGCGAATCTGTTTTAATGGAGGTTTCAATATGCACATTTTTGTAGCAGATGCACTATCCTCATCAAGATGTAAGGAAAATGTTCCTATATGTCTTTCCATGTGCCGGCCTGAATGTCTGTTTCCGTCTGAGATATTACTATAAATATTATATTTAGTTGCTACGTGAGTTTGCGTAGACGTACCTGTTCTTAAATTAATATTTAAACAATGAAATTAATTTCAAGCGTCTTAGTAATCGACAGGTTCTACCAATGGAAATGTGCCGCTGTAAAGGGAATAAATCTATATTAGTTTTTCGCGTTGGAAGCAACCACAATTGAACCTTTCGGGCGCACATTTTCTTTAAGGATTTGTCCATCTCTCTGTCGATTGACACTAATTTCTCTGTTAATTCATTTAAAAATGCCACCGTGACGTCTACTCCAATAAATTTTCAAATTTATCATATTTTTCTAAACACAGTATTCACACACACACACACACACACACAAGTTTAAAAGGATACGAAGTCATTAAAAATAAGAACAAAAACCTGCTCCCTTCCACCTTTCTCTGACCAATCCTAATTGTTTTATTACACTTTAAGCAAAGGACTATTTTCTCAAACGATCCACACAAAAGACAATTGTTGGACATAAAAAAAAAATTAATTCCTTTAAATAATATGTGGAAATCACTATTCTTCTTCTGCTGGCGGTCACAAGTCCTGAAACACGTGTATGGAAAATAAAGTATAATATATATTTAAACATATTAAATGAATAAATAATCCATATCAGAGAAAAAGAAGCCGAAAATATTTTTGTTATAATGCACATATGATTTGTTTATAGTAGAGAAGTCTTTGTGCAGAACGAACCACATTTTTTGAAAAGCCTGGTGCACTACGTGCCACAAGGTCCCCAAACGACCCTCTGCAGGTTTTGAATTCAGAGTTGTCCTTCTTCTAGACTAGTTACCATCCAAGGCTATGGAACCCGGTCTGTCCTGCTATTCACCTATAGCTGGAGGGACAAGAAACGGTTTAATATCCTTTAGCAAGGGTATTAGCACGTAAGTAACTATGATGCATTCAGCTGGCGTCTGAATTCAGCTCTCCGATTTCTCAATCCGGGCTGCTATCCACCGTGGCATATCTATCTATCTATCTATCTATATATATATATATATATATATATGTATATATATATATATATAATACATGGATAAAATAACTGGAAAAAATTGGGTGTTTTTTTATGAAAGTATTTATTTCTGTGTTTTTATATATATTTAATATTTCAGACCACCTCGGTCCTTCCTCAGAAATCAAATTATATATGCGTGCACACACACACCAATCAAGCCATTAAGATGCAAGTGTTTACTGGGTATTAAAGTGAAAAATAATAAGGAGAAAGGACACTAAGAAAATATGAATTAAGTTAAAAGATAACGATTGATTTTTGCATTGAAATTTTTAAGATCAAACTTGACTGTTAAGCAAGAAACCGTAAGAGTTCCACAAGCGAGAAAAAAATTGTTAGCATAGAACTTACGGTTACATCAGAAATTTTACACTGTAAATTGAGACCTTGCCGCAGTCTAGTCCTGTCTGCTTGCCTATATATATATATATATATATATATATATATATATATATATATTGTGTGTGTGTGTTTGCATGAATTTGTGAATAACAGATAAGACAGAAGGTTAGAGCCATGTTTCGGTACAATGATCACCTTTCTTAAAGTATTTAATGAAATAGTAGATATCACCCAAAACGACTGAACATCGGGTGCGTTAACACAGAACATGGTTAATCTGGCTGGTCATTAATTAATAACGTCAGCGATCCTCACGTAGTGCTTCTTTAGACATAGAACATAAAAAAGCAAGAATGAACAGTTGAAATGTAAAAGTAACCAACCAACCATCCTTTGATCATATATTAGCAAAATTTCACATACAAATCTTCATGTATCTATCAAGATATAAACTTATGGATGCAAACGTGAATACCTTTGTAAGCAATGCTGGCCAAGTTAGATCTTTATTAGACAAATTTTCTCGTCGAATGCCTACGAGAGATAATCTTAATATTTTAAAGTTTCTATTAGTCTTTTATACCTTTCTCCTTCGACAGCTTAAATAGATTTTTGGTTGATAAACGATTATAGAAGTAAGAAAAGTTTGTCCAGTTTCATATTTTGTAATACCTGTACCACTTATCTTTTATTTTATGATTAACTCTGCATGATTACATTATGGTATTTCTGCGGTTCGGATGCATATGACCGAAACTTTGGCTGCAGCGCATGCACTAAATACCTCATTTCTTTATCTTTAAAAGGCATGCTATTTTTGGCTTCCTTTCTTTTACATTTTGCGCCTATATCCTAATTACAAAGCTTCGGTTAGTCACTGAACAACGTTGTAACATTTTAAAATATTCAGAAACATTAAAAGGCTGAGTTTATGATAGTTATAATATCATAGCATATTCCTAATTCCACCCAGTCTTTTAAGTTAGTTATACTTTATTCTGGTATACCTGCATCACATACTGAGTGGCATGACTCCAAAAACGGTTCACCTTCCAAGTAGACGCTTACAGATTCATCATCATCTGATGATGATGATAGACTAATTTTGACATTAAATCAAACAATAAATTCTGACTTTTAAAATCAACCAAATTATCCCAACGGCCATATTGATTGAGCTTAATTAAATGAAATATTTTATAAGTGCGTATATTTGGGACCAGTTTATTTTCTTTCCGTATTTCCATCTACCAGCTCGTAGAATTCGACGTACGTCAAACCGCCGCAGCCACAAAAGGCTTCACGGCAAAAGCAGGTACAGTTATACTTCCGAAGTGAAGCACATCTCATTAAGAGCTTTCGAAGCCCATATCTGCGAACTTTATTTTCATATCCAAGACATAAACAAAGTAATTTAAAAAAAATAAATTAATGTTTTGTTTTGGTTTTTGTTTAGCGGCATATCAACATCTCTATGAGTTAGTTGTGGTTGGGAGGGAGTTTTGGGGGTTTTTTTTGTTTTTTTTGTAGGGGTTTTCGGATTTTTAAGTGTATTTTCGTCTAAAGATCTGGGTTTTCCAAGAGTCTTCCTTAAAAAAAAATCGTAGCCGTATGACCTTTCTTTGCCACATTCGACACACGTGTCTACACATTGGTTATTGCTAACAATTGTATTATTACACACACAAACGTGCTTAAAGTTGCTGGCACGACGAAAGATAGATTCTAAAACACATTTATTCATTTGACAAAATTTCTAGAAATAGTCACTCTGTCATTTTAAAGTGGGATAGCCCATAAATTTTGAAAGCTCAACACTTCTATATGCCGCGTCCCTCCTGAACACAGAGTATTACGGCGACGAATGATCGCTTATCTCTTGTTACTAAATCTTTCTACCTGATCTAACGCTCCTGTCCGCCGTTTTGTCATCCATTCACACAAGCTCGCCAGGTAAATGAATTGATGCCTTCGCTGATCCCTCTTGCTATTAATATGCCCCGTGAGGATTATGTTTTCCAAGCCCTCCTTCTTCATGATGTATCAAAGGAATTTCAGCTTTTCTTTTTTCGGATTCTGAGTGGGAGTGTTCGTTCTGTTACCATTTTATTTTAGATTTCGTTGCTGCCTAACCGCTCCGTCCATGGAATTTTAAGTATCCTTCTGCAAACCCACATTTCTACTGTCTCTAGATTTTTGCCAATCTGTGGGCAGCTTGCCCAATATTCACTGCCATATAACTGGATGGATAACATAGCAATCCAGCACTCTTATTCTCTGTTTCTAAAGACTTTTTTTCATCTTTTTCTCGGCACCTTACTTAGCTTTTGAAATGCTTCTCTCACAAGCCCAAAGACTTTTCGTATTTGTGTCTCGCATTTTCCATCTTTTGTTAAAACACTTCTTCACCTGCTTGATCTCCAGCAAGCATCTTGGGGCTTTTTCCATTGGCTGACGGCCATACTTTGTCTTCATCCAGTTGATGGTTACTCATTTTCTTTTCTCTCTCCGTTTCTTCTACCACCTTGTCTGGGAGGTGCTGTAGTTTTCTTCCCGAGTCGCGTGTCATCTACGCATCTTATGTTGTTACGGTTACTTACATCGATAATAAATCCTGTTTAGGTCTGCAGTTCTTTTTCCGTCCTGGGTATGATGATAAACTGCATCCGCGTCCTGGGTAAGACGATAAATTACGTCCAATAGCAAGGCCTCTGATCAGGAGGTTTTGAGGAGCGTGGAACCACCTCTTAATTGCTGGTGTTCCCAGGTTCACTCTGACTCGGGCTGGTAGCACCTGTTATGGTCCCAGCTATGGGCAAATAGTTAACACTCAGATTATATCCGCGTCCTGGGTATGACGATAAACTAGATCCAACAGCAAGGCCTCCGATAATGTCTTTGAAAAAATAATGTTGCCAGCTATACGGTTTTGAAAAAATAATATTACTAGCTATACGTTTTTGGAGAGAAAAAAATATTGCCAGCTGTACGTTTTTGAAAAAAATAATATTGCCAGCTGTACGTTTTTGAAAAAAAATAATATTGCCAGCTGTACGTTTTTGAAAAAAAATGATATTACCAGCTATACGTTTTTGATCAAAAACGATATTACCAGCTATACGTTTTTGATAAAAAATGATATTACCAGCTATACATTTTTGAGTAAAAAATATTAACAGAAATAGATTTGACAAAGTAAAAATATTACTAGGAAAAAAAGTTATCGGCATTAAATGACCCATTGAGGTTGATATGCCGTAAAACAAACCAAACCAAACCAGTTCTTTTAGGATAGCATCGCTGTAGAGGTTGAATGAATCTGGTGAGAAGACACATCCTTGTCTCGTGCTCATTTCTATGTTTGTACAGCTACTCAATTGATTTTGGATCCATATGAAAGCACAGCATTCTTCTATGTGTCGTGTTCTTTTAGGATATCGGTGATCATAGCTCTCCTTAATTTCCTCTCATTTCTAGCTATTAATAAATTATATATTTTTGGTATCTCTCCTGGACCTTTTTCTGCTATCAATTTACACATGTTCGTTACGTAAGTTAATGTTCTCTGAGTATCCTCATGATGTTCCATAGAAATAGCACTGTGTCTTTCTGATTTTAAAATGTCAGTCTCCTTTTTGTCAGTACTAGCATGCCATAAATCCCCCACCTCGTTTTGCGCCATCTTTTTGTCGAAAGTTAAGAATTTTTTAGAATATTATAGTATTTCTTTCAATCCGTATGGAAAACCCAACTAAGACAAGACTATTAAATAGCATCAAGTAACAAGGAATATTCTAAAAAAGAGTCCGTATTTTTATTAAAGGGTTTTGAAACTATGATGAAAAATTTTAAATAATACTGTCTTTGTGTCTATATTTCTGAGATGAGGTATTATGTACACTATTTACATTATTCGGACTATTGTCTTCATCGTCGTTGCCATATTTATTACAACGTTTCGGCCGTTGTACGCTCCGGCCTTCTTCAGGTGGTTGGAATGTCGAACTGAGCCCTTTATTTCGCTCAATAGGGTAGACTGTTCTAGTTCAACGTGACATGTTTTTAATGGATGTCACTTTATCCACTGTGTCTATCCTCAAAGACACATGGCACAGTAGATAAAGGCGTTAATAGGATCCAGTGACAGGACCCAATGAGTGTGAGCGCAATACCTGGTTAAGGTGGTAGAGAACTTGGAGAGGGGAATTAACAGGAGATAACTGACATCCATTAGACATGGCACGTGGAACTAGAACAGTCTACCCCCAATGAGGGAAATAAAGGCTTCAGTTCGACATTCCAACCACCTGAAGAAACGAAACGTTGTAATAAATATAAGGACAAAGATGAGGACAACAGTCCGAATAATGTAAATAGTCTGCTGTCTTTATGTAGACTGACAGTATAGCTGATTGCGTCTGAAGATGTACACGGCAGTGTGTGTGTGTGAACAATAAAATTATTTAAATATAAAGCGCTTAATTAATTACATCTTTATAACCTCTAATTATTAAAAATATAAGAAGATAGACTGGAAATTAAAATATAAACAATGCGTTCATTAAGTCATTTTGATAATACATACTTAGAAATGTTTTCCTCAGAAACCGCTTCTTCTTTCCGATAAATAGTAAGACTTAAAATGACTTAATTATGCGTAACAAATCTTCTATGTAAACATTATTTACAAGAAAAAAAAATCAAGACGTCAGATGAAAGTATTGACTACTTTTTATTTAAACTTTTATGCAAATAAGAGAAATCTGGAGACGTGGTGCAATTCTGTGGAAACCAGATTTATCTTGATATTTTCCTTGTATTTAAGCAAAGTTCGCAACGATTACCATTGTAAGCGCCTTTTGTTCTTGCCCTAGATTTATACTGTGGCCAAAACTGTAAGGCTTCTTTTCGTTTTTTTAATATAGAATTGTATTCCAGAGATTAGCGTACGCATGAGGAGTGTGTGCATCAATTCAATGCTTTATCAATGCCTGTGTTATATATGTGTATATGTGCGCGAGCGTGCACACACACACACACACACACACACACACACACACACACACACACACTGGTAAAGCAAGGAATATTACAGCCGGAGAAAAATATTTAAAATAATTCTGAAAATGACTTTTTTCCAAAACTTGAGGGAAAAGATCGGTATATCTACGTACGCATGCACACGCCTTATACGTAATGGTAATATTAGCTGTTTCCTTATAAGGAAATAGCTGGCATTCATTTACCGAAAAGCCAGTACTACTGTGGCACGAAATTTATATCTTTATCCCTAAACAGTTTTTTCAAGAAAATGGGTTTCTCAAGTCCAGTAACTGTTATCCCTCTTTCCAGTATTTATGGAGATTTAATTCATAAGCTTTTATATGACACTGTGTGAAACATTGACTTATGTCATTAAAGCTATATCCAAAGTATTTTTCGTTTTTATCGAGCCTTACTCAAAACCTTATTTCATTTATATATCTGAAAAATCTATCCACTATATATATTCGTGTGCATTTTTGTTTCTGTGTTTTTTTGTTTTTTACAGTAAGGTTCACTCTGTACAAGGCCCGGAGCCACTCGAGGTAGTGTTACATTAAGGGGTAGTTGATATGGATAGGAAGGAAGATAGCTGGTGACTCTAGACTTGAACAAGTTAAGATTATAGTGATCGGAGAAACATCCTCTTGGGAGTTTTTTCCATAAATAAGTGGTTCGTGGGAAAAATCTTTTTGAGTGAAACTTATTTCTCGCCGATGGAATACATAGGGAATTGTGTAGTTTGCTACGACGTAAGTTGCATGGGTGGTTTTAGCCGTGAAGGTTAGACCTGGTGGAACCAGGTGATGCAGTTCGTCCAAGCACTTTCCATGCTAATAGCGACAGAGCAGTGTGGAAAAACATTCTTCTTGAACAAAGAGTGTATAATAACGTTATTAGTACTATTCGAGTGTGTTTTGATTAATCTCTAATATCGTTGGATAAAATGTAGAATTTTTGGCAATCTTGTGCCTTTATTTTAAACGAGCTAAATTACCCTCGCCTTACTGCGTGTCATACTTTTGTTTTGTAAGAAAAAGATGATTGATTTTAAACCATTGTTATAATTTGTGGAGAAAAGTGACGCATTTCAGTATTACTCAATGATCTTGACGATGTGACCTCCATCTTCTGGCTTTCTCCTTCTATATTTTGGATAGGAGTTATTCCCTTGTTCAAATTTAAATTTGATTTATATCAAAGGCAAAAAAAAAAAATCAGTGACGATTTTGTGTCACCCGAGGATCCCCTTTGAGCAAAATGAAATATACTTATCCCTCGGTAATGTAGTTGCAGAATATGTATGGTTATAGAGAGGTCTGTCTTCAAAACCCTGAGAGAAGTTCAATAACAAACAGACACAGAGTCTACAGATCTCTCTATGATAGATAGATATTTGGATATTTCATCGCTGAAAATGCTTGCAGTCTCTTAGATGTAGAAATTTGATTTTTTTTTTAATAAGGTTTTTCAAAAATTTGTGATTTATTTAAACCCGAACTTTTTTAGAATAACAAGTGCTACTATTTAACACATAGCTTGAGGAGTGAGGCGGTTTCATATCTTTCCTAAGGGTATTTGTGCGTAATTGAAACCGACCAGAATTCGAACTTGGCTTTGTCTCTCAAATTTCTTATTCTGAGTAGCTATTCATTCTACCAGCGGGCGTGGGCACTTCAACGTGGTGTAATGGTTAGCAATCTTATCTCGCTAGATCAATTTTTTTGTGAACGAATATTGCATTACCAATTTTACTTTTACAATAACAATGCGATCACTATATACATGTCCTACTATTTAACCGCTAAAAATAACTAAAAAATATGCCCTTTACGAATTCACAATAACTCTCAGCATTTATCTTGCAAGAATATTTATTATAGGACTAATACTTTTGCTTCATACAGTACTAATCAAAAACATTAGACCACTTACTAACTATCGTCTCCTAAATCATGTTTACATGAAGGATTTAATCTATCCCCCAGTGTTCAGATCCATGAAATTCTGCACGTAAAATAAAATATATTTTACCTGTTTACCTGTAAATCACAAAACTTACTTTCCTTTTGAGGAATGTTTACTTAAATATGCTAATTTAATTGCTTTTTTGGTATTAGTCAGTATTCACAGTTCTCTCCGTCTTTTCTCTGGCTACCTTTGCAACACCAACTTCTGCAACTGTTTTTACTGATTGATCCGTTTTGGACTAGCAGATAGAGTAATGGTTAAGGGCAGAGAACTCTGCTCTTATTTCGTGTACGTAACCATTACTCCAACTGCGCGTCCAAAACGAATCAATATGGTAAAACATATTATTTTAAACTAAAGTCTATATTCATGCAAGATAATATTTGAAACTGTAAAAATTGCTTAATTTTTAACCAAAGCCATCGTTAATGGAACTGCTTCCAGCTTCTCAAAAAAACTAATGGTTTATCATATTTATCAGAGACGGAAACAAGCAGTAGAAAAATTAATAAAACCACTAAAAGAAAGGCGAATAAAAGTTATAGAATAGTATAAAACAGTGGGAGAACAAAACTAGCGAGTGAAGACAGAATCATCTACTCTGGACAGGAAGAAGTCCAGTCCCACACACATGGAATAGCGCTGCTGATAACCTCCTAAGCAAACCGAGCCCTACTGACCTGGGAACAGTATCATCACGGATCCTGACAGCAATGTTCATCCCAAGCGCAGGAAATTCACCATCCTAAAGTTCTATGCTCCAATAAATACTGCAGGGATGGAAGATAAAGAGACTTTCTACGAGCAAGTCCAAGCCATCATGGACAAAGTATCAAAAAGAGATCTGAAGATCCTCATATTGTTGACAGAGACATCAGGATGCAGTACTACGGCTTTGCACCAAAGTTCGTCACCATCATCCAACAACTGCATGAAGATGCCATTTGTCAAGTCGTCCATGACTGGAAGCTGACAGAACCATTCTCCATACAAACTTGCTGTCAGGATTCGTGATGATACTGTTCCCAGGTCAGCAGAGCTTGCTTTGCTAAGGAGGTTATCAGCAGCGCTATTCCATGTGTGTAGGACTGGACTTCTTCCTGTCCAGAGTAGATGTTGCTGTCTCCACTCGCTAGTTCTGTTCTCCCAGTTCCGTTCAATCTTGTCCCACGCATCAAAAGTATCTTCAGGTTTTAACTGTGCATCTCTCTGCAAACCTGTTATTTTGCTGGTCTCGTATAGGGTTCTGATGTACCAAGACCCTATCCTAGTTGTTGAGTTAATCGCCAGAAGAGTTGTTGGTGTACTGCCTTCCTGGGGAAATTTGACCAGCAGGCGTCATACCCTTAATTTTGAAGCAGTCTTCTTCGGCCATGTCGTTGTTTGAAGATATCGTTCTGGTTTCTGTAACAACCCAGTTTTTAAATGAGTAGGTTTTTACTCTCCTGCAAAACCCCAACCTGGAGGACCAGGGTCTATCTTTCTTCTGGCTCCTACCTCACAGAGCTGCTGGGCTTGGTTGGACCTGCTAAGGGCCAACGCCCCCGCAGTTCTGGGGTTGTTAAAGCACGCAAGCCTTCCTACCATGTCAAGGCGACATACTCTCAGGACAGTACATAAAGATATATTCAGTGCTGTTCGATAGTGACACACCTGATTTTTTTTAATTAAATATTTTTCGCCTATTGTTATTGGGGGTCAAACTAATTTTTAATCATACTAATATAAAGAACCCTTCCCGACCACCTAATAAAAAAGTTTTCTCACTCTAAGGTATTCTATTGATAATTATAATTTTGGATATAAATGAGATTTAGGGAAAAAAATTTGTGCAAAAAAAGTGACTCATTTATTTCCTGCAACAAGTAATCAATAGAAACATAACTGAACAGCTTTAAATAAAGAATAATATAGGTATAATTTATTTCTAATAGCTAATATAGTTCGAAATATTTAATAATCTCTGGGTCCTCCTTTATTTTGAATAACCTTTTCAACCATTTTTGGCATTGACTTCATTAAGTTCTGGCAAATCTCATCTCCAAGCATTGAATTCCATTCGGATATGAAATTCACAATCAAATCCTCTTTGTTGCTCAACTGCTTTCTCGAGAGCCTGTACTTTATAATGCTCCATAAGTTTTCTATGGGGTTGAGGTCAAGAGATTGGGGCGGCTATGTCATAACACTCAACTGCTTCTCATCAAAGTATTCCTTCATCATTTTTGATTTGTGACAGGGAGCATTATCCTACATAAAAATGAGCTTGCTGGGGTCGATTTGCACCCTTTCAGCAGAAGGAAGCAGACAAGACTCTAAAATTATCTTGTACTGCTCGCTCCTGAGGGTCTTTTCAATAGATTTTAAGAACCCAGTTCCATGAAAAGAAAAGCATCCCCAGAACATTATACTGAACGGATGCTTGACAGTACTTACTGCTAAATTCAAAGAGCTTTCAGAGCTTCTTCTTCGGATTTTAGATCGGTTATCCTTTGAATTTAGCTCAACTTTCGTTTTATCGGAGAAGAGAACATTTAGTAAAAAAAAATCACTTTTATCGAACAGCACTAATATATATATATATATATATATATATATATATATATATATATATATATATATATATATATATCTCATTGGCTTCAACCACGGCCTCCCGACGACTTCGGAATCTCCTGCATCTCTTCTGGACAGTCTTTTTGTTTAAATTGGGGAATTCTGCCATAATCCTTGGCTTCAGTTCAACTTTTCAGCTTTTTTTTTTTTTAATCGTATCACCCCAAGCAAGGCTGGAGGCCACTATCACGCAAGGGGTTATAGGAGGGTTGAAGGAAGAGAAGATAGGAGTGGTAAAGGAGAGGATGTGGAGAAAGAGAAAGACGGTGGATCGATCAAGGGTTACAGAAGATTTGGAGCGAGAGCAGATAGGAATGAAAGGTGAAAGGATATGGAGAAGGGAAGTGGATAGATCAAGGCAACTGGAGATGTCGATTGACGCTACACTTAAACCGTTGGAGATTGTATTTGTCAGGGAAACAGTAATAGGGAAGGGAGTTCCATAGGCGAGATGTGCGAGACATGAAGTTATTGGAGTAGAAGAGACGTCTACATCTAACAGTTTCAACGGCGTAGGGGTGGGAACGGGATGCCAGCCTCGTAGGACGTTTAAATTCACGAGGCCTAGGGACAAGCGAAAACAGCTCCTCGGAGCAATTACCGTGAAGGTATTTGTAAAAAAGACAGAGCGAGGCAACATCGCGTCTGTGAGAGAGCGACTGCAGACGAGATGACAGATCAGGACCAATCACATTGCATATCCGTCTCTGGATCTTATCAAGAACCCTGAGGCAAACAGCAGGGGCCCCAGACCATATATGGCAGCAATACTCCATGCTAGGGCGAATGATCGATTTATAGACTTGGAGGATCGATTCCGGGGAGAAAAATTTCCTGGCTCGGCACAGGGAACCAACTTTCCTTGCGGTGGATGATGCAACTGACTCCTCGATGTATTTGTTCCATCTCAGATCAGCGGACAGCGTGAGACCGAGCAACCGCAGAGAGGAGCTCTCGAGAAGTTGGTCTTCAGACATTCTAATGGGATGCAGGGATGGATCCTTGTGGTGGTTAATAGAGAGCAGTTTTGTTTTAGAGGCGTTAAAGTTAATCATCCATTTCTCGCCCCAGTTCACAACCGATTGGAGGTCCTTTTCAATTTGAGCTGCCAGATTAACTTTGTCAGCATCACTAGATTTGTGTTTGAGGTAGGAGTAAATTGTGGTGTCGTCAGCGTAGATGCCGACTTGGGAGTCTATGGCGTCAGGAAGGTCGTTTATAAGTATGAGGAACAGAATAGTGCCTAGGATGGAGCCTTGAGGAACACCTGCGTTAGTGGGATATGAATCCACTGAGAACGACCTTCAATTCCGGTTTGACAGGAATGATTGTATTAGGTCAAACAATCGACCTGTGATGCCATAACCCCGGAGCTTGCGAAGAAGGCCGACATGCCAAACTCTATCAAACGCTTTGGAGATGTCAAGGGCCACGGCACGAGCTTCCCCGTTATTATGGATAGCTTGGTAGACAAATTCAGTGATGGCCGTAAGCACATCGGCAGTAGATCGGGCTTATGGATTTATGTTGTTCTCCCCCTCAACTGCGCGCCGCATATAATAATCAAGGGGGTTATACTTTGAGAGGTGGCCAGATGTAAGGGGTGATGTGGTCACATAAATTGTCTGAAAATCATGACTGGGTTTTCCTACTTGTGAGATATGGTACAGAGCCCTGTTCCCAGACATAGGGTCTTCCAGCAACTATTCTCTTCATCCAGAGCAGCATTACATCCTCAAAGCAATCGATGTTGGCCTGAGAGTTGAATCTGAAGCCCTGATGGATGATGAATGAGAGAATAAGTCTCCATCATTAGTGATCACTGCAAACACCTTCGTAATCACCATTAGACTCATCAAACTCTTTCCGAATGCCAAACAGTACAGCATGTCGTTTCCAAATTACTGGCGGAGTGAATTGCGTCATGGTGTTCTTTTTTTCAAGGCGATGCCCTACTGATCCTATTACACTCTGCAGACGATAAAATAAAATAAAAAACAATGCATGCGCGAGAAATTAAAAATATAAAATGGCGACGATTTACCTATCGCACCTTGTATCATGCGTCACTCATAAGATTTTGATGAATGTTCAGTGTCATACCTCTAATGTTTATCTGTTTCAGATCCAGGAGATTTTGTAATACTGACAAATAGGTTAGATCTGGGCACGTAAAAAGTGGCTCACCACGTACAAATTTTGCAGATAAAAAAAAGCATTTTCATCTAGCAATTTAAAACAAGCTAATTTTCAACAACGAAAGAATTTTTTGTAAGTCTGTTTGAGACAAACAACAAAATAATTCTGCAGTATCTCCACGCAATACAAAACGCCCACAACCCTCTGCACATAAGATTTTTTCACCTCAGAATGTTGAGCTCGGTTCTAAGAAATTTCTTCTTAGACTGACAACGCATCTCAGTTTCATCCCGAGTTAAATAAGTGTTAAGAGATGACATTTTTTTACGTTAGCATTCATTCAAAGAACATTAGACTTTTTGTTCTGTAACTGGCATTCTACAATTTGTTTTTTTTTTTTTACTCTGCAAACAAATTACAGACTTCAAAGCAGCTTTCCACACTCTGTAACCTTGTTTAATATTCCTGTATAAAATTATTTCTTAAACAAAACTCGTGTTGTTGCATTTTGACTCGGCCTCTACTAATTCTTACACCCGTCACTTCGTTTATTCATTCTTCCTCTCTCGCCTACTTATTCGTAAAGAACGTTCGTCCGTTCCTCCGCAACAAAGCCACCATTGTCTTTTACAAGTAGGTTTATAAACCACTACAATCGCTATTCACGTTTTTGCAGCTCAAACTCTCGTTCTGGACGGTATTTGATTCTAGCATGTCATTTCGAAAATAATTGTTTTCCGTGTACAATTTTGATGTCTACTGCAAAGAATTCCATTGGGAATTGTTTGTGAATAATCAGTTTTACCTAAGGAGGACAATATATTCATCCTCGACAAATGAGAACGTCGAATGTCTCTAAA
>OZ038476.1:31057816-31090316 GCA_964036315.1 Acanthosepion esculentum
TTCTAGTGGCCACGGAACAATCCTTTCAGAAGCTTGTTCCGCAACTGAAGAAGCTGTCTGAGTGGAACTTCTTCCTTACGAATGGAATATAATAGAAATAAAGATAAATTGACTCAGAGTAGCATAGACGGTCCTCACTGTATAGGTCTGGACTTTTTGAACTGAGGAATGTAATTGGGCCGAACATTTGCCACGAACATAGTGAAAAAGTAACTAGGAGAGAGCAAGTATTCGTCTGTAGGAATAGAGTTTTTGGCTGGACTATATTTAATCAAATAAAAGGTTGTGGTTTTGAACTGGAAATTGGGGATTGGACAGTTGCAAACAAGGTACGCCAACTGCACACCATTTAGATCTTGCTCTGACAGTTGTAAAAATTGAACATGGCTGAAGGTGTCAGGTACTTTTTGGAGCGGTATTACCAGCATCTTTAGCATTGGCTCATATATACGAGTTTTTAACCCTCTCTTTATGTGATGTACGGTTCTTGTTATTTTTATTCTTTTTTTTTTCTGGTAATTTTTTTTTTAGCAGCAGAACTAGTTACGATTATAAAATGTCGTCAATTAGAAAGTTTAACTTGAAATAATACGGTCGAACAACTAATTAAAAAGTTACGCTTGCTCGTAGATACAGTGATAAATATAAACGTATCGACTAAAACGAAACGGTCAATTGAACAAGCATGATGCTTTCAAAACAATAAACATTTATAACTACGAGTCAATAAACTTTAGAACTCTCAAGCGTCCATTTAAACTTAGTTTATCGCATCAGCTAACAGATTATATCTGTCTGATTGCTTCGGTTGTACAACATTGATTTCTCTTGGTTTCACTGGCTCACCATAGAGATTTGGCTCCGTAATTGCACAAAGTTGAATTCGTGTGTTTGCGCGTTGACTTGCGGGAGTTAATATAGGTTTATGGAAGCGTAAATGCACGGGCGTTTGATATCTGCTTGATCTTACCTTCAATGCCTGACTCTACTGATGTCCGTTTTTACTAAACCGCTTTCCACTTTGAAACGACAAAATGAGCGATCTTTCCTCTCTTCACCGCTAAGAGTCGACTGACTTTTAGCTAGAGGCTAGTTTCGCTTATTGAAATCGATAGGAACCATTCGATTTTCAGATGATGCAACTGACCAATCGCTGAGACTTTCCCTGTCAGATTAGATTCACTCCGGGGAATAAGGCGTTGCAAATGCAGCTGCATATGATCAGTTCTGTTGCACTTGACGAGAGGTTGCATTGCGGTTGTTTCGAGTTTTGATAAACGCTAATCATCATTGGGCCGAGTGCGAGAGAGAGAGAGAGTGAGAGAGAGGACAAACGCGGAAAACAGAAAGAGAAGAGGGATCAAGAAATAAAATAAAGCAAAATAGAGAAAAAAAATGTTTGAAGGAGGAATGATAAAAAAGGAAGGGTCAAATAGAAAAACGGAATGAAGAAAGCAAAAATGATGGGACAAGTTTCATCTTTAGTAAGGTGAAAATCTAAATGCCATAAGTAGTAGTAAGAAAAAAGAGAATAAAAGGAGTATTAGATTTATTGTCGTTTTTTACCTGATCTCAAAAGCTGAGGTCTTGAACCAGTGAGAATTACGAAAGAGGAGCAACAAGTAAAACCTCTCGCTTCTGTTTAAGAATCTTCCTCATTTTCTTCGGCTCTTTTCTGTTCCTTTTCAATCCCCTAGACTTCTTCCTCGACTTCGTTCCCTCGATTTTTTCCTCCTCCTCTTCGTTCTCCTCGGCTTCTTCCTGCTCTTCGTTCGCCTCCCTCTCTTCATCCATCTCCTTTTCGTTCTCTCCGGCTTTATCTTCTTTGTTCTCTTCGGCGTCTCCCTCCGACTCCGACTCTTCCTATCATTTTCCTCCGTTTCCTCCTCCACTTCGTTCGCCTCGGTCTCTTCCTCCTCGCCCTCCTCTTCTTTCTCTTCCACTCCCCCTCCCCTTTCTCTTCGGCTTGTTCCTCCCCTTCTTTCTCTTCGGCTTGTTCCACCCCTTCTTTCTCTTCGGCTTGTTCCACCCCTTCTTTCTCTTTGGCTTCTTCTTCCTCCTCGGTGTCTTTCTCCTTCACTTCGGTTATATATAGCCATTTTACCTGTTAGATGATAAAACCTTGACGCTAATCTAGTAATATGCTTAATTCGTAAAGCCTAAGCTCCAAAGAGGCTCATCACAACAATTGCCCCCCGACATGTTTATAGAAAAGGCACAGAGAAGTTTCGGTTATGCCGGTAAGAGTTGACGGAAGATGATACTGAAATCTGAAGGCGAATTTGAGTAGCGAAAGATGCCATCAGAAATCTAAACAGTGTATTAAGAAACAGGAAAACTTCTTTAAAGGCAGAGACAAAATGCTGAACTGCTATGTAGTATGAACCTCCTACCATAAAGATGTGAATTCTGGACAATTTCTTCATAGATTAAGATGAGTATTGAAAACTAGTGCAAATTAAGCTTCAGATATAGCAAATACTAAAAAACTACAAAAAATATGAGAAAGCAAGGTTATACGTATACATACGATAATATTAACAGTTTCCTTATTAGGAAATACTAGGCATTCTTTTACCGAGGAGTGCAGTGCTAATGTTGGGTGAAATTCTTAAAAATGAAAAATGGGCCTCTCAAGCCCAATAAGTCATATCGCTCTGTCCATTATTGGTGGAGGTTTCCTTCCTAACATTTTGTTTGAAGTAGTGGTGAAAGTCAACATTTTTCATTGTCATTTTCTCTTTGAGTTAAATGTGCTATCCGTCTTAGCTGTTACTGCTATTGGAAATCTACAAGTGATGTGGTTTCTGTTATTTGGTATATTTCTTAGTCTGTGATTCTGTAACCTCAAGCTTCGAAGAAGTGTCATCCACGCTAATACCAAGAGCCTTCATTCGCTCGAAGCAATTTTTAACTATTGATACAAGAAAGCGTATGTATACAGCTGAACGGATGTGGCGCCATACTTGCTATGTATATGAAAGTCTCCATCTGATCAGGCCATTTAAGAACATGATTTAAGATTTTGAGTTAGTTTTGTCCAACATCAAAAGTTCCGAGAAAACCAAAATCTAGAGCAACCTATTCTGTGTTTACTTCCTTTATATCCGCTACTAAGTTTTTGGTAACTGATCCATAGACTGAGGCACTTCAAGTCCGGTATTTACTAAATCCACAATGAATTTTTATGATGTGTTCAGTGTCTGTACGATTACCGCTTTCCTTCCAATTTCAGATCAGAGTTCGGGTTTATTAATATTATTTCTATGTGTAAAAATTATACTATGTGTGTACAACTTGTGTGTGTGTGTGTGTGTAAAAATTGTTGTTCATGCGTGTGTACAAATTGTTGTTCATGTGTGTGTGTTTAAAATAATATTGTTGTGTTTGAGTGTGTGTGTGTGTAAAATTGTTGTTTGAGTGTGTAAAATAGTATTGTGTTTGCGTGTGTGTAAAATAGTGTTGTGTTTGCGTGTGTGTAAAATAGTATTATGTTTGCGTGTGTGTGTAAAATAATGTCGTATTTGAGTGTGTGTGTGTGTTTGTGTGTGTACAATAATATTGTTGTGTGTGTACAATAATGTCGTTGTGTGTGTACACAATAATGTTGTATGTGTGTAAAAATAATGTGTGTTTATAAAAATAATGTTGTGGGTGTGTAAAATAAGATTGTGTGTAAATAATATTAGTGTATGTGTAAATAATGTTGTTGAGGGTCTGTAAAAATAATACTATTGTCTGTGGGTGTGTAAAAATAATACTCTTTTGTGTGGGTGTTTGTAAAAAATATTGGTGTGTGTGTGTGTGTGTTTATAGATATTGTATGTGTGTGTAAAATACCATTGTTGTGTATATGTGTAAAACTAATATTGTCGTGTGTGTCTGTGTAAAAAAATATATATATTGTGTGTGTGTGTGTGTGTGTTTGTGTGTGTGTGAGTAATATTATTCTGTCATCTAGCGTTTCTATGTGTTCGTGTGTCAAATTAAATCGTCAGGTTGTGCGCATGAGCAATGAAATGTCACGGAAAATCTTCATGTACACTCAACTTTATGACGGTTTACAGAAAGTGGAAAGATCCCTTTCTTAGGTCTAAGGATAAACTCAAACGAAATTTAAATTCTATCGGTGTCCCTCTTCACAAGAGGTGAAGTTCCTTAATCTGTATGTGGAATGCTATGTGGGTTTCATGCTGGCGTTGAAAGTCATGAAAATAGATGTAAAGAATTAAAGGCGAACATGCTGTTGGAACCACATACGTCGAAATCAACGAAAGACTAAGTCGTGTGTGTGTGTGTGTGTGTGTGTGTGTATATATATATATATATATATATATATATATATATATATATATATATATATATATATATATAATAATTATTATTTTTAAAAAAAATGTGATTCCATCCCTACATAAAAGTTCTCATGCATCAAAAACAGAAGCTAAAAACTTCAATTTATTTATAAAAATTAAATTGAATTAAAGTACCCAGGTCTGTTACATCCTCAAGCGATTTTGGGAATAACTAATCTTGAAATTTACGGAGCTTTATAAGCATATACATTTGTAATATTAATTACTATGGAAACGGCGAAACCAATTATATTAATAAGGGCCGTAAGGGTTTACATATTCACTGACACCAGTTATACAAATACGAATTTAACGGCGTAACAAAAAATGCCAATAACTCTCTAGTCGTTGAACTAGACCAGACGATATGCGTCAAACGGATGTCATCGCTCGCTGGGAAATAGGCACCCCGACCCTACCTTGACTTAACCTCTTTCCGAAAGTAACTAATATGTTGATACAATAGGTGTCAGTGATCTGGTCAAGATCCAAAATAAACAAAGTTAAATAAAACTATGCTCGCAACACAATGCTACTTCAGACGTGAAACACATATGTTTAGCTTTCAATCTACGTCATTAATAAGGGTTGTTACGAGCTTCGTGTATTTTAACACAATGTTGAAAATTTCAGTCGCCGTTGTAAAAAAGAAATCGCAAGTTACTCAGACATAAACTGAGTACAAAAACCATCTGTCCCGTGGCAAAAGCTGCTGGTGGCGCCAGGAGTGTTAGTATCGCCCTTAGCCACCGAAACTCTGTTACCTCCTCTGGTTGGCGGCTGATGAGGGCAGGGTATTTTTTTTAAGCTTATCACCCGAGGCAAGGCTGGAGGCCACTAGCACGCAAGGGGTTACAAAAATGTTGGAGGAAGAGCAGATAGGAGTGGTAAAGGTGAGGATGTGGAGAAAGATAGTGGATCGATCAAGGCAAGGGGGTTACAGAAGATTTGGAGCGAGAGCAGATAGGAATGAAAGGTGAAAGGATGTGGAGAAGGGAAGTGGATAGATCAAGGCAACTGGAGATGTCGATTGACGTTACACTTAAATAGTTGGAGATTGTATTTGTCAGGGAAACAGGAATAAGGAATTTTATGTAGAGAATTCAATATCTTCACTTAATAATAGGTATAGAAGTTATACAATTTGCTTTTGTCCTTTTTTTAACTTATATGAAGAATGCACCTTCTAATATAGCCCTGGAATTCATCCATTATTTTGAATAAATGTAACATTACAAAGCAGCGTACTTGCAACGTACTTGCAAGGTAACGTTGCAGACACGTTGTGTGGAAGTCAACATCTCCGTAACGGTACACCAACTTTAATTTGTTAACTAAATCATCTTTGTTAGTACAACGGGCAAGCACTTTTTTACAATAAGGTACAAGGCTCGTGAGCCATTCAAGTTAGAGGGTTACGTTAAGGAGTATTTGATATGGATAGAAGGGGAAGATAACAGTTAACTCTAAAATTGAACAGGTTAAGATTTTAGTGATCTGAGAAGCATCCTCTTGGGAGTCTGTTCCACTGGGCAATGGTTCGTGAGAAGAAGCTGTTTGAGTGGAACTTCTCGCCGATGGAATACGGAGTGAGTGTGTGGCTTTCTAGTATGTGAATGGCATGGGGTTTTCCTAACCGTGAAGGTTACACCTAGTGAAACCAAGTTCGTCCGAGCACTTTCCATGGTAGTAGCGATAGAGCAATGAGAAGCTCGGCGCATACTGCCTGTGAGAGAGAGGTTGGAGAGTAGACAAATCACCAACATGAACTCGGAGACGCTTTCGAATTCTATCAAAGCTGGAAAGGGAGGACCGGGCAGCACCTGCACAAATATGGCAACAGTACTCGATTTTCAGCCTGATATGCCTCTTATAACGTTAGGGGATAGCCTGAGGATTCACGTAGTCACTGGGCAGGTAGAAGGAGCCGATCATTTTACCTACATCTTTAGGGGTGGATCGTATATAGGAGTTCCACTTGAAGTCAACAATGAGTTTGAGGCTCAATATCTTCTCAACGCACGAGGCCTCCTCGAGGGGACATCCATTCAACTTGACTGCCGATAGATGGGGTTTGATCTCTCCTGAAGTCACGATATCCGAGCACCAGGAAGATCTGCCCTATTTCTTCCTTATCTTGTCGTAAGAAATAACCAGTCTGATACCAGGGCCTGAGATTGAACTAGGTATTTACTAAGGGTATCTAAATGTTAGCTTAAAGCCAAATACATCGAACTCTTCAAGTGGATCGAACTCGCTATTAATGATTTGCGAAACCATCTCGCTGAAATTTACACTACGACAAGGCATTCTTCCAAATCAACGAAAATACGGATGATGAAAAAAAATTGGAATAGAAAAGTAAATAGGAAAGAAAATGAAATAATAATGAAAAACAAGCAAGCAATTCCCCTAAAATGTGCCTGAGAAAAGAGGAAAAGGAATCGAAGTAAGTAGAGAATGGGAATCATGGGAAATAAAAATGGAGGAAAGTATTTAAAAAAAAAAAAGAAAAAAAAAAGATAGATGGAGAAATGTAAGATGAGATAATGGCGAATAAGTAGCAATACAACGGAAGAAAAACGATAGGAAAAAATAGAATCCCATCAGATAATAAGCCGTCGTGTTCTGCTTTGCCTGAAACGCAGGTCAGTCGTTGTATCCTTCAGTTTTCGTATCGATGCCAAAAATCAACAGATGCGACTAGCTAAAGAGTACAGAGCTTATCAGAGACACCTCCCGCTCTCTCAATGCACTTATCTCGAAGCCTAGCCTTATCCAAACTTCGCTAACTTTGTCTTTTATATTTCCTTCTTTTTTTTTTCTTTATTTTATATTTGAACTTCAAATTACTGCAGCAAAATAGGCGGCCCTACTTAGATGATGTGGAAAGATGATGGGAATTGTAGAAAGAAAACTTGAAGACGTCGTCGGGCGACAGGCGGGGAAAGAACAGTGCGTTACAGAATTGTCTTATGGGAATTGCGTGAACCTCCGAGAATGGAAGAAAATTTAGAATATTCAAGTGTGCGTGTGCGCACGCGCGTACCATGCATGCTTCAATCAACAAAACTGGCGGAATTCCAGCAATTCAGATTTACTTTTCCGAAATGAAAAATCCTCTAAAGTTATACACTTGGACAAAACCTACTGTGATCGAGAAATGAAATTAGCTTAACGTGGCCGATTTGGTGTTTAAAAAAAAACATTGCCCATTTTTCGCTTTCAAGATGAGTAGTAAACCTTCCTTTCTTGTGCCTCAATTTACCGTTACCAGTAAAACCGTTTTTAGAATGTAAAATGGATTTATTATGGTTGTTTTTTTTTATATTTTCCAACTGGCCACACTTATTTAATGATCGATAGCCGACATTGAAAGGAAACTTTCTGCAGAATGTCGCGAAGGAAAGCGAGGAGAAAGGACTAAACATAAACTACATGAAGACAGAATGTATGGTGATCAGCAAAGGGGTGAGCCCCAAATTCAAATTATACGTCAGGGATACTAAAATCAAGAAGGTACATATATTTAAATATCTGAAAAGTGTTCTAACAGAGAACGGAAAGTGCGACACTGAGATCCGAAGACTTTGGAATGGCGAAAAATGCATTCTTAAAGCCAAGCAGAATATTAAGAGAGAGAAAAACTTCGTTAGAAACAAAGAAAAGCGTATTGAACTGTTAGGTGATATCTGTCCTCCTGTATGTTGGACAATCACCTCAAAGGTGAAGAAGAGACAGATATGTGGCTCTACAGAAAGGCGCTGAGGATACCATAGTCTGAACATGTGAGCCACAACATGAGATTCTCCAGAGAATGGAAACAAAAAGGACACGTACACGTCAAATCAGGAAGAGAGACATGAGGTTTCTGGGACCCGTAATGAGAAACGAGGGCTTGGGAAACTTGATAAAGGACAGATTGAGGAGAAATAGGGACAGAGTAAAGCAGCGCGTAACATACTTGATGAGTTTGAGCAAATAGATGGCAGGTGGTATTCATTTACGCGTAGCTTTCCTTGGGCAAGTAGAGCTGGGATATCCCATCCTGTGCCAGGTCAGACAACAGCCGATTGCCTTCTATTTGAAGACTCACCTTGGCCGTGGACACGTGAACGTTGATTCCATCGAAGGAACCTTCAGCCCTCTCTAGGAGACTCTCCCCGCAACATTGCTGTGTCGCCACCGTACTGGTTGCATGCATAGCTATGGATCCCAGTATATCCCATTGTGCTAGATGACCGTTGACCCTGCATGAATTTCCATCCACCTTTTTGAAAGCTCTTGTCTTTAATCTTGCTGAGTTCCTAGACATTCTTTTATTAGAAAAGCTTCGGTGGAACCTGTTAATCGTCGATGACCCAATCATGCAACAGATAGTAACCTACCACTTGTGGAGTAACCAGGCATGAAATATGATTCTTTTGGTAGACGTAAATTGTTTTATTTTGTCATTGTAGCGAGTAATAATTTCTCAATCACAAAGTGTTTTTTTTTTTTTTTTTTTTTTTTTTAACGATACGTTGATTCAGCAGTCATGGATTTCAGGGCGGATGAATAACAAAGTAGCTAAAGCGATCTCAACATGACAACAACTAACATAAAGATACTCGATAAATAATCCAGAATCCAAATAAAAAAACATATCAAAAGAAATTGGCAAGCAATTGAAAATCTAACAAACTACGATATTCAGCCTACTATATAAGAGTGGCTTCCATGTTTCAGAAAATTAAGGCTGCAGAAAATTGTTTTATCCAGGCACCTAATATGAAATGCACATCTGAGACATTCACATCTAATAAAAATGAAACTCCCCTATCACGCAGCAGACGTCAAGTACATCTCAAAGTTGAATATATACACATAGGTTTCCATTACCTCCGTCAAACCCGAACAAAATCTTTACCAAGCAAACAATAAATCTTTCAAAACAGTAGAAAAATATAATTAACTTCTTAAAAGAAATCAAGTACCAAAATATAAAACCATCAGCAAACTACATAAAATATTTAATGTTTGGAAAACTGAATAAAAAACCTTGAGGCTTCATAAAGATCCCCCACTACAAATAACAATGTGAAATTTAAAGACCAACTTATATCAGAAACTGAATTGGAGTCCAGTATCTCTAATAACTGATGAAAAAGAAAAAACAAAAACATAACTGTACCCAATACTATCTCTAATCCACATATAACATCAAGTTATACTCAAAACGACCATGGTTCAAAACATTCATCTGGTCTTAAATAAGCTTGTAGTCTCTTGCGGTATTTACATTATTCGGTTTATCCTCATCTATATTGACATATTCACAACGTTTCTGCTGTTCTACTGTCCGGCCTTCTCCATGTGATTGGAATTTCGAACCGAACCCTTTCTTTCAACAGCTGGGGTAGATTGTTCTAGTTACACGTGTCATGCCTCTTCCGGATGTGTCAGTTATTTCCCTCTAACTCAACTCTCAATGTGCTTTGGTTCACCACTGCTGTGGCTTGGTATTGAACTCACAATTCTTTTAGTCTAGTTACTGGATTTAACCAACGTCTTTATCCACTGGGCCACGTGTCCTTGAATAAAGGAAGTTACACCAAAATCACTCTTCACTGACGCCCTCTTGTCGCAGGATCCAGGGCGAGATGTTAAAGGGGAACAGAGTGAATCTGAATGTTAAAAACGTTTGTTACTTCCATGTCTCTCTAGGATTCAGGTATCCATGGCTCCCCTCACATCACGTTTCTTTATCTGTGAAGTGCCATTACTTTGTGGAAAAGGCAGTAGACTGCTTTGTTTTGTTTTTTTTGTTGTTTTTTTTTAATTCAGAATTATACTCATAGACGATCTGGAAACAGGTACGTAATAAATAGCTCGAAGGAAAAGAGAAGTATTTATACATTTTCAGTTGTATGTTATCGAATGGGCAGCAGAGAAGGCAACATTTTGGACTCGTCACGCCGATCCCACTTCCCGCATCGATAACCATTCAACTACCCTTATTCATTTGAAATAATTTTAAATAATCTACACAAGCACATTCGCACTCCTGGGGTGGGAAAACCACTATCAACATTGTCGCCTCTTAGAAGGGATAGCCAAAATTCAAAAGATTATAGCATCAAAAATAAATCCTGTTTGTTAACTTCCGATTTTCTGTTTTGTTTGTTTCTACTAAGTACGAACGTACTATATCTGGGAAATCTTTCATCAAAGGACGGAAAATGTGACACCACAATCCAAAGGCGCATTAGAATGTCGAAAGACAACTTCCAAAGGCTAAGTAAATAATTATAAAAAGGAAAATGTTGCTAGAAACAAAGAAAAGAGTGCAGAAAGAGTGAAATATGGGCCATGCTGTATGTCTTGGAATATTATTCAAGAAGGCTCGATGCAACAGAAATGGGGTTCAGCAGAAATATATCTTGTACTGAACATGTCAGGAATGACGATATCTCAAGTTTAGCAGACTATTATTTTTAGGCGGAATGGTATCTGTGCTCGGATTTCCTGAGGTTGACCTTCGGGGTCAGATAAAAGACAAAATAAGCAAGTCGATTTTGATTGGCTGAGCCAGCGTGAGAAATGGAATAGATATAGACAGGTTTTTTTTATCTTGACTTGTTTCTTAGCCGTGTTTTCTTTCGTGTCTGAAACGGTTCCTCAGTGGAGGGGAGGAACCTCACTGAATGGTTGGAAAATATAGACGTCGATGTCATTAATAAAATAGTTAAGTTTAAAATTACCTATTTTGAAGATCTTTTGTCTCTGGATTCAAAACAACTAGCGATCACCGGTAGATGAACAAGACCCCTTCCCCCGACCAGGGAGCTATGCAACATAGGCTCAATTTGGTGCCGATGACTAAGATCTCGCCAGCACGAGTGGGCTATGCAATAGAAAGAGGCAGCTGAGACATATGGTGCATATAATGAGGAAAGATTTGAACAATAATACTAACAGGACATATTGAAATGAAGAGAGGACAGAGGAAAGTATCGAGTAGCCTACTTAACAGTGAAACGACAAACGTTCAAAGCTACAAAGAATGTTGTGGAGAGCCATGATCGCTCACATCCTGAAAAGGTATAACACATAGAACAAGGTTAGTTTAATATCTGTCTATATTTCTGAGATGAGATATTAGAAGAGCGTGAGTTCAATACCTGGTTAAGGCGGTGGAGAACTTTGAGAGGAGAATTAACAGGAGATAACTGATATCCATTAGACATGGCACGTGGAACTAGAACAGCCTACCCCTGTGAGCGAAATAAAGAGTTCAGTTCGACATTCCAACCACCTGAAGAAGGCCGGAACGTACAACGCCCGAAACGTTGTGATAAAAATGGCGACAAAGATGACAATACTTCGAATAATGTAGATATGGTTAGTTTAGTTTGAATCAGAGGTACAGTTGTCAGAACCGACCTCACAACAGTACTATTTTTTTACCTTGCAAATGAAGAGCTGTTTTGTATTAATTATCTAATTTCATGGAGATAGCCTGCACGTAGAATTAGATCGAGCTCAATGAATGATTAATACTTCACTAAAAGCTGTGTGTTAGAACAAGCGGCTGGACCCAAAGCTAAACTTTTCCCACTTTATGATGAGGTAAATAACAACTCGTCTCCGGGAACTTACGTAGTTAGCTTAACAGCAAATTTGATTCTTCGCCATTTCTTCCCGTTCTGTTGTATTACATAATGCTCTGATAATAGTAATGATATAGTATCGATCATGTATCAATGTCAGTGTTTGCCTCTGGGCAACTGTTATATAGACCGATATCCAAGAATGTCGATCAAGTTGATCGATGCCCAAGTGCCTTCCGCCTATGGCGAAATGTGGAAATATTTATCAAGCTTTTCAGTATCTATCACCGTTCGATTAAGTCAGTGGCTTGAAGACGTCATATTGACGCGATGAACGGGTGCCTCTTAATTTACGTATTGCTGACAAGGATAGAAATCAAATTGGAAGTTTATTGTACGTTGATTTCTGGAAACTGGCATCGGCTGTTACGGGGATACCAGTTAAAATAAATCAGAAGAGAAGGATGATAGAACTTCTTATAAATACAGACAGCAGGTCGGAAGTTAATTTTGAATGATAGTGTGTGATATTGCTGAATGAATGTATCTCTGCTTTGTACATAATGTTAGAAAATGAAGACAATACTTGTAGAGAATGAGTTATAATTGCAAAGTATTTTTTATGAAATTTCATCAAAGGAAAACATGAAATATCGTCATTCCTTTGACCATCCAAATTCCAATTCTTTTATTTTTCTCTGTGTTTCCCTATATTTGTGTATGATAGTTTTGATATGTCATTAAACAAGGTAAATTGTAATCATTTTTTATTTAGTTTTACCAGTATTCTTACATTTGTTCGTTTCGGGGGAGTGAGGGAGTAAGAAAACTGTCCATATCGTCCATTGACCTAAGCGATTTCGGACACTTCCTTAGCCTTTTTCAAGGGAGTTTTTTTTTTGGTGGTGTTATATTTTTTCATATTTTGACCGTACTTCATTTATTATTTGTGTGGTTTTAAATTCTATTAAGAGCATTAATACCGAGCCATCGCGTGTTGTACAACTCAAAGAATCTACAATATTCTTAGCCCTGACTTGGCATCACAGCTTCAATGATTTTCCGTATTTCGTAACGTAGCTTCCCTTTGGCTTTCTATAAATACTTTCTTGGTACTTGTTCTGATGATTATTCCTCTATCGTACCTAGAGTTTATGAATTTAATCCGAGTGCGAGATAGGCGGCAAAGTCTCATCATTTTACAGTTAAAATAACTAGATGTAACCGTAAGTTCTATGCTAAGATTTTCTTCACTAGCACTTCTCGCTTGTGGAAATCTCTTCGGGATTCTTCCTTTCCGGTCAACTTTGATCTTAAAGAAAGTGATATTCAATGTGAATCGTTATCTGCCGTCTTCTTAATTCGTGTTCTTTCATCGTTCTCTTTCTTCTTAATAGTGTTTTTTTTAAAAGCGTAAATCTAAAGTCTTCACACTTGAAAGTCTTACTAAAATAGGTGCACTCGCGTAGGGTTCAAACACGGATCTCCCTTTGTAGGGGAAAACCACGGTAAAGTGAATCTGGCCGAAACTGTGTTTTAGAGCTGTACGTATTGGGCGCCCAAAGACGCACAGATCCGAAGACGTATTGCCATGGCCAAAGACGCATTCCAAAAGCTAGGCAGAGTATTACGAGACAGGAGGATTTCGTTGGTAACAAAGAAAAGAGTACTGAACTGCTACATGACATCTGTCCTCCTTTACGACAGAGAATGTTGGACGGTCTTCTCAAAAATGAAGAGACTCGAGGCAACAGAGGTTTTCATTTTGATAACCACACTTTCTTTGGTAGAGTTGACATTTTCTCTAGATTTATAAACGTAATCAGAGCAGTTTTATCTTAGGAATTCTTCTCCAACCCTACAAATATGGCCGGAGAGCGAAATCCTATAAAGACGATATTCCATTTGAAATTTACTCATAATCATTAGGTTAGATAAAGCGGTCAGTATTCTACCTGTCATTCGTATCATATTAGGTTATATAAATGCTCTCGGGAAAAACCGGTTGAGATCTCTGGAGAAGAGAGTAATTTTAAAAAACAGTAGCTCCTACTCCTATAAACGCATTATTCTTCAGCTATTAATTGAGCTCTCCTAGACACTGGCTATTTCGTATAGAAAACGGTAAATAATCCATTTTTCTCCGCTCTGCGACGATAGCCTAAGGGTAGGATCTCTGGCCGATGCCAAATCGATCGGGTTTCTATCCCGGCTTGAAGAAATCGGACGTCTAGCCACACTGAAGAGCTTTGATATAGCGAAACAGTCTGTCTGTGGATATATATATTATATATATATATATATATATTTAAAGACATTTATGATATGTTTAACGTTCTTTTTATAATAAACCGTATTAAATAACATTTACCGGCCTGAATGTCCGAGAAATTTTCATAGAAAATTTTCGTTCTCCGACAGGAATCGAACCTGTATCCTATACGGAACCAACATTTCGCGTGACGTGCCACAGAGAAGCGCCTGGTTAGCAAGGTCGATTTTAAACTTAAATCTTCCATGAATCTCTTCTATTCATATCTGCTCTAGCGTATCAAATGTAAACAAATGACGTCATATATTTTTGAATTGGACAAAGTCCGACAATTTATTTAAAGACATTTAATTTAAATGTCTTTAATTAAATTGTCGGACTTTTTCCAATTATATATATATATATATATATATATATATATATAAGCAGTAAAGTGTTGGTTAAAATATTTTTACAATGTATTCTTATGTATCTGAAAGATATGACAGTTTGGAGATGTGTGTGTCAGAGTTCTTAACTGAAATTTTAAAGTTTGAAAAGATGAGCTCTCATGCCGAAAGGATGATTTCCCAAAGTTTGGCACACCGTAACCTTCATATTCCGATATAAGGGTGTCATTTTCCATGCGAACAGGGAATTAGATTTCCATTTCTCATTTTATTATAAGTGGTTTACAAATGATAAGTACTTCCAAATGCGGAAGAGGTGCGTCTGAAAAATATTCCGCCAACACGAAAAATATTCCAATGTGTTTCTAGTTCAAATGGCTAGCAATACATGAGAAGTTTTTCAGTGGAATCTAAGTGGATGCGTGGGAAATATTCGTAAAAATTAGATATTACTGCCATGCTAATATTGTAAATTATTCATTCATATTTGTCATTCTACAACACTCATAGGCATGCAGTCAGGGATTTATACTAGAGCTATACTGAGAAGTACTGGTTTTCAGTTTCTGCGAGAAAGTGTATAATCCAGAATTAAATAATCCAGTCTAGTAAGAACAAAGCCTCGCCTTCGACAACCCAATTCTAATTACAATGCTTGGGTCAAACGGTGATAATATTTTCGTCCAGAACGACCGAACTCCGGAGAATTTTATAGTACATACACATGATATGTTTATATAATATATTTATATGATATTTAAAATATATCGGTTATATAAAATACATTTATATGATACATATGTAATATATAAGATATGTTTGATATAGATATAATATATACCATATTTCTATAATGTATGATAAAGATATGATATATGTGTCCGTGTGTGAAATCCAAAGAAAAATTAACAATTTTATTTGTCCTGACCAGTCATTTTCCCACCTCCGTAGCTTAAGTTCTCTATAATAATTTCATGGAAATTTGTTCCGATGAACTTTCCGCTATGGTTATCTAGAAATTATGAATTTAAGCTCAGTACTAAGACATATATATATATATATATATATATATATATATATATATATACGCAGAAACATATATATATATATATATACGCAGAAACATATATATATATATATATACGCAGAAACATATATATATATATATATATATATATATATATACGCAGAAACATATATATATATATATATATACGCAGAAACACATATATATATATATATATATATATATATATACGCAGAAACATATATATATATATATATATACGCAGAAACATATATATATATATATATATATATATATACGCAGAAACATATATATATATATATATATATATATATATATATACGCAGAAACATATATATATATATATATATACGCAGAAACATATATATATATATATATATATATACGCAGAAACATATATATATATATATATACGCAGAAACATATATATATATATATATATATATATATACGCAGAAACATATATATATATATATATATATATATACGCAGAAACATATATATATATATATATATATATATATATATATATACGCAGAAACATATATATATATATATATATATATATATATATATATATATATATATACGCAGAAACATATATATATATATATATATATATATATATATACGCAGAAACATATATATATATATATATATATATATATACGCAGAAACATATATATATATATATATATATATATATATATATACGCAGAAACATATATATATATATATATATATATATATACGCAGAAACATATATATATATATATATATATATATATATACGCAGAAACATATATATATATATATATATATATATATACGCAGAAACACATATATATATATATATATATATACGCAGAAACATATATATATATATATATATATATATACGCAGAAACATATATATATATATATACGCAGAAACATATATATATATATATATATACGCAGAAACATATATATATATATATATATATATATACGCAAAAACATATATATATATATATATATATATATATATATATATACGCAAAAACATATATATATATATATATATATATATATATATATACGCAGAAACATATTATATATACGCAGAAACATATATATTA
Organism: Acanthosepion esculentum; assembly: GCA_964036315.1. Classification (NCBI taxonomy): domain Eukaryota; kingdom Metazoa; phylum Mollusca; class Cephalopoda; order Sepiida; family Sepiidae; genus Acanthosepion; species Acanthosepion esculentum. The sequence continues at coordinate 31,074,594 of OZ038476.1, forward strand.
TATATACGCAGAAACATATATATTATATATACGCAGAAACATATATATATATATATACACAAAAACATATATATATATATATATATATATATATATATACGCGGAAACATATTATATATACGCAGAAACATATATATTATATATACGCAGAAACATATATATATGTATATATATACGCAGAAACATATATATATATGTATATATATACGCAGAAACATATATATATATATGTATATATATACGCAGAAACATATATATATATGTATATATATATACGCAGAAACATATATATATATACGCAGAAACATATATATATATATATACGCAGAAACATATATATATATATATACGCAGAAACATATATATATATATATACGCAGAAACATATATATATATATATACGCAGAAACATATATATATATATATACGCAGAAACATATATATATATATATACGCAGAAACATATATATATATATATACGCAGAAACATATATATATATATATACGCAGAAACATATATATATATATATATATATATATATACGCAGAAACACACATATATATATATATATATATACACGCAGAAACATATATATATATATATATACACGCAGAAACACACATATATATATATATATATATATATATATATACGCAGATACATATATATATATATATATACGCAGATACATACATATATATATATATATATACGCAGATACATACATATATATATATATATATACGCAGATACATATATATATATATACGCAGATACATATATATATATATATACGCAGATACATATATATATATATATACGCAGATACATATATATATATATATATATATATATACGCAGATACATATATATATATATATATATATACGCAGATACATATATATATATATATATATATACACGCAGAAACAAACACACACACACACATATATATATATATATATATATATATATATATATATATATATATATATATATATATATATATTGAATACAATTTTAACACTCTCGTCGCTTGTTGTTGACCCCAGTGTCAGCTTTATTATTTACATACGATATGTCTTTGACATTGAGCACTTAATAATGATACAAATAAGAAATTATCTCTCTCTCTCTCTCTCTCTCTCTATATATATATATATATATATATATATATATATATATATATATATATATATGTGTGTGTGTGTTTGTGGAAATAAGATATGGGAATGTCATTTGATCTTGTGCACGATCTCACTCTTTTTCCCTCTCTACATCGACTTTGTTTTTTTAATCTAATTTTCTGTCGATGGGTCAGAGTGCAGGAATGTGGATTCATACCTTAGCCATGTAACAGAAGACACACTCTGATTCGAAATACGGTTTACCGATTCCAACCTTCGTACTGGTATCCTTCACTGTACCACCTGTCATTCTCCCCGCCGTTTTTCTCTCCCCACACACTTATATAATGCTACTGTGAAACTTTAGGAAGCCTCTGTATTTATACATCTGCTTCTACTCTATTCTACCCATTGCACATGCCCTATTGAAGTTGAATAAATTTTTGATACTTCCTTAATGCGAATAGTGCTTCCCACCCGAAAGCCCACTAACTCCACCTCATCCATATGTTGATTGCAGCTCATAGAACACTGTTCGAATGTCAGATGTCCCCAATGGCACATGATTCAGAAAGTCTCGGCATGGGCGGGAAAGAGTATGATTGTAAAATGTCAACGCGATTAAGACGTCACTGCAAGCGTTCGACTGAAGTTGAATGGCTGGCAAAATGGCATCCACGCGTTGTCTCGCTTTTTGGAAATCTGCCCTCATGGACAAATGTCTGTTATGTAACCAAATTCATCCTGATATTTCGATAAAGAAAAATTATAATATAATAGTACACGAAATACACACACACACACACACATATATATATATATATATATATATATATATATATATATATATATATATATATATCTTTGAGAAAGAGAGATTGCTAAAAAAAAAAAACGACCTGCATATTTTTGTAAGATATCTTTTAAAGCATAAATTATTTGTAATTAAAATTTCAGATTATAAATTAAAAAAATAAAATGTTCAACTTATCTTCTCTATTTAGAGTCTTCCAGAAAATTTATTCATTCGTCTAGGATTGAAATAATTAAATTTCTTAGAAATTATGCATCGGGATGATAGATTCAACGTTTTATTTAATTTTTCATATATATATATATATATATATATATATATATATATATGTGTGTGTGTGTTTAATACATTTATTTTTACAGCAAACAGCCTTATTAATGGATAATTATATTTATAATAATAAACAGTGTGTATAACGTTTGTCGGTCTGCGCATTCCAGAAATATGAAATAAAATGTGTTCAATGGAATAGAACACTTTGTATGAGAAAACCCTGGTTTATCACTCAGCTTCAGAACGTTACAATGCATATGAGAAAGAGAGAGTGGATATTGATTTCAGCACCGAGTGGTGATAGTCTGTTTCGTGTTTGAATGCAATGTTTAGCCCGTCTTTGTTGAGTGGTAGATCAACTGTTTATAGATGCTTGTTAATCAGGCATTATGAGTATCAACTCTGTTATCTTCAGTGTCCATTCGTATTTACACACGCTCTATCCGTGATATTGAGCACATCCACCCATAAAACTATACATTTTATCACATGTGTAAATACAACGTGTACTAGAAATTCCACCCCACCGCCATCATTACATTCCAAATATGGCCAGATGACCACACATCAGTATTTTTACTCCTGTGGCAGTGGAGACTTCAGGGGTTATTGGCCCTCGTTCGATGGTGTTCCTTCGGAGGATTGGTGCGATTGCGTCTCGATTAAGGAACGAGCCTCGCGAAACGGAGTGGCTCTTGCAGCGTGTCTCACTGGCGACGGTTCGAGGTAATGCTTTCTCCATCATAGCGGCTGGCAGAGGATAGAAAAAAAATTGTTTATAGTTACGTTGTTCTGGAATTGTCATCATTGGCCGACTGAACTTGCTTTGTTTCAATTATTGTTTCCCTTAGATTGAACCTACCATTTCTTTTTATACTATAATGTATTTCAGTGTTATCCAATAAATCATATTGTTTTGTGAATCAGCTCCTAGTCCGACAGAGCATTTTGAGGAATTTTAAAATTCTGATCGTTGGTCATTAGGTTAGCTTTTAGGAAGTGGGTAGGGCTGAGAACTTTTCAACACACGTGTTTGTTTTTTTTTTTTTTGTGTGTGTGTGTGTGTGTGTGTGTGTGTGTGTGTGTGTGTGTTACTATAATGACATAGAAATTCGAGTTGCATTTGAGATGCGAAGCCTACTTCCGCCGAAAGCTGGTCATTTCCCAAAGGGCCAAAAGCACACAGCTAGAAAATATTATGTCTCGCAGGAAACTCTTTGACGATGTTCTTATCACAGGCAAATTTATTTTCTTCTTGGATTTTTTCTTCCCTCCTATTTTATATTTTTTTCTTTCAATTTTTTCTATTTCTTTCTTTAATTCGTTTTTCTTTTTTCCATTTTTTATTTTCCTGACTCTTTTTTCGATTCTTCTTTTCAAATACATTCTTTGAGTATTTTTTGCCATTCTACGTCCGATTCTTCCGATGGTTTTCTTTCGATTCTATCTTCTTTTTACTCAAGTTTCTCTTTCATTTTGGTTTTCTTCTTTCCTTTCATTATTTCTCGTGTCTTTCTATTTTCGTTCGATGCCGCTTCACGGTGCTTCACCATCATCACATGTTGATTTTATTACATCGATGTTTTTATTTTTTTATCTCTCTCTCTCTCTCTTTTCTCTCTCCTCTCTCTCTATTCTCTTTCTCTCTTCTCTTTCTTTTCTCTCTCTCTCTTTTCTCCCTGTTCTCTCTCACTCTTGTCTCATCTTCTCTCTCACTCTTGTCTCATCTTCTCTCTCTCCTTTCTCCTCTTCTCTCTCTCTCTCCTTTCTCCTCTTCTCTCTCTCTCTCCTTTCTCCTCTTCTCTCTCTCTCCTTTCTCCTCTTCTCTCTCTCTCTCCTTTCTCCTCTTCTCTCTCTCTCTCCTTTCTCCTCTTCTCTCTCTCCTTTCTCCATTTTCTCTCCTTCTCCCTTTTCTCTCTCTCTCCTTTCTCCCTTTTCTCTCTCTCCTTTCTCTCTTTTCTCTCTCTCCTTTCTCCCTTTTCTCTCTCTCCTTTCTCCCTTTTCTCTCTCTCCTTTCTCTCTCTCTCTCCTTTGTCTCCCTTTTCTCTCTCTCCCCTTTCTCTCTCCCTTTCTCTCTCTCTCCTTTGTCTCCCTTTTCTCTCTCTATCTCTCCTTTCTCTCCCTTTTCTCTCTCTCTCTCTCTTTTCTCTCCCTTTTCTCTCTCTCCTTTCTCTCCCTTTTCTCTCTCTATCTCTCCTTTCTCTCCCTTTTCTCTCTCTCTCCTTTCTCTCCCTTTTCTCTCTCTCTCTCCTTTCTCTCCCTTTTCTCTCTCTCCTTTCTCTCCCTTTTCTCTCTCTCCTTTCTCTCCCTTTTCTCTCTCCTTTCTCTCTTTTCTCTCTCCTTTCTCTCTTTTCTCTCTCCTTTCTCTCTATTCTCTCTCCTTTCTCTCTTTTCTCTCTCTTTTCTCTTTTCTCTCTCTGCTACTCTTCTGTCTTTACTACTCTTCTCTCTCTCTCTCTCTCTCTCTCTCTCTCTGACCTTTGAAAGTCTCGGCTCCGTTTCTGGCAACTCTCAGTTTATTTCTTTTTAACTCGTCTTGCTAAACATTTCATATCTCTTTTTGCATCTCATTTATGGTAATTACTATGATTAGTACCTCTGTTTCAACCTGCTTTTATTTATCTTTGCTTTCTTCCCCTGTTTTTTATGCTTCCCTTATTTTTTCATTTCTTCGTTCTTTCTTTCTTTCACCTGTGATCATCAATATAGTCTCAGTCTTATTTTTGTTCTGATTACGTAAACCACTATTACGAATAATAATGAATTTTCCCTTCATACTGACAGATATATATAAAAGGTAATAAACCAGACATAATGGTTATTAACTAAATACGACGATCTTGAAATTGAAAAACAACGTGGCTCCTTAAAACTAATGTTTTACCTGTGATAATTGCAACTGTTGTCACGAGCAAAACCGGTAGAAACAAGCACATCCATATCAGCTCCCCTGTTTACACATATTTCTCCGTGTAGGACTGCTCATCTACTCGGAGTATTATGAATGTAATGAAAATATAAACACTGTATATGTTAAGTATAACTTAAAATCAGAATTTGTGCTAAAAGAATGTATATATTTACAACCATGCTTTACACCAAGTCTCTAGTAATGACCTTGTAAGGGACAGTACTAAACTGAAAGCAATCAGTATTATCATTATGATTCGTCTTACTACATTGTCCAAATTCTCTTCTTTATTTTTCTCCTTTTTTTCATCGTTCTCTTTTGATATCGCGCGTCGTATTCCCTTGTCACGGTGCCAAAGGCCATAGATAAAACGAACCGTTAAATATACTCTGGTGAATACTCTTTAGTATTTTCTTGCCTTTTATCGATTCATAAACTCTTGTTAACAAATACGCATGCGTCACACGCATATATACGCGTACCGATGCATAGTCTTGTAAACACTGGTTCGATTCCCTACTCAATAGTTTAGTCCTTTTTATCAGGTTAATAAATCATTTAGTATCTCAATTATTTCTGTTTTCATGAAATTTATTTTACTTGAGCATAAACATTTAAAAAGCGACACCCCAGCAGGTATTCCTTAGTTTATTGCGTAAGATAGAATTTAATAATTTAGCCTGGTGTTTAGTATATAACTTTCGAAAATAGATAAAGATTCCAGAATTATAATGAGGAAATAATTTATGGTAGAAATAGAAACTCATTTAATTCTGCTTTATTTATGAAAACGAGAGCGCTAAAAATAATGGAATCTCTTAATTTACGGAAGAAAAAAATGTCAAAAGGATGTGAAGACATCGCTGCAATTATACGGCATTGTACTGAACTGCTACATGATATCTGTTCTCTTTTACGACAGCGAATGTTGGACTGTCTCCTCAAAGATGAAGAAGAGACTCGAGTCAACGAAAGTATGTTTCTACAGAAGATGCTAAAAATACCAAGGACCTAACATGTGAGCAAAGATGAGGTTTTGGAAAGGAGATAAACAAGAAGGAAGCTTATAATTAACCTGAGGTGGAGGTGGCTGAAATGTCTGGGACACGTAATTAGAAAGAAGGGCTTAGAGAATCTGATACTCACAGGGCGCATAGAGGGAAAGAGAGACAAGGGAAAGCAACGCGTGACATACCTAGAAGGCTTAAGCAAGTATATGATAGAACAGGATTTGGAAGAAGTAGCAAAAGGACAAAACATTAAGAACTTCAATGTATAGAGTGAAGTGGAGAGCCACGATCGCCTTCGTCCTGAAGGGACACGGCGCATAAAAGAAAGACGTAGTCAGTAAATATTGTTGCGCGGATGATTTTATTGCTAGGTCGACTTCAGAAATGTACTAAATTGGAATCTAGGTGTGATAATTTTACTGTTGAAGTAGAAGTTCTATTCTGTTAGTTTCTTTTCTCGCCCGTGGAGCCCTGCCAGCTTCTTGATTTCCTGTTAACTACGATCTTTAAAATGTTTAATGAAATGTCAATCGCCATCTTCCGTCTCCTTGTATCCTATTCTTTTTATGGCCCTTTCTCTTCGGTAACGTTTTCTCAGTTATTCTTCATAGTAAACCCCTGCGTCTTAGTAGCTATATCGACTTATAGGGATGAAATGATTGAAAAACAAAAATGTACATTACGCGACGATTTTCACGACAAGAAGAATTAATTCCTGTCTTGGCCATTTGAGAAAGATAGATTCTTGTTTTTTTTCTCAAAGGTATTACCGCGAAGTGGGGACAAATTATTTCAACCAGAATTTGAAATTTTTTTTTTCGATTTCATTTTCCGTGTAATTAACTGTGACGTCAACTTACTTGAAAAACGTATTAAACCGATTCTCTGTGATATGTCTAATCGCTTGGTATCCTGTCGAAACTGACCAGTATATGACCAGATGTTTAAATGTGAAACGGATGGGTAGCAATGTGTAAAAATGCATCTTTTAATCCATTTCCATGTCATTGTCTATATCTATACATTATATATCACCAGACACTAAATTCTGGCAGTGTCAGACTTCCACCTCATAACCGAGTAAATATTAAAGTAATTGAAATTATAGTTAAACAATAAGATGCAAATGTCTGAAACTATACCTGTACAATACAAGAGCAAAAACAATAGAAAGCAACATGCGAAGAAATATAAAGACACGTTGTAACTTTGATTTCCTCTTCAATTTTTCTCACCGAATCGAGTGTGAAGTAGAGGCGATGCATATACTGAATTATTAGTAAGTAAAAAAAAATCAACGGTCGATATATATTCGACATTGATTTATATAAAATTAAGTGCAATACTTTATATTTTCTCTCTTACGGAAAAACATTTTTATATTAATTATATTATATTAATAACACCGTTATCGCATATAAATACATATAATAATTGTCCTTTATAAAGACACTTTTATATTAATTATATTATATTAATAACACCGTTATCGCATATAAATACATATTATAATTGTCCTTTATAAAGAAACTTTTATATTAATTATATTATATTAATAACACCGTTATCGCATATAAATACATATAATAATTGTCCTTTATAAAGACACTTTTATATTAATTATATTATATTAATAACACTGTTATCGCATATAAATACATATAATAATTGTCCTTTATAAAGACACTTTTATATTAATTATATTAATAACACCGTTATCGCATATAAATACATATAATAATTGTCCTTTATAAAGACACTTTTATATTAATTATATTATATTAATAACACTGTTATCGCATATAAATACATATAATAATTGTCCTTTATAAAGACACTTTTATATTAATTATATTAATAACACCGTTATCGCATATAAATACATATAATAATTGTCCTTTATAAAGACACTTTTATATTAATTATATTATATTAATAACACCGTTATCGCATATAAATACATATAATAATTGTCCTTTATAAAGATACTTTTATATTAATTATATTAATAACACCGTTATCGCATATAAATACATATAATAATTGTCCTTTATAAAGACACTTTTATATTAATTATATTATATTAATAACACCGTTATCGCATATAAATACATATAATAATTGTTCTTTATAAAGACACTTTTATATTAATTATATTAATAACACCGTTATCGCATATAAATACATATAATAATTGTTCTTTATAAAGACACTTTTATATTAATTATATTAATAACACCGTTATCGCATATAAATACATATAATAATTGTCCTTTATAAAGACACTTTTATATTAATTATATTAATAACACTGTTATCGCATATAAATACATATAATAATTGTCCTTCAGAAAGACAATATGGTAAACATAAAAATATGAAAGTCAAAGTAAGGAATTTGTAAACGATTTGGATATATCACAAGATTTGAAATACGTTTCGAGATAATAAACAGATGATTTAATTTTGTTTTTAAGGAAACCTATGGAGAAATACATTAAAATAATGCGAGGAAAGAATAACATTAAACGTTGGATGAAATAAATCCGTACAGACAAGCTAAAAATATCTCCAAATTAGTTTTGAGTTTTCGCACATTTTAGTAATTATGCATATACACATTTTCATTAAGCTTCCGGTTAATTAGTTCCGAATATCTTTGCATTTCATGGTAATATATATCATAGTCTTAAGTTATCCGAATTTCTTGGCTGAAAACATACAGTTATGAATTTTCAGTTAAGTTTTCATTTCTAAGTTGTTCCCGGCATTTCTGGAGGAAATCAGATTACAGTGTCCACCTTCATGTAAAATGTGACATATTCTACTGGGTATCTTTGTATCAACAAGAATTAATTCCTGTCTTGGCCATTTGAGAAAGATAGATTCTTTCTTTTCCCAAAAGGTATTAGTGCAAAGTGGAGAAAAACTACTTCAACTAGAATTTGAAATCTCTGTTTCGATTCCATTTTCAGTGTAATTAACTATGACGATAACTTCCTTGAAAAATATATTATTCCGATTGTCCAATCGAATCGATTGATAACCTGTCGAAACTGACCAGTATGTAAAAAGATGTTTAAATGTCAAATGGATGGGTAGCGATGTGTAAAAACTGCTACTCTGCTCAAACGAGAAAACAATTCACTAAGATGTAAATGTCTAGAGAGTGCTTTGATCGCAAGGCCATCTACAGTAAATACGCGCCCTAGCATTTATTTTCAATATTCTTGTTAGATCTTCTATTATCATTGACGGAAAGGAAAAAAAAACTCTAAATGAAATCTGCTATATATATATATATATATATATATATATATATATATTTAAGCATTCAACACCAAGCAAAGTGGGAAGCCACTAGCACGCAAGGGGTTACAGAGAGTTGGAGCAAGAACAAAGAGGAGTGATAGAGGAGAGGATGAAGAGAAGGTTAGGGGATAGATCAGGGCATCTGGAGACGTCGATTGACGTTACATTTGAATAGTTGGAGATTATAGCTTTCAGGAAAACAAGAAATGGGGAGGGAGTTCCACAGGAGAGAAGTGCGAGACATGAAGCTATTGGAGTAGAAGAGACGTCTACATTTAACAGATAAGACAGTGAAAGGGTGAGAGCGAGATGCCAGCCTAGTTGAACGCTTAAATTCATGAAGTTTGGGAACCAGCGAAAGCAGCTCGTCGGAGCAGTTACCGTGAAAGTATTTGTAAAAAAGACAGAGGGAGGCAACGTCAGGTCTGTGAGAGAGCGCCTGCAGACGAGATGCCAGATCAGGGCCAATTACATTGCATATCCGTCTTTGGATTTTATCAACGACCTTGAGACAAATAGAAGGGGCTCCAGACCATATATGGCAGCAATACTCCATGCAAGGGCGAATTGTTGATTTGTAGATTTGAAAATTCGACTCCGGGGAGAAAAATTTCCTGGCGCGGCACAGGGAGCCAACTTTCCTAGCGGTGGACGAAGCTATTGACTCAATGTATTCGTTCCATCTCAGGTCAGTGGACAATGTGAGACCGAGCAGTTGCAAAGAGGTTCTCTCGTGGAGTTGAGCGTCAGACATTCTAATGGGAGGCAGGGATGGTTCTCTCTGGTGTGTAATAGAGAGCAAGTTTGTTTTTGAGGCATTAAAGTTAACCAGCTAATCCATGCCCCACTCCACAACCGATTGGAGGTCCTTTTCTAGAAAAACTGCCAGGTTAGTTTTGTCAGAGACATTAGATTTATTTTTGAGGCAGGAGTAAATAGTAGTGTCGTCCGCATAGATGCCTACTTGGGAACCTATGACATCAGGAAGATCGTTAATGAAGATATAAAAAAAATTCTGTTTTTTTTTTTAAATTCTAAATTCCCGCCACCACTCGTTCGTGCGCATGTGTAGTCGTACAAACATTAAAAAAATATAGTCGGATAAAGTCCTGAAGGACGAAAAGCGTCACAATTAAACCTTTTCCAATCTGCAATATATCTCCCCCATATTGTTCTTGATATATAAAAATATATATCGTTATCTCAAACTTAACATGCAAATACAACCAAAGATTCAATCTCGAATAATACAAGCCAAGACTACCATGTGTACGACAAACAATTAAACAAAATGTTTAGTATTAAACCAGAACAAATCATATAAACCAGAATATGAAAAGAAATCTTAAAACCTGTATTTCACAGAACAAAATTTAGATCCGAAGAAAATATGAAAAGAAAACAAATAAGTGAAATAATTGTTTATAAAATTGAATAGGTAGATAAATATAAGACAACTAAAGGTCATAACTAAATAATTTCAAGCGTTTACCCAAAGTAAAACAACATGTTAGAGCAAGTTTCTTCCTTCCTCACTCGCTTTAATCCCCCATTAAGTTATATAGAGAACCCGTAAAAGAAATTGTTGTAGATGGTCTGTAAATAATTTGAATCATGAAACTGACAATTCTGCAATGATGATTCCTATATCCACACTGACTAACTCTACAAAAATTCTATCTTCGGCACTGAGCGCTTGTTTCTGTTAAATGTAGAGAATTTTTTTAAAAATTGCATGTCAAATATATGACATGTTGAAATGTCCACGGTCTTATCAACTTTCCAACTCCGAATCAAATGTCAAAAACAAAATTAGAATCGGTTTTTAAACCCTTCTTTCGAATTGAACCGTGGTTATCGGATTTCGTTACAAGCGGCGAATTAGTATCTCTTTGAAAATCCACCAATATTGAATTTTGGACATATTTAGTTTTCATTAGTAGTGAAAGACAAAATTTAATAATCTTGTTTCTAAATAAAACCCAATCTGGTAACCTAAAGAAGAAAATACTTTATATTGCAAGTTTTGAGGACGCATGCTCAAGAGAATATTGACGCATGCGTGTTAACAGGGTTTTGGTAACTGATAAAATGAACAGTATATTTAACGGTTGCTTTTAGCTTTGCTGAAGGAGTTATAAGCCCAGATATATATAAAAAGGGAAAGAAAGCAGAAAAATATTGAAAAAGGTGATAATAAAACAACAAAGGATAAATAAGAGCAAATAGAACTATTGACAAGAAAATAATTTTGAAACCGGAAAGAGAAAGAAAGTGTAAAATGAATACTCAACAGCTGAATGCTGATAGTCGAACCGTAAACTCAGCGCCTTAGTAAATGAATTGTTTAAACCATGGAGCTACTCCAGCTAATGCGTAGAGCAAGAATACACATTTTAAGAAGAGATCATAATAAATCTTCGATCAACGTGGCCTTTCGTGATGTAAATTATAGATCCTTATTTGCAATATCGAAATCCATTTTTTCTGCTTAAGTTTGTTTTATTTCCTTGTATTTGATTCAAAGATTAATAATATGCGTGAATAACAACGGGATAATTGAAAACGAAATAGGAAATGCCGATATGAAAATTTTTGTCACTTTCTTTGTTTGTCTTGGGAAGGTCTGGATATTCGAAATCTATGATTGATTTATCGAAACTTCCTGGTCGATCAATTATTGCCCATGCGCAATAGGAGTAAAATTATATAGCTTGTTGATCAATACTCAAACCTCTTGCATATATGATTACAGTCATTGAGGAATTCAGGAGAATAGAAAATAAAATATTTTTACATCGGACGAAATCAATAGCCCCGCCAAGACGTGGCTGGACGTGTTCAATAGGTTATTTGGAAAATGTATTATTTGGGTGGAGATATAAGACGAGAATATGCAAATAATGTAGGTATAAAATATCCTCCAAAACAAAGCTAAGGACCAACGCAATATATTCATATGTTAAATAAACTAATAAGGCCATTAGATTCCTTTTGTTATGTACATATTATTTTAGGAGTCACAAGATGGCGGGGCGTTCTGAAAAGTCTTCAGCCGTATGCACTTCGGATGAATCTAACAAACAAGAGAAAACAGCAGAAATTGTTTTAGAGTTCCTTCTTCGTTGGTTCTGAGAATATTTCACCATTCTGTAGGTTATATATTGTTAATAAGTAATTATTCTGACTATTTTTCATGCAGTCGGAAGAGATTACAGAATGTGATATCAAGAATTACTCAGCTCTGAGGATTTGAAATAAGGAAACTGTCTGTATAGGTACTTTCTATCTGTTAACGAATGCAAACCAAATATAATTGTACTTGTGTGTAATTAAAATAGAACGAAATCAACGATATGATAATCTCGGTGATAGCAATCTTTAAAAATACATCAATTGCATTGATTGATAAGTAGATACGAAAGTAAACCTACAAATAAAACGCCAAAAGAAACAGACAATGATTAGGAAACCAACAACTCCAATGCAGCGATCTGTGGTGTTTTTTTGTTTTGTTTTTTTTAAGTTTTTTGTTTTTTAACTTTTTTCATTATTTGTAATTGTGTATGGATAATTTGTGGTTATATTGCTTCAGCCTTTTAGCAAAATACTCTTCCAAAATGTATATCTTAATTTTATTTTGATGTTTTGATCATTCTCTTTCACATTCCAGATTAGTATGCCTTGCACTTGGTTGGTTCATTGACACGTGATTGCCGGTTAGTGAAGACCAGTCTGTACAGAGAACAGGGGGGTAGATACCGTAAACAGATGATTTCCTGGTATATAAGCACAAACTCTTGCAAGATGATGTTTTAGATTTACGGCTTTCCTAGCATTCGCTAGCTTTCCTTTACCGAATCGGAGAGAAGGCATAAACCACATTTCTACACATTTTTAGCAGATTCTCTTTATAGGAAATAACACTTTCTGTCTATATTTCTCAGATGAGGTATGATGTACATTATTTACATTATTATTGTCCTCATCTTTGTCGTCATATTTATTACAACGTTTCGGCCGTTGTACGCTCCGGCCTTATTCAGCTCACTGGGGTAAACTATTCTAGTTCCACGTGCCATGTTTAATGGATGTCAGTTATCACTTATCTCCTCTTAATTTTTCCCTCTGAAAGTTCTCCACTGCCTTAACCGAGTATTGAACTCACACTCTTTGGGTCCTGTCACTGGATCTAACCAACGCCTTTATCCACTGTGCCATGTGTCCTTGAGGACATCTGTGTATGAATTTCTGGGTTTTTTGGGGTTTTTTGCTAGGCCACAAAAATCTCCTGAGCCGACCAAGCATAGAAATGAATACAATATGGGAACCAGTAATAAGGAGTGCCAGAGAAAAGCGATAATAACAACAAAGTTGCAATATGAGCTCTGGTAAAAACATGAAATGATGACATCAAAAAACGCAATATGAGCACTGGTAAAAATGGTTGCTGAAGACATTAGGTTTATAATACCCAGAAATTCATACACAGATGTCCTCAAGGACACATGACACAGTGGATAAAGAGCGTTGGTTAAATCCAGTGACAGGACCCAAAGAATGGAGTTCAATACTCGGTTAAGGCAGTGGAGAACTTTCAGAGGGAAAAATTAACAGGAGATAACTGATAACTGACATCCATTAAACATGGCACGTAGAACTAGAGTGACCGAAATAAAGGGTTCAGTTCGACATTCCAACCACCTGAAGAAGGCCGGAGCGTACAATGGCCGAAACATTGTAATAAATATGGCGACAAAGATGAGGACAATAGTCCGAATAATGTGAATAATGAAATAATAATTCCGACCGGTACTTATGTTTTTATTTATGTTTTATTTTTATAAATGTAAAGGCGAAGGTCACCGGCATTAAGGCCATGCTACTGAAGTTCAAACTACGCTGAGCTGGACACGTTTCCAGGATGGAGAATTATCGCCTGCCTAAAATTTTACTGTACGGCGAGCTCTCCACTGGCTATCGCGGCAAAGGTGCACCAAAGAAGCGATTCAAAGATTGCCTGAAAAATCCTTTGATGCCTGACACATCGACCATTGCTAATAGTCAACCCAGCTGAGAACCGTGACGCCTGGTGTCTCATCAAGTCGGAGTTTCAGCTGCAACTGTTGCGACCGTGTATACCTGTCCCGCATTGAAGTTACCAGTCACAAACATGACTGCAATCAACGTGAACAGACTCCGTCTTGATCTTCGTCTTACGAAGTCAAGCCATGATGATTATATTTGTTTGCGTAAATATCTGTACGGTAGTTATTACTAATGCTGCAACCATGTTTGGTAAACCAAACATTATTGACTTTTGGACATCTATCAGTTGCCATTAGTATTGAGTAACCAATTTGATCCTCACTATGTGCCTCATACTTGTTGCTCTAAGCCAAGATTAATCTAAGTTTATTTAATAAACGTAAAATCAGTTGGGTTTTTATTTTACATAAAAACTCATGTTAGTCCACTGCGTTTCAATGTGACATATAGAAGCAGCGTAAGGGAGTCTATGAGCCAGACGGGCGTTGAATGAAAGGTATACGACAGGAGGAATTCCAGAAATATAGATACGCCTTCTTCCTTCATGCAGAAAATATCCCAAAGCACCTGATTCGATTGGTTATCGAGGTAATCAAGCGAAATAGCGCAAAAGATTTCGCCCGGATATGTGTTAAAATAATGAAATTGAAACAGTATCATTTTCAAAATAAATGACACATTCAAGCTGAATTAGGCATATATATATATATATATATATATATATATATATATATATATATATATGTATATATATATAAATGTATGCATGGGCAGATTGTGTGCCTCAGCTGAAATATAACTCTACATTACATGTTTCGAGATAGCGCCTGTCAAATATATGAAACAATTGCTTAGATAGATTTAGAAATATTTACGTCTTTCTAGATATGACTGATTTTATATATATATATATATATATATATATATATATATAAAAGCCCCGAATACACCAAACGTTATTTTAACGGTTCCCATGTTTAAGAAGTCTTGTTTTTAAACAGTGAGGATTATACCCTTTTAAAAAACGGGGCATATGTAGCTTTATTTGTAGTCATAAGGCATGCTGTATTTATGGGTAAAATGACAGTGCATATGTAAGTATAAAAGTGAAGAGACAGATTTCAACACACAGCGGTAATACACGTCACCGCAATCATCAGTCACGTCCTTACCGCCGTAAGTTTATCACTATCTTTTCTATAAATACTTTCATGGTAATTGTTCGG
>OZ038476.1:31095316-31102816 GCA_964036315.1 Acanthosepion esculentum
AAAGTATATGTAAATTCTGGACGAGATTCTCGTTATGCTATGCAAATTAGCTTCTATATAACGGCACCTTGATTGCAGTCGGGAGGTTGGTCTCAGACTCGTGTGGAGTTGGACTAATAGGGACAGTTCAGCTTCGGTGAAGCGCTTTAGCTACATCGACCGAGTCCTGGTTAAAAGAATCAATATAAGGTTCTTAGTTTGTCCAAGTTTCCATTTTATAGTCTACTCGGATCATAGGCTCGTCCGGATTCGTGTCAACTTATATAAGCATAAAGTTAGGTTAGTTGGCTTCTGGAAATTGAAGCTTCATTATTTGATGAGCGAGATATTCAGGACCAGCTGCTACTAATACTACAGCGGGAATTGATGGGGGCTATCTTTGGAATAAGTGCTGGGATATATTAAAATCCAATGTTAGCTCGTTTGCTGCTGATTGAGTCGGCGACTATAATCTAGCTAGATTAGCAACGCAAACAGCGTGTGAAGCGAAAGTTGATCCAGCGATCAAATCCTGTGTTAGTGGGAAAGTAGCGTTAGCTAGGGCGGAGCTGGCCTCCTTGCTATCAAGAAGGATCGAGCAAAGAGAATGTCTTTCCGAGGCAACGAACATGGCCGCTTAATTGCGTGCAGAGGAGACTCGAAATGCATCCCATCGAGATATCGCGAGCTGGACAAGTGGACCGTGACTGCGAACGCGAACGCGAAAGGTTTTCGAGACGACTTTCAGGATCTGTTTACCAGGACGTGCGGTCTGGGCCCTGCTCTGTTCGACGCCTGTTTGGCTAACCTTCCCCGCATCGAGGTGGCTGTGTGCAAGGGCTCTGTCACAGTCACTTAGATCTGGGAAGCTCCGTTATTGGTCTTCCTTACGAACTGTACTTTTGGCAATCTCCCGTCTTTGTCTCTTTACTGATTTACAACAACTGGATGAAGCATGGGTCTATAACTCAACGCTTCACGAGGGATGCGATCAAGTTGCTTTACAATAACAAAAATAGTGGAGATGGGATAGATAATTATCAGCCTTTGACGATGTTAAACCCTGAGTTTAGGATTTTAGCTAAGACTGTTTGCAGGCTGGACTCTCTAGTCTGATAGGCCCCGAGCAGACTTCTAGTGTGAAGGTCAGGATTATTCAGAACAGCCTTCACGTGGTACACTTATTCATCGAGCCAGTCGGCAGTGAAGCCATGCTGATCAATTTAGATCAGTCCAAGGCATTCGATAGTGTTGACTATCGATTTCTGGAGGCTGTCCCTTCCGCTGCAGGTTTCGGGTCGCACTTTAGTACCTTGATTTGACTTCGAAATGCGTCCTCCGGTGCGCTGGTAGAAGTGACTGGAGTAAGATTGAAACCTTTCGTATTGTCTCGCTCAATTTGTTGAGGTTTTCACTTTCGCCTTTGTTTTACGTTCTTGCGTTGGAGCCTTTCCTTCGCAAGTTAAAGGCGAATCCGATCCTACGCCGAATTTCCTCACCTAGTGCTAATACCTCGGCAAGGTATACTGCCGGTGTCGATAACGTTTCGGTTCTTGTTTCGAGCAGAGCCGTGATTAACGAAATTAACAAAGAGGTCACCCACGATAAGTCTGTTGGCTTGCATTTGTGCGGGTGGAAGATGGCTTCTCTTCCAGGGCCTTTTCTCTGGATGGACGGGCCGGTCAATATACTTTGCGTCTGGTTCGGTCCCGATCTCCTGTTGGAAATGAATTGGTCGGAGGTGCGGGAGAAGTTCGTGTGCACAGATCGTCTGTGGTTCCCGAAGGAGGCTTTCCTTGAAGGGGAGAATTCAGTAAATGTTCCTCGCACATTTACTGAATTCTCCTTTACCGACTCTTTGTACTTCCACTTCTGTATGCCATACCAATGGCTTTTGTTCTATTTCTTTTGGGGAGGCAAGGATCCCAAGATATGTCGGAAGATCTGTTCTCTTACCCTTATGAAGGTGGTTTGTGTATGGCTACGTTGAAATTCGTCAATATACGCTTCGTATCTCTTTCCTAAACCCGATGCGTTTACAATTGTATGAGAATGGCGAATTCTGGAAGGAAGCCGCCCGTAAGAACGTCCCATACCTGAGACATGTGCACTCGGCCGAAGAGGACCCCCCCACACCGTTTACCTCGAGGCGAGTGCTCTTTCTATCGTGAATATCGGATGGCTCTCGAGTTCCTCTTACTGGCGAAGGATGGCTTCTCCGACGTCCAGTTGTTGTCCCGTAAGGCGTTATATCATGTCCTAGTTAGTGCGGGGCGTTGAAAATGATCTGATAGACAGGCTTAGTCTAACGAACCAGGAATATCGCTCTATATGGCCACAGGCGTCATGGTTTAAATGCCTTACTAACGATGAGGCATCACTCACCTGGCTGGTGTTGGGAAGGACTCTCTGTTTGGCAAGAGACTTTGTTCGGTGGGGTTGGAAAAATCTTCAAACTGCCTTTGCTGCGGTGAGTCGATGGAGACTCTTATTCCATTGCAACGTCGTAGGCCCGTTGTGCAAGGTTTATTGAAGACCTCATAGTTCGCCTGCTTCGCAGAAAGTTCTTTGACTTCGAGGCCAGTTCTATTTGTAGCAATACCATACTACCGTTGACAAAGACTGAGCACTATGTATTCTTTTGCTTACTGGGCGTTATGCGAGTCATTATATAGACGACGCGACAGAAGAATCTTACCTCTCCCCAATTAATCTTGATATTTAGACATCAGTTTAAAGTCAAAATTAGGACGGAGAGGAAACTAGTCCCTCCATCAGAATTTCGCAAAAGGTGGGTGAGTCTTGCGCGTGGGCATCGAGTAAAAGGAGCTGACTGACATTGTGATGCCGATTGCGTATTAGGATATTAGAAATTCTGGGGTGAACATTGGCAATCCTGACGAAAATAGGGTAGCTTGCGCTTGTTTAGTTTTTATTTTTTTTCCGTCAAATTTAATTTCGCTATGGGATGTATGCTCATTGAAACTTTTTTTAAATTTTTTTTTATTTCTCGCTTCTTTCCTTCATCAGGTGACCAGAGATGTCAGTTCTCTGGCAAATGCAGGATGACTTTCTTTTTTTGAGTGTGTTTTACGGTTTAGCTGTTGTTTGGATAAGTGAGTGTTTGCTTGAATAATTGTTTGCATTTTAAATTCCCGCATTAATTTCGTCCAGTTAACTGATATTTCTGCTGCATTTAAGGATTGTGGGGGTATTACTAAGATTATTTTGTTTTGTGACTTGTAAATAAATCTCGTTTTCATTGTAAATATTCATATTCATACATTTCTAAGTTATTTTATTCCGTACCCTGTACAGATAAATTGTACATATGGGCTCTAGTTAGAACTTCATAGAGTCTCTGAGGTATTACAGTGGCTGTAGGAAAAATGATAAGTAAGAACAAGTTGTTGTGGTGCAAGGATTATCGTGATATGTTTGAGTCAGTGATTGTGGCTAGCTAAGTATAAAACACATGTTGACCAGCCTTCTCCAATCCCCCATTTTTGGCCTTCTGCTACATTTGTAAATATTCGTACAATAAATATTGTTGGTCTACTACTCCTTAGGTTGCGTGGAGGACGAGGTCTTGAGACGTGCAACTGCTGGATTGAATTTTATGCACCACATAACATTTTGCTACACCTTTGTAATTACGACCGCCGGACTTTCTCAATCACCTGTCATATTTGTTGTCTGATTCCAGTCTAATGTCGTAGAACATAATACTCGAACATATTAATTTCTGTGCTGCCCTTTTAAAAGAACTATTAGACAAAATAAAAGGAACTTCTGTAATAGCGGCTTCTACTGAAAATAGAGAAAATTTGCCATCGTAGTGTTATCAAGTACCTGCAGAGAAAAGGGTTTAGACCCAAGAACATTCATGCTGATGTGGTTATTATTATTATTGTTATTATTATTATCCCTTTTTTTTTTTTTTTTTTCTTCTATACTATATGTGTTGGTTTATTTATTATTTTTATTTATTATTTTTTTATTTTTTTATTTAATTATTTTTATATTACTTTTTTATTTATTTTAACATTTTATTTAAATTATAGTTTTATAATATTTTATATTTAATTTTAAATTTAGTAATTAAAGCTTATATTTAACAATTAAGTTATACTTATTTTTAATAGTTTTTGTATTTTTATCAGTTTATTTTCATATTTGGCAATTAATTTATATTCACATTTATTAATTTTTTAAATTTATATTTTACTTGTGTATCTGTCTATATTTCTGAGATGAGGTATAATGCACACTATTAACATTGTTCAGACTATCATCCTCATCTTTGTTGCCATATCTATCACAACGTTTCATCAGGACAATCTTCAAAAGCTGGACGACAATTCGTAGATATCTCTCCCGAGTAAGACCCCCCCCCCATAGAGGAGAACATGACTAAAGACTGTGTGTACGCCATCCCGTGCAGCTGCGGAAAGAAATATAAAGAGGAGACGGTCCGTCCCCTTAAGGTAAGGCTTCAAGAACACCAGAAAGCTATAACACGATGGGAAGCGGAAAAATCAGGTGTGGCTGGCCACATATAGAGAGAAAAGGGAAATCCCCGCCCTTTGTAGGATCAGGTTGAATTCATAGACAAAGAACATCATTGGAAAATTCGTAAACTTAAGGAATCAGTACATATGCTAGGCCACAAAAATCTCCTGAGCCGACCAAGCAAAGAAATGAATACAATATGGGAACCAGTAATAAAGAGTGCAAAAGACACGCAATAATAACAACGAAAATCGCAATATGAGCTTTGATAAAAAAAATTGCAATGATAACAGCAAAAATTGCAATATGAGCACTGGTAAAAATGGTTGTTGAAGACATTAGGTTTATAATACACAGATATTCATACACAGATATCTTCAGAGGGCAAAGTGGATAAAGGCGTTAGTTAGATCCAGTGACAGGACCCAAAGAGTGTGAGTTCAATACCGGCTTAAGGCGGTGGAGAAATTGGAGAGGGGAATTAACAGGAGATAACTGATAACCATTAGACATGGCACGTAGAACTAGAACAGTCTACCACAGTGAGCGAAATAAAGGGTTCAGTTCAATATTCCAAACACCTGAAGAAGGCTGAAACGTTGTGATAAATATGGCATCAAAGATGAGGATGATAGTCGGAACAATGTAAATAGTGTATATTTCAGTTAGGTATTGTTGTTACATTATTTATTTATTATTTTATATTTATTACCTATTAATTTATATTTAATATATAATTTCTTTAAACTTGTCTTTAATAATTAATGAAATAATTATTAAAGACAAGTTATTAAATAAATGATGGGAGGGGGGAAATAAAAAAGAAGAGTCAAAGTGTAGGAGAAGATAGAAAAGAATTACGACTGAAATAATAATTAGAATTAAAGAAATTGGGAAGGGAAATAAAATACATCAAAAGAAAAATCGGAGTGTGAACAAAAAAAATCAGAGAGAAAGAGCGAAAGGAAGGAAGGAAGAAAGATCGAAAGGAAGGAAGGAAGGAAGATCGAAAGGAAGGAAGGAAGAAAGATCGAAAGGAAGGAAGGAAGAAAGATCGAAAGGAAGGAAGGAAGAAAGATCGAAAGGAAGGAAGGAAGAAAGATCGAAAGGAAGGAAGGAAGAAAGATCGGAAGGAAGAAAGATCGAAAGGAAGGAAGGAAGGAAGATCGAAAGGAAGGAAGATCGAAAGGAAGGAAGATCAAAAGGAAGGAAGGAAGAAAGATCGAAAGGAAGGAAGAAAGATAGGAAGAAAGGAAGGAAGATCGAAAGGAAGGAAGGAAGAAAGATCGAAAGGAAGGAAGGAAGGAAGAAAGATCGAAAGGAAGGAAGAAAGATCGAAAGGAAGGAAGGAAGGAAGATCGAAAGGAAGGAAGGAAGGAAGATCGAAAGGAAGGAAGGAAGAAAGATCGAAAGGAAGGAAGGAAGATCGAAAGGAAGGAAGGAAGGAAGATCGAAAGGAAGGAAGGAAGATCGAAAGGAAGGAAGGAAGAAAGAAAGATCGAAAGAAAGGAAGAAAGATCGAAAGGAAGGAAGGAAGGAAGATCGAAAGGAAGGAGGAAAGGAAGGAAGAAAGATCGGAAGGAAGAAAGGAAGGAAGAAAGATCGAAAGGAAGGAAGGAAGGAAGAAAGATCGAAAGGAAGGAAGAAAGATCGGAAGGAAGAAAGGAAGGAAGAAAGATCGAAAGGAAGGAAAGAAGGAAGATCGAAAGGAATGAAGGAAGGAAGAAAGATCGAAAGGAAGGAAGGAAGGAAGAAAGATCGAAAGGAAGGAAGGAAGGAAGATCGAAAGGAAGGAAGGAAGGAAGATCGAAAGGAAGGAAGGAAGAAAGATCGAAAGGAAGGAAGGAAGAAAGATCGAAAGGAAGGAAGGAAGAAAGATCGAAAGGAAGGAAGGAAGATCGAAAGGAAGGAAGGAACGAAGAAAGATCGAAAGGAAGGAACGAAGAAAGATCGGAAGGAAGGAAGGAAGGAAGATCGGAAGGAAGGAAGGAAGGAAGATCGAAAGGAAGGAAGGAAGAAAGATCGAAAGGAAGGAACGAAGAATGATCGGAAGGAAGGAAGGAAGGAAGATCGAAAGGAAGGAAGGAAGATCGAAAGGAAGGAAGGAAGATCGAAAGAAAGGAAGGAAGGGAGGAAGATCGAAAGGAAGGAAGGAAGGAAGGAAGATCGAAAGGAAGGAAGGAAGGAAGATCGAAAGGAAGGAAGGAAGAAAGATCGAAAGGAATGAAGGAAGGAAGGAAGATCGAAAGGAAGGAAGGAAGAAAGATCGAAAGGAAGGAAGGAAGAAAGATCGAAAGGAAGGAAGGAAGAAAGATCGAAAGGAAGGAAGGAAGAAAGATCGAAAGGAAGGAAGGAAGGAAGAAAGATCGAAAGGAAGGAAGGAAGGAAGAAAGATCGAAAGGAAGGAAGGAAGGAAGAAAGATCGAAAGGAAGGAAGGAAGGAAGAAAGATCGAAAGGAAGGAAGGAAGGAAGAAAGATCGAAAGGAAAGAAGAAAGAAAGATCGAAAGGAAGGAAGAAAGAAAGAAAGATCGAAAGGAAGGAAGAAAGATCGAAAGGAAGGAAGGAAGGAAGATAGATCGAAAGGAAAGAAGGAAGAAAGATCGAAAGGAAGGAAGAAAGATCGAAAGGAAGGAAGGAAGGAAGATCGAAAGTAATGAAGGAAGGAAGAAAGGAAGGAAGGAAGGAAGGAAGAAAGATCGAAAGGAAGGAAGGAAGAAAGATTGAAAGGAAGGAAGGAAGAAAGATCAAAAGGAAGGAAGGAAGATTGAAAGGAAGGAAGGAAGAAAGATCAAAAGGAAGGAAGGAAGGAAGATCGAAAGGAAGGAAGGAAGGAAGATCGAAAGGAAGGAAGGAAGGAAGGAAGATCGAAAGGAAGGAAGGAAGGAAGAAAGATCGAAAGGAAGGAAGGAAGGAAGAAAGAAAGAAAGAGCGACAGAAAGAAAGCACAAAAGGAAGAAAGAAATGAAAAAGGCTGAAAAGGAAAGTAAATAAAAAAAGAAAGACAAAA
>OZ038476.1:31124876-31159876 GCA_964036315.1 Acanthosepion esculentum
TTCTCTCTCGTGCGTTTACGTTTTCTTTCTCTGTCGTCTTTATTTCCTTTTCTTTCTCTGTCGTCTTTATTTCCTTTTCTTTCTCTGTCGTCTTTATTTCCTTTTCTTTCTCTGTCGTCTTTCTTTCCTTTTCTTTCTCTGTCGTCTTTCTTTCCTTTTCTTTCTTTGTCGTCTTTCTTTCTTTTCATTATGTTTTTCTTTCTTAGTTTACTTTCTTTTTCTTTCTTTTCATCATTTTTTTCCTTTTTTTCCTTCTTTTTTCTTTCATTTCTTTCCACCATTTATTTATTTATTTGCTTTCTTTTTTCTTTCTTTCTCTTCTTCCTTTCTTCCCTTCACAAAACCAAACAGTATCCCTTCTGTATTTCTACGCAATGAAAACGGAATAGTCCATTATTTATCTGCGTCTATAACATGGCATACCGTCCGTGCTAACTGAAGGAAAAAGCGGAATCACAATATGATGATTTCGTGTCTATAATGTTAACCTGAATGTGTACTCCAAGCACTCAACATTAGAAGTAGAAACGAAAAATACTGCTGTTTCTTTAACGCATTTGTATCTCCGATTCATAAGAGTTTTAACAGTTGCGATCTTTTATTTCTCCAAATGCTGCGAAGCAGACGTATTGTTACTTACGATTTAACAAAAAAAACGGTTTGGTGTGCCTCGTTGCTTATGCGGAGACAGCAAATTGCACAATGGCTGGGCACAGCTAATTAGTAGAAGGGAAAAACCATCAAGATCACTGGTATTTCCATTAGACAGGTAATTAATGTGTTTTGCCCACCCAAGTATCCCAGGAAAATCGTAATGGGACCCACGGCTGTCGGTACGTACAGTCATAAACAAATGATGCCTCATCCTTTAAAAAAAAATAGCTCAGTATCGGTCTGAACAACAATTAAAACGTTTCGATTATGAGCACGGAACTGCATGTGAGAATTGCTCCTCAAAACTTGAGATACGCTACATGACCAAGTAGTAATTTACATCGACTTCGTCCTTTGCCGTCCGTGTTTTTTGTTATTGTTTATTTATATATATATATATATATATATATATATATATATATATATATATATAAGTAATTTGAAACTTTTAAAACCATTTATTCTATATTCTATATCATCACTTGACAAGACACCAGAAGTGTTGAAACAAAATGGCTATTTTTGTCGTGATTTTATAACATATTTATGTTGTAATATTCAAATAAATAATTATATATATATATATATATATATAAAAATGAACATAGAAGTCAACACTTAGAGGCGACAATCTGCTTCATGCTAGTGCAATCGTCAGGTTGCCTGACGATTGCACTAGCATGAAACAGACTGTCGCCTCTAAGTGTTGACTTCTATGTTCACTTTTATATTTACACACGCTCTATCTCTAATATTGAGCATTTTATCCCATAAATATAGCACACTTCAAGACTATATTTCTTTATATATATATATATATATATATATATATATATATATATATATATATATATATATATATATATATATGGCAAATTGGAAAAAGCTATTGTTAGGCGTTTTATCCGTTAGGACTTAATTGAACTGGGTTTGTTGACATGCGCATGAACGAGAGACGCTGGTAATTTCAAAATTTTTTAAATAATTATTTTTCAATCTAGCCTGATAAAAAATATTAGGACTGGTGCTATAAAGAAAAAACTACAGCAAATATTAATTCGGCATTTAATCTCCTTCGATGTATTCCCCGTCTGAAACATTATCCAGTGTCGTTTCCATTGATTGATCGATTCCTTTGAGCACCTTTTTGGGATAGCGAGCAACTAGCTTCATCGTCACAATCTCTTAATTTTCAACCAAGTTTTTAAGTTTTGTTATTTTCAAGTCGGATTTGATTTTTGAAGAGGAAAATATCACAAGACGCGAGATCTGAAGAATATGGTTGTTGAAGAATTTGGGGAATACTTTTCTTGGTCAAAAACAACTGCACCATCCATAGCCACTGATGGAAACTTTATGGTCAGTTGAGACGACCACACTCTACACACTTTCCTTCCAAAATCTGCTTTAAACAAAGGAAGTGAGCGAGAACGTTTTAACTTTGTATGTCAGCGCGACAGATTTAAAGGTCAGTCTGTGCTAAGCTGCTTACGGTTTAGCTCCTTTAACACAGTCCCGATACATTTTGATCATACCTTGTGTGTGTATATATATATATATATATATATATATATATATATATATATAGAGAGAGAGAGAGAGAGAGAGAGAGAATGAATCCATCCCGATAAATAACAACTTAAAAGACACTGTTTGACTAACACAAGGACTGACCAAATTCAAGTTAAAAAAATAAAATAAAAATTATGAAAACTTCAAACAAAAGTTCTCCATCAAGACATTCATTTCTGTACTTCACTGCTACCAGCAAGCATAATTTTTTTTCTCTTGATAATGGCCATGTTGGCCGAAACTAGTCGAGGAATCTAAATGAAATAATAATAAAAACGAAAGAATATTAATATGCAACCCAATGTGTCTGAAGATTTAAAGTTTTTAATATTGTTTGTTGTTCAATATATATATATATATATATATATATATATATATATATATATATATATAATGTAATTAATGGATTTATTTTTATTACTTCAAACGTTATTTTTAGTGGATACCCGTATTGAAAAAAAACATTTCATACATGGGTATCCAATGGTATATATAGGTCATTGAGTTAACCGCCAAATTGTGACAGTCTGTTTCATGTTTGAACGCAAATCTTCGTGCCATATTTGTCTGTGTGTTTTTTCGTGAACATACACAATAATTTATATCCGAGTCTTCATTGTATTCATGCCCGCATTTATTTTAAGAGTTATTATTTTCTTCTTGCTGTCTTCACGAAGGAATTTCTGCACATTCTCCTGCTGACCTAAGTCACCGTCGAACAATAACTTTGAAAAAAAAACATACGGTCAATTTATTGGACGCTATGGCTTTGCGTCAGCCAAACTTTCGACCACAGTGCGCGCATCAGATCAAATTTCTCAACGCAAATCTTTTCTTAAACGTCTCTCTGGCCGCATCACACACCATAACAATGAAAAGAAAAATATTTTCACTTACGATTCTATACATTTTTACAATTACAAAGCTATTAAAAGAAAAAATATATCGGAGGTAGGTTTGAAATTTCCTGAAAGGGGACCGGTATTAATCAAGAGGACTGTTTTCGAAATCTAGGATATCCATGTAATATAATCTCTCACTCACTCACTCCTTCTCTCACAAACACACACACACATCTAGATATATCAAATCCTTATCTTTAGAAATTGTTTTGTTTACGAAAGATACGAAAACAGAGCAATTATGTCTGTTTCGAGAGTCGAAGATAAATCAGTTTAAATTTACTATTCAGACTTTTCTTGGTCATCGACGTGCTCCGAGGGCGAAAGGTCAAAGCACGTGTGATCTAATGACGGTTTCCTCTAGGGGAACGCAGTTTCGAATCCTTACTGTAAACGAATATTTTCTAATAATATTTCTCGAATATTCAAACCGGTACACGAAAATAAATACACTGTTTAATAAATAGACAGAGCGTCTACTCAAATACGATTATCCAACATAAATAACGTATAATATATATATATATATATATATATATATATATATATATATATATAAGGCTCAAACACTAATATTCCACGATTATAATTTATTAGATTCTTGTAGGTCTGATAAATTGGATATTAATTACGATTCGAATGTAATAAATTATAGCCATGGAATATTAATGTTTAAGCCTTTTATATTATATTCTTAATCTGTCCTGGACATTGAGTTCTACCTGGATTCTATCCTCTTGGGAATTTATATATATATATATATATATATATATATATATATATATATATATATATATGGTAAGAGGGAGATACAAAGCATTTATAGTTAGTGTGGACAAATAATTAACACTGCCTGTTGACTAAGTTTCATGTCCCAAGCAGCAAAATGCAACAGTAAATCAGACTTAACTAAAGATGACGGTAAACCAAAAGAGTTCGGTAGACCGACAAGCACGTTTCGTTCCTCGACATAATGTTCGATCAATATGATTAAAAATTAGAAGATGGATTATATTGAAAAAAGTTAATATTCACGATTTTATAGATGGTTTTTCTACTAGTTTTATATTCATAATTATAAGAACTGATTTGCACATAAGTTTCTACTAAAAGGTTCACAGAATATATATAGAGGGTGTGCTGCTAATTTTAGTGCTGCCTGGTTCACTGTTGTGTCTCGGTCGCACACTCTGTTTCATCTCAAGGTGATGGAGGCACTTTATACCGGGTTCCGCAAACCTTCCCTGTGTAAACAGCGTGAATGTTTGTTGGGGCTCGCTATTATTTGTCTCTAGCCCTTGGTGTTCATTTTTTTCTTCTCCTCCCCATTACACATTTTCCTGTTGTTTTAAACTAAGTTAAATCTCCCGTAGAGGCCTGAAGAGAGGGAATGAAACCAGTTGATCGCTTTTAAAAATGTCATGTAATATTAAGCTACACACTTTCATTTCTTTAATATATATATATATACAAATGAGAGAAAGAACAGATGTTCGTAGCATTTACTTTTAAAAAGTGCTCAATACAAAGTAGAGCAATATATTATCATTATTATATTTATTATAAGAGATTATAATGAAAACATGTTGAAATCGCTGCACAAGTTTTCATGTTTCAATACTGAGATTGTATTTCTTCAGGCGAGGATAAGTAACTGGTGATTAAATGTTTTTAATACAATTTATAAACAAAGCGTTACCAATGTTCCGAAAGTTAAAGGAGGGATATATAAGGTCAGAATTAAAAATAAACTTGTGGGTATATCTTGATTAACCAATTAAATTTCAGATCTGCGCTAAATAGAGAAGTAAGCTCAGAGGGTGGAGGTGGGTGAGTTATTTTTTTTTCTTGCCATGATAAACCGGAGCATAGACAGGCCATCACTGACAATTACGGAAAATACGTAAACGACAAATGTATCGTGATTGTAGATAAATATGACAAGTTCAATTTTTTTGAAAGGGCGTTCAGGATAATCAGACGTAAAGTTAATATAATTTATTTTAAAATTTTAGATACAGGAAGCTTCGTAATGGGGCTTGTAAATAAAATTAAAAATGTGGAACATCTATATAACATAATAGTAATACTAACTGGTCCGGCAATAAATAGCAATATTAAAACTGAATAAACGGAATTTGGTGATTATCCGTAGAGGGTGGACCATTATATACTAAGACAATAACTCTTCCAGTGAAGATGTATTTTACAACCATAGTAAAGAACTTGTAAATTTTCAAATGAATCCTGCTTCTTATGTTTACATGAAAAACTAGAAATTATTAAATTACTTGACAAAATCTGTATTAGACCAATGGAGGGAATTAACTACAAATTGCCGACAAAGTTTATCTTTTACCTTAAAATATAGTTAAATTGAAAAAAAATACATATAACCATTTCTTATAGCCATGATTTATTAGTATATAATTGCCCACCCTCTTTTCATACCTTTCCCAAGCGTATTAGCACAATAGTGGCTCGGATTGAGGAATCGGAGACCCTCATACGTCGTAAAATGGGTTAACGACGGGAGATTTTCACGCTATATATATATATAATCATAAGGATATATCAAAATGTGTTGGCGTAGCTACGATTTTACCTGAATTTAGCTGTTTCGAAAACAAACGTTATTAGAAAACATAACTATTAAACATGCAATTGTTTTTCTCGAATTTCATGGGACATTCATTTTTCATATACTTCGTATCAATTATTTGAGCTCTCATAATTACATATCGACAATCATATTGGAATCCTGTTCGTCCCGAATTCTCTCTCTCTCTCTCTCTCTCTCTCTCTCTCTCTCTCTCTCTCTCTCTCTCTCTCTCAACATAGCAAGTTAACGCAATGCATATCAATGGGAGCGGCAGAATGAAATCTGATTTTGAAGCCATCATTGATGCTTTTATCATTTTTTAAAGAGGCTCTTACTCTATCTTTCTCTATTTCTGAGATGAGGTATTATGTACACTATTTTCATTGTTCGGAATATCATCCTCATTTTTGTTGCCAAATTTATCACAACGTTTTGGCCGTTGTACGTTCCGGCCTTCTTCAGGTGGTTGGAATTAACAGGAGATAACTGATAACTGACATCCATTATACGTGGAACTAGGACAGTCTACTCCAGCGAGCGAAATAAAGGGTTCAGTTCGATATTCCAACCACCTGAAGAAGGCCGGAGCTTGAAACGGCCGAAACGTTGTGATAAATATAGCAACAAAGATGAGGCCAATAGTTCGAATAATGTAAATAGTGAACATTGATTTCTTTTTTTATGGCTTAATGCTTTGATGGTTATTTGAAGCCGACACGTATAGTGGATTGAAAGAATAACTCGTTTTTGCGAACATTGTAAATAGTAGACACTTACTCTGTCTTGTCTCGGTCAAATGACGATGAAAACAACCGGTCACTGAAGTTAAGCAAAGCTGAGCAAAGTTACTATTTATATTGGGGATCACTTTCGAACCCTGGTTACTGTAAGCAACCTCCCCGCCAATATTTCGGTTTTAAATAAACCATAAACTGTTAATAAGACGTAAGAAACAATCAATTTTCACGCTTATTGTACATATTTTATATACCTAGGAAGCGAAATAAATTATGTGAAAATTCGCGTAGCTAATGCCTGGGACGCCTTGAATAAAATGGATGTAATATGGAAATTTGATCTATCAGAAAACCTCAAATGGTGATTATTTTGAACAACTGTAGAAGTGGTGTTAATATAAGCTTCCACTGCTTGAAAACTAACTAAAACCCTACTGTGTAAGTCTGGTGGGACGTCAGTTCAGATGCTGAGAGCTATACTTAACATCTCTTGGAGACGACATCCAACAGAATCTCAGTTTTATGGTCCCATCCCATTACCAATTACACTCTTGAAAATGTAACACGATGTTTGACTGTTAATCTTTCCATGGTTGAAATCGCCAAAGACTTAAGTTGTTAAATCTGAAAGAAAAAGAAAAGTAATCATTTGACGCTTAAACTTAATTTACATTTAAAATCCGTCCAAGTTATTGGAACACCCTTTACAAAGCCTAACATATCTATCAGTCTGATATTATATACAAGACACATGCACCGCAAACTAATTTGCGCCATATGTTGAAAGCTTTTCAATAAAAGCAGTACATAAGTCGGATAACCAAATCTGTTTAAACGGTCCCTGTTTAACGATGTTCCAAGTATCTAGATGTAACTATCAAGTCACATTGAATGCTTCTTACCTTGAACTACCTCTCCTACACGCAAGCCACCAGTATGCCAGTGGGTGACATGCCATTAGCATTTAGCGATGGTGGCCCGCTGTCGGACCGCCGGCGTGTTTGTCTTGGCAATATTACCACTGACGGACCGCAAGAGGTCCACCAGTGGCCTGCTGACAATCTTCGCGAGTATAATTCACTTTGCCGGTCACTGCTGGCGATCAAAACAAGAACTTGCGAGTGATCTACTGCTCTGGACACCTAGCCATGATACCAATGACCTACATTGACCAGCTATGTTATGATACAGAATGCCACCATAATAACTTTCCGACCTTGTTACAGGACCGTGATGGTTGGCGTGATAGACTCCTGAATGTCCGAGATAACTTAACCGGATAAAATTTGTGTCATTAGTGTCATATTTTCTTGAGGCTGGCACATTCGGTTGACGTACTTGATAGAGGTGTTCCCGTGTTAGACGTGGCTTTGAATTGTGGGAAATTCACTGACTGTTTCCAATTCTTCTTTAGAGTAAGAAATGGTTTTAAACAAAACAAGATATCTCTGCCAAAGGATGCCAACGATCAGCAACAGATTTTGTCTCAGAAGTTATGCTCAGATTCTAAATGTTGCATCTGTATAATCGCTTCGAGATCCTTCATCTTATTTACACCCTTCTTCGACTCATGCTTTATATCGTTCTCCAAGACACGATTAAATTTCACATTTATCTTTTGTTTTAATGATATCTCTTTTCTACTACAACTAATTATTCTTTATTTTCTCCTTCCCTGCCTTTTTCTTTCTATAATACCACCTCGTCTCACTCATTAGAAATCGACTCAGACTCCACTGAATGTCTAGATCGTCATAGAGGAACTATATTGGACCACAAAGTCGTGCATATCTGGCGAGGACAACAATATCGAAATATTTCAAAACTCCTCAAGAGTGGGGCAAGATGTAAATGAGAGTACGGACTAATTTAATCTCTTCTTCGACTGTTCTGCTATACAAGCACAAATATGAAGAGATGGGCACTGAGCATTAAACATCACATATCACATCCTAAACGATTCTACCAATAGAAAAGAGCCATCCTGATTTTCATTTCGAGGTCAATGCACTAAAGATGGGAAGAGATTCTCTGCTGATGTTATAGGTATTTTTGTTAGGATAAGAATGAACTTGAAGAAAAAAAATCAAGATACTCTACCATGTTTTCCAAGAAACAGGACTCTAGATAATTATTTCCAAAATAGAAAATATGGAATTGGAATGAAAGCAGTGATGACATCGACACTAATTAATTGATAGAAATTCAGAAGGTGGAATTACTAAATCCTAAACACCTCAAATACCGTGGTGTATGGACCATTTATAACAAATACTATAGGTGAAAATGAAATGGAATATAGAATAGGCTACGCTAATTTCGCCAAACACCGTAAATTCCTTAAATACAATTTAAAAAAACAATCATTAACCAGAAAAAAACGAGCCACGTTCTTAAATAGAATCTTAAGAACGAGATTTTTATATGGATGTCGAGCGTAGTGCACAAATCGTTCTGATCTGTTTAAACAGTCGGCTCTATACAAGCGCTTTTTCACATCGATGGCTAAAAATGATTTCGCGCAAGTGAAACATGAACCAGCGAAGATCATAGGTTTTTGAACCGCGGCGATTGACGTTACAGAATCATAAATTTAGAACTGTATCAGATAACTGAATCTACATCTCTTGAGGACTTTCAACAGCACCCGCAATTAAAATGGTACTCACGTGTAAATGACGGTAAAAAATGACAGTCAAGACGACGACTTTCCAAACTATTCCAGTGAAAAAGTTTGGAAGGAAGCCCCCATCAGTATTGAAAGATTGATAACAATTAGTGAACTTGAGAATGCTATTTTACTGAAAAGTCGTTTTAGTAGAAAGATTTTATAAATTCCGACCGACAACAACACTGGTTGCTCGATCAATGAATACTGAATGTTTCCGTCATATGGAGATGGCTAATATTATCCTTAGATATGAGAAAAGATATTACACTTTGATCCCACCCAAAGACCAAGAAAGTGAAGAAGAGTTTAACTGGAGTAGCAGTGGTTGCTCGGTCAATGAATGTCGAATGTTTCCTTATAAGGAAACGGCTATTACCATAACCATCTTTATTTCATGTTTCACCGCACTCTTTAAACCAACGTCCGAATAAAAATACTAGTATTATTGACCATAAAATTAATAACAGCCACCACATTACCAGTCCTTTATATATCTACAATCATCGCACTTTTCCCTTTCCACGACATCTGAATTTGACATCAGCAGGACCAGTATCAAGAGAACGAAAAGAATTCCCACTTTTATCATCTTCGCAGCCACCGTCACAATAACTACCACCTAATCGTTCACCTAAACCAGGTTATATCCGCCATCGTCACCGTTTTTCTGCAAATGTTTTTCCCTAGCGATATAGGCCTGGCCAGTGAAGAAAGTCGACTGCATTTATCATATGGGCACCTTCTTTTACCCGGCAAATTCCGACCGATTATGACATTCACAGACAATCTTCGCTGACATTGAATTGACACGGCCAACCATCACACATTTCTACGCCCATACGACATAGCCCTTCACAGGCATCTCTGGAGGATATGCCACCAATACCTTCAAGCTCAATTGTCACGGACAGCACCGACGCCACAAAAACAAATCCCGACCACATGCCGCTCCGATGCCAAGCATTTACACACATTTGTCAAAATCTTCTTCACTTTTTTCCCCAATTCTTCTTTCTCCAAAGTTGTCGATTTTCCTTTCTCACGTTAAAATTTTTCAGCACCATTTTGCGGAATTTATAAATCTCTTTTCTCTTCTTCAACGCCATTCATCAGATATTTCTGTATTTTCTACTCGTTTCTTTTTCGGTCGACCTCAGTTGTGTCAGTAGATCATCTCCGCTTCATCTGCTTTTGATAATTACTTATGTTCTTATTCCTCTTACAGTTAGTCACTTCTTATACCCCTCGCTGTTACTCAGTTTTTATTCGCCTCACTGTTTCCCGTTTCTTTTTCGCCTTGTTGTTTCCTGTTTCTTTTTCACCTTGCTGTTTCCTGTTTCTTTTTCGCCTCGCTGTTTCCCGTTTCTTTTTCGCCTCGTTGTTTCCCGTTTCTTTTTCGCCTCGTTGTTTCCCGTTTCTTTTTCGCCTCGTTGTTTCCCGTTTCTTTTTCGCCTCGTTGTTTCCCGTTTCTTTTTCGTCTCGTTGTTTCCCGTTTCTTTTTCGCCTCGTTGTTTCCCGTTTCTTTTTCGCCTCGCTGTTTCCTGTTTCTTTTTCGCCTCGTTGTTTCCTGTTTCTTTTTCGCCTCACTGTTACTCGGTTCGTATTCGCCTCACCGTTACTCGGTTCGTATTCGCCTCACTGTTACTCGGTTCGTATTCGCCTCACTGTTAATCGGTTCGTATTCGCCTCACCGTTACTCGGTTCATATTCGCCTCACCGTTACTCGGTTCGTATTCGCCTCACCGTTACTCGGTTCGTATTCGCCTCACCGTTACTCGGTTCGTATTCGCCTCACCGTTACTCGGTTCGTATTCGCCTCACTGTTCGTCACTTTTAATCCTTCTCACTGTTAGTCACTCTTTATTCTTCACTATTTTAGTCACTTCCTGTTAGTCTCTTCACATTCTTCTCATATTTAAACAGCTTTTAGCCTTTTCACATTTAGTCACTTCCTGGTCCTCTTCCATTTAGTCCGCTAATACTTAGTAAGTTCTTTGTCCTCTAATACTTAGTAAGTTCTTTGTCCTCTAATACTTAGTAAGTTCTTTGTCCTCTAATACTTAGTAAGTTCTTTGTCCTCTAATACTTAGTAAGTTCTTTGTCCTCTAATACTTAGTAAGTTCTTTGTCCTCTAATACTTAGTAAGTTCTTTGTCCTCTAATACTTAGTAAGTTCTTGGTCCAATGCCATTTAGTCAACTCTTGATCTTCTCATAATTGTCAGTTCTATTTCCTTTCACATTTAGCCAGTACTTGGTTCTCTCAGATATTGTCATTTCTTAATCATTTAATTAGATCTGGGTCCTCTCACATTAATCAGATTTTTATCCTATCACAGTTAATCATTTCTTGGTCTACTCAGATTTAATCAAATCTTGGTCCTCTCACATTTTTCCACACACTGTTTAGTCTCTTCTCATCCCTCTAATATTTTGTCTCTTCTCATCGCTGTAATATTTTGTCTCTTTTTATTCCTCTAATATTTAACCAGCTTCGTGTCCTTCGCCATTTGCTTAGTTCCCAATCCTGTTACTTTAGTCCCATTTCAGTCCACCAATTATTTGGTCATTTCTTGTTCATCTCACCTTTAATCTCTTCCGGATAGTTTTCCCATTTTATTAGTTCTTTATCCTCTCCCATTAACTATTGATTCTCTGACATATAGTCTTTTTGTTCCACTAATAGTTAGTCCCTTTTAGATCCACCAAGCGGCACTTTCTTGTTCCTCTCACCTTTAATCTCTTCCAGATAGTTATCAAACTATAAACCAGTGTTCATCATCAGATTGTAGGCGGTAATATTCGTTTCTAAACACATTACAATTTCATGTGCTAATTTATTTTCGGTAATTCTATTTCCTTCATAGGCATCTGAACGGCCTTCATTTTTGGTTCTGACACTTAGTCACTTTATTACAACTCCATCTGTTAATGTTAAGTAATAAAATACTCACCCGTTCTATTTTCTTTACCTAACACGTAAACGTTTACATAATGTTGTTAAATGATCACTTTTAGCAATTTCTAATTTTCTTTTTGTTGTAGTGTCCTCCCTCTAAAGAGTCTATGTTGGACTCTTCCGCCTACTATAAGAATAGTAGGAGAGAAAGCCTTGGGCGATCAGTCGACCAGATTGTTCGCACTGTGCTGTCAAACTCTCTGCCTTTAGCGGAGAGGAACCCGGACGAGGCTTTGCCGAAGGTCAAAGTTTCGTCCGGGGAGGTAGACAGACCCTTAACCCGTTTATGCGGGTTCTAAGGGAATATTTTTGGCTGGGCCTACGGGCTCGGAGAACAACCCACGGTAAACTCGGCCTTCTGCCACATACATCCGTCGTGGGGGGCTGTTAAATATTAACAGTCGAAGAGATTTGTTCGGACTGTGCTGTCGAACTCTCTGACTTTGGCAGAGAGTAACCAGGGTGACGCTTTGCCGAAGGGCAATGTTTCGTCCGGGGAGGTAGACAGGCCCTGAACCTGTTTATGGGGTTTTATTTTTTTTGTTTATGGGGGAATATTTTTGGCAGAGCCTACAAGCTCGGAGAACCCACGGTAAACTCGTGGGAGAGTGTTAAATATTAACAGTCGCATAGATTGTTCATTACTGTCGAACTCTCTACCTTGATCAGAGAGGAACCCGGATGAGGCTTTCCATCTGTTAGCTATTAGAAAATAGTGAATTCCCTTCCCAAATATCAACAGTACAATTTTGGAATAAAATGACCAACAATGCATTTTTAAAGCAAAATGACAATCAATGCAACAATAAAAAAATATATAAATACATTTTTATAGTAAAATTACCAACAATATATTTTATGATCTACAAGCTATATATCTAAACAAAACAGACCTTTACTTTGAAAGTACAATATTATGTACTAAATGACTGTAGTTAAAATCATAAAATTATGTAAAAAAGATTTAGATTTATAAAGGCATTTAGGCATTAAATAACCCATTGAGGCTGATAAGCCGCTAAACAAAATCAACCAACCAAGCAATCTTCAACTAACAAAGAAATATCAACAATAGTCTATATAGTTAACGCAGTTCATATGAGATACCCAGTAGGTCAACGCTAATGGATATAGTCTATTTGGTAAAGTCCGATAACTAAAGGTAAATCTGTACAGGATTATTTCCTCTAGCTCATCTTAATTTATCTAGAAAAAAAACCATGTGTTAACAACACGAATCCTTTAAGATCAAACGCTCCAAGAGCCAAGCCTTGTGTTGCATCAAGGCACTTGTTATTATTATACAAACTTTGTAGTCGTTATATAGTCATCTCTTTCTATCGCTCAAAACCCGAAACAAACTCTACAAATCGAATGACTTAATGGATCTATTTGAAAATACCGATCCAAGTAACATCATAAATTTCATTAAAGAAATTGGGCTCTACAGAAATATATTTAAAAAATTCCGTTTAACAAATCCGCTTACCTACATTTTTTTGTAACAAATTTTGAATGAAAAATTATTCCCAGCAATAAAATTTTGAAGGAAAAATTATTACCAGCAATACATTTGACTCTCGACAAAATCCCCCTTTACAAAATATGTCAATGAGACCTGAACCACAAAATGATTCCTTACAAAGAATACATACTCTATTCATACGAACCTATCCGAAAAAGCTTGTTGGCATTAAATAACCGTTCGAGGTTGATATGCTATTAAACTAAATAAACTAAACTCAACCTTTCCATCGCACAAGAATGTAATTGACCCCTTCAAATATGTTTTGTCTTTGCAATTTAGATTAGACCAACATTGGTGCCACTCTGCAAAATGCTTTTCAGTCACCACTTTTGAGATTTATAGAATTCTCACTCGTTTACTTGTTCTAGCGGGAGATGATTTATTCTTCACTCTGAACTATATTTTGCACAAAAGTAACCTCGCAAGCCTATCAATACTATATCGATATTCCCACAACAAATGTTCAGATGAGGTCCATTGATTAGTTCCACCATTTCAGACATTTACACCTAGGACACGCCATGCTATCTCCACAGTGTCTAAACACCTTCATTTCCTCTGTGTTCTAATTGTAAAGAGGAAGTTGACTCAGACAGCTATTTAAAAAAAAAACTTACTTTATAGAACGAATTCTCAAATGGATGCTCCCCTGAATACTAAAACTTTAACCTTTGCAAGTCAAGTGTTAATCGCTATATATCTTCCTTATGCACATAATATGCATTTCCTAACACCTCCTCTTACACTCACATAACATTCCTCATTCAATAACAGTCTAACCCAGTGTTTACCAAACTATTTTTTGTCTCGGCCGCATTTTCGGATTTTTTATATGATAAAAAGTGCGTTTAAAATTTTTAAAAATAAACATAGAGATGTTTAAAGGGAGAAAACCGCGCATTCGAAGTCAGAACATTGATAACTCTCTACTCCATTTTTCAGACCCTCGTTTCTCTATTCTTAATATTTGATATAATGCAAAAATATCACAGTGATAAAATCGGTCAATAATTATTTATAAGCATTTATACTGGGACACATGCATGCAGTTACAAGTAATCTTTAATACTATTTGATATTTTAGGAATACTTTATTGCCATTTCCTCCATTATGTTGCAAAGCTCTGCGGAACCGTTTCAGACGACGCACTAGTACTTGTCGGTATCATTCTTAATTACATATGCAAAACTGTTTTACGTTCTCTAGAAAGGTATTGGTCTTTTTATCCAACATTTGTGAAAAATATTTGCATCTTTTGCAATGAATTGAAAATCAACCGATTTTGAAATGTCTACACCACCTTGCTGTTTTTGTTTATAATCTTTCTTTACGTCGTCTAATCCAATATTTTTGCACTGTTCTCAATGGAACGACGCCCCTCCCTAGTTACCACTACTTAACTTTTCTGTTAAATTGATACAATATCTTAATTTCTCTCTACACACATGTAGTTGCTATTTTATCTATTTGTTATGATTCACGTTTCTTGAATTTGTTCTAATCTGTAATCACACACACACACACACACACACACACACACACACACACACACGCACACACACACAAATATGATCGACCAATCGTGCATCACGCATGGCATATACGTGATACACTGTGAGTGATCATGTCTCTTTCGATTTATGACCGACCAGGGAGAAAATATTCTTGCAGTAGGTTGCTGTTTCTTTCTGCGATATACTGGTTGCCAACCAAGGCTATAAGACCCAGACCCTCCTGCTATTTAATTTAACTAATTAAATATATAATTGTTAACCTGAATAAACATGTATTATCAAATATATAATTTTTAACCTGTGTTCGCTTATTACATAAATTCTTTGTTTTATCAACAATTAAACAATAGTTGCTCTCTATGCATAATCGAATGCTCACTACTCCTAGAATTGAGATTCTGAGAATCTGAATATGCATACGCCGTTAACTAAGTCAGGGACCAAATGTTTTTCATGTCAAACAGAAATTATATTGACTGGATTCCTTGAAGTTGATTTTGCGGTATTTTCAGCGATTTTGTTATTGGCTTTAGGAATTACTTTTTATTATTGATGACGCATGTTGACATAATGAGTTGTGATATGTCAGACATCCTTGAAGATTTTTTTTCATTTCATTCGTAGATTGTTGTTAGTTTTCAAAGTATTGTTTGGGTGAGTATTTCTAAAAAGTGCTATTTATCGTGGTTTTATTAAGATTAAATTCCTTTCCGGTTGCCATAACTAAAGATGACTGATTATTTCCTAAACTGCTGAGGTTAATCCATTCCTCAATTTTCATCGTCATAGTCTTCCATTTTTTTCTTCCTTCTCTCGTAATTTTAAAATCTGTCCTATCTGTTAGTCGGCACTGGAGATCAAATAGCATCAGGTTTTTCCAATAATCCAGTTTTCTTAGTGATTCAAATGATGTTAATAATATTATCGTCTACAACACTGGGCAATCTCCTCACACATGAAGAGGTTCTACAAGAAGATGCCATGGAACGAATATGTGAGCAACGACGAAGTTTTAGAGAAAATGGAGACAAACAGGACACTTATACTTAGGAGACAATTGAAATTTCTAAGGCACGATGCGGAAATAGTGTATGGAAAATTGGATTCTCACAGGAAAGATGGAAAGCAAGAAGACAAAGTAAAACAGCGTAGAACTTACCTAACGAGCTTGTGGAAATGGAGGCTTTAGGATAGATAGCAAAGAAGATACAATTTTATTAACAGCTATAAAGTTTAGGAAATTGTAGAGAGCCATGATCGCCAAAGTCCTGAAATGACATGGTAGAGAGAAGAAGAATCGTCCAGATGGTTAAAGTTCTTATTCGGCATATCTGTCGCAGTGATCGGTCAAATCATCTGTGTTAGCATGTTCCTTAATAGATCACACATTGCTCAATCTTCTATTGCATTTGTTATTTCGTTTCTTATATGCCTCATTTTCTTGAATGACGAAATATAATTATTTTATTAGTCATCAGTTTTGTTGTTGTTATCACTACGTTTCAACCATTATTGTCACCAGCATTCATCACGTGTTTGTCGATCAGTATAACCTACTGAATATTCTGGATGCTGCTGCTACTCATACCACTAAATAGTTGTATTAGAAGCCCTCATCAAGTTAGGTTCAAGAGCTGAAGTTCCCGACTCAGATTTGGCCCAAGGGAAATTAACCAAGTGATTCTTGATTCGTGAGTTTGGCAACATAATAACCGTGAGTTCAATTCCTTGGCTGGTCAATGTGGACTAATTGGAGCAGTAAGTGATCAATACTAAATAAGAACAGCACCAAATGGCGACACCCCATAGATTTCGGTTCGAAATTCACTGTAGGTTACTCGTATCGACAAGACGTCTATAAATAATCATTTATATTTTGTTACATTCGGTTATTATAGGATTGACATTTTTACTATTACGCTTGATTTAGATAATATCGTAGAGTAAGTGCGAAAGTGAGTGTAACACACTAGGCAGGAAATTGAACTCGGCTCGCCTGTTTCACTTCCCTCACTGATAAACATTACACTAACCGAACATGAACAGTTATAACAAACTAAAAGATAGAGAATCTGTTCTTACTCTA
Source organism: Acanthosepion esculentum (assembly GCA_964036315.1). NCBI lineage: Eukaryota > Metazoa > Mollusca > Cephalopoda > Sepiida > Sepiidae > Acanthosepion > Acanthosepion esculentum. The sequence continues at coordinate 31,142,101 of OZ038476.1, forward strand.
GATCTTATCGAATTGTTTTCATGACCAAATATTGTCACCTTTACGCATAAATAAGGCATAGTGAAGGTAAGTTAGGCAGATCGAAACATCGATTATCCTACCGAACAAACTGATGTAAACGGATGTCAAACAGAAATTACTTCCCACGGATGAAATACAGAAGAAATGTGGGTAGTTTGCTACAATGTAAATGGTATGGGGTGTCCTAGCCGTAAGGGTTAAACCCGATAGAAACAAGGAATGTTTACGGCTTATAAACCCATTTTCGGGTTAATTAAAGCAGAAAAATGTTTTATACCGCATAAATGTGCTTTGCCTTTTTTTCTTTTTTTTTTTCTTTTTTTCTTTTCTTTTTTTTTTTCTTTTTTTCTTTTCTTTTTTTTTTCTTTTTTTCTTTTCTTTTTTTTTTCTTTTTTTCTTTTCTTTTTTTTTTCTTTTTTTCTTTTCTTTTTTTTTCTTTTTTTCTTTTCTTTTTTTTTTCTTTTTTTCTTTTCTTTTTTTTTTCTTTTTTTCTTTTCTTTTTTTTTTCTTTTTTTCTTTCCTTTTTTTTTTTCTTTTTTTCTTTTCTTTTTTTTTTTCTTTTTTTCTTTTCTTTTTTTTTGCCGGTCAGTATAGCAATAACAATTTTTTGTGAATGAGAATGATTTTTTCAGTTATGTTCTATTTAATTAACCCATAGCTGGTAATAGGGTGTGGATTCTGATATTTCACAAGGATAATTGTGCGTAAGTGAATGCAACAACCCCCAACTGGAATTCGAACTGGGTTCTCCGGCTTCTCATTTCGAGCCGCTATCAATTACACCACCCGCATGTCCTGCAACGTCCTTACTATTACTCTTGACAATGAGTATTGAGCAAATGTTTTGAATCGTTTATTTTCGGTGTTGAGAGCGGATATCTGAAACTCCAGAAACCCAAATCTCGGATAAAGAGGGATCGCTGCAGTTTTGTTTCATTCTTTTATCTATAGCGGATATTTTCAGTTAATGACTATAATCAATATTAGTATATTGATATGACCCTTCTATTTTTGTTTTCCTAAATGAATCTTCAGTACCTCCTCATATGTTTTGATTCTGTTAAGTCCGATTTCTGGGAAATTGGTCGGTCCATCTTATCACTCCAGTGAGTACTTTGCCCCTTCCACCGTGCATTGTCTTTACAAAAGTTAGTTCAAAACAAATATGGAGGATTGCTGTTAGATCTGGGCGGGGGTTGCTCAGTCCTCACTGTCCAGCCTTGATACAATTCCCAGTCGTTCGGATAGTCTTATGGGCAGAAGGATAATCTCCACTCTACAGCCTCTTTCCCCACTGATGCAGAGTCTCAATCCGATCTCAGCTCTTTCGCTTTGTGGCAAATGTTTTGATGTCCTTCATTCTTGATCTCCGCCTGATCGAATCATTTACTGTTATGACGCATTATGCTATTACTCAGAGTTGAATCACCCTCGTTTCCTTTAATATTACATTGTAATTTGCAAGTTACACCTTGACAAATTGGTCACTGATGGTTTAAGGAATAGTTCGCGCGGATGGTTTACGTATTTTTTAAAAATTATTTCATCCCAAGCAAGGGAGCAAAACCACTAAAACGGAGGTAACTGTGGCCGAAAGAATATTAGAAAAAATATTAAGGACAATAAAAGAACAGGAATTAAGAAGACAGACGATAACGATTGACACTGTATTTAAATTTAAGAAGATAAAACTAAACTGGAAAGCAAGAAGCCAGAAGAGAGTTCTAAAAGTGATAAGTGCAAGAAGAGAAAACGTTAGCATATAATTACAGTTACGTCTAGCCATTTCGATTGTAAAATGATGAGACCTTTCCGACAAACTAATAATGCTTATAAGTTCATAAAGGAAGGTTCCGCAGAATAATTACCATGATATTATTTATAGAAAAGGCTCGTTACGACGATGAGAAAGTGACTGAAGACGAGATGCCAGATCAGAAGCAATGATGTTGCAGAATCTCCTTTGGATTTTATTAAGAATCTCTAAATATATTGCAGGAGCACTAGACAATAAGAGGTAGTAATATTCTAACCATGGACGAATAGTAAACATGTAAAGAGGTAAGATATACAGGGTCTGAGGCACGACACAGAGAACCAACATTTCTCGTAGTAGACCTATTATTATCCGTTTTCAAGTAAAGAATTAACTGTTATTCTCATTATCCTTATAATCTTCACTTTTACCATCCTTTCACTTATCACACCTCATTTATCATAACCATTTAAATAGTAAGCTTCTCCCTTGAGTGGCTCCTATTGGGGTGAACTTAAATATAAAAATATTATTTGAACTATTTTCATTCTTTCGGAGGGTACAACGGACAAAATTTTGTGAGAGCAGTGACAAAGATGAGCACAATAATTCGCATGTAAATAGTGTAAGTAGAACTCCTTATCACAGACATTCAAACAGAAACAAAAACATGATATTTGCAGTGTTATCATCCCTTCCCAAGTTGTCCCCGTCACTTGTTCTTTCTCCTTGCGTCCGTGCGAGTTCCTTAACTTTGCTCGTTTTAATCTTTATGTCCTCCGCCATTTTCTTTATACACAAACTACCCCGAAGCCAACAAATGATTTCATCCCTTGACCCAGTTCTAAAGTTTGGACCTCCGAAAAAAAAGTACAACGGCCGTATTTTCCCTGAATGTTGATGATACTGTTAATGAAACTGCTGATGATAATCAGGAGAGGGGGGAGGAAGAAGAAGAGGAGGAGGAGGATGAAGAAGTCAGTTTTAAAATGACGCCAATTTTTATGATTGATGTGATTTTGAGTAAAGGAAAAAGAAGCAGACGTAGCGGAGGAAACGACAAGAAAAGTCAGTCGTATGAGAATCAAGTCACTTCCTTATCATATATATATATATATATATATATATATATATATATATATATATATATTATATATATAGTGTGTGTGTGTGTGTTCGCGTGCAGAATACGGTGAATCAGTTTTATTATTACAAATTTTCGCAGCCCTGCTATTTCAAAATTCTTGATTGGTATAAAGTGACACAAGACTTTCTCAAGGTTCTTATCCGCTTTTCTGTAGACGTGTCGATTTCGGCAATAGCCGTCTGATTAATTCAGATTTATTCTTCATCTCGTCTTTGGGCAAGACTATTTAGGATTGTATAGATTTCTCTAATAATGACGAGTAGATCACTATTGTTTCTCAAGTAAATAAAAGGCTAAACAACGTATCAAGAGACAGAAAAATTTCGTTAGAAAAAATATGTTGAACTGCTATATACCATCAATCCACTTAATATGAAGTGAATGCTGGTAAATTTCTTTTGAGATGAAGCAGCGACATGAAGCAAAGGAGATAAGGTTTTACAAATGGATGCTAAGAATATCCTGAACGGAGGATGTGAGCAAGGAAAAGTTTTTTGTTAAGGAAAATGAAAATACGCGTACTTAGAATCAGAAAAATACAGTTGAAATTCCTGGGAAATATATTGGGGAAAGAGAGCTTGGAGATTTTAACACTCCCAAGGCTTATTGAAGGTAAGTGAGGTAGATGGAAACATCGATTAACCTACCGAACGAGCTGATGTAAAGGGATGGCGAATGGAAATTACTTCCCACATGTGGAATACGGAAGGAATGTGGGTGGTTTGCTACATTGTAAGTAGCATGTCGTGTCTTAACGTTGAGGGTTAGACCTGGCAGAAACAAGGAATATATTTCATCCGAGCACTTTCCTTGGAAGTAGCGGTAGAGTAGCGAGAGGTTTGCCACATCCAGCCTGTGAGAGAGAGAGAGAGAGGTCGAAGGGTAGAAAATAATTCGTCACCCACAAGGACTCGGAGACGCTTTTGCCCTCTGTCGAGACTGGAAAGCTAGAACTAGGCAGCTCCCGTCTAAATATAACAACAGTACTCCATTTCCGGCCTGATCAAAGGCAGAGGAGTGAGGTATTTACTGGAGCGGTACAGGAAGCTGATCATTTCACCCTTTAGGGATGGATCGTGTGTACGACTTCCACTTGACTTCAGGTGTGAGTTTAAAGCCAGAAAGTTTCTCAAGCGACGGTGCCTCCCTGAGGGGACATCTGTTCATCATGATTGACAGTAGTTCGGGGTCCGATCCGCAATGTATATATATCTATCTATCTATCTATCTATCTATCTATATATATATATATATATATATATATATATATATATATATATATATATATATATATATATATAAAGTTGTACCCTCTGTCTGTTTGATTGTTATCGAAATCCTCCTAGGCTTTTGGACATAGACACCCATAGCCATGTATATTCTGAAACTACATTATCCAGGGTACTTGAAAAAGTAATTTCATTTTGATCAAAAAGAGTCCTGGGGGTGGGGCACAAACATCCCCACTGACTTTTTTTCCTCTTTGATATAAATTAAATTTAAATTTGAACAAGGGAATAACTCCTAGGGTATTTAGATAAGTATATTTCATTATGATGAAAGGGGATCCCGGGGCGGGGGCACACACCCTCACTGAATTTTTTTTCATTGTTTTGAATTTAATTTTAATTGGAATAAGAGAATGACTCTTATCCCAAATATGGAAGAAGAAAGCCAGAAGATGGCGGTCACATCGACAAGATCATTTTGATTAAAGGGGTCCCGGGGGCACCTCCTACTGAATATTTTTGCCCTTTGATTTAGATTAAAATGTTAACAAGGGAATGACTTCTAGGGTACTTGGATAAGTATATTTTATTTTCATCAAAGCGGGCCACCACTGATTTTATTTCTCTGATTTAAATTTGAACAAGTGAATGAATCCTATCCAAAATATAGGAGAAAGCCAGAAGACGGAGGTCACATCGGCAAGATCAAAATGAGACAATATGGACGTCAAGCATGAAATTAGCAATCAGTGGTTAGTGCCTTACAATACATATTTGTTGTGACAACTCAATTGTCATATCAATGTTGAAATCTGCTCATCAATTCATTCAATCAAGTATTGCATCAAATATATATCAAAGGGGTAAGATCAAGCTGTTTTTGTACAAATCCTCCAGTGAATTTTTGTCTCTTTGATTTAAATTAAATCTAAATTTTAACACGGAAACGACTCCTATCCAAAATATAGAAGAAAGCCAGAAGATGGAGGTCACATATGCAAGATCATTGAGTAACATTGAAATGCAGCATTTTCCTCCAGAAATTATAACAATCATTTAAAATCAATCATCATTTTCTTACAAAAAAAATCTGACACGTTTCGAGGCGTGGGCAATTCGTCTAGCATATATATATATATATATATATATATATATATATAAGGTGGGTACTTAAAAACAACAAAATGACATACCTTCATTTTTATAAAGGCTTCGTTGTTGATCCGGAAACTGTTGAGCATGCATGCATACAGATGCGGAATTTTATGCATTAGACGCGAGATACCATTGTACCATCCAAGGCATATTCTGCAAATTCCTATAAGGAACAAGCTTTTTTATAGACATCCTAACCATCGTTAAAAAGTAACATTCAAACTTCAAAATAGCTAACAATCTTCCACCACTGTCCTAAAAGGAAGCACTCTAGGTAAAGAAGAGGCCGAGTTAGGAGAAAAACGATTTGACAACGTCACTGATTAGACTTCGTTTAAAGCTACAGGCAAGTGGTGCTCATATCTTTTGCGCCCCGATAACCATAACCAGTCAGCAGACTGCATTTTTTAGTGCGGTCTTCAATTTTATACTTGTTGTGGTACTCCATAATAAATTAGCAGGTAGATATATTATTTAATAGCCGGTATTCGAATTATTCATAATCACTTTCATAGTATAATTTATTTAAATGACATCACCATAAGATTCCATATTAGGAATAATACTTCAGAAATCGAAATGAAAATTTTAAATTACTGACATACAACATGGCTCAGCCTCTAGCCAATATATTCATGTACCTGAATCAATTGATGCCAATACATCACTGTTTATACTAAATGAAATCTATTGAGGGTTGCACGACACTGGCCACTAAACATATTCTTTTGTTTTTTGTTCCAATTTTTAAATCACAAAAGACTGCCAATAACAGAGTCTAGAAAGGAATCCTTTTAAGATTTGTTAGTTTGTCTTCGGCGTAAGCACCTGTCCATTTTATGACATGCTATTGAAACGAGAATCTATTAGAATATCAGCGGTAAGAATGCCTATTCAAATGAGGAGGATAGTTTTCTCTCGTTCAAAAGGGTAATTTCTTTCGGAAGGAGACATTTTTGGCATATACTACTGGAAATTCCATATACAGGGCTGGCCCCACGAGGGTCCAAGAATAAAGGCAATCTTCAACACTGCAAATCCTGGCACCAAGTTTTCAGAGTGCTCACTGCAACTGGCAAACCTGCTAATGACATTTTAAGGGGATATGGGCAGAGTGATTAGTGTTTCGCCATATTGGCCGTTGGGGAATGGGTGTGCAGCCCGTATCATGAGAACGAGAAAGTGTTAATCAGGATGGAAGGGGGGAAAAAGAGAGGAAATGAAAGAGTTTCGAGAGAAAGAAAAGAAAGAAAGAAAGAAAGCAGCGATGAAATTTGCTTCGTGGGTGAAGCTGCCTATTTCCCGCCGGTGTCAAAGGTTAGTCTTTGAGCCAAGGACTAGCCTCGTGCTTTCAATCCTAGGCAGTAATTATTCCAAATGCTATCCTCAAAAATGGACGTATCGTTTCCCACTCAGTCATTTCTATCTTTTCTGGTTTTACCCTAAGCTGAGAAGATTTCAGTTTATTATCACGATAGAAGCTTAAAACACAGACATTAAGAGCATCACAAAAGTTAAGAGAGAACGACTATAAACACTGGAATAAGAGAAGCATCTAAAAAAAATGGCTGTAAAGTAGGTGGCGTCATTTATCGATGGATTTCTTACGCAGACAAGAAAAATATGTGAGGAAAACAATTATGAAAAGAGCGAATATCGGTAAATAAGCAAAGCTGAATGGAGAGAAAAAGGTGACAGTAAGTCGAAAGAAAAGACCGAAAAATTGAGATGGACAGACAAACAATTGGGAGATCGAAGTTGGCAAAGAAGACACCAGAGAAAAGGGAAATGGGATATGCTTGTAGACAACAACATTGTTTTCATTGTAAAAGACGAGGGTTCAGTACACAAGGATAATGTGATGTCAGCACACATTACATTAAAAGGATGTCTTAGCTGATGACGACCTGCGTCCATTCTTGCAACGCAATGCTACTCTGCGCTTACTTAGATTGGAGAGCCTGTCCATCCCCGCTGGGATGACGTGAACAACAGCGAGCCGATGGGAAATGACAACCAATCGTAAGCTGTAAGAATCTAATTTGTCGCCACTTGCAGCTTTAGGATGTTTGCGAGACAATCTAAACACACACACCGGATTTATTTTGGCAGTTTTAGATGCATGTTTCACTTTTTTTGTAGTTTAATTAGCTGTTATATGGTCTTTTAATTTGCCATATTAAAAATAATTAAAATCACTTTATGACGTGAGTAATTTGGAAGTGGAATTTTGAGACATTGGATTGTTATGTGAACATTTTCTGTTCAGCGTCTTTTATTTTACTTAATGTCTCTTCGCTGATGGGCTCCATGATCTTCCTCTCGAATATATCAACTCAAGTAATTTTCTAGAAGACTAAAATAGATTACTTAATTCCTTTCAAAATTCCATTTTTAATTTCTTCAACACTTCAATAACAGTTTATATTTTTGTGATGAAGTATTGTAACTACTTCCACCTTATATCACCTGAAGAAGGCCGGAGCGTAAAACGACTGAAACATCATGAATATGACAATGAAGATCAGCACAATAATCTGAATAAAGTAAATTATTTAAATACTTCAATAACAGTAATACCCAAGTGGTTTGTAAAATTATTTACTCAGCTTAATTTTGGCATTTCACAAATAGCAGCTACCCAGTAAGTATGGAACCCACTACGCAAATGTTACGTATTAACGAGTCTCACCAACCTTAGAATCGTTATTACCAAGCGTTTACAACGAAGAATCTTCCAAAATACTTCATTTAATATATATATATATATATATATATATATATATATATATATATATATATATATATATATATATATATATTAAGAGAGAGAATGAATTAATGCAAGTAAGAGGTTTATCACTTAGCTGGCTCATGTTACTTTCGGCATCTCGTCTCCAGAATTTCGTAGACGTACTTTTTGGGAATTACCCCGTCCACTCGTCAGGAACTATAATCAATTTACTGCTTATAATTCTTGATTTTTTATATACATTTTTCACTGTTTCAAGCTTTTTTTAATTTTCGTAGTGTGTATATGCACGCTGGCGCACAAGCGCTGGTCTCCGCGTATGTGCGTACGTGCAGAATGTCATGATTATTTGTTCTTTTCACCGTTTTATTTTCACTTTACTCTAACACGTTAAACTTTTCTCTCTTTTTCCTCTTTTTTTAAAAATTTTTGCCATTTGACTTCCGGTTTTCTAGATATGTTGTCGAACTAAAAGTATGCGATTTATTCATTTTTTATTTATTTTATATATTTATTTAGTTATTTTAAATACTAATATAATCTTTGCTTACATTAATTATATTATATGCATTTCACCATCTCCTGTAGCGATATGCTGGTTGATGTGTGGGCAGGTGACAGGTCAGTCTACAAGAGAGTGTGATGCATGTGTGCCCAATGTCAGTATTCAGCGTTAATTTCTGATTATTAATATTCGAGATACAATCTTTCAGGAGGGCATGAGAATTCATAGATAACACTATTTTTACATAGGGAGAATTTATGGGGCCTGATCTTATTGGTTATAATTAAAGTAAATGTTTAAAATTTTTTATAGCGAATGATATCTAAGGTATTTTTTGTAATAATTAGGATGCATCTGATTACGATACAATTAGTTAATGGTGTGTTTATTTTTGTTTGCGTCATGGAGGGGTTTTGGGTTATTTTTTCTAAATTACTTTAAGTCTAATTTTACTTATTTGTTGACAACGTGGTTAGGGAAATTATTGTTGATTAGTGTTTGTTTAATGTTTCTAAATTCCTTATAGAATATGTTCGAAGTAAAGATTACTTTGGCCCAGTAAGTCATATGTATTATAACAGCTATGTGAACATTCACTTTTGTAGTTAAGTAAACACGAGTTTGTGCTAGTGTTTTTTTTGTTTTGTTTTTGTTTTTTTTAAATTATGGCTGTTAGCATCGACTAATTCACCAAAGAAAGAGGTTTTATTGTCCATGTTGAGCTCGTATTATCTTAGTTTAATTCAGTTCAAAACATTTTTACACTCTTCAACATTTCAATTTCTCATCACTTGATTTTAATATGAGTTAGCAAAACATACTGTGTTCAAATATCGTAAGCGAAACTTCTATGGTTCAAATATCGTTAGTAAAACATATTGTGTTCAAATATCGTAAGCGAAACGTCTATGGTTCAAATATCGTTAGTAAAACATATTGTGTTCAAATATCGTAAGCGAAACTTCTATGGTTCAAATATCGTTAGCGAAACATATTGTGTTCTAATACCGTAAGCGAAACTTCTATGGTTCAAATATCGTTAACGAAACATATTGTGTTCAAATACCGTAAGCGAAACTTCTATGGTTCAAATATCGTTAGCGAAACATAGTGTGTTCTAATACCGTAAGCGAAACTTCTATGGTTCAAATATCGTTAACGAAACATATTGTGTTCAAATACCGTAAGCGAAACTTCTATGGTTCAAATATCGTTAGCAAAACATATTGTGTTCAAATATCGTTAGCAAAACATATTGTGTTCAAATACCGTAAGCAAAACTTCTATGCTTCAAATATCGTTAGTAAAACATATTGTGTTCAAATACCGTAAGCAAAACTTCTATGGTTCAAATATCGATAGTAAAACATATTGTGTTCAAATGCCGTAAGCAAAACTCCTATGGTTCAAATATCGTTAGCAAAACATATTGTGTTCAAATACCGTAAGCAAAACTACTATGGTTCAAATATCGTTAGCAAAACATATTGTGTTCAAATGCCGTAAGCAAAACTACTATGGTTCAAATATCGTTAGCAAAACATATTGTGTTCAAATGCCGTAAGCAAAACTACTATGGTTCAAATATCGTTAGCGTAACATAAGGTTCAAATTCTTTCTATTTATGCTTCTTCCCACTCATTGCCTGTTCGTTTTCCGAAAGATACTTTCAATTAAATTATTTAAGCGAAATCATATCACCTCGTCTCATTTCCTTTTCAAACTTTATCATATTCCTGTCTTTGTTTTGTCGAATCATTACAATTCTGTTATCCTATAGATTTTCAACTGCTTTTATCTGATTTTAATTAAACTGCTTTCGCTACGACTTGAAACCTGTCCAATGTTTTCGTCAGGCTTTTCAATAATCAATAAAAACTAAAGTAGTTTCTTATATTCAGTTTTGTTTACTCTTTTTTATCAGTTAATTCACTGTTTGTAGATATTCTACTTTTGAATAATTGAAGATATTTGCCTACCTGCGTTGTTGCCTTTCATAAGTATATTTTTAATTTTTTTAATATTTGTTTGGATAGTAGTAGCTCGATAGTTGCCAAATTATTTATTATCTCCCTTGTTGTAAACCTTTGTGACTGTTCTAAGAAAGATTTGTATGACTTCCTTAACATATTCTGTGTTAATCGTTTATGAAAGTGCTCTCACATTTCTTGCAAAATGCCTGTTACTATGCCATCTCATTTTCTGCATATCTCATTCACAATCGGAAACACTATTTCATCTACCGTAATGTTTAGAACATAGCTAGTATCTTACGGTTACTGCTACTTTTATTTCACAAGCCTAACACCGTTTAATTTCTAAACACCGTATTCCTACATTTGGTGTTTATTTTTTCTGTTATTTTAAACATGAATTTGTTGTTTGCCAATATGGTCTCATCGAGTAAGTTTAAAACTTTCCTCACTTCTTTCTTTTCTATTTTTTATCTTTCTTTTTGCGTTTTTTTTAAAAATTGAGTTCTGCACATTCAACATTACCTCTGCTTTCTGTCTATTTGCTCCTTTTTTCATCGCTTCCATTGTTGAAACTGACTTTTTCTTTTGTTTTACTGTTTTCATTAAGCTCTGTCGAATATTGCTGCTGTTTTCGCAATTAGTTGCTTCACTGCTCTCTACAGCACTAAGGAGATTGGATGAAACTAAAGTATTTTTCACGTCCTTAAATAATACAAGAAGTGTTAAAGTTAAGAACAAATTAAAATGAACTAAAATTAACTCGAAGTCGGCTTACATGCTTACATACACTGAACTTGCGATCGTAGTTCAAAAAAGTTCTAAGCCTCACCCAAAAAGAAGAGCCATAACTAAACTTTTTTTGTGGCAACACATTATCCCTTCTTATTAAACTAGAGAAACTAATTCAGAATTCTGTCTTAATTTATGTGCAGGTGAGACCCATAGAGATGATCAAAATAGAGGTTCGAGAACTCTCTGCAAAGAAAGGTATGACACCCAAGGAAATCCACGAGGACATGGTACAAACACTTGCTGAGGACCGGCCTTCCTATGAAACTGTAAAAAAGTGGGTTGGGGAATTCAAGCGGGAAAGGGACAGCCAAGAAGATGACCTTAGATAAGTTTGTCCGAAAACTTCAACCACTGATGAAAAAGTTCATGCCATTCACCCTATGGTTTAGAATAACACACATATTACTGTCCAGCAGAAAGTAGAAAAGTATTTTCATCTGATTTGTTTCATACTGTTTAAATGTGATCTTTTGGATGAGCAAGATGGGTCTCAAGAATGCTGATCAGAAGCTGAAAAGGCCTGATATTTCCAGGGCAAATCTGACTCGTTTCCAGGTTGGCCCTGACAATTTCCACCACAGATAAGTAAATCGAGATGAAACCTGGGCTCACCACTTCGAACTTGAATCAGTTTCAATGCAACCAGTGGAAACTCTGTTTCTCCTCCCCTGAAGAAGTTCAAGCAAGCAGTATCTGTTGACAAGTGGATGGCTTCTGTTTTTTTTTGGGGGGGGGGGTGATTTTGAAGGTGTCATCGTAGTAGACTGCCTGGAAAAGGAAAAAAATATTAATGGAAAATACTATGCATCAGATTTAAGACAACTGAAGGAAAGAATCAAGTCGAAGCTCAGAGGGAGAGCTAAGGGCAGATGTGCTCTTGCTCCAGGATAACGCGCCCTTTCACACTACTGAGGTTGCAGTAACCGAATCAGCAAACCGTGGTTTTGAATTGGTACCGCTATCCCCTTTAATCACCAGATCAAGTTCCATCTGACTTCTTGCTGTTTCCTAAGTTCAAATCCCATTTCGGAAACAATGATGAGATCATATGAGCTCTAGTGAGTGTTTGTTAGAGGAACAGGACACCACCCTCTTCCGTGATGAGATTGCAATGGATCAAGTGTTGTCAAGGTTGATTATATTAAAAAAAAAAGACTGTCTTGTTTCTCCAACTCCTGGGTAAGGCTTAACATTTTTTGAACGACCTTCGTACATGAGAAATGCACTTATTTGTGACACATAACATTGGTCATAATTTTTTATATATTTTTAGTGGTAAAAAATTCAAGATAATTGTAATTGACGAACCGCTTAGGTGAAACCGTGGTAGGTTGTCTCTGCTCTTTAAGTTTAATTTAATATATATACATATATATATATATATATATATATATATATATATATATATATATATATATATATATGATTAAAGCCTTTTATCATTTACCTGATGAATCATTGTCAATTACATTTTTATATGAACTCTTTATATTGATGAAGGTTACAGAACATTTTGGACTAATCATTTTGCTATCTTTTTACTGCTTCACATTTAACTTTATCTCGACCAGATCTTATTGCTTACTAGAAATGTCTTTCTTTGTCAATTTTCATGTAAATCCCTTTTAATGATAATACATAAGTTTTAGATTGTTATCTTGAGAGAATATAAATTTTGCTAATTTCATATATTTGGAATTTTTACAGCGAAATGGACAATAGTCTTCTTTAGAATCCGAAAGAATATGTTTACTTGCAATTTTTTCACATTATTTGGACTGTTATCCTCATCTTCATTGCCATATTCACAACGTTTCGGCCGTTGTACGCTCCGGCTTCCTTCAGGTGATTGGAATTTCGAACCAAACTCTTTATTTCGTACACCGGGGTAGGTTGTTCTAGTTCCACATGCCATGTCTGTTGCGGATGTCTTTAACGCAACGCTCCACGTATTGGTGCGCAAATCTTTGGGTCTAGTCACTGGATTTAACCAACATTTAATCTATTGGTCTATGTGTCCTTAAAGACATCTGTGTACGAATTTTCGAATAAATGGTTCGATTCGAAATTCTATTCACCTGAAGATGGCCGGAGCATACAACCGCCGAAAGGTTGTGAATATGGCAACGAAGATGAGGATAACAGTCCGAAAAATGTAAATAATGCAAGTAATCATAATACCTCATCTCAGAGATATAGACAGAAAGAATATATCTTTGCATTCTTTAGTCTCTTGGATTCGACACCTAAAAGTATTGCTGTAGAAGAACTTATAATAAATATTTGAATTTATCGTGATATTGTGCCTTTTCTATAAATGATTTCTTGATAATTGTTCTGCTGAGCTTCTTTTTTTTCATTTCTCAAATTTAAGAATTTAAGCGCAGTATTTGATTGGCAGCTAGGTCTCATCATTTTACAATAGAAATAATTAGATCTAACCATAAATTATAAGGTAACTTTTTCTTCTCCCGTAATTTTTGATAGCGGAACACTCTTCCAGGTCTCTTGCTTTCCAGTCAACATTGATATTAAAAACGTAAATGCAATGTAAAAGATTATCTTCTATTTCTTAATTACTGTTCTCTTATTGTGCTCTCTCCCTAATAATTTTTTTTTCTTTTTTCTCATATTCTGTTACAGTCAATAATCTGCGTCTTTATTGCATTGCTTGGTGTGAAAATATTTTTAAAAAAATACTCTCATCATATTTGAAGGCATCAATAATTTTAATAAGCACGTTATTCCGCCTCTTCACTATAGTCTTATAAATAGCGTTGCTTGGTTATTTCACTGAAGGATGTAACGTCTAGTCTGTTGATCAGATCCATCAAATGTAGCTCTATATTAATCACTAGATCTGTTTTCATGTACATTCCCCCAAACTTACATGATTCCCTTTGAGATGCAGAGTAGAAAGTGGTAATTTTGATACTTTCATCTATTTAGTTATTATTCCTTATTATATTTGCTGTGTGTCTACATTCGAAGTACAATCTCAAACATACATTAAATTAACTACTTTCAAAGCAATTTCCTGCAATCTAATTAAGTAGTGACTTATTAATTAGGCATGATGTTAATTGAGGCATTAAAATTATGGTCGAATGGTTGAAATAATCTAACATCGATTCGGTGCTTTTAAATGATATATCAAATGTCAACGAGAGTTGTTTTTCTCGCCTACTGTAGAAATCTGATTTGTTCATAGGTTTTAGGGATCAAATTTATTGCTAATGAGATTTGTACATACAATAGGTGGAATAGTTTTAAGTGTCGCAATATATTCTTTCGCACACACGTATATGTGCACAAACATATATATATATATATATATATATATATATAATATATATATATATATGTATATATATTATAAACGTTATTTTAGTGAATACGCGTGTTTCCTTTTGCTATCCTTGTTTTTGTGTTTTCTTAAACATTGTAATTAATAACAAGTTGCATAAATTGAGAATTCCTTCTTAAGAAAAATTGTTCCTCCGACAGGGATCGATATTACATCCCTTTCTTTTCCCATGAGTGAAACCACTTTCTTGTCGCTACCAGTTTGGCGACAGACACCAGCCTGACAGATCAAGATTTTAATTATATGATTAAGGAAAATACATTTCTTGTTGGGAATAAGACGAATCTATATCCGCTAGTCTCAGTTTCGTACTTAAAATCTAAACGACATTATTTCTTATTAATATACACTTTATTTTTGGTGGGTTCGTGTTTTGGAATTTACATCCCTGCTTTTTAGTCTCTTAAACAATGAAGTTAATGACAACTTGCCTAAATTACAAATTCTACTAAAGAAAAAAAATTTAGTCTCGAACAGGAATCTAAACTGCTTCTTTTTCCAATTTACTTTTTAGCCAAAGCGTGCCTCTAATTAATATATATATATATATATATATATATATATATATATATATATATATATATATATATATATATATATATATATATATATAATCATATTTTACATCGCTAGAAAAAAAATTTGCATGTTTCGGAACTTTAAAATTGTCCCTCATCAGGCGATGGTAGATAGGCCATAATTTATATACAGACACAGACAGACTGTTTCGCTTTATCACAGCTCCTCAGTGTGGCTAGACGTCCGATCGAAACCCGATTGATTTGACATCAGTCAGATATCTTACCTCTAGGCCATGGTCGTACGGCAGAAAGGAATGGAACTTTAACGTTTTTCTATACGAAATACGCCAGCGGCTCGGAGAACTCAATTTAATTTACTTGAAGAGTAATGGTTAATAGCAGTAGGAACCACTGTTTTTTTTAAAAAAAAAAAAAATTTTCCCTAGTGAGCTCAGCCGGATTTCCGGGAGCATATATAGTCATCCACAGACAGACTGTTTCGGTGTATCACAGCTCCTCAATGTGGCTAGACGTCCGATATATATATATATATATATATATATATATATATATATATATATATATATATATATATATATAATGTGTGTGTGTATGTGTTTGTATGAATTTGTGTTACATATCTTCAAGTAACAGCTTCTGCCGATTAAATTATCCACGGTTAGCCAAAGAAATAAAAAAAATTATAAGTGTTACTTAATAATCCGTTACTAATCTGGGAGCATTGTCGTCTTAAAACCATTTAATTATTAATTTTCTTGTTATATATTGTCTTGAAGGTTCTTTGTTGATTTTATGAAATCAAAAGGAAAAATACGAAAGGTTTCATTTTGAAATGTCGAATTAAAATGCCAATACTAAAAAATGAAATGTCTAAGCCTCACAAATTCATATATGCAAAAATAAGTTTCGTTTTATTTTCAGTAAACAACTCCTTGTACGTTGTTCAAATATTATAAGTAAATGCAGAAATAGTTGTTATTTGACAGAGGTATTCCGAAGGCTAATCATGAGAACTTAACATGCTAAATATTAAACTAAAATATTTCATAGAATTTTCAATCGTCCTACAGCATTAACGTAGTGTTAATAATTGTCCGAACTGTAAAAGCAAAATGATATTTGGATATACCAAAAGAGAAACTGTAAAGTTCGGACGCTATGTGAAAGTTGAATGTTCTCGAAATAGAACATTCAATGAGACCCTTAATGAGAACAAACTTTATCTTTGCCCCAGGGTCTTATAATGGATAGTCGCTTGATTATTTTGGCTCATACATGATACACACTTGGGCGATCATATCAGTTTCGTTTCATGATTGACGTGAGGTTTTTTCCCCGTTATAGGTATACTGGTTGTCAACCAAGGCTATAAGAGTCAGTCTGTTCTGCTATTCATATAGAATACATCGAATCATAACTTTCCCACACATATTTGCACGCAACAGAATTTAACGAACCCGACTGGAATTCGAACTTGGTTCTCCGATTTCACATTCCGAGCCGGTATACATTACACCACAAGGTGAAAGCAATGTTGAAAATAGTTCTTATAATGTAATAGTTTTCAGTATACTGACGGCTACTTTCGATAATGGCTCACTAGAAACACTATTCGGATTGCAAGGAATGTCTTATTTCCTTCTTAAAACAGAACAACGGCTACAAAGTAAAAACGCTACGAGAGTGAAGTTGAGCAAAATCAGTGCAGCCAATGAGGTCAAAGAAAAGCGTGCCCTGTATGTTTACACTACAGTATTCAGACGTCAGAAATCACCGAAGAATAGATAGATATATTTTTGAAAATGACAGATCACAGAGCAAGTCACAAAAAATTATCACGGAGGACATAAATGTAAAAGTTGAAAGTAAACAAGATGCTGAAATGGCTTTCAAGATGGACGTAGATCACGCAATGAGCGCAGAGAAAATGGTTTTATTTGTGCAAAACGAATGGCCAAATAATAACTGACGCATTGTAAGAAGAACATCAAAAACTAGATAGACTACATTATATCAACAAACGATTTTGGACAATGAAACATACTCAATAGCACATTCCGTAAAGTAAACTAACAACATAAAACTACTAAAGAAATCAAAAGCAACGCCTAAGCTGCAAGAGGACAAACCCTACACTTATTTCAATTGCAAACAAACATTTAGTTGGAATTAAATACAATTATGAAACGTTGGGCAATTTCAGGCCCCAGATTGGGTCACCGTAAAGAAAGCACTCGTGATAACATCAAAAATCATTTCTCAGGAAAGAAAGCGTGAAAAAATTAAAAATTTAACGACAAGTAAAAGTGAGACAGCAAGAAATGCTATAGAATATATGAAGTTAAACGAAAACACCAGTAATAAATGCAAGCAAGGAAAAGAGACATGGTTCAATGGGAAATATGCAAAGATTGAAAAACAGCAGAATACAGATGTAGTAATGCAGGAAAAACACGAGAGAAAACGTGCACTTCATTGTACAAAATTTAAAAGAAAATCATCGCGGGAAAAGAAAGTTGGTACGGAGATTGAAT
>OZ038476.1:31164876-31182376 GCA_964036315.1 Acanthosepion esculentum
TCATCCTCGCGGCTTTAAATAAATAAATAAATATAAAAAGTTACCTCCCTTGCATAAGAAAAAAATACCTATTGAATTTGAATTTGAAAAGTGAACGCTGCAAAACTTACTAAAAAAACAATGAAAAAAATTTTGAATTTGAAGATAGTCTCAGATAAGATTGAAAGTAATTGATAAAATAAAAATTATTTGAAAGAATATTTTGGAATTTTTCTTAATCAAATTAAAACTAATTCGTGTACTCGAAAGGATTAAAACTAAAATAAATAGGCACAGTACGTCTAAATTATTTAACCGAACCTGTTTGAATATATATATATATATATATATATATATATATATATATATATATATATATATATATAACTGTCCATCCTGATTATTGGCCGAAAGGCATTTGTCCAGGAGCCATTTTGAAAGTGTTCGCTGTTAGTATATATTTCTATGTTTATATTCTAAGCTATGATGTGTAGAAGTATTATTAATTGTAAGCCGTGGTGGATGGGAGGAGTAGTAATAGCTATGTTAGGTTGTCTTTAAAGCACCACCAATTTCAAGATATGTAAGCTCGAGGGCTGACTCACAGTGATTTATATAAAGTGCAAGCAGTTTCTCAGCAGTAGGTCATATCTAGTATTTCTACCTGCAAAATGTAAATTTAATGGAAAATTCACAAAAGTATAGCAGAGCGAAGTGTAACTAAAATGTCATAGCTGTCTTGATTACAGGACAAGTAACGCTGCATGACTAAGTAAGGACATATTGAGAGATGCTGATATGAAATTGGTCAAATAATACACATATAAAAGCAATGAGGATTCGACCCAGCATTCTATTTCAGACCTCGTGGTCATACGGGGTTCGATGGATAAAGTGTCGTCTAAATTACGCAAAATTGAAAATAATACTGACATATCATTTTAGCAGATATATTTACCAAAATTACACAAATATATCTTGAAGTGCTATCGAGTAAAGCTATTCAATAAAATTGCCATTGGCTTCTATCACGACCACCAGACGACTCCAGAATCTCCTGCAACTTTTCTGGACAGCCCCCTTGTTTAAGTTCGTGAATGCTGCCGTAATCATTGCCTTTATTTCATCTTTGGTGTTACAAGAAGTTTTGTTGGTCTCTCGTTCTACAGCGTTCCACGCATAGTAATCATGAGGTTGAAGTATGGGGAGATAGATGGCCAGATGTAAGGGGTCATGTGGTCGCAGAAATGGACTGACAGCAATGATTGGGTTCTCCTGCTTGTGTTGTATGGTGCAGAATCCTGTTGCCACACATAGGATCTTCTAGTAGTCACCTTCTTGACCCTGGGCTGCATTTGACATAGACCTACGTGGTTATGCTGAGGCCCTTACCAGCAAATTCGAGAGTTCTTTACTTATCAGAGCGATCAGAGTGATTTTCCGAGCTGCCATAGCTTCGTAATCAATATTAGACTCATCCAACTCTTTCCGAATCCTCTGCACTGTCCTCAGATTGACACCCAGTCACTCTGAAATATTTGTATTGGAGTTTCCGGTGCGAATCTCAAGCTGTACAGTATACGGCGTCATTCAAATTTCTGGCCGCGAGAATTGCGTCATGGTGCTCTTTTTCTCACAGACGGTGCCCAACTGATCTTACTATACTGTACAATAGACAAAATCAAATACATATATTACTTATTATTCACTTTAATCAAAGTTTCCTGGTTTGAATGGTTATGTCGGTCAATGTATTTCACTTCTTAATAAGGAATGATTCTGTTTTAATTTTTTATCTGATGTTTGTTCAGCCGACTGCAAGTTACTCGAACTGTTACAGACATCTCTCTATTCATTCGCATGCGTTTGTGTACACGTGTTCCTTTTTTTTCTTTTTTTTTTTTCTTTCTTACTGACTTCGTTTGGTACACTCTTAAATATTTGGTTTTATCTCTCCCCTCACCAATGTAATTATTCATTTTTTTTTGGCGGGGGGTCCATTTTTATATATTTCATATACTTTTGATCTTGGTTATATTTCATCTACTCGTGTCAGACATGCCGAAGAAATCCACTTTCAATGAGCAGGAAGCCCCAAAATTCCACTCGGTACAACTTCACATGGACAGTGCCTCATTCGCTCGGGGATATCTCCAACGTTTTCCTTCTTAATTTACATTTGTTACTTCGTCGTGGTGTAATGGTTAACAAGTTCCGACTGATTAGTGATTTTGGTCTTCGCTTTGGAACTTGTGCCACATCTAAGCTACTCCGAGAAAACTGTTTTGGGCACTTCGATGTGGTGTCATAGTTAGCAAACTAGTCTCGATAAATCAATTACGACTGAATAATGAGTTCGATTCTCAATGACTGCCCCGTACTTTCGGCCTTGTGCCAGATTTAAGCTGTGCTTCCAAAATCATCTTAAGTTACATTTGTTATTCTTGTTCGTTGCTTTGATAAAAACAAAAACATAAAAAGACGATTATTTTCCAGAGGACATATTCAACGGACAAAAATATAAATTATGGTTTCTCCATTGCGATGAAAAGAAAGCGACCTTCCGTCGAGACAGTGTTGTAAGGATTCGATGGTCAGCTAGATGACATCAAAGGAGAGACAGACGGCCAAGTCTAGCAGAGATGGCGCCCGTGCGGTGTTGACATGGCCAAGTGGATTAGATAGAACGACACTGGAGTGTAACATTTATAAAAGTTCGTGGGCCTGGATATTGTCAAGTCACGAATCGTGAACGACATCAAAAAATCGAGATAATTTTCTACTAGTTAAAGAAGCAAATATTTTTTAAAGAACATGAAGATAAGCCATATTGACCGAATCGTTTTCTAAGGCTTATCAACCCTTTGCAGGATATTTAAAGCCAGAAAACATTTTTACATTGTAATGATTTTTGTATATAATAAATGATTTAGTGATACAAGTCTTACTAATTAACCCTTAGCTGGGGAGAAAAGTTGGATTCGCATCTTTCCCAAGGATATTTGCGCGTAAATGAATATGACGAACTTAAATAGGAATGGAACTCGGCTCTCCGATTAAAAAATCCAAGCCATGATCCGTTACACCACCCGCACATCTAAGGTTACAGCACCTGGTATTCCCAAGCGCTCGCTCATCGAGGTAATGACCGGGTTCATCAAGTTATTAACCATACTTAATTCCGCTGATCGTACTGGAACTAGTAAAGATAAGAAAAGCATACAAAGTGCATATTAGTCACAAAGCTTAATTTCACACACACACGCACACGTGCGTGCGTACTTGTATATATGTGTGCATGCATGCGCGCACATGCATAGACACACACATCTACACAAACATACATATATACACAAAAATTCAACCATAACTTAAATGAAATGGTTAAACACTATAGCAATAAGCCAAAGATCAACGAAGAAGGTGAGGAAGGAAAAAATAAAAAAGACGAAGGGAGAGGAAGTGAAGTCAGCAATCAATCAAATGAAAAGAAACAAATACACTCATAAAACAATAAAAGTACAAGTGAATCGAGCAATGTCAGTAGTTTAGAACTGTTCCGACGAGTAGTTCTATCTATATAGCCACGAAACTCCGAAGTCAACATGAGTTAGGTGAAAAAAAAACTGATTCATATTAATTTTATCAACTTTTTATCTCTAACTTCAGTATTGAGCACTCTGCTACAAAGTCTGCTTGCCTTAAATGCGTCCTTATCAGCAATTTTGGCTTCAAAAACAGTATTTCAATTTAACATACACACGCACGTGTGTGTGTGTGTGTGTGTGTATGTGTGTGTATGTGTGTGTATCTATTTTAATATTTTCTGTTTATATGTATTTTTATAGATACAGATATTTAAGTAAATGCTCTGTTTATAATAAACATTATTAACAACATTTACCGGCATGAATGTTCGAGAAATTTCATAGAAAATATATATCCTCTGACAGGAATGGAACCTGTATCCTACACGGAACCGTCATATAGCCTGAAGTGCTAGACCATTTAGTTACAGAGGAAGCGCTTAGTTAGGATTTTGACCTTGCTAACCAGACGCTTCCTCTGTAGCTAAATGGGAAAAAGTAAACTAAAAATTTTCCATGATTTCTAGCGAACGTCATGTAGCCTGACTTGCTATTTACACCGTTCGGATTGTTGCTTTATATCTTTATTTGCCATATTCAAGATGTTTCGACCGTTGTACCCTCCGGTTTTCTTCAGGTTATATACATTGAAATTTCGAACCGAAACCTTTTATTTAATCCAGGTGGTGGTAGTGGGGGACAATTTTGCTTTTGGCTATCTCAGTTGACTCTCCTTACTAATTCCAAATTATCTCTCTTAAAGAATGCCGGGGAGTAGAACAACCGAAACGTCGTGAATATAGCAATAAAGATGAGGACAACAGTCCGAAAGATGTCAGTTCTACTCGTTTATTAACTCTGAAATTACTATACACTTTTTTATTCATTAACCCAAGCATAAAAATAGATGCACCAATTTGCACAAATTTCGTATTAATTCTTGTGCAAAAAACTCGAGTACCGGTCCTAAACTGCTTATTTCGAAAAAAAGGATAAAGTGAAAAGTGCTTCAAGAATATGAAATCTTTTTCTTTTTCAATTAAATAATAAATGTTAATTAAAATTTAAAACTGATTTTATCTGTTGATTTTAATAAAATTTAAAAGCTGTTCTCTATCTATCTATCTATATATATATATATATATATATATATATATATATATATATATATATTAAAGAAAAAAAATTGCCTCAACATGAAAGATAATCTAATTCAAGCCGTTCTGTACGCGGCTTTCATCAGTCCCTAAGTGTCTGTCTCGGAGCATTGTTTTAAATTCATTTTTAATGTTAGTCCTCCTTTGTTAGACGCCTTGTTAATAAAAATGGATTGTGTTAATGATTGGCGTAAAGTATCTTATCCTTGGGGAGGATGTCTGGATTTCGTTGTTTAATATCATTTTCTACTATGTGGTGTTTTTTTTATACAAGCCCCGAGTGTGTTTTTCTGGGATTCACAGTAAATAGTTTTTGGTACTACAAGTGTCCAGTATTATTAATAAGCGATGAGGGATTTAAACTTAAACCCGTCAGGATTAATGTAAATTAGTTGAGATTTATAGATTCTGGATAATGTTGAGCACCCAATGGAATAAATCATGCTGTCCAACACACTTATATGCATACATATCTTCATACCTACATATATGTACATTTACATATTCATACATATATGCCACTATACGTCCACATACATCCCCACATATATGCACATGTATTCTTATGTAATTTGGAATTTCTTTCTATGTCTACATTTCGTGATACTTTCTATCCGTTGATTTAATAGTTTGCATTTCTTTACGGATCGATTAACTGTACTATTTTGCACCTAGTGTAAATAGTCGAGCTCTCTCGGGATTAATCCACCTGAAATTACAAAGACCTCTAAAACAGACCATCATGGATAAATTCTCTCCGGAGTACTCCCTAAAAAACATCCCATACCCCTCCCTACAACATATCCCTCACGGAGAAAATCGTAAAAATTACGATGGAAAGCGTTTTTCTACCTTACCCCCGCCCCGGAAACAGCAGTAGATGATAGTCGTGCAAGAAGGTTTTCATCATGGAGATAAAGAACTGACAAATTCGCAAATACAACTGATTCTTAAGCTCTGGACAGAAGGTAAAACTTACAGGAAAATCTCAGACAACCTGAATATTATATTTACTACCATTAGGTCAAGTCATAAAAAAAAACTCAAAACTGTTGAAATCCAAAGAAGAACACGTGATCACTGGAAGATTACTTCAAGATCTTCGAGAAAATTAATGCGCCGAATTAAACAAAATCCAATGGTTTCTTGTTAAGCGTTGCAAGATGATTTACTTTCTTCAGGAATCTGTGTCAGTAAACGGCAATGAAGTTAATAGGAACAATCTAAAGTCCGCTCCCCACGGAAATGTCCACTGATATTGAAAAGACAGAGATGCCAGGTTGAAATTTGTTTGTGAACATAACGTAAGGAAAAATCATATTGGGAAAGAGTACTGTAAACAGACAAAACCAAAATAGTGTTTTTTGGACGTAATTCTAGAAATCATGTAAGGTAGGAAAGAGGGCGTTGCCTTCAAACAGAAGAAAACAGTTTCAACAGTGAAATTCGGTGGTGGCTTGGGGATGTTTTTTCTGCAAAAGTTACCGGCAACATATCAGTAATAGATAGTCGAATGAATGCCGTATTATATCAAAATATTTTGGAAGCAAATTTAATGATTTCTGTTGACAAGATAATGGTCCTAAGTACACTGCAATGTCTACGAAGAAATGGCTTGCTGAAAATAATGTAAATATCCTGAAATGGCCAAGTCAGTCTTCAGATTTAAATCCAATCGAGAATCTGTGGCGTTATTTGAAAATTCAAATCCAATCGAGAGTTCCAACAAATATCCCGGATCTGAAGACCATATGCGAAGAAGAATGGAACAAAATACCAATTAAATTTGCAAATCATTACTTGAGAACTACAAGAGGAGGCCGGTTGCTGTAGACATCAATAATGGCTATTCTACAAAGTATTAAATGAAGATTATGTATGTTTTTTTGTATTGTACGAATACTTTTTCATCCATTACAATTGATAAATGGGATTTATTTGTATTAAATCAATTTTTTCTGTTTTTTATACATATTTAGTTATCATGCATCTGTGTACAGTTAATTATGAGAAAAGTGTATTCATTAGTTGGAAATACAATAAATTAGAAATTTGTATATGTACAAATATTTGTTTTCACCCACTATTTATATATATATATGTGTGTGTGTGTGTGTGTGTATTTCTTGAAATACATTTGTAAAATGAAATGGAGGTTGACAGTGATGCAACATCAGATCCGTTCTGCCAGGTACGCCGGACTGATAATAGGCCGCCTCCCTGCATAATTCGCTCGACGATGTACTTTTGGAAAAAGAATCTTTTTAATATGACGTAAGTCTTACTATTTTAATGGCGTCTAGATTTGCATTAGCCAATCGGAGACTTTTGTTGCATGCTATCTACAGGTGTAAGGAAGGCGGCGCGATTAGTGCACGCTTCATGCATTGCCTCTCCTGCACATGCGTCGATGTTATGGTAATTTCATTACATTTAATATCCCAAAAAACAGACGGCTCCACCCGACACTAATTGCCATATTATAATATATTCTCCTTAACCTATGAGCATTCACTTACTAACCTGATAGCAGATTTTAATGAAAAAACACAACAAAACTAACAATACCTTGAAAAATCTACTGAATACTATACAGCAGGCCTATAGTGTTACGAAAAACCAAAGTCAGCAGGGCAGACTTCGTTGTTCCGTCGTGGTGGGGGGGGTCATATTAAATTAGATTAACATTAAATCCGTTGGCTTCGTGGATTCCAAAACCAGTTGATGCCAACTTTCTTGCTGAATAAAAAATATATAAACATAAAAAAAATAAATTCCTTTGGGGTGAGAGTCAGTTGGCCTAACTATTTAAAAGTTCTTTGGCAACCTCGTCCGCGAATGTCTAATGACGATCTTTAAAGCTAAAACACCCCGTTGACGCCCAAACCAGTAAATATAAGCTAACTTGCCTAACGAAAGGCTAAAAAAACAACCACCTAAACTTGGTTAGGTGACAGTCAATCAGTCATAACCTTATTTAAATCTTAAATGTAAATCTCTATTGGCTCCTTGTAAGAGAACCAGTTAATTCTGGTATTAATTAACAAAAAACCTATCGTAGCAAAAGGTCTAATTTGATTCACACCATAAAAGATTTAGTAATATTCCTGCCGACCAAAATAAAATCGTCTCATCTAGACATGTGACGCTTTAAGTAGTTTTAAACCCAAATCCCGAATTGGATTCTAAGACGCGAAACTAGTTAATACAGCAAAATAATCGAAGTCTATTCTACACTCTGATTGCAATTTAGAACACAAGACAAACAATACTACCACGGCTTCGACATCTAGGTCTACCCCGCTAGATTGTGCACTGCCTAATTCTTTAGGCAGACATAGAAAACACCACGATATCACGTGTAATCAGCTTGAATTCAAGAGTTAAATCTATTTATCGTGCCTTGTATCACGAAAGCAAATATATTTCCGAAACCAATCGCAATCCATATACTTGACTATACATATAATCAACAATGATTTGAGTACCTCGAGGTGGTGTAATGGTTAACAAGCTTAATTCGCTAGAACGATTACGACTGTGTAGTGAGTTCGATTCTTACTGGGTGCCCCCTACTTTCGGCCTTGTACCACATCTAAGCTATGCTTGGAAAATCAATATATAATCAACAATAATTTTAAAATGTAAGTTGACGATAGACTGTATTTACTGTTTATTTAAATCTCTCATACTAACAACGTTGGGTTAATCCAGTAAGTACTTTCCTTTTCTCTACCCACGTCAGATTGAAAAAAAAAAAAACTGGGAAAAAAACCTAGTGCAGTTTCACTCATCGTACAGGCTTTTTCATGCTTTAAGCCCTGCGTTTAAATTTAATCCGTCTTCCTGAGCTCCTGTGTCAAATTTCGTAATAATAATTGGTATGTAATGTTTACGGTAGATATAAAAATTGTCACAAGTGTTTACCCACCGTTCAACCGATTGCTGAGCATTGTCATTTTTCTCCACCACCGGTAAAAGGTGGTCAGAGCTCAAAGGGTTAATCCAGGGATCATTCCTTTTTAGCCAAATCCCCCGAGACCCTTCTTCATCGGTGTCTGAGCTTTCTTTCAGGAATTTCTCTTTTTGCTGCTCCTACGATTCCAATTTTCGTCAATGCTTTGCATCAGTGAGTGTCCCACAAAACCTCTGTACCCCACTTCAATTGGATCGAAGTAAGTTTTCCAACGGTTTTGTTGGCAGCTTTCGACCAGTTCCTGGTATTCCTCCCGCTTACTTTCACTAACAAACGTAATGTTCTCCACTCATTCAACTGTTAATTACCAAATTATTAATTTCTTGGTTCTATTGGAATATATGAATAGGTCTGGGTAGTCTGCACTGTGACCTGGGAATTTCAGTTGTTTTTGAGGTCCGTGATCAGCTGCCAGTCGGGTGCTGTTGAAAGCAGATTTAGGGTATTTTTCCTACTTTCGAATTGTTTTCTCCTGCCTGTATTGATGGCTCTTTACACCCTGCTTTAAAATTGCATGATCTGATGGCTGTTGTGACTGCATTCACTATGGCTCTAAGGACCTGATCGTGGCGCCAACCATACCGCCTGTCCCCTAAAACCTTGGGGAAGCTACTTAAGATGTGATGCAACGAACCTCCTCTTAAGCAATTGACCGCTTCATTTATACACCATATATTTAGACTTGCTGGACTTTGAAGAACGTCGTAGACTGATTTTATTAGGAACTATATTCTGACGATGTTCAACAACACGCCCACGTGTGTAGAATGTGGCACAAGTCCGGTTTAATGTGGGCTCACAGAGCCCGTATGCTCGGCCAAAAAATGCCCGTAGAACCCGTATAAACGGGATCGGGTTGGTCAACCTCCCCGAACGAGGCTCTGCCCCTCGGCGGAGCCTCGTCCGGGTTTCTCTCTGCCCAGAGGCAGAGAGTTCGACCGTCTAGCCGAGTCGTCCAAAAAGGACTGACTCGAACTTATTTTTTAACAACCCTCCCACGTGGGTCGAATGTGGCACAAGGCCGGTTTAATGTGGGCTCCCCGAGCCCGTAGGCTCGGCCAAAAATATGCCCATTTAGAACCCGTATAAACGGGTTCAGGGACTGTCTACCTCCCCGGACGAAACTTTGCCCTTCGGCAAAGCCTCGTCCGGGTTCCTCTCTGCCAAAGCAGAGAGTTCGACAGATGTCGCAAACAGTCAGAGACTGCTCATGACTCGATTGCGACTCGTTCTGACCAATTTATCTTCCACTGTTCTATTCCTTCCCATTTTGCCATGCTTCTTGTTGGCAAGACCCAACCATTCTACAGTAACGGCTTTCCTTGGTGCCTGCTCGGACATCATTTTGTTAAAACTGGCGTCTTTCTTTACCTTTTACGTCTTTCTGGTGTCTTTCCGGCTTACTAGGAACCCCTCTTTGAGACTGCCAAGTTGTAGCTTTAGCACATTTGTGTTACTATACAGCGCTGCACTCTTAAGATGTTAGTTAACCCAAGTCGATCTTCGAAAATTTTTGAGGAGAAATGCTTTGTTGACAGCTTTTGCTCAAACTACATTGAATGAACAATATGCATTGAAAGGAGAAGATATTCAACAAAGACTTCTCCTAGCAGCCGTACCAAGGCTGAAAACCAACGTTCAGAAAGACTGTCTAGAAATTCTTCAACAACTGCAGCCGCAAGAGCTTTGAAAATTCAAGAAGAACGTACAATTCAAGAGAACAAAAAAGCTGCAAAAACAGCCTTCACATTGATAATGTAAGCTGTATAAGACGGCCTCAATTGTTTGAAAGATATTGCTGCAAGATCAGCACTACATCAGAGAATCTCTAGACATTGTAGTCAGCATTGGTCTTTAAAGGCATCCGTATACGACCTCCTCCTATTAAGAAGACCCACCTATGTGTCCTACCCCAAAGTATCTCGATAGCCTGCTTATGTGAAGACAAAAAGGTGAACATTTTAACATTATGTGCTCGGCGATATGATCGCACAAACTATCCTTGAAGATTTATTGCAATCACTGAAAATCCAACTTATCCAATAATAGGTTAAAGCTAATTACTTAATAAAACCGTTTGACATAATTACACCTTTTAAATAGTCTATTGGGTTGAATTTTATTAAAGAGTTTATTTTAGATTAATTAAACTTAACTTGAAATAAAATTAATCCCAGTTGGAACACAGCATGGCTCTATAGAGTCTATATTAAACGACAAACCTACATGTATATGAGAATCAAAATGAATAAAAGGATTGACATAATAGGTCCATTTAAAATCTACAAGACTTCATGATTTTGTTTGCCTCCAACTCTGGAGAAACTAACATATAATTGCCGATGTGAAAAGCATGGCTCTTCCAAGTGAACGCCTGCAACAATGTTTGTCATTGGGTTTTGGCACGAAGAGAAATTGTAGCCTTCTGAGGGAATCAGTAGTTCAGTTCCTGATGAAATAAGAGGAATCCTTGGAATGAACACATCCTCCCCTTTTGCACATCCTGAAAGAGTAGTTGCCTCTATGACGTGTTGCATTGTCTTTTTTACTACCATTGATGGTGAGATTTAATGTCTGTACTAAAGGCCAAAGGGGAGATGATTTAAGACAGGCCTTGACGGCATCTGCTCGTGTTCCTTTGGGAATTACTGGACGAGTCTGCCTAAAGTCCCCAGAATTATACCGCCCATTGGTTCCAAACAATTGCGTATGTCTTGGAGAGCTCTATTAAGTGCTTCAAGAGCTCCTCTATGGGCCATGATACATTCGTCCAAAACAATCAGATGGCACCTTTTTATCAACTCTGCTTTATCTGAGTTCTTGCTGATATTGCAAGTGGGCGTATCAGAATGGCCCATATTCATTGGCAGCTTGAAAGTTGAGTGGGCAGTTCTGCCACCAGGCAGCAGAGTTGCAGCGATGCCAGATGATGCATTCTTCTCTTGTTGTCTGACTTTAGCGAGAAGTTTTGTGACGAAGGTTTTACTCGTTCCTCCAGGTGCATCCAGGTAGAAGATGCCCCTCTTTCGATTTTGAACACTTGTACAAATGGTTTCATAGACTCGCTTCTGTTCAGGCACCAATTTCGGCTTATTTTCATTGATATAATTGGTAAGAAGATTTATGTCATAGGATGTCTCCCATATAATATCAGTTGGAATTTATTGGAGTCAGTTCTGTTGATTTCGGGAAGCCCATATGAGGGGAGTGTGCTTCCGCCCATTGACATAACCCTATTTTCTATATCAATTGGTGCCTGATTGAATATTGCATCGTTGAAGCTGACCTCCATTGCTGGAATCTGTAGCTGAGATCGATGTCTAAAATCATCTGATTGATCATTTCTTAAGTTAACCAAAAGGGCAAGTGGGTCACTTACTTATCATGTCTGCACTAAAACAGGAAAAAGCCATCGCATATTTCCTGGACACTGTGATACGGCTGCTTCAGTTATGGTTGCCTCCCACTGTGCATCATTTTCCAGCAGTCCATATTTATGACAGACGTCTCTGAATGTTCTCCACAATTTCCCTTCGAATGTCTTTAAATCCTGGAAAAACCATGGTCCTCTCACCTCGTGAAGTAAGAGACGAAGATAGAAACCTTCTTGTTGACTAGGAAGCGCTGTGTAAACTCTACCCAAAGAATGCTCAAGTTTCCCACCAGAGAAGCCTTCAACATCTTGTCCTGTTTTTCTTCGTGTCCATTTATTACTATTCCATCTATAGTACGACGGAACTTCAGGGTAAAGGAGGGTGCGAATAAAATCATCAAACTGACAAAGCTTTAAAAAGGCAGTCAATGTCGTGTCTCTTAGTTCGCCAGCCAGCTGAACTGCATTTTCATTGCTGAAGTAAACACGCTGACCGTTCTCCAGATGAACTGCCAACTGTTGAACAGCAGAGTGCCTCGGGTGCACTGGGAAGCCAAATATTCGCCAAAAGGATTCATTACTGCTGAGATAACGTCCAGTTTGATATTGGGTTACCTCATCGCGGCTGTTCTCTCTAAGAAGGTTAAATGTAGCAGCATGAGACCCTTTGTTCAGATACTTACAAATATATTTGATCGATTTATGGCACAACCCATCTATTGTCAATTTCGTGTTTTCCCACTATGGCTGTGACTCCTCCGTCTTCTGGTTTCCGCCGTCTATACAATGGATAACCATCAGTGCCGATCTGTGTTTCGCGAAGAAACTGTCGTGGAAACCTTTTGGTACATGTATTGTCTTTAATGCATGGTGAATTCATGTTAAAACCGCGGCCGCATGGGCCATACATCATGTTCGCTTTGACATTCATATATAGCTCCTTGTCAGTATTTGGATCCTGTATTACGGCTGAAATAATATTCTCGATCTCAGTAGCATTGAACTTATTTGACAGCCAAATGAGAATGTGAGCATGTAGAAATATTCAAAATATACATGCATGAAGGCAGCCTACCTTTTTACTGGATGACAACTTTGATGCGAATGAGATTTTTTGCATTTATTTCATCACATAGCACTAATGAACACTACACGTGAATCAAAATCGATAGTACGGACTACATAACTCGATCAATCATTGCACGTGGAGCAAAATCAATTGCACACACTACACATCACGATCGATCTCGCACACGCGTCTTATACCTACGTGCACTTCTCTCATCGGTGCACACTTTCGTTTGCACTTATTCTTTTTGTTTCTTAAGAAAGGATACAATTTTTACCGTCAAGTTAATGCAAACTAAACTATTTCAGTACCAAAACGTGAAATCCATGGGAAAAACTGATATTTTTCATAATGTATTTATGATACATGGGGTGTCAGTTTTGATTTTGAGTTGATTGATCTAAACACAAAGTATGTGCAAATTTTCATCGGAATGCTGATAACCACTAAAATTGAAATACGAATGGGGCAGCAAGATGTTCATGGGTCATCTTGGGTCCCCTTATGTAATTTTCAAAATCTGATAATCGTTTTTGATTCATTTTAAGATTGTAACATACATGTAAAATTCCGTCGAAATCGAAGCAATTTGAAAATTTTGGGGTCCCTTTGGTTCACCTTGGGATCCCAAATTTCAAGCCAAATGACAGGTTTAAGACTAATAGTAATTGAAATAATAAAGCACATCTTTTTTACGTTTTCTATTTAATCGACTTTATGACGAAGGCTGTAGACTTAATTGAAAATTTCGGGGTTCCCTGCTCGTCCCCTAACTCGTGGGGTCCCATTGTTGATTGACAGTGAATTCCAAGTAACTGCTTCAGTTACTCGATATAATCTCAATATGTACTGAAACTTTCGTTGAAATTGCGGAATACTGCTACAAAATACATTTGAAAAGCAATTGAAGCATCAAGGGGTTTATAGGGTCATCCTGGGCCCCCCTCATACATTTTAAAAAATCTGACAACCGATTTCTATCATTGTAAGAGTGTAACAAACTTTCATCAAAATGGAAGCCATTTGAATTTTGGGGGGTCCCTGGGGGTCCCAGTGCCGAGAGAAACGAAATTCAATATAGCGTGTAATAAGCGTGACAGTAAGTTACATACACTTTCATTAAAATCGATATTAGGGTTTAGACTTCAAGTCTGAAAGTTTAAAAACAACTAACATAATGGAAATTCCCTTTTAAACATTATATTTATCGATTATCGGTTATTGATTTTTGAAAAATGATTAATTTCTTTTGCCCAGACACATTTAGTATCGAGTACAATCTATGTTCCAAATTTGGTGGAAATATGCCTCATGGTTCTCGAGTAGTTCGCGAACACACACACACATACAGTCAGTTTTATATATATAGAAGATATATAATGAAGAAAAATAATGTCCATTAAATTTTACAATATAACTTGTCTTTATTTATTGACTTAATTTGTTTTTACATTTTCACAAAACCTATTGTATAGTTTACAAGGGAAATAGTTCATCATTTTGAAATTTTCTGGCGTAATATCTTCAACAAAATCTCGCTATTTCACATCGTCATCAGAAGGTTGTTTGACATTTCAAAACACTATATCTGTACGAATTACCTCTATATACATGACTACAGATTCTTCACCCTAATGTGTTGGAGATTTTTTAAAGGAAAGGAACAGTAATTTGTTAATATAATCTTGGATAACATTAGTAATTTGTATGCTTTCCTGCGCATATACATTTTTCTCGCAAATGTAAACATTGCGCGGGATCAAAATGTGTTTATTTTGAAAAATTGCTATGTTTCCTTAGTTACGAATTTTTTGAAAGACATAATGAAATAAATAGAATATAACGAAAACGTTTCTATTTTACGTGTGAAAATGCATATAAAATTATTAGAATTATACAATATAATTATCTTTATTTATGCTAGAATCCGCCCAATATAAGCCTCGAAAGCCATTCGAGTTAGAGGTTTAAGTTAAAATTGTAACATTGAATAAGGCGTGAGATATGAATTAAAGAAGTGGTTCGTGATGATGTTTAAGATGAGAGGGGGGGATTTATTACAAATGACTTTTTCTTTAAAGAAGTGTAGGTCGTAGTGTTTAGGGAAGCACTCGGCGAGAAGTCTGTTCTACAAAAAGGTATTTCTTGGAGGAAAAGCTGTCCGAGTGAAACGTTCTTCGTATATTTGGAACATAAAGAAAATTAATAGGGGTTCGATTGCGTGGCATGTCTTAAATTTAAATGACTGAACAAGTGGAACCAAAACAAGGAAGCTTTTCTGAGTACTTATCATGGAAATAGCAATACATTAGCGATAGGCTTGCAACGTTGGGTCTACCTGAAAGCGGCAGCCGAGTGAAGAATAAGCCCATAGCTGGGACCCTGACAGATGATACCACACCGAGTCCGGGTGGACCTGGGAACCATAGCAATAAAGAGGTGGTTCTATGCTCCTCAAAACCTCCTGATCAAAAGCCTTGCTGTCGGATGTAGTTTGTCGTCATACCGAGGACGGCCTATTTTCAGCCTCAACGACCATCGATCACAATTGGGTAAATTTGTATGCAGCGAATGCAGTAATGATATGGTTTCGTAGACAAGCCAAGAGCCAACTGGGTTTCTCTAATGGAATCAACTACCTCGCATGCGTCGAGAAGGTGAGCCTTCAATTTAGAGGATATCGGCTGGAGTTGACCGAGAGAGGGATGGGTTCCGCGATATGTACTTGCTTAAAACACGCTACGCATGAATATGGAGGGAACTGGTGAGGGTCTCAGCTGCGCAGCCGTCATCCGACCACACCCGGTCATGGAAACAATGATGATGATGTTTAAGCGCAGGAAAATTCACGCATTTCCAGACAGCGTAATCGGAGTAAAAGTGGTGATTGTAAAAACAGATTTTCAAGATGCATAAACTCCTCTTACCATTAACATTGATGTAATAGAATCTTCCTATTAATGATCGGCTCAATAGTATATTTGCAAATACGGAATACTTACATTTCCAGGAAGTTTGAGGTAGTGTTATATTTCAGAATTTTGAATCAGCTAACAGAGTTCTAATTTCGGTTGAATCTTTATATCTGCTTTTAGAGTTACTTTCCTTGGAAAACGCATAAAATATTTCCGGGCTTTGTTCCATTGTGTTTTCCCGGCTATTTGCTGACTGAATTTCTAGTATAAGGCATTGCCATTATTTACATTTGGGCTTTCTCTTGTTACTCTTATGACTTTTCGGACGTTTTGCTCTCCAGCCTTCTTTAGGAGTCTGTCGATCAGCGTAATATCCAAGGAATTGCGAACTAACACTTTATTCATTCTACAATGTAAGTTGTTCTCATGTCACTCTCAATGTCTTGGGATTTTTCTTTCCTTTTATCATTATCATTATTATTATTATTTCATTTCATTTATGGTGTGCACTCATTTCTTTTTGGGTCCCAACCAGAGACCTAAGGTCAGAAATGACATTGTCCACTAAACAATTTTCAAAAAAATCACAAGTATTTTACAGAGATAAAGCCCTTTGTAAGGTGTGGGTGTATACTCGCTGTATTTCTTTAAGGCATGGGCTACAAGGAATCCATTTAATTAGTCTATTGGAATCTTTTCCAACCAATCCGAAGGCTCCAACTACAACTGAAATTATTGATGCTTCCATGTGCAACATTTTTGGGAGTTCAATTTCATGGTGCTTGTATTTTGATAGTTTTTTTAAGGTCTTCAAAGAGACATTGCAATTTGCAAGGACTGCTATGTCAATAAGGAAGCACAATATGTCTCTGCAGTCTCTAAACACGATGTCTGTGGGATTAGAATTGATTGTCTGTCTGTGTGTATTGTGAAGTTCCATAAAATTGCTACACGTTCTATCTTAAAGTTTAATTTCCGTAAATGTTGCAAATGTTCCTGTGCAGATATTGGCCCACTCTGTCATGACAGGTTTTATATTCAGTGAGTGCCAATACCGTGCAACATGATACAAGATGCTCAATTGTTTCTGGATATTTATCACAAAATCTGCATTTGGGACTAATACAATTTTTCAGTATGTGTGCTTGATAATTACTACTTAGAAAGCATTGGTCCTGTACAGCAAGAATAAAATCTTCAGTTTCAGTTTTTAACATTGCCCTACGTAGCCACTGATTGGTACGGGGTTTGTCTTCATCAACTTGATTTGTGCGGGCAGAATATTGGCCGTGAAGCTGTTAATCTTTGCCACCGTTATCTGGCCGATTGCGTTTGCCTTTGCTTTCTTTTTAAGTATTTTGCAGCTTCAGTCGGTGTATTATGCTTTACTTGTATTTCTTCACGCAAACTCCATTTTGAAACTGTCGGCTTCCTCCATTACTGA
>OZ038476.1:31187376-31192376 GCA_964036315.1 Acanthosepion esculentum
TTCAAATTAGGGGCATATAAAAAATAAGATAAATAATGACCTGAAAGGCAAACTTATAAGTAAATGGAAAAGTTTACAGAATAAAACGATTTGAATGAAAGTGTTAGCGGGGAGGAGAATTTAAAATAAAAAGTGTAAGAAGGAATTACAAAAGAAAAAAAAAATCAAAGTGGAAAACAAACCTTCTCTTCTTCTTCTCCGTGTTACTTGAAGGTTTTGGCGATTACGGCTCTCCACAATTTCCTGTCCTTTGAAGCTCTTAATAACGTTTGTCTTTTTACCATCTCTCCCAAGCCCTGCTCTGCCATCCATTCACTCAAGTTCGCCATGTAGTCTGTGAGTTGCTATTCTCTCGATTAACTTCAATCTATCTTGTGAATATCAAATTTGCGAAGCCCACTTTCCTCATTATCTTAAACAGGCAAATTACCTAGAAATCACAACAAATGACATTTTTAAAAAAATGAGAAAATTTAGAATAAAATTATAAGCCTTTGAAAAGAAGAGAAAAAAGAAACGAAACAAAACGCCGAAAATTAACGAGTGAAACAGAAAAAAAATGGAGTTGGTGAAAAAGAGCAAAAAGAATGATTGAGAATCTGAAAGAGAGGATAACATCAAAAAGAGGAATAAGTACAATAATAAATTTTATGTATATGTTACGATGTGCGGGTGGAGTATTGGATAGCGGCTCGGAATCAAAAATAGAGTAGAGTTCGAATTCACGTAGTGTTCTTTACAATCACTTACCCGCAAATACCCTTGGAAAAGGTAAAAATCATAGGTTCAATCCTCGTCTTTAGGTTAAATAGTAGGTCAGACTGTTTTCTTTAGTTCTTATTTGGCAAGTAATCTAGAAGGAGGACAACTTTAAATTCAAATTTCGTTAAACTTTTGTGGAAATTTGGTCTATTATGAACTGTAAACTTTGTTTAAATTTTTATAGATTTATGTAGGCTACGGTTAATATTTTATGGAAACAGCCATTGACGATAAAAACAGCAAAGAGCGAAGAAAGAAATAAGCACTGAAAAAAGAATTTATACCGATAAATATCATCAATTTTTGTGAAAAATTAGCACTTAAAAAGGGTATTAAATGTGGAACAACCTAATGATTTCCCTGTGTCATTTTAACCTCTTCAGAATTGTCTATCTCTGAATTTATTGTTCACTCACTGCACGATAGACGACCCTCTTCAAATTCAACCAAATACAGAGCTTTAGTCTCCATAGATGTAATCCTAGTTTGATTTTTTTTCTTGGCCCGTAATCATCGCTGAATATTATTTTAAAGGCCCCATTTTTCATTATTGGTGACGAATCTTTCAAGAAATAGCTCGTTAGCGCGTCCTGTCCCTAATGACGAACAGATGGTGATGGCGATTAACTTGAGAAGCTGTCAGATCATGTGGAGCCAATAGGCTAAGTTTTGACACTTTACAAGTTCCTGGAGGTGGGTTACGTTTATTGTATTGAACTGTTGTGCCATTCCTCACGCTGTCAGCTTAGCAAATTCTTCAATTACAGCACGGAGAGCTTGATCTTTGATTGAAGTCGGTCATTCAGAACGAGCAGAGTATTTGATGTTAAGGTTCCCCGGCCGAAAGGGAGGAAATCCTCGCTGGCATTTCCTGACACTTAGCGTTCTATTCCCATTGAGATTGCAATTATCCTTTCCGGCGTCGTAAACTGGTGAAAAGATAAAATCTTTAACAAGTGGCTCAAATCGGTCTTATTCACACTCAATTTCATATTTCAAATCAATGGAAAATTATTTAATTTGACATTAAATACTCGTTACAGGAAATAGGCAAGCTCGGAATAGTTTATTCGTAATTATGCTTTATATAAGCAAAGATGCTCAAACGAATCACAGAAAATCGAGGAATATGATGTACTTTCAAACCTAATAAGTATGGATGTATGTATGCACGTCAAGCGTGCAGCTAGGTAAAAGAAAACTCATTGATCCAGCATTCCATCAATTTATCTGTAATGAATGTGGCAGATTATTTCACTCTAGTGCAAACTTGATTTAGCGCAAGACCTTTGACAATTTCCGATCAGCCCTATGCTGGGAATAAGATAACATACTGAATATCTCAGAAGACCTGTTTCACCCCTCGCAAGAAAACTCATGAGCAACCTGAACAGAAGTTACCAAAAAAAGGACAAAATCAGTACAAAAATCTCCGTTTGCCGCATCTGCAGTACGTATTACAGGTCGCTTTCTGGCTTCGAGAGCCATAATCCCCATAAGAACTAAAAAAATGCATCAAATACCCTACCTTTGCTTTAAATAGGAGAACCAGCTCTCTAGGCTTGGTCTGCATTCAATCGAGCTGAAAGACAAACTTATTTAAAAACCGTGGGAAAAAACAGCAAGAAATGATTCTACCTTTCCTAAGAAATCCTGTCAATTCCCAGATAATAAAGCAAAATATTCTGTGGAGAGCCATGAAGCTCTGAAGAGATATAGCATCATATACGGGGTGCAATGGATAAATTGTCGTCTAAATTACGCGAAAATGAAAATAACAGTGACATTTCATTTTAACAGATATATTTACCAAAATTACACATAAAATCTCAGAATAATAAAGAGTAGATTTATTCAATAAAATCGCCAATGGCTTTAACCTCGGTCTCCAAACGACTTCGAAATCTCCTGCAACTCTTCTGGGTGCTCTCCTTGGTGAATGCTGCCATAATCTTTCCTTTCAGTTCATCGTTGACGTTACAATGATATTTCTTGGTCTCTCGCTCAACTGTGCCTCACAAAATAATCAAGGGAGTTGCAGTCTAGGGAGTTAGGTGACCAGATGTAAGGGTTGATGTAGTCGCAGATGTTGTCTGACAGATGATATTGGGTTCTCCTGGTTGTATGACATGGTATAGATTCCTGTTGCGAGATATTTGTTCTTCCAGCAGTCACCCTCTTGACCCAGGGCAAAACTACCTCCTCAAGGCACTTGATGTACGCCTACGTGTTGAGTCTGAGGCCCTCATCAACAAATACAGGAGTTCTTTTCTGATCAGGACGATCAGAGTGATTTTTCCGAGCTTTCGTACCTTCATAATCACTCATCCAACTTTTTCTGAATCATCTGCACTCTCCGCAGATTTACCATCAAATGCTCTGAAATGTTCGTATTGGAATCTCAAGAAAGACAGTATGCCGTTCCCAAAATTCTGGCAGGGTGAATTGCGTCATAGTTCTTTTTGCGACAGAAAGTGCCAAACTGACCCTACTATACTGTGCAGTCAACATCATCAAAAACAAACAACGAGCATGCGCGAAATTAAAAATACCAAATGTCTACAATTTACCCATCGCGCCCTATTTATATAATAATACATTTTGTTTCCTGTGTAGGATTGGCTTTCCAGTTACCTTCTGAAGTATCCTAACGTCTGCACCTGATCTCTGAAATTTTATTCACTGTTTATTTCATTTTATTTTTCTCTCCGACACCAATAGGAATAGATAAATTCACCTATCGTCCGGTTGAAAATCCTCCCAGGTCTTTTGTACAGGAGTAGAGTTTTATCCCTTGTTTCCTGTTTAGGATCGGGTTTCCGGTTACTTTTAACGTTTGCTTCAGCTCTTTACTCCTAACGCCTGTAACTTTCCTAAGCTGATAAAAGTCCACACATTAGCCCTCTACCTTGAGCGACTCTTGGACCTTGTATTGGAGTAAAAAAATAGTGTCCCCAGAAATTCATCGGCGAGACATTTCGAGATGTAAACAAAGAATTTATGAACATAAAAGTGTCTTAAACACATTCTATAAAGAATTTAATTCAATTTAATTTTGCTATTAAGCACATTCTATAAACTAAATCCTGTAAAAGTTTCGTAATCACAATTTCGACTTGAACGATGTCGTTTTCATTTTAAAAGAAATGAATATACCATATATTCATGTTGAGATGTTGACTGCTTCCACGTGAGTATATGGTAATAACAAACAAACACAGTCGTAGGGCAAAATACTGGTATATTCAGAGAGATATTTACATCAGAGAGATTAGTAGTAGAACGAACGTAGGTTAGTAGTAACAATAAGTAATAGTAATAAAGTCCAACGGTATCTTCCGGTCGAGAAACGGAAGTGTAACTGATCACTACAGAAGTCTCAACCTGCACTGCACTACACTGCTACACTACTCCCAGAGTACACTACCAAATTGTCTGATAAATTTCTTGTTTAAACTTTGATCGAAGATCCTACAACTAAATGCGTTTAAAACCCCTTAACGGCCAATTAATTTGGAAAAAAACGTTTCAGACGAATTTTTATATTTATTTTTAATAGAGTAACTAAGAAACTGAGGCACCTTGAAGTAGCCCCACCCACCAGACGTATGAGTTGACAGACGGACTCGTTTCAAGCACAAAAGGATTAACACCGACGTATAAAGATGTCTAAAGCTGGTTATAACCGTTATGTTCTGAACGTGTTTATTCGTCCGTGTCTGAAAAAGACACTTTCTGTAAAAACTTATATACACGTCTACGCCAAGGAACTGGTTATGCCAACGTGCAGCAAAATAGTGCTTGATGCTTGATATTCGAAAAGTCTTTATACAACTGATGGCAAGTTGAATAGACATGTATCTGGACACTGAAAACGCATGAAAATATACACTTAAAAACAGTTGTAGTTTTTTTTTCGTCATGATAATAACCCTAGTCACAATAAAGCACCTTGCTTTGAATGTCCTTTTGGGTTTAAGTTTACTGCAGACCTGAAGTGTAACTCGTATAGACGATCTATCGCTGAAAAGATGATCGACTACTACCGGTACAGAAAGTACCTGACGCCTTCTGCGGTGCTTTATCTTTGCAAGACTCAGATTAGACCAACATTTGAACACTGCTGCCATATCTGTCTCGAAGCTGCCCAATACTCACATTCCAACATTGACAAAGTTCAAAATCGTTTACGCCATCTTGTAAGGCCTGACTCATTTTCTACCATACAGTTTCTATCT
>OZ038476.1:31209876-31252376 GCA_964036315.1 Acanthosepion esculentum
ACATACGCACACACATCTCATATATATGTGTTGGTTAGTTCGAGGACATAATACCTCGCCCAATTTAGTTATTTGAATTTCGGTCATAACTGTAAATTCTGTAATGTTTAACCCATATTAATTATATAATAATTTTGGTTTAAGTTCCTTGGCGCAGAAGGATATCACTTTAAAATACCAACAAAATTAATTACTGCTTTTCATATCTCTCTCTCTCTCTCTCTCTCTCTATATATATATATATATATATATATATATATATATATATAGAGAGAGAGAGAGAGAGACCGTGATTGAAGCCAATCGCGATTTTATTAAATTAATTTTCTCTTTAGGGTTCTGAGATATTTTTGTGTAATTTTCATAAATATAGCTGTTAAAATGAGAAGTAAGAGTACTTTCATTTTCGTGTAATTTAGAGGATATTTTATCCGTCGCACGTTATCTCTCTCTCTCTCCCTATATATATATTTCACAAAAATGAAAAACATAAAGGAAAAAATGAATTAGTTTTAATAATATGTGGAAATCTCCACCCTTTGCCTGATGACAGTTGCCAAACCGGAAACCTGTGTAGCAAAATTATGTAAAATAAAGCATACTATTTTTTTTTAAATCCACATTTCGACTAAAATCGTTTGAGGTTTCTCTCTTCTTTCTAATAAACACACTTTTCTCTCGTTAGAACTTATGTATCTTCTTCGTTTTATATACATACATTTCTTGATATATATGTTTAAATATATATATATGTTTATATATATATATATATATATATATATATATATATATATATATATACGTATATATACATATGTTTTCATATATATATATATACATATATATACATATGTTTTCATATATATATATATATACATATATATACATATGTTTTCATATATATATATATATACATATATATACATATGTTTTCATATATACATATATATACATATGTTTTCATATATATATATATATACATATGTTTTCATATATATATATATATACATATATATACATATGTTTTCATATATATATATATATATACATATATATACATATGTTTTCATATATATATATATATACATATATATACATATGTTTTCATATATATATATATATATATATACATATATATACATATGTTTTCATATATATATATATATATATATACATATATATACATATGTTTTCATATATATATATATATATACATATATATACATATGTTTTCATATATATATATATATATACATATATATACATATGTTTTCATATATATATATATATACATATATATACATATGTTTTCATATATATATATACATATATGTGTGTATGTGTGTAGATATATATGTGTGTATATATATGTATGTATGTGTGTATATCTATGTGTAGTTGCGTATGTATGTGTGTATATATATGTACTAGCGGATGTGTATATGCATTTTTATATTCATATCGTTTTAATTTACGCTTGTTTAATTTTTCATGTATACACTTGTATTTGTAAATGTCTATGTATATATTTAGTTTATATGCATATATGTATACGTGCTTATGTATGTATGTGTGTGCTTGTATATAGTTGCATCTTTATATATATTTCTTCACTTGCTTTATTTACTTTTCTGCGTCGACGTATGGGTCAATATATTTATATGTGCTTATCTATGTGTATGTTTATGTGCGTAGGTCTGTATATGCGTACCTATTATGCATATATGTGTGTATGCGGGTGCATGTATTGATTTATATGCGGATGTGTGAGTGTACAATTATATGTGGAGGTGGTTATTTACTTTTGTCTGTAATGTGTCGAAAACTATATGTTTTTAAAAATGTATATATATATATATATATATATATATATATATATATATATATATATTTATTTATTTGTTTAAATTTTATCTATGTTTATTTGACCGTTTTAGCTATATTTCAAGTTAAAATTCGTTTAATAACATATTAAGCCACGAATAGCTTCGACATCTGGCCGTCTAGATCATATTGTATGTAGATGTATGTGCCTGTGTGTATCGATGTGTATGTGTAAGTAAAGTGCATTTGCCTATGTGTGGTTTGATTTTTTGTATGTGTGTGTATATATCTAAATACGTCTGAGCGCTTAACATCCGTGTGTTCGAATGATTTCGCGGGAGAGGCGACTAACATGTTGAAATGAAACTAAAGTGTATACATTTCTGTCTGGGATTCTGAACATCCCTTTCAACATAATTTCAATGAAAATACAAATTAAATAGCATATATATCTTTTATTTTTATTTTTATATTTTTTCTCCTTGGTAATTCTACAATTTAAAAATTAATAGAGATTTGATTTAAATTTCTAAATAGGTAATTTTAATTTTTTACTTTTAATTTTAATTTCAAATTTTTAATATCTATGATAACCTTGCTTAGTTGTCAAATTTTTCGAATCACCCTATACTTGTATCTTGATTGGCTACTCTAGCTTATGTAACAGCGTTTACTCCTAGCTAAGGATCGTTGATTAATTTGAAACTTTTAAAACCCTTTATTCTATATTCTATATCATCACTTGACAAGACACAAGAAGTGTTGAAACAAAATGGCTACTTTTGTCGTGATTTTATAACATATTTGTGTTGTAATATTCAAATAAATAATTATATACATATATATACATGTTTTCATATATATATATACATATATATGCATATGTTTTCATATATATATATATACATATGTTTTCATATATATATATATATATATATATATATATATACATATATATATACATATGTTTTCATATATATATATATACATATATATACATATGTTTTCATATATATATATATACATATATATACATATGTTTTCATATATATATATATACATATATATATACATGTTTTCATATATATATATATATATACATATATATACATGTTTTCATATATATATATATATACATATATATACATATGTTTTCATATATATATATACATATATATACATGTTTTCATATATATATATATATACATATATATACATATGTTTTCATATATACATATACATATATATACATGTTTTCATATATATATATATATATACATATATATACATATGTTTTCATATATACATATACATATATATACATGTTTTCATATATATATATATATACATATATGTACATATGTTTTCATATATATATATATACATATATATACATATGTTTTCATATATATATACATATATATACATATATTTTCATATATATATATATACATATATATATACATATGTTTTCATTTATTTATATATATACATATATATACATATGTTTTCATATATATATATACATATACATATATATACATATGTTTTCATATATATATATATATTTATATATACATATATATACATATGTTTTCATATATATATATATATATATATATATATATATATATATATATATATATATATATACACGCACAGATATGTGCATAGTGATAAGTTAGGCCAGACACGCAATCATATGATAATACACCAAATATAACGTCGACCAAATTAGTTTTTCTGTTCGTTTGTCATGTTCCGTAGTTTCTCGTCTCTCATCGGACATGTCACACATTTCCTGAAACTCCTCTATAAGGAAGTAAATAATTTTGTTTTCTTCCGATTTTGCTTCTTCCTGCTTTTATTTCTACGGTTTTTATTTTTTGGGGTTTTTTTTTTCTGGTGTGATATCACACATGTGTATTTACGTGCATGCATTCACGTTTGGTTTGCTCCGACTTTTTTGTCGCCGACATATATATAATGATTTTATTTTTTCGATTAAATGTCTGGACAACTTCCTTTTTTTTCCATTAACATTCTTACCTTTCTTTTTTAATTTTCATCTTATGCCTTAAGTCAGGATTATATTTGTTTTATAGTAAATCTTACATCTTATTAACTGCCTTTATTCAAACGTTATGACTATAACTTGTAACTATGCTAATATCTGATTTCACTGAACTTATCCAAAACTACTTAAAACTCTCATATACATACATACATGCATATATAATATTTTTCAAACAGTAATTTTTGAACCAATTTGTCTTTATTTTCAGAATTATTTCTGGGAAATTCAACTATTTTATCGATATGGTAAACAAAACACTAACTCTTAGTAAAAAGTAAGTTATCAATACTATTATCCAGAAAGAGGCTTACGCAGGAGCGACTCTTTTAAAAATTTTGGATTTGATGTAAATATGGCAACAAAACTTTTTTTTCATTGCTTGCCTTGATGAAGTCGGAAGACGAAATGCGTCGGCAAGCAATAAGAATTATTGTCCAATTGCCATCTTTAAACCAATTTATCTTTATT
This sequence comes from Acanthosepion esculentum, assembly GCA_964036315.1. Classification (NCBI taxonomy): domain Eukaryota; kingdom Metazoa; phylum Mollusca; class Cephalopoda; order Sepiida; family Sepiidae; genus Acanthosepion; species Acanthosepion esculentum. Next base: position 31,214,246 of record OZ038476.1, read on the forward strand.
TTCAGGTGTCTGTTGTATAGAAATGTGTGTGCTGCGTCAAGCTTCCGTAGTTTCATTCTTAGTTTACATATAACAGGGTGATCGCAGTCGGCACTTGGATAGGTTTTTCAATGAACAACTGGATTCCTGAATCTCTTGTTGATAGTTATGTAGTCGATTTGATTTTTAGTTTCTCCTCCTGGGATTCTCCATGCCTATAATCGTCTTGGATGTTCTTGGAATCAGGTATTGGCTATTACCTTACCGTTCGCCGTGCACCATTGGACCCATTTTTCTCCGCGTTCGAATTTTCCAGCTAACTCCCCTGTCCTCTCCCTACCCAAATTTGGCATTCATATCTCCCATGATAATTATAATTTACTGTGATTTACACGAGCCTTGGCGTTGTCTAGCATGGCGTATAAATATATTCGATTTATTCTTCCGTAATTTGTTTTTTCGATGCATACACAATTATAATAGATATGTTGAAAGGCTTTCCTTCCAGTTTAACTACAAGAATTCTTTCAGTTATTAGACAATATCTCAGAACGCATTTCTTGGTGTCTTGATCTAGTATCAGTCCAACTCCTTTTTCAATTTCTCTCCGCTTGCATATAAAATCCTGTGCTTGTTACTGACAATCTTCGTTTTTTCTCCACCTTGTTTCACATAAATCTAAAATGTTGACATTTAACCTACACATGTCCTGTTTTACTTTTTCCAAACTGATCAAAATTGTTTAACGTTCTAACATTCCATGTCCCAAGAGTTATTTTTGTCTGATGCGAACAGTCGCTAGATGACGGTCAGGTGAGTTCTCTCGCTCCTTTCTGGGCAAGGGATCCGTCCCGAGGGATTTTATCTCTTTTACGCCGTTTATGTTAACAGTCGCTGTATGACGGTTAAACATCTTGTTCGTTACCGGGCATAGACTTGACCCCCGTCACACTGTTAGCTTTCATATTTCTTTTGATAATTGCCATAATATTTCTTGGGATTGATAGTGAAGTGGTTTACAGTTGCCTTCTCTACGGTGGTTTATTGAGACACCACCTCTAGGTAGGTGGTGCTTGACTCATCGATACATTTCCGCCCTCAGCCTTGACAGTGTCCAAAAACACTTACGCGGACTTCTCTTCGTATTCCATTTGGGAGAAACAAGTTCCACTTAGCTTCTCTCCAAGAGCCGCTACTTTAGGGAATAGACTCCTGAGAGTTTGCTTCTCTGAATACTACAATCTTAACTCTTATCTATCCGATGTAGCCTCATAATCTGCATTTACTTTTCGCTTTCTCGTCCGATGTCCATACAATACATCATATTTTCGTAACCCTCTACCATGAGTGACTCTTGTACCTTGTATTGACTCAGCATGTGTGTGTGTGTGTGTATGGGGACACTGACGTCAAAACCGAGCGACAACAGTTTATTTTAGGGTTGAAACTTGCATTCAGGCATGAAATAGACTGTGGCCCTCCGTGTTAACCTCAGTGCACACTTTTATATTTTATATTTACATACACTCTGTTACTGATATTGCGCACTGTTACCTGTAAATATAGCATACATTTTATAATATATATATATATATATATATATATATATATATATATATATATATATATATATATATATATATGTATACATACCTGGCGTTTGTTTACATTTGCAAAAACAATACGCTACAATTCGTCATTGGCTTGAGGGTGGAAACTCCGACTGATGCCAAATCGGTCGGGTTTCGACCCTGGCTTGAAGTATTCGGTTGTCTAGTCGCACTGATGCCTGTATGCGAATGACATTATGCATATATATATATATATATATATATATATATATATATATATATATATATATATATATATAATGTAGTTTTAATATATGCTATATTTACGAGTAAAAGATGTCCATACAATATATATATATATATATATATATATATATCGTATATATATATATCATATATATATATATATATATATCATATATATATATATATATATATATATATATATATATCATATATATATATATATATATCATATATATATATATATATATATCATATATATATATATATATCATATATATATATATCATATATATATATATATATGCATATAATGCATAAGAAGTTACGGTTACAGTTGAATCAGGAAGCAGTAGTATTAACAAGTACTCTATACTCATGTGAAAATATTAATGTAAAATTTACATGTGGGGCTTTTAACTTTAAAAATCAGATCTGTTGAAACCACTCTCTTGGTTTTAACCTTACGGTATCCTCGGAAGATTTTTATCAGATGACCTCCCAACGCTTTATTTAAAAATAAAACTAATGAATAAACTATATTATTTAAACAAAAATAAACGATTGCACGACGTTGGGTGTGCTAGAAATGGATGATGAGGATGTGAAGAACAAGGAAAAAGGAGGAGGAAAGAAGAAGGAAGAGTATTATAAATGTATCGGTGGGGTGTTAATTGAAATGTACTTTTTTATCCAGTTTCATATGTTCTTAAGAGGATTTTTTTAAATATGTATGCAGGAACTCAAGACTTTGGATTTCTATTTCGAAAGGTTCTTTGGATCCGGAAATTTTATTATTGCTAATTTTTCCTTTTGGCAGAGGTTGCAAATATTGTTGTGGTTCAAATTGAATTTTGTCTTATGTTTATTTTTTATTTTTTTAAATAATATCGCGTTCATTACTTTTTTTTAAAAAAACAAAGCTTTGGGAGGTCAATTAATAAAAATTGCCTGAGGATATCGTAAGATTGAAACCAATGTAGTGGATTTAACTTATCTCCTGATTTTTTTTTATATATTTTTATATATATAAGACCTGTTTGGTTGAACAATTTAGACATGGTCTGTCTACTTATTTTCAATTGGATCCTTTTATATTCACGGATAATCTTTTTGGTGTCGTAATTGAAGGACGAGAGAAAATCGTCGTGTTGATATATTTTTTTTTATTCCGAGTACTTTCGACATAGCACACTGTCATCATCAGGGTATAGTTTATTGAAAGACAAATATTGTAGTGTTCATTATTGTCGGAGACAAAATTGCTGTGTTCATCTGAAAGTTAAATTTCTTACTTCCGTTAATATGAAAGGATCCAACAAAAAATAAGTAGACAGAACATATCTAAATTATTCAATGAAACATGTCTTAATGAAAACATACGCATATATATATATATATATATATATATATATATATATATATATATATATATACACTTTTTAATAATTAAAAATGAAAATGGTTCTTTGGAAAACGGCAAAAATATTAACCAAAAATCCCTAATTTCATGTTGAAAATCAAGTATACGTAAGAGTCTCTGTTTTGATCTATTTACGCTTACGTGTATGCATGTGAGTTTTTATATGTGTGGATGTGTATATACGACCGTAGATGCTCGTTTTTGTTTATGTGCTTATAGTTGTGTGTTATTATGACACAGGAGAGTTAATTATAATCTCTTTAGCATTTGTTAATTTCGTTGATCCAACCGAGACAATGCCTGGCCCCTAAGATAATTCTGCAACCATTTTTCACGTTCAAAGCGAACGTAAACGTAATCTAAATGTTTTGGAATGTGAGACGCTTTGTTGCTCTTTCGGACTTTTTTTCTTCCGATGATAAATGTAGATTTACATTTCAAACAAAAAACCGCTTCCATCATGAATGAGTGTTATGATTTCAACTATGTCTATGGATTTTGCACTGTTTTCGTTAAAATCATTCCTCTTTCGCGGGTCAGTACATCTGAGTGTGAATCCTTTCAAATGACTCAAACGCCAATAGACAAAAATGAGAATGGAAAAACAGATTAAATACTTACAAAGGTATCTCATATGATTTCGATTGTTTTTTTTTTAACCGCTTTTTATAAATATTCTGCTTTTATCTACATAGAAACAGATATTCTCCTTCTTTGCTTCATTCTATCTATACTGGAGATTTCTTCCGTCGCTATACAAAAAAAAATTTGAAACATTTCCGCAAAAATTGATTTACGAATTTATTTGTCATGAAAAAGCGTCATCAAATTTCATAAATTAAATTCTTTTTTCTTTCTTTACTTTTATACTATCCTGATACAGCGTTAAATTTTTTCAACAGATCATTTAATTCAGCTGTCGCCAAAAATAGCTGCAAAATAAAGTTTTACTGAAATCAAAATAGCTTCTTTTTTTTTTTCGTCCCGTGGCCCGTAGGGTTATTGGGACACCATGTTTACTGCAGACACAGTAGAAGTGGTGTTTCTTGGGCAATATAGCCTGACGGAGCCCAAACCTCCCCAGGCTGGATTTGAATTCAGATTTTTTCCTTCTCCTAGACAAGTTGCCACGCAAGGTTATAGAACCCAGTCTGTTCTGCTATTTACCCATAGCTAGGGGAGGGAGAAAAAGAGGATTCATATCTTTTACAAGGTTATTAGTTTTCACTCCGAGCCAATATCCATTGTTACACCGTGCCTCCTCTACAAAAAGTAGCTACTTTTAACAAATTGCATGACACATAATAATAGTTACCGTAATTATTACGAAGAATTAGATGCCTATTTTTTTAAGCCACTTGTAGCCGGGTGCGGGGGTGGTTGTTCACAGGGAGTGAAAGTGAAAGAAAACTAAATATAGAGAGGATTGAGGAAAGGACAAAAGATGAACAGGATTCAAGAAGACAGAATATGCCGGTTGATGTTCCATTTATGTGAAAACTGTACACATAATTATCGTATTCTATCTGTCAGTATGTACAGTAATGTCTATTGAAACAGAAAATGGAATCGGTGGATAAAATTCAAACTCCAGCCTACGCCGGCGTAAATGCTCTTGAGAAAATTATGACTTCTTTTTTCCCTACCTATGACTTAAATTGCAGGAGGAACTAGATTTTTTTGATTTGGATAGAAAGCATTCTAATGTATGTGGTAATGTGATAATCGCATTTTCAGTGATTTTCTGCTGAGTGATGTTGGACAAGATGAATGCAAAGACGAGACACTAAATCAAAAGACGACCTTTTGAAAATTTAAAATTTTAGCTGAAAAATATTTCAAGAGTATTTTTAAGTGTAAGAATTTTTCGAAAAATAGATTGAGACGGGGAAAAAAAATCTCCAGTCTCTGACAAAATCTCAGAATCTTTGTAGTAGAAGATTGTTTTAATATAATTTGAAAAGAAATATCTAAATCATTGTTCGAACTATTGGACAAAACTTCCAACTGCGTGAGTAAGCATTCTCAAAGATTTCACACCGGAAACAGACGTCAAGAAAACAATTGTATCCGGTCTGGGGCTTGACATCAATTGTAAATAAGTTCCTGAGCAGCGATGTGAATGGGTACAAGAAGAGAGATAAATACTGCACGCAGTCCGAAATATCAGGTAAAAATACGTATTCCACGTGCATTATCAACAGCAAAGATGGATACATTGACTATAATCAAGGATCAAACGTCTTTAACCCTAGAACACTAATCATGGGTATATAGTAGCCAGCGCAAATTTTCCTATTTTTAATTACAATATTCAGTACCTGATTTTCTTACCTAAATAATGTTTTTCAGTTCCTATTAATGTTAACTCAAAGTGCAAAGTTTGAAGTGCCTGCATGTAAAATATTTAAAATAAAGATTTATATTTAATTTTTTTTTTTTGTTGATATTTTTAAAATCGTGTATGACATACCAATGGTTAGTAGTGATGTAACTTTAATTGATGGTTTGTGTTCTAGGGTTAAAATAGACTTACATATAGATACGTAAATATTGTCACGATGTCTGTGGATGACAAAAATATTAATTTCGGTTGAGCCCTCTGGTTTGAGGTGTGAATTTGTAAACAGTGACTATTTAAGCTATTACTGCACGACTCTTCGACAGAATTGAGTCACTCTCAGTTACTGTGTGTTTATCCGAATCTAAAAATAAACACGCTAAAATTCACCTTCATCTCGTACCGTAAGCTGATGGCTTAGTGGGAGAAGTTCAGTCGGGTTTCGATCCTAGCTAAAGGCAACCGGACGTCTAGCCACACTGATGAGCTGTGAAACAGTCTGTCTGTGGATGACAAAATATATATATATATATATATATATATAATTGTGTAACGTCATATATATATATATATATATATATATATATATATGACGTTACACAATTATTTAAAGACATTTTTATGTTTAACATTCTTTTTTTACTTAAATACTTGTATCTATAAAAAGAATGTTAAACATATATATACATACATATATACATACATATATATATATATATATATATATATATATATATATATATACATATATATATATATATATATAGCAGGAGCAGCATACCATTTGTGCCTGCATTATTCGATGAAGGGATGAATGCTACACTTACAAATATGCAAGATAGATTCTGCCGCGAAAGATTGTCTAGAACATCTTAGTGAACAAACTTGGCAATTAATTCAATACAAACTTTCCACTTCCGGTCCTGAGAAAACGTAAGATCGAGAAGGCGCAGTGAGTTTCCTGTCATAGGTGTTAGAATCAGCCATGTTGATGACTAACGAAAAAGTTTCTTTAAGATGATTAATACAGAGCAATTTCATTAAAATTAAACCATTGATTCTTCCAGTTAACTACAGAGCGGTGGTCATTTTTAGATCAGCTGAGTATTTAATTTTATCGAACCAATCAAAACAGTGCAAAATACTAAATTAAATAAAAGTAAGCATGCATAATATATACTTGTTAAACAGTGATTAACTTTAAAGTATACAATTTCTACTATTGAATGTCGATACGTAAACAAAAGAATCTTCTGTGATTACTTTTTTACGCAAGCGCACAGACACGTATTCGAATTATCTCACCGCTCAAATTCGTAATAACCTTTGTTTATAGCTACGTGAACGATATATATATATATATATATATATATATATATATATATATATATATATATATATATATATATAGTAATAATACAATATGCTAATCCGTATGGAATTTCCAGGAGGATATAGATCCAGCGAAAGCTCTGTCAAAAGACAGCAAAATTATTATTAATTGAAGAATATCAAACTCTTAAAATCCCACAGGTAATAATTTTTATTTCATATGATCTTTAAAAGCAGCTCTCATTCTTCAAGACCTACAAATAAATAAATATTTTATTTTTATTTGTTTGAAGGTCTTGAAGATTGAGAGCTATTTTTTAAAGCTCGCATGAAATAAAAATTATTACCTATGGGATTTTAAGTGTTTGATATTCTTTAATTAATAATATATATATATAAATTGATAATACTCCATCCAAACCTCAAAGATCTTCTCAAGGTAGAAGGTCTAAAAGATTATATTCCACGTAATAGAAACAAGAACATTCCAACAAAACTCAAAATTGCTGTTACCGAATTAAAAAACAACCCTAATATAGTCATCAGAAAGGTGGATAAATCCAATATTTACGTAATTTTGGATAAATTGGATTATCACAAAAAGCTTCAGCATCTTATTGATGATTGTACTAAATTTACTAAATAGAATAAGAACACTACTGAACCTCTAAAGAAATATGTTAATAAACTTATTACATCCAATAATGCTGCTGCAGGATCCTTTAAAAATAAACAAAATAATTGGAGATTACCAACCTGGCTACTGATATGGTACACAAACCGGGATACCCATTACAACCTATTATTTCTCAGATTCCAACATGCATATACCAACTATCAAAATTTCTCAATGATATTATTACCCCATATCTCCCTACTAACTATAGCATTAAATCTACCTATTGGTAGAAGGTTTGGAGGAAGAGCAGATAGGAGTGGTAAAGGAGAAGATGTGGAGAAAGATAGTGGATCGATCAAGGCAAGGGGGTTACAGAAGATTTGGAGCGAGAGCAGATAGGAATGAAAGGTGAAAGGATGTGGAGAAGAGAAGTGGATAGATCAAGGCAACTGGAGATGTCGATTGACGTTACACTTAAATAGTTGGAGATTGTATTTGTCAGGGAAACAGGAATAAGGAAGGGAGTTCCACAGGCGAGATGTGCGAGACATGAAGCTATTGGAGTAGAAGACACGTCTCACCTCGGGTTTGATGTAAAAGTTTTCCTTCTCTTAGACTGTTGCTATCCAAAGACAAAAGTGACGAGTTCGCCCATCTATTTAACATATCGCTAGAGTAAGGTGGATTCATGTCTGTTCCAACGGTGATAGCGCGAGGTGAACGAAAGAGAATCGACAGAAATTTAAATTTGCCTCAGCCATTCTGCACACACACGCACACACACGCACACACACACACATACATACACGTAAATTTCACATCTCTAAATGTGTTTACAAATTTTACAAGCACTGATAATTAAAGTAAAAATCACATTTATGAAATTGTATTAAATTTAGAAGTAAACATACAGTCATATAGGAATAAAATGAGTAACTACCGACACTGAGGTTATACCGTGACACTCTGGATATTTGAATATATGTTTTCCGCTAGGTGTATGAATAGCAGTGTCCGGCTACTGACCCGAGTTATTATTGAGACAAAATAAAGTGATCGGTTCGAAATTCCAACCACCTGACGAAGGCCGGAGCGTACAACGGCCGAAACCTTGTGAATATGCCTATGAAGATGAGGATAACAGTCTGAATAATTTAATAATAATAATATATATATAAAAATATATATTATTATTATTATTATTTCATATAGACAAAAACAAATTGTTTTTGTCTATATGAAAAATTATAATAATTGCTCTACTATCGGTATTGAGCTCTCTTTTGAATTAATGCTGTGAACGTTAGAATTTCTATATTATTTTACATTCGGATATATATATATATATATATGTATATATATATATATATATATATATATATATATATATATAGTCATCATGGGGGATTGAGGAAAGGATAAAAAAAGATGAACGGGATTATTATTTGTCGTGCTAATGTGCATGCACTGATAAATTTTGATGGGTATTGAATTATTTATGCATCCAATAACATTACTTATTAAATTGTATGAAAATGGGTGAAGATTGATTAAATGTCAACAAAATCGTGCGCCTGAATTTGTAAAAGAAATCTCGAAATACGCTCCCCTTCAAATGTTTGCCATCTCTTATTATCTATATTATAGAGACGGACATATTTGAAGAATGAACAAATATAGTCAGATTAGTTAGATACAGAGAGACCGAGTGAAATAGGCGTTTACACGAACAAGACAGATTTAGAAAATGCAGGTTAAACCAGATGAAGATTCTGCTGGGCCAAATGTTGAATAATGTCTGATTTGAGCAAAAACCCTGTTTCTTAAATTGCCCGAAAACTGATCACCAGTTGGATTACTTAGCTTAATCACAAGTTTATATTGTTGTAGCTAAAGATGAAACTGAAAAAGATAAGAACAGAGTAAGATAAATTGATAATTATCTATAAATATAATTTGATAGCTTAAATGTTGAATATTCATCTCTAACAGATTCATAGGTATTCAAGAATAGAATTATATATGTAAATATGTTATAAGCTCGATATTCTATGAAAATAATTAGATAAATATGATTTGAAAATACGGAAAATGTATCAGAAATCTGATGGAGCATATGAAAAAAGAAAGTTGTTTTCCAGAAACTAAGCAACGAATTAAGAGATAGGAAAACATGTTAAAAAAACGAAGAAAATAATGTAGAAATTATATGTAATACTACAATTACTACTATGCCTCTTGATTCCTTGGGGAACATAGGGCCGCAACAACAACTTTCCAGTGGATGCGGTTCCGGGCGATCCACTTCAGCTCGTCCCATATCGTGCCGGCTGCCTTCACCTCCGCGTCAACATTTCTGCGCCAAATCTGTTTTGGTCGACCACTTTTCGCTTCCTTCGTAGATTTCAGTCAAGGGCCTACCTGGTGACACTAGAAGCAGGCTTTCGGAGTGTGTGGTCAATCCATCCCCATTTCTGTTTATGATGTCAATCTCGATTGGGGCTTGTCTGGTCCTGTCCCACAATTAGTCGTTGGAGACGATGTTGAGAAAATTCCTGAGACATCGGTGTGTAATATATGATCTGAAATGGTCGTAAATCCTGAAAAATGTCCTCACAGATTCGTCAGTGACAGAAATATGCTTATACTAACGAATAGTAAGAATGGCATGGAAAGGACACGTGAGTAACTCGGAAGATTTAAGGATAAAAGGGTATATAAGAAAATGTATTCTTACAACAAGAAAGTTACAATTAAAATCTCTGTGTTACGAAATAAAAAAAAGAGAGAATGTAAAACTCACAGGGCAGGAGGAAACTGGGAGTACAGTTTGCTTACGGCCATATAGCGGTGAAACACCGATTCCCGTACGGTCAATGTAGTTAAGCAACATCGAGCCTGGTCAATACCTAGTTGGGTGAGCGCTTGGGAATACCAGGTACTGCAAGCTTGAATCTGGGGGCGGTGTAATGGATAACGGCTCGAAATTGTTAATCGGAGAAACTAGTTCCAATTTCAGTTGGGTTTGTTATTTTTACTTACGAGCAAATACTCTTGTGAAAGGTATGAATCCAACACTTCTCCCTCCAGCTGTGGGTTAATTAGTAGGACATTGTTATCTCAGAAACATTTCTTAGAATGTAAAATATTTTCTGGCATTAAATAACCTGCAAAAGTTTGATATACCGTAGAAAACGAATCAATAAAAAAAGCAAATACCGTTAAGAAAGATGTAACCCACCTCTTGGCACTTACAGATGTGGCTTACATATAAGATTTTATCACTAAATCATCATCATCGAAAAGAAATCTTAAAGAAAACGAGATTCTTACAATCTAATAATATTTTCTGGCTTTAAATAACCTGGAAATGGGTGATAAGCCGTAAAAAATGAACCAATCAAATGACCGCAATCTGGATTGTAGAATCAATATTATCTCCTCGGTCCTTACATTAGCTGCATTTAGGGTATGCTTGGCTATCGCTGTATACTGTTTCTGAATTCAGAGTTGTCCTTTTATTAGACTGTTTGATAGGCAAGGCTGAAGAGCCCAGATGGTGAATTAAATGGCGAAACCTGAAAAGGATGGATGCTCAAAGGTCAAGAAATACTTATTTTCAATTTTTGTTCACTTCAGAAAAGTCCGAAGAGGCACTTAAGGTAGTTAATTACAGAATATCTTCTAGCAGACGAGGAAGTGTTGCATAATATGAGGATATGCAGAGTAGATATGGGTTGACACAAGACATGAAAATATTAAGATTGTAGTTGTCAGGGAAACATCCCCTCAGCAGTTTTTTTTTCCCACGGAGCGACAATTCTGGGGAAGAAGCCGAGTGAAGCTTACTCTTTACCAACGTATGAGGATGATTTGACGACGTTTACGTGACATAGTGGGTCGTAGCTCAGAGCGTCTGTGCTGGTAGAATTAAAGAATGTACCAAAAGAGGCGGTAGGTTGTTGAGAACTATGTTAGTCCACGTTATGTAGAGACGCGGCTCATAAAAACATGTGCGCCAGATCATTATGACAACTTGTTTAATAAAGTTTAGTTCGCTCTCTTCCAACAAAGATGTTAATCCATCATGGAATCTGCCAGAAACGTAAAATTTTCGCCGGGTCAATGATGTTTATATCTATTCCTTTAATAATTGTAAATTTTATAGTGGAGTTCTGTATTACAAACGTTTTGGCCCAAACCTTCTGATAAGTATTTAATATACATGACATCTAAATAGCGATTTACTAATCGTAGCTTAGATATGACACAATGCCGAAAGGATGGAGCACTCTGTCAGGATCGAATTCACTACACAGTTATATGATTTTCCAAGCGTAGCTTAGATGTGGCACAAGGCCGAAATTATGGGGCACCCAGTGAGGATCGAACTCACTACTCTGTCATAATTGTTCTAGCGAGACAAGCTTGCTAACCATTACACCGCCTCGAGGTGCCCGTCACTATACAGTTATAACTGATCTAGCGAGACAGGCTTCTCACACTACCTCAATGTGCCTCTGATATCTAAATAGTTCCGGTATGAAATGTTAGAATAGGCTTATTCATACCACTGTATATCAGTATGACTTTCATTACGCTTGTCCAGTGATTTGAATAGTGGATGAGTGATCTTAAATCACTTTCCAAATGATATTTAAGAAACTTTAGACTTCAAACAAGCCGGGACTTTATCAGTTCAGAGAATGAATGTTTTATCATGCCCCGGTGTATTTTAAACGTTCCCTGCGTTTAAAATACTCTTGAAAAATGTTTTTGACATATCTAAATGTTGTAATTTTCCTGTCTAATGATGTCAGTAATCTTATCCAACCCTGTTCAAGAGTAGTCACCCAAACCCCGATTTTGTACATCATTAGTGGTTTATGTAACATAAAGAAGTGCTAAAGATGCGTGCGAGTTAAGCAGTTTCGTGGCTAGAGCAATGCACTAAAACATTTTCTGCCATCTTTGCCCCAAAACTTTACGCTAGGCGGCTGAGTAAGTCAGCCTTCTGAAAGCTGCCACTACTATAACCAAATGTGGTTGGCACCATGAGATGTAACCTGCCTTGAATGATGTTGAAATATGTGTTACGTGACAAAGTACATTCAACATGAGACGATTCATATTTTGCTAGCAATAGGTAGCTCAAACTGTCTCCAACTGGCTGTATTATTCGGCGCCATTGATTCTGCGGAACAACGACGCACGCAGACCCCGTCGTCCAACGTATTCATATGAAATCGTGACTCATCGAAAGAGGTCACAATCTTCCGTCGATAGAGTGTCCATTTTTGTTGTAGAGATCTGTACCTATTTAAGAGGCCGTTTAATATTTCATTTGTTTAGCATGCGTCCTCTGAAAGAACTATTTCTTCACAGCCTCAAACGCATGGGTTATCGATGTACTTCATGTTGTGGCACAGTCACCTTCCTTCACTTTGATTAAAACTAATTGTAATTTGAGTCAGAGTAAGTCTTCGTTTAGGTTATACTTGACAATATATCATATTGATAAGATTTGGCCTATCAATAAGCTTTTGTGTGCTTATATGTCACGGCCAAAAAGAAAGTTCCAAAGACCCAGATTTCTGCAAGAATAACCTCAACAGCGCAAATAATAATAATAATATATCCTACGTGTGAGAGACATTGAAAATCAAATTTGCCAACGGGGGTGCAGAATTAATTTCAACTTGAAACTAATTTCAGTTTCAATAAATCTGTGAAGTTTTCACACGAAATTAAAATTTAAATTTATTGATTTTCTTAAATTTTGATCAATAACGGCTTCTTTTGTTAGAGTTTTTTTTTACAAAAAACAGCTAAGCAATCCACTGTTCTTGCTTCAAAGAACGTTGCCTTTTTATTTGATCAGAAATGAATAAAGTAAATAAAAACGTATCACTTTATTCATTTGCAACAAAGAAGAATGTAGGTTGCAGTAAGACGATTTCTGAATTATCTTACCTACTAAGGATTTTTAATGCTAAATTAAAAAATTATCACCAACTCATTGTATTTTGTTTAGGAATTCACGGAAATAAATAACTTTTTTTTAATTTTAAATCGAGCTGAAATTAATTCCGTCTCTCTGCTAACGGACATCAAAGAAAATTAATCTGCTCTTTCTTATCAATTTCAACAATTTTTAGCGAAATAGAAGATATTGAGATTGCTATGTCGAATAAAAATGTTTTTACTGCTTAAATATATAGCGGATATAGGAAAATTCATCATCTGTAACTAGCGAAGCTCATTGGAGGTACCATATCTTATCTTTATTTTGGCAGCGAGAATAAAATGTACATTATCGGAGTTACATTGATGAATGATGTAAATCTGGACAGAAAAAGATGACAGAGTAGCTAGTGCTATTCTCCTAGTGTACTAGATGTCATAGAGACCAGTTGTGGATTCAAACAGCTTTTCCGGGCAGACAAAAAGAACATCAATTACTAAAAAAAGAGATATTTTATTTTGTTTATAAAGAAAATGCTTTTAGAAAAGCATTTTAAAATTTTCAGGGTCGATCTTGATTTTTTTTTAAAATATGCAATGTGATCCTAAACTCCATAAACTACCGGTGGCACGGTGATTAAGGTATTATTGACCCAAAAGAATGTTGCCGTCGAAGAAATAGTAGCAAATCTGATGCAGCAGATTCCGAGTTGCCGCTGTACAAGGGCCGGAGACCACACGTAATAGAGGGTTACGTTGAGGCAGTTTAGATGGATAGAAGGGGAAGATGGTTCGTTTAATAAATCAAGTACCAGGCACTTTGGAATCTGTTCAGAACCGAAATGAATTACTCAACACTATTAAAGTCTTCCTTACAACAGGCTTGAATTAAAGCTGAGACATAATCTTTCTCAGATATCACAGCTCATCAGAATTGTAGGATGAAACTAACCTCGTTATCAAGCAATTTCTCCTACACCTCAACGAAGCAATTATGTTGAGATAGGCTAAAGGAATGTTATATTCATTGCCAGGTGGAAGAAGCAATATCCAGAAATTCTGTCAACGAAAGAGACTAAATTATTCATTTTATTTGAAGTATTAGATTATATTTTTAGTAAGTGATAATTTTCCGTGTTTAAATAATCCTGTTTTCATTTGGCAAATAAAATAAAACAAACTAAATTTAATTTTCAAAATAGTTGAAATTATCTTTCCCTGGGCAATGATGGGTATCATTGCTGGGCTTATATAAAAGAAAAACAACAACAAAAACAAGAAACAAAGCGAGCAAATAATGACGCGAGTTTCTTTATGAGTTGCATTTAGAACAAAAAAATAACGCCCAAAAGTATAGCAGTAAACTAGTTGTGAGTTACATATATTTAGTCAATGAGGGCACCTCGAGGTGGTCTAATGATTAGCAAGCTGGTCTTGCTAGAACAATTACGACTGAGTAGTGAGTTCAATCCTCACTAGGTGCCCCATACTTTCGGCCTTGTGCCACATCTAAGCTGCGCTTGGAAAATCATTATAAGGACACCTCGATGCGGTGTAATGGTTAGCAAGCTTGTCTCGCTAGAACAATTACGACTGAGTAGTGAGTTCAATCCTCACTAGGTGCCCCATACTTTCGGCCTTGTGCCACATTTATGCTACGCTTGGATAATCACTATATTTACTCAATGGATGTGTATATAATGAATATCCTAAACGAAACGACCTTTTTTTTAATTTAATTGAATGTTACATAAAATATTTCCTATTTTCAGATGCGGAACTTTATAGAAATTTGTTAGATTATACCAAATATGGCCCGTTGCCAAATACCCGGATATCACCCAGAACTCATTAATAGCCTGAAAGATGTGAATGGTTCATATTACTTTAAGACCGACACTTCAGTTATTTTTGTATATTATTCTATAAAAAAAGGAATATAAAATAGACAGTGATATAATTCCTGTTGTACAAACTGACAAAGAGGTTGTCTAAATAATATCAATAATTTAGAGAGATTAAACCGAAAGCAAAGAGTGGGATCTACACTGTAACGGAAATGCAATAATTTTTAAATAGATCAAAAGAGAGAGAAATACGTCCTAAATCAATTGGGCGTATCTGAAACGGGTGAACATTCCTCGGCAAAAGAAATCTCTGGAGACATGTTGAAACCCTTTTGAAAATTAATGGAACTTCTTGAGCACTCAGTGAACTGAATCAAGAATAGAGATCCCAGTACAGACACAAAGAAATCAAACATATATGGTTGTAGGCACCAATATTGAGATAAGCAAGGCGTGAAAACATGAGCTCTCTGAAACTCACTTTTTATTGTCAGTATTTGAAAACACTATTCTCTCGTTATATTTCAGTGTTTATCTTGCTATCCGTTTTTAGATGCTATTATGAAAACCTATATCATTAGAGACATGCGATCTTTCAATAAAAATTATAAGTTATTCCATTTTTGAATTGTTTAAAATGAGTATAAGTTTTTACCATAAAGAAATATAATGATTTTCTTGAGGATATGTGTAATGTGTTAGAATGTCAAAATTAACCTTTCGAGACAGCACCAAAGTCAAGTTGTTTGCTTCTAAGTCAAGTCTGAAAATGTGATTGATAGACTGCATATTCAATAGGTCTATCGAATACTAAATTTTTGTATGAAAGTTTCTTTATATTATCGCTGCATTTTTCACAGACATCTAAGTCAAGCAATCTACGATAAAGTCAATAAGATGGAGTGAAAAGTTATTAGCAAAGAAACTTGAAGTTCTAACCCATACCACGGACTTTTGTCTTTTATGGGTTACAACCAGAAAAATATCAGTGATAGTTGTTTAAGTTTAGAGAGAGCAAATCTATAATGATACTATCACCTGTTCACTCCAAAACTTGATGCAATATTATGTTTTATTCTCTAGTAAAAATCAATACTACGCATGCATAGTTATTATAATAGAAATTGGCGCCGAAAGTGGAGTTTGCGAGTTGACTTCTAGTTTGTTGTTTCACTTTCGCACGTAAATTGCTTTAACGGACAGAGATTACACGGCTTAGAAGTCTGGGATAAAATTCAGCAACAAGATTTAAAAAAAAAACAGCGTTTAACAAAATATTAGTAATCGATAGGTTTATTGAATCTGCGAATTATCTCTCACATTTTACGAAATGCCTGCGAATCAAGCAAGTTTACTTTGGCGTTGTTCTCGAAAGGTTAATTATGACATTCTAGCAAATTATACATATACACAGGAGAGTCATTCTTTTGTTTATGAGAAAAGTTAGAAATTTTAAAATAATATTTCAAATAAATACTTATTTCTAAAAAAAATAAAACACTTAATGCTATCTGTTGTGTAGGATCCACCTAATCTGCATAGGTGACTATCAACTATATAAATAATGGTTGGTACCGGAAGACGAGGGAAGGAATCACGAGATCCAACTAGAGACTCTGATCGACTGCGACTAGTCAACACATTCTCCAGGAACGTCTTCCCAGAAATATACAGAAATACTATATGTACTTATTGTGTACACTTTCTTGTTATAATACATTCTTGTTCTAAGTACATTTTGTGTTGCATTATTATTCCATGCAATAGGTGAGATTCAACAATGAGTCAAGACTCAACACTATCTCTGTTTTAAGCCTGTACATGGAATAGGGGTTTCATTTGAAATGAAAGATGGTAATATTTTATAAAAAATATTTATAACGCTATCGGTTTTCATAATAACAACTAGTTAACAAAAATAATCGTGGTTTATACTGGCACGAAAACTGTGATTAAAAATCGAAAATAAATTTAGGGTATTAGACGATTGAAATATATCAATTCTATTTAAGACACTTGCTAGATAGTAAGATACACACAGCGTGAAAGATTTGGCTGGGGAATTGGAGATTTGTCTGTACATGTGTGCCTCGTCTCGCCAGCGTTTTCAGGCATCGGGAGAAAATATAAAACGATCTGAAATATGAGTCAGTCAAAACATTTCGATGATTTCTTTACCGACGTAGGTTACAATTCAAAATATATTTTTCTGTAGGTATATATCTCTTTTTGTCTATACCTATTTTTGTTTTGTTCTTCTTCGTTTGATTAATCGACATTTATATTTCTTTCAATTTTTTCCTGTTATATTAAAACCTTCTGTCTTTCCTCTGTTAATTTTCTTTTTCCATCTTTCCTTTCCTTTCTCACCCCCTATACTTCCTCATTTTCTATTCTTTCTCCCTATGCGTTCTGTTATTCTTTACATAATTATTCATGTCGTTTCTCTTTTTCTTCTTCTGCCTCTCTCTCTTTTTCTTTTCATTCGCTACCAACGCCCTTTCTCTATTTTTCCCTATTGTTATTCTGATCTTCTTCCCGAAATTTTGCCGAAATTCATATCATTCAGATTCCAACATGATTTATTTTAAATGGCGTGATGGATTAATGCAAGTTTTTACGGTCAATAATTGAATGAACTAAGCAATTCAATATGGCGAATTAACGTATTGCTGTAAAATAACAGAGGCAGATATTGATATATATCGCATCCGGTCACACATACGCATGCGTAAATATATGCTCAAAGGTGAGTATGTGTTAACAATATGTTTTCCCTCAGATTCTACAGAATTTAATTGGTGCTTCTCATATCCGCTCATCCATAACTGCATGTACATGCATATGTAAATGGGTGCATGCGATTAAAATAAGTCAAAAACATTTATATGCATTATATATTTTACGGTTAGATTTTGGCCCGATTCCTTACATTAATTAATATAACTGTATATTGTTTTATCTTTATTTATGTGCGCGCATATATATGCTTTGCATATACATATATATATAGATATACATATATGTATGCTATGCACATATATAGCTATAAATATATATAGATATATGTATGTATGTATAGTATTCATATATATAAATATGTATACTTTATATATATGTACACTTTTCATATATATATATACATATATATATATATATATATATATATATATATATGTGTGTGTGTGCTTTGCATATATATATGTGTGTGTGTGTGTGTGTGCTTTGCATATATATATGTGTGTGTGTGTGTGTGTGTGCTTTGCATATATATATATGTGTGTGTGTGTGTGTGTGTGCTTTGCATATATATGTGTGTGTGTGTGCTTTGCATATATATGTGTGTGTGTGTGCTTTGCATATATATATGTGTGTGTGTGCTTTGCATATAGATGTAGATATGTATGCTTTGCATATATAGATGTAGATATGTATGCTTTGCATATATAGATGTAGATATGTATGCTTTGCGTATATATATATATATATACATATGTATGCGTTGAATATATACATATATAAGACATTTTATGTTTGTACATTCTTTTTTATAGATACAAATATTTAAGTAAAGGCTCTATTTATAATAAACAGTATTAATGACATTTAACGGCCGAGAAATTTTCATAGAAAATATGCGTCCTCCTACAGGTATCGAAGCTGTATCCTACACGATACCGTCATATAGTCTGACGTGCTTTACCGATTTAGCCACAAGGGAGTGTTTAGGTTCGCAAGGTCGATCTTACTGAATATATATATATATATATATATATATATATATATATATATATTTATATATATATATATATATATATATATATATATATATATATATATGCGTATCAGAGGGAATCGTCGTTAGATCCGACGTGCTATAACTGACTTGGCCACGAAGAACCTTTGCCGATCAAGCAAGGCTGAATACTGCCTTTAATGCGAAAATCTTCTCGTCATAGACTCTCGAAATGTCATATCGTCTCAGTTTTGTTTCCAAACGTAATCAACCCAATATCTAAATAATTAATTCGACTTTTCGGTTATTTATTAAAGAGTATTTATTTTCGTCTTCCAGGCTGAATATACGAGAAATCTTACTAAAGAAATATGCATGATGGTCTTCCGACAATTTATCGATAAAACCAAGGACTTCTAACCAAAATTCTGATCTCTTTTTCAGCACACCACCTCATAAATATATATATATATATATATATATATATATATATATATATATATATATAAGGGAAATGCATAAAAAAATCATCCCTTCTCCGAAGCAAAGAAGGAGAAAAATGAAAATATAAATATAATAAAGTTCTTAGTAATAGTGGATACAGATCTTCTGAAATTAAGTTTGTCGAACATTATTTATTTTTATAGGAAGAAGAATAGAAGCAGGAAGATCATCTGGTATACACCTCCATTCAAGAAATCAGTTTGTACCAAGTTTTTTTTTTAATATTAATTGATAAACATTTTCGTAAAGTTATGTCAAATTTTCAATCGAAATACTCTAAAAATTAACTATAGTTTTACTAACAATCTGGGAAAAATGATTAAATCACGCAACAATAAAACACTAAAAGTTTATAACAATAATAACTGTAATGCAGGTATCAATTCCAATATACCCCGTGTAACTAACCTATGTAATTGTAAGAGTCCTGAACAATATCCATTATCTAACAAATGCTTAACGGAATCCATTTTATATATGTGTTCTTTTTCATCAATTGAAAATACCAGAAATATTAGGTTGTGTATTGGTAGCACTAAGAATGCTTTTAAAAACGGTTCTATAACCATCTATCTTCTTTTACTAATGCTAACAAATGCAATTGACTTCACTTTCTAAGTATTTTTGGAAATTGAAAGAAGAAAACAAGACACCTAAACTTAAATGGAAGATCCTCAAACAAGCCAGAACTTGTTGATCTTTATATGAACCTTGTTTTCTATGTCTACAGGAGAAAGTGAGTATAATTAAACTTTTGAATAGCGGCCAATTGTTAAATCAGAGATTTGAAACTACAGTGAATGGTAGGCATATTAAGGATTTAACCGTACAATCTTATTAAACTTTTTATGTTAATATTCATTTCTCATATGTTATATTACCTTCATATAGATATTTTAATGTTATCCTTACTGATTTAGCTTACATTAAGTTCGTAAATACTTTCTTACTCCAATATTACTGGTAATAATATTTGTCGTAGATAGATTTATACTTATATTACGAGTTATAAGTTTCGGTAATGGTTTTAATTAATAAAAACTCGTATATTCTAAAAATGTATATTTTATTTTATTTATTTTAAAATTTTAATGTAATGTTTTATATAATTAATGTGTTACTTTGTATGCTAATATTTTTATTTCTTAAAGTGCCTTTTATTTACATAATATTTTTAATTTTGTTAAATAATTTGTTGGTTTCTTTCAGTACGCCAAACTTAACTGATACATTATATCTAAAATATTTTCTACTCTATTGCAATTACATCCGCTAAAATTTGAATCTTTCTGTATGACTGCTATCTCAATATTAACGTTTTTTCATTGGCAGAATTGTTATCAACAACTTCTATTGTTTCCTTACTTGTTTTCTTTCTCTTTTTTGTTTTTCTTTTCCTTTTCTTTGTATTAATTAATTTAGTTATATTGTTCCTCTTCGTTTTTCTTTTCTTTTCTTTTTCTTCCTTTTCTTCGGAGAAGGGGTGATTTTTTATGCCTTTCCTTTTTTAACTCTTTCTATTTCTCTTTCTTTTTTCCTTTTATTGATTTCTTATCCTCTCCTTTTTTCTGCTTTAACCTGCATATATATATATTTTTTCTTTTCTTTTTATGGAGATTTTTATATATTTCTTTCCTTTCCTTTTTTTGAAATTCTTCTTATGTCTCCCTAAATTTTTAAAAATGTATAAAAGAAGTGATGTTTCGTAAGTAGCATTTTTAAATAAAATCGTTTATAACCATCTTTGTTCAACACCTGATAAGATGCTTATATTAGGCATCGAAACAAATATGCATCTTTGTAGTGTTTGTTTGTCCGTATGTAACAACTTATAATAGATAAGTATTGCTCTACTTTTGGTATTGAACTTTCTTTTAAATTAATGTTATTAACGCTTGAATTTATGTTCTTTTCGTTCTCATTAAATTTGTGTGTGTGTATATATATATATATATATATATAAGCAAATATGTGGATGTAGGTCCGACGGTATGATGAAAAATATAGAAAAAGACAAAACAAAATCCGAATATGCAAGTTTACTGTTGACAGTAAAACAACATTAAAACAGTAAACTTGCATATTCGGATTTTGTTTTGTCTTTTCCATATTTTTCATCATATATATATATATATATATATATATATATATATATATATATATGAATCAAACAGAACCAGGGACTTTAATTTAATTTTATAATTGAATTTGAAGATTTTAGCTTCTGTTTTCGAAACATGGTAATTCCTGTGTAGCGAAAATAAATATAATATATATAATATTTAAGCTCTGTAGATTTGCATTGAGCACTGTTTTGTAAAAATAAAAATATTAATAGGTACACTGGATTATATATCTTACTGTTCTTTCTCTTTATTATAATATATATATATATATATATATAGTTATTGAAAAATCAGGCGAATTCTGAGTTCTTACAATGCTTGTTTACTTGATATTATTTTGACAAGTGTCTGGGTCCGAAAACATTTCCCCACTGTATGTGTATATTTTTTTTCTTTTTTGGTGATCAGTTTTTTCATGTCAAAGTCTCATTGCTACATTCCTCCGGTTGTTCACATGTGTTAACTTTATTCGAATAATGTCTCCAGATGATGTCATTCCAGCTAATTCAAACACCTGGAACATCATTTTGACATCACATCTATATATTTACAGTTTCTCCAGCCTTTGATTACTTTTACAACTGTCTGTAAAGTTTTTAATTTTCTGTCTTCAGGATTTATTGAGATCCTAGTGTCGTTTTATATCTGTTGATGTTTCTTAAAGTTGTCATTTTTATTGTCGAGTCTTAGGAATTGAAAAAGTTTATTTGCTATGCAAATAAATCTCTTACAGAGATCTCTTTGTATTTATTAGGATACTTTTCACAAGAATTTATATATATATATATATATATATATATATATATATATATATATATATATATATATATATATAATGTCTTAAAATAATTTTCGGACTTTGTCCATCATAATGTGTGACGTCATTGGTTTATATTTGGATACGACATGAGAAGATATGAATGTACGTGAGAGAATCCTGGAAGATTGTAGTTTAAAGACAGTAAAATCGACCTTGCTAACCGAACGCTCCTCTGTGGACGAAACGGTTAAGGCACGTCAGGCTATATGACGGTTCCGTATAGGATACAGGTTCGATTCCTGTCGGAGGACGAATATTTTCTATGAAGATTTCTCGGACATTCAGGCCGGTAAATGTTTAATACTGTTTATTATAAACAGAGCATTTACTTAAATATTTGTATCTATAAAAAGAATGTATAAACGTAAAAATGTCTTCATATATATACATATATACATATACATATACATACATATATATATATATATATATATATATATATATATATATATATATATATATATATATATATATATATATATATATATAGTTTAAGTCATCAGTTTCTTGTGAAATCGAACCTCTTCTTGCCGAGCATCTGTTTGGATCATGTAGAGTGGAATGCGCAGTAGAACTGGGACATTGTTTGCCCGAATGGGCTTGTAGTTGGTTTTATAAATGGGAGATATTGCGGGCAATGTTGTCTTGGGAAGGGAAGACTTTTCGATGAATGAAGAATGTTTGGTAGATATGTTTTCATTTGTTTTGGTATGCCAACGGATACTCGTTATTACTTTCGAATTGCTCGCTGTAGTAGAGACTTTGTAATCGCAGATACCACTATAGTACGCCGTTGAACAATGCTGATGTCAGAAGCCTTCGAATAGCACTCTCACTAATAGTACTTGCTCGATAATACACGCTCGAATAGTAACCACCGTATAGTGATCTGAATAGAGAATTTTATAGTGAATATAGTAGAGAATAACAGTCCGTATATTAATAGAGGATAGAGAAGAAATAGCGATCCGAATAGTAATAGGGATCGTTTAGACTCTATGTTCACATGGTCTACTTCATTCAATAATGGAATCGCCTGTGTTTGCTCACTGGTGGTCTATGTTTAAACTCCGTGCCGACAGCAAGACTTTATTTCTGTATAACGATTTGTTAAAATTTTTAATTAGAATGATTGATAAAGTTTTCATTTTTTTTTAATTCAGTTTCATTGGTGTAAAGGTAAGAGAATACTGTTATTAAGCAAAACTATATTTCCTAAGTATAAAGCGAAAAGCTTATTACACTCTGAGGTATCCCAGTATTTTAAAAATAATTGTTCTTGTCTGTGTATAAACGTATCGATTTTTGTAGATGTGGGTGTTCATGTGCGACATTGTCGGGGAGAAGGGGCGATAGTTATATTAAATTTGGAGCCAAGTTACGTAGATTCAATAGAGCATTGGATTGCGTAGAGCGTTTTTCAAAATTCTTGGGATTGTTTAAAAATTATATATGGGGGACGGTCATGTTTGTTCTTCATTTTTTTGTTACGGTTGGAGCCCTCTTGTATCAACGTTTGATATGCATCAGACTGCCGTCAGCCTGTCAGACATGTCAACGGCTTAAATAAACACCTGTTGCCGTGGTAGGGAGATGCATTTTTGCGATATTTTAGAGTCGGGGTAGGTAGTGTTTGTTTTGGATCAGATTATACTTTGGATCGGCCAATGTACCTCAAACGGGGTTTTAGAAGGGTATATTTTGTTTTTGTTGGATTTTTTATTAAAAAAAACTGCATTCTGGTGACAGATGCTTGTAGGTGGCGCTGAGTTCAGCAATTTGAAAAAGGAAACTGTTTCCAATCAATTTAAATTAGTTTTGAAATACAGTAAAGCTTATTGGAAATATTAGATTTAATCTATTAGCTTGAAATTAAAATTAAAACAAAAAAAAAACGATTTTTCATTTATAAAATTCATTTTAAACATTAGGTATCACGAATCTGTTGAGATACCTTATTATTATTTTATTTCCTTTGATTTCTAGTGTGTACTCAATTTTTCCTGGTCCCGACCAGAGACCTAAGGTCAGAAATAGCATCATGACTTTTTTGACGGAGCAGTTTTGGAAAAAAATCGCACATATTTTACATGGATAAAGCCCTTTGTAAGGTGTGGGCTGTACTTCTGAGTATTATTATTATTGTTTGCTTGCTATATTTCATGCTTTGTATCGTATAGAGCCAGATCAAACTATGGTCCTTAGGCCCTATAGGAGAATTGCCATTTATCTGATAGCACTTTTCTTAGTATATGAGATGTTCCTAGTAGGACGATTTTCTGGGCAACTTGTATGTTGATTTTACTTGGGACACTGTTAGTAAAATTGCCCATTCCTTTTCTCACGAGGCCCAGAACACCGATTACTATTGGTACAATTTCAGTCTTCACTCCCTACATTCTGTTAATCTCGCTTTCCATGTCCTTGTATTTGGACAATTTCTCGATAATATTAATGGAGGTGTTTCTCTCAGATGGCACTGGTATGTCAATAAGCTTGTACTTCCTGAATTTTCTTGTCTTTTATTATAATATCAGATCTGTTGGCTTTTACTTCCCTGTCAGTTTGCATTGACATTTTCCAGAGGATAGCTACATCGTTATTTTGGGTAACTCTTTCTGGTTGGTGCTCATATCCTTTCTCAGTGGTTTCGATTTTGTGCTTTTTGCATATCTTCTAGTGCACATATGTCGCTATCTTGTTATGTCTCTGGGTATATTCATTATTTGCCAGTTCCAGACATTCTGAGACAGTTTCATCATATTTTCCGCAGATCCTGCATTTCGGGTTAGTTCCATCCTTGATTATGTGACAGTGATAAGATCTGTTTGCGAGGCTTTGGTACTGAGTTGCGTCGTCGTCGTCGTTGTTACTACTACTACTTCTACTTCTTCTTCTTCCACTATTATTATTATTATTATTATTATTATTATTATTATTATTATTGTTGTTGTTGTTGTTGTTGTTCAAATGCATCTGCTTCAATTGGATTTAAGTTGTAATTTATAATTTTTGAATAATGAAAAAAATTATCCATGGCCATTTGCATTTACTGAATTCGCTTTCTTGCTTGTTATTTCGTATAAACAGTCTGACAAAGAGTTGCACTTATTTGTACGGATATCACGCCATATTTCGTGTACATTGTCTTTTTCCTCCTCCAAAAATCACACACTATTAATTACATGCTCGATTTTATTTTGACACGGGATATTTGAACTTATACTAAGTTAAAACTTGATAATATCATACTGTCAGTTCCATTACTAACTCTACCCGAACGCATATATTCGAAGCCAATCTCTGTAATTTTAGTTATTATTTATTTACTTTATCCTGCTGAGGGATTGGATTTGCTTTTCCTTTTATGGGCTGCTTCGGCACTAAACTTCTGACGACTTCGCCTGAACGCCGAAATTTTATTCTCTAATTATTATGAGTATTTTTACCCTAGAACGATTTCTAATCTAAACTTTTCACAGCTCCACGTAAACTCTGACATTTTACTTAATAATTATTTATTATATTATTCTCCTCCCCTATCGTCCGCTTCTTACTCCTAACCATTTTTTTAAAAACAGGTTTATAGGCTTATCACTTGTTTCCTGTTTAGGTGTGGGTTTCCTGCTCATTCTAATTTGTACTTCTGACGTCTCCACCTGAACCCTGAAATTTTATTCTTTAATTAATTATTTTTCTTTCGCAATAGGAGTAAATAGGCTTGCCTATTGTCCGGTTCACACTCGTCCCAGGTATTTTAAACAAGAGTAGAGTTTTAACCCATGTTCCCTATTTAGGAGTGCATTTCCGGTTTCTTCTAAAGTCTGCTTCCACTATATACTCCTAACGCCCCTGTCTGAACTCTGAAATTTTATTCACTAATTAAATTTTGATCTCTGCAAGTCTAGAATTTGCTGTTATCTTTTCCTACATAGCCCAAAGAACTTCACTTCTTGTCCTTTCTTGCACTAATAAAACTCGACACAATAATCCTCTAACTTGATTTGGGTGAACATAAGTATATATATATATATATATATATATATATATATATATATATATATATATATATATATTCAGTTGGTGATGAAAATTTATCGACATACTTGCAAAAAAAAAGACAAAGAAATCAAAATATTGATAAGAATCTCTTCGTGATTTTACCAAGAAATTGTTGTCTTATAGACCTTTTATAAATTATGCAAAGGTTATTGATAAAATTCCGACACAAAGAACTAGTGGAAATTATATGTAACCTTGACATATTTAGGAAGGATATCAGAATAATCCAGAACATATACTGGTAGCAAACCGTCTACATATGAATTCAGTAAATATACACATGGAATTGGGTGTGTCTTCCCACCGGATTTATTCAATACTATACTGTGAGGTAATTCTGAGAGAATTAGAAGTAATACCAGGATTCAGTGTTGGCGGCCACATTTTTAACGACATAAGATATACAGATGACACTGTATTGATAAAAGCAACTAAAATATTTCCTAGAGAAGGTAGTGAAAAAAGCGAGATGAAAGGATTAAACATAAATTGCAAGAAGACAGAATTCAAAAAGGAACAGCCCAACATACAAATTATAAATTGGAGATGCTAAAATCAAAGAAGTATAGAAATTACAACTCTTGGAAGTGTGTTAACAGAGGAGGGAAAGTGCGCATTTGGATAGCGAAAGTTGCCTTCCAAAAGCTAAGCAAAGTATTAATAAAGAGGTATATTTAGTTACAAACAAAGGAAAGAGTACGGAACTGCTACGTAATATCAGTCGTTCTGTATGGTAGAGAATTCTGGACTCTCTCTTCCTAGACGAAGAAGAGAAATATGCTTCTACAGAAGGATGCTGAGAATACCATGGACCAAACATGTTAGTAACAACAAAGTTTTAGAGAAAATGCTAACAAAAGAACACTTATAAATAATATCAAATAGTGACAGAGCACATAACAATGAAAGAGAGCAAGGACATTTTGCTACTCACAGGGCAGATTGAAGGCAGAATGGACAGAGGAAAACAACGCATGACCTACATAGCGAGTTTGAGAAAATAGATGGCAGAACAGGTTTTAGGAGAGATAATAAAAATAATTTTTTTTTTTTTTACATTGAGGGTCTCCCTTTAGAAGGCCCAGGGGCCACTCTAGGTATAGGGTTACGTAAGGAGGCCATTTTTATGTATATGTGAGGGAGATAACGATTAACCCATAGGTTATGATTGTAGTGATCGGGGAAACATCCTGTTGGGAGTCGATTCCATAGGGTAATGTTTCGTGGGAAGAAGTTACTCGAGTGGAACTTACTTGTTGGGGATGTGCGATATGAACTAGGATTTTGCTTGATAGTTTATCAGAAGGATTTTTTATCAGGTTGCGTGATCTGTTCATGCATCCACAACAATAAATATTTTACAATATAAAATAAGACAAAAACATGTATGCAATTCAAACAAACAAATACATTTATGTACAATTTAAAGATTATTTACAAAATGTTGCTTCAAGGTATTTTATGTCTTGTGTTGGTTAGTGGACGAAGGTTTGCTTATTTTTTTGGTGTGTTGGTATGTTTGCATTACAGTCCGCAAAGAATTGGAATTAAAGTTTAAACAACGTTTTTTTTATGTTCGTATCGTTTTGTACTGTTTAGAATGAAGTTAGCAAAAGTAGTCTACCTTTAACTGTAGATATGTGTTATGTTCGATAATAGTTTTTTTACTTAAGTTATAGTGAGTGTTGAATAATCACTTTAGATAAGTAATGTCTCGTAAATTGAAATTCATTGTAATAACAGAGTAATCTTCGAGTCGAAATTGTGAGTCAGTCAGTTGTGTTCTTTTCGCGCGGGAAAATTACAATAGTAAGTTGGGTGGAATCGATCCGCGTTTCTCTGTGTTTGCTGGACTGACTAACTTGGTCAGTTGAAAATCTTCCTTATATAAGGATTTAGGTGTGGAAATCGGCTCAAGTTGGTTTTGGCGCAATTTACCTTCTCCGCGTGAAGTTTCTGAATTATCACTCTGCGTGCCAATAGGATTTGATGTTTAGAACAATAAGGTTTTGATTGGTTATGTTAGTTCGCGTAATCGTGCAAAATGGAATGTTCTTATTGCTAGGGGGATAAGGTAAAATGGACGAGTCCAAATACTTTTCACCGATGGAATATCGAAGGAATGTGGGTGGTTTGCTATTATGTAAGTGGCATGGTGTGTTCTTGCCATGAAGATTTGCTTTAGTGGGACAAGGGAATGTAGTTCGTCCGAGCACTTTCCATGGAAGTAGCGGTAGAGAAGCGAGAGAGTTGTCTATGGGAAAGGGGTTGAAAGATGGAGAATACTTCACCACCAACAAGGGCTCGGAGACGCTTTTTAGCTATAACAAAGCAGGAGAGTGAGGTCTTGGCAGCTCCTGTCCAAATATGACAACAGTACTCCACATTTGGTCTGATCTGGCTCTTGTCCATAATTCATGAAGAGCTAAAAAAAAAAAAAAAAAAAGAGAGGAAATTGCCGAGATCTGTGATCGCCAAATTCCTAAAGGAACCTCGCACATAGAAGATTAACACAAAGATATCCATTTGACCTGGCCAACGGAATGAGAACGATCTACCATCGTAGATTAAATAAACAAACTAAAATTCTCGGTAAGTTGCCATTTACAACAGACATGATAAAATCGCAATAGACGGGCTTGGAACGTTCTGCTGATAAAAACAATAAGGGGAACAGTGTTTGGAAGAAATCAATGTCTACGAATCAAATTTTAGATAAATAATACCAGTAATTAAGTGAAAGGCGTGATAATTTGATCGCCGTCTGAGCAGAAATATCCACTATCTTGATTTGATACTTAGGCTTTAATATTTACTGTTGCTGTGATAAACAGCAGAAAGCATCGCAGAACCTTTATGGAATTCAAATATTACTCAATGAGTATATGACGAATAATGCCGTATTGTTTAATATTGCCTTGTCATCTTTCTTTTCTGTCGTTAATTTGTTTGCATTAAGATAGACACGATTCCTTCTGCCTGTTCATTTTGTCAGACAGCAGGGTCATTCGTCTTTACCCTTTATAATTTTTGTTATTTTTATTTCTTCTTTTTTTCTTCTGCCTTCGCTCTTTTATATATTGCTGGCTGGCCACTCGTATCCGAGGATGCTCATCAACTAGGGTGGTTAGCTAATTCCTGTTGCAGACGACTGCTCAGGCGCATTTATGTTTGTTCAACGTGGGCAAATATCCTGAGCGGGGCTTAGTTACATTTTTCTGTGCGTTATCAACAATGTGAACAAGGCCAGCACGCTCTAACCCTCGGTCACAATTACTTATAACTTCGTGCTAGCACAATCATCCACGGCTCCCAAACGGTTCCGTCTACCCAATTCCACTCACAAGTCTTGGATCAACCTGTAGTGTGCCTTTCAGGCACTTTGCAAAGGCGCTCCAGACTGATAACATCAAGAAGTTACCTTCCTGAAAAATCGATCATGTTGGGATTTGAAGCCGGGTCATAAAATGAACGTTCTAACCATTCGAACACTTTCATATATATATATATATATATATATATATATATATATATATATATATATATATATATTACAATGAATCATTCATACAAAAAGTAGATTAGTAAAGTTAATATAAAATGGCGAAATCTACTTTCGACTGTACATTCAGTCATCTTCATTTTTCGTCTCGGATGCTACCTGAATTTTACAAAAACAAAATAATTTCCATGCATGAAGATGACTGAATGTACAGTCGAAAGTACTTGAGCATTAAAGAAAGACCTTATACGGCTTATAATTTTTTAAAAACAAGGATCATAACATACGTCGAGTGATTTAGGATTATGCACCTTTAAAATTTTGTAAGCGAAAGGATTTCGCCATTTTATATCATTAACTTTACTAATCTAATTTTTGTATGAATGATTCAATGTAATATAAATTGAACTGCAACACACACACACAAACACGCATATATATATATATATATATATATATATATATATATATATATATATATGTGTGTGTGTGTGTGTGTGTGTGTGTGTGTGTTTGGGGAGCCCCGTTTCAGAATTGTAGAAAATGCTAATAGATTTAAGTACTGAAAATTCATCACACAGAAAGTAACTCAAATATTGTATTTTCCCGGCTCCGATTATTTGCGTTCATATATATTAGCAAACCAGCGACGACGAACGCGATGCGCGGTATTCTTTGAATCGGAAGATAAAATAATATCTTAGAATATCTAAACAATATTTATTCTTCCTGAAAAGGCATGTTTAAATTAACAAAATTATTTATTAACCAATTAGCTTTTGAGAAAAAAAAAACAACTAAATTTTATTTCTTTCGGAGCCGGTTTTAATCACTAGATTTATATAAATATCAAAACATTTCGCTTGTAAAATTAGGTTTTCAGTTCTCGCTTGTAAAATTAGGTTTTCAGTTCTCGCTTGTAAAATTAGGTTTTCAGTTCTCGCTTGTAAAATTAGACTTTCAAGGTACTGTTCGACAGTTTGTCACGCAGACGGAACTAAAATTCTCACTATTAATTACTCTCATCTTTCGCTTCTTTATTTCAAGTATTGAACGTTACAAAAATTACATTTGGCGACGACATTCCTCTAACTTGTTTGCATGTGTCAACAGTAGGACACACAACACGCTCAAATTGGACACCTCGACGAGGTGTAATGGTTAAACAAGCTTTTGTCGCTTGAAAAATTTTTGACTTAGTAAGTTCCATCCTCATGGGTGCACCATACTTTTGGTCTTGTGTCACGTCTAAGCTCACCTTCCTCTTCCACTCGCCTGTTGTGCGTTCACAAGGAAGTTACTACTAGAATTTATCCACACACATAAAACAAGCTACTCATATCTTTAAGCGTGCAATGACGCATGGTCCGTCAACAACATACTTACACAATATTTCCTGTTAAGAACGTAGATAAAATAATATTTTTTTGTGTGTAATACTTTCCTTTCAATTTGAAAGAAAAGTAATGCTTAAATAAAAAAAAAATTAATGCTTTGCTTTTACACGCATATTCCGCCAAACACACACGTATATATATATATATATATATATATATATATATATATATATTGTCATCCACACACACACACACACACACACATATATATATGACTTTTTCTTCGCATACATTCCTTTTTCTATTCGTTTTCTCTTCTCATTCTTTCCATGCCCTATTCCACTTTCTTCTTTTCTTGTCTTATTATTTCCTTCTTTTCTTCTCATTTTTATTAGTGTTGTTGCTATTACTTCTTCTGTTTTTCGGTCTTCTTTCCGTTCATGTTCTTTCTATCTTTTCTTCCGCTTGCCAGTTTTCTGTGTCAATCTATTTTTTATTTATTTCTATGTCTCTCGAAATAATAATATTTTCTTGCTATCACTCTTATCTCTCTCTCTCTCCGTTTCTCTCTTTCATCCATGTATAAGATTCATAATTGCCCCTACCTCACACAGTGTTCATTTTTCAAATCATTTCCATGAGATATTTGAAAATGGAAGCGCTTTCTTTACCGATTCATCTTTTACCTTGCGTCCAATTACGCAAAATGGCCGCCAAAGAAAGAGTGAAAATCAATGTCCTTTGAACATAGTAAAAAAAAATAAAACGTAGTAAAGAAAAGAGAAACATATTTGCTCTTTTATTGTTGAACAAAGATAAAAAAAAAATCTGTAAAGAATAGCTCCTGTTTGAAGGATGGCCAGGCCGGCCGGTTAAATGCAACATACTGCGCGATTCAAGTATCTTATAAACAACCACTTTATTCAGCATTGAAGTAAAATACATATACACCAGAAATATAAGATACGATAACAACGTGAATACCAAAAGCAACATCTTTTTCTTTAATTTCAACATTCATAACATGTATACGAACTGAAGTGCCAGCAATTTCGGCACAGATAAGTAATAGCGTGTAGCTCCTGTCTTCGCAAGATAAAAAGCGGGTTTGTGATCTACCTTCGAGTCAATATTCTTGTCTGTTGAATGTATCATCCTGAAATTTAGTCAGATCGTCACCAAATCACCGTATGCTCATTCAGATATAAACAGGATGATCACAGGAATCAACAAACTAAGTGAAAATCATTTTATTGTTCCTAGAACCAATTTCACGTCGCCTGCCAGTGAGGGTGGCATGCTTTATATCATTGGAGCAAGCCAGAACTAACAGGATACAGTGCGAACATAAAGGTGTGAAAAATGTTCTGCGATAGGATCCGCGGATGTCACTCTTGTCAAGAAGACTTAAATTTCAACAATGGTCTTTGGATTCCATTAGTAAGGAAGAAGTACCAATAGGACAGCTTCTTCCCAAGAACCGCTACTTGTAGAATAGACTCCCAACAAGATGCTTCCCCGATCAAACAGAGAGAACACATATTTTCTTAGTCAGGACCTCCAGCAAATCAATCTGGTTCTGGATGGTGTTTTATTGCTCTCACAAGACCGTGAGAGCTGAAAGGGCAAGGTGGGTCTCATGCGTTCAACACTTTCATGGTATGATATTTAGAAAGAACAGCAGCATCCCGTAGCTACCATCGTGAATGTAGTCTATTTTTGAGATTTCATCTTATATATACGGCCAAATGAAGAATAGATACAAGACATGTATTGTGCTGAGCAAAAGTAAACCCCTAAGATAATATTTAAAATAATTGTCTCTTTTTTCCAGATAATCAACAGATCTTAATTAAACTATATATTCATTAAGAAAAACATTTATTAAATATATTACAACTACTTTCAACGATTTTTATCAAGATTAAAAATTAAGATATGCAAAAATAAGTGAACCGTTAAATTTACACTCTATACTTTTATTTTACATGGTTGCCAGTGCAAAACATTTTTTGTGCACATGTAAAAATCAGAATTACATGTGTTCATTTTTTTTATAAGCTTTGTATACTGCAGTCAAACAATATAACTCATTGTGTATGCAAAAGTGTGCAGTTAGAGACTAAATTTTTAAAAAAGTATGCCAAGATCAAAAGAGCTTCCTGAAACTTTAAACATGG
This sequence comes from Acanthosepion esculentum, assembly GCA_964036315.1. Taxonomy (NCBI): domain Eukaryota; kingdom Metazoa; phylum Mollusca; class Cephalopoda; order Sepiida; family Sepiidae; genus Acanthosepion; species Acanthosepion esculentum. The sequence goes on from OZ038476.1 coordinate 31,247,832, forward strand.
CATTGCTGAAACCTATAATGATTAAGAAGGTTACAAAAAGCTATCAAAATGATTTCGGGTGAATTTTCCACCGTGGAACAAATTATCTATAAATGGAGGACCTTTAGTATGACAGCATCACAATCAAGAAGTGGCCGTCCGCGAAAAATAACAGCAAGAACAAGTAGACATCTAGCCCAGGCTTTTATGAGCTTTGAAGTTCTTTAATGCTCACTAGCTGACGCCGGAATGAATATGCATACATCTGCAGTGCGACGATATCTGAACAATGCCGATTCTCATGATAGAATATCTAGAAAAAGCCACTGCTTACGAAATAGTACAAACATGCTCGCAACAACAATGCCAAAGCTCATATTAATAAGCTAGAAGCATTCTGGCAAAATGTTTTATGGTTAGTTGAGACCAAACTAGGGCTTTCGGCAAGGAACAATAGGTGGTATATCTGGCGAGTTTCAAATACGGCTTTTGAAGAGAAGAATTAAACATGGCGGTGACAACATTATCTTTTGGGGGCGCTTTGCTGCAGGTGCAACAGGCAAAATAGTACGTATTGGAGGCACAATAGACTCTGAAAGATACCAATCAATTTTGAACGAAAGTGTCTTCTCAGTTCAAAAGTTGGGTTTAGGTCGGGGCTGGGACATCCAACAGGAGAGTGATCTGAAGCAAATCCACAAAGGAATGTGTTCATAAAAAATTAAAATCTTGGAACGGCCTATGTCAATGTTCTGATCCAAACCCAATTCAAAATCTGTGATTCAAATGAAAGAAGGTAGTGCATGCGAGAAACCTAGGCAAAGTCGAACAATTGTGGAAATTTTGCCATGAAGAATGGTCAAAAATCGGCACTCACAACTCCGAGAAACTTCTTAAGGATTATAGAAAAAAACTGGGGGACATTATAACGTCAAAAGGGGCAGTCACCAAATAATTAAATGTAAGGGTTCACTTACTTTTGCACAAACTAATTTTTAATTATTATTTTTATTCCAGATTGATAAAAAAAATTTCAAAGGGGTTGTAATACATTTACATAATACATTTAATAAATGTTTGTTTGTTTTTAATATTTATATAGTTTAATTAAGATTTGTTGAACATCAGGATAATAGACATTTTTAAAAAAAATATTATCTTTGACATTTATGAGTTCTAATAGAGGTCCGGTTGAGCTTGAGTCCCAAAAAATGTTCAAGACAAGCTTGGAAGAAAACCTATCGATTATGATAGGTAAAAAAATCAGGGTCTACTCGGTGGCGATGGAAAGTTATTAGTTTGGTTTAGAACGTATTGGCGTTTACAAGCCTGACCTTCCCTAATTCACTCACCTTGGAGAGATCAGCTGCGAGATTCTGGTCATCCATATTGTTTAGAGATGCATATATAAAATTTTGTGGCATCCGCATATATATTCATTAAAGTTTATAGTGTGTTCTTCAACAGATCATTAATATAGAACAGAAAGATGTTAGGACCGAGAAGAGAGCCGTGAGGAACGCCGGCATTTATCTCATGGGCTTCCGATGACCGGCCTTTCACAATGACATTCAGAAACATACCTGTTAGGAAGGAGAGTTTACGTGTCTTGCCTTTTATATATTTATGGCAATGACTCTCGTAATTAATTTATTCTCTAGTGTCTCGCTGATTCTGTGAATAATGACTGATATGACATCAGTTGTAGATCTAACGGAGATCTGGTTGTCCCTCAGGAAGTTGTTCTTGTTGAGGTGTTCCACAACCTTCTTGAGGATTATAGATTCGAGGAATTTTCTGAGGAGTCTAATAAGTCGATATTGCGACGAGCATGCGCAATCAACCGCATTCTTACAAACAAGGCATACAGCTGACACCTTCCATTGACTTGGAAAGCATCTCTCCTTCAAGCAGCGGTTAATAGTTTTGCTAGTATTGGAGATAACTATTGGCTGATATCCTGGCCGGTGACCATATTAGTGTCAAGGTTTGTGATAAGTCTGGAAACTTCCCACACCTTGATAAAGATATTACAAAGTTTCTGTTTCGTGATAAGAGGGAATCCAGGTATGTGGTGATCCTTATTGTGTAACGTACAGTTAGAGAGAAAGTTCATAGCAAAGAGCCTTGTCTTGGCATATGAGGATATAATAACTTCATAAACATTCGTTATCTCTGCGACTGATGCATTGCCTCTATTGGGAATTTTATTCGTAAATTTCCAAAGCTCACAGGAACCAAGTCCTTTTTTTTAAAACTTGACTTAGACGGAATATGCATAGATTATCTTTGCATTTTCTAGAACACTTTAGCAATAATTTCGTGCAATTCAGAATGATAAATACCTAGATGGATATTGAAGAACCCCAAGCATTTTTCTGTCTTCTCGTTTGTATTCATTTCTCGTGAACTGGAGGTAGATAACCACAACGAAAGAACTGTACCAAATAACACCTTGAAGACTTTTAACAGCAGGAAAAACTATAATGGATATCGCATGTAACTCGGGGAGTAAAAAAAAATATAATCAAGATGTTGATATGCTGCATTACATCAAAGAAAAAGTTATGAATGAAGCCCACATCACTACTGGAAAGATCAATAACATTTACTGGACTTGAGACACCCATTTTTAGGGAAAAATGTTTTAATAGAAATATTTTATAATTTCAATCGAAAGCTAAACTGGCTGCCATATTTTTCGTTTTAGAGAAACGGCTAATGTTATGATAAACAATTCTCTTTCTATTTTTAATTTTTTATTTTCCTTTTCTTCCTTCGTTCCCATGTATCTGTCCTTACTGCTTTTTTTTGCTCATGTTTTCTTTTTCTTTCTTTGTTTATTTCTATTTCTCCCACACCCCGTTCTAATTTGTGCAACTCTCTTGACTGTCTTTCGCTTTTTTTATTTTTTTTTATTTTCATTCAGAACCATATACCTTCCTTCTTTTATTCGTTTAGCAGCAGCAGCAGCAGCAGCAGTAGTAGTAGTAGTAGTAGTAGTTGTTGTTCTTCTTCTTCTTCTTCTTCTTCTTCTTCTTCTTCTTCTTCTTCTTCTTCTTCTTCTTCTTCTTCTTCTTCTTCTTCTTCTTCACCACCACCACCACCACGCTGTCGCCTCTTTTGTTATTTTATTTCATTTTCTTTTCTTTCTATTTCTTTCCGTTTTACTGCTTTATTTTTTTTTTTTTTTACTTCACAATATGTCCCGATCTTTTCTGTTCCTCTTCTTTCATCATACCCCGCCTTTGCCCAGTTACAGTTGTTTGATTTCTTTCTATTCGTCCGTTAAAAAAGCTTTAGTTTGATATGCATCCGGTTAAGCTCAGTACGGCACAAGGACAAATGAGACACGGGGTCCTAAAATAGTGAAAAAAGCTTCACTTTTCTTTCTTTTTTTTACCTGGATTCGACCACGAACTACTGACACGAGTGGGAAACACGAAACAATCTCAGCCATCAGCAGGTCACAACCTTTTGTTTATTATTTATGATTATTAATAATTCTGTAGAGGCTCTAAAAAGAGTGATCGGATGAACTGCATGTCGATTTATATCTATTTTTATTTTGCTGGAGACAGCATGTATTCTATTTCTGATTGGTTATATAAAATGGTTGACAAACTGACTTTGTAAAAAGCAAAGATTGTACTTTTATACAGAATTTATACTCAAACTGAATATCAGTAAATCATGTGCCACGCGTGTTGCACACTTAGCCGATCATGTATCTTTCGATACATAACTGACGAGGGATTTTTTCCCCCATTAGGTTGCCATTTCTTCCTGCGCTAGACCAGTTGCCATCCAAAGTTATAGAACCCGGTCTGTCCTGCTATTTACATAGTGGGGGGGGGGAGATTCATGCTTTTATGATATTAGCACGTAAGTGAATGTAATGGATTCGTCTAGAATTCGAACTAGACACTCCGATTCCTCTATCCGAGCCGCTATCCAATACTCTACCGTGACGACTTTCATATTGCGTTGGTGCATAATTATCAGACAACTTTGAATGTAAATATTGTTTAAAAACGCCTGATAATTATACACCAACCCAGTATTATTAACAAGAATATTAGTGTTATTTCCTTCTTTCTTTCTTTTCTTCTTTTTTTTTGTACCATTATTTCATTGTTGAGGATGCAAATTTCATTATTCCTCAGTTTACTTTCAATCTTTTTCTACAATCTATTTATTGATTTGAATCTTTTCATTCTTTATTTCCTGCGTCCTTTTCATTTTGTTACAATATTTCTTCTTAAATTTCTGAATTTTCCTAATTTCATTCTCTTCTCATTCCTTTCTTTGCAATAATTTACCCCTCGTCGCGCCACTTTCTTCTAAATTTATTCTTTCTCTAATATTTGTAAAATGATCTCTTTGTCTGTTTCTTTTCTATTTTAACCCTGTCCTCTTCTCTGAAAGATCGCCTTCCCCAAATCATTTATTCTAATCACATACCATCACTTGACACAATCATGAACAGCTCGAGTTACCAGATGGTGTTCCCATCAATTGACAATGTGAGCATTGTGTCCAGGTGTTTCAATACAGGTTCCTGTT